>CM057052.1:53237500-54437500 GCA_029948455.1 Solanum rostratum | reverse complement strand
TGTTCGTAGACGTAACTTCAAAAAATCACCCTTCACTGGAATTTTGTATGAAACCAGATCAACGGCCCGTAAAAGGTCTCATGAAACCTCAACGTTTGCAAAATCTGCACACTTAGCCCAGAAATTGTGCCAATTCTATAATCCTGCAATACAAACATAAAAAACACATCAAATCTACTAACATCGCTTTGAGAACACAAAAAATTCCAAGTTTTTAAGCATCAAATGTATTGTATTTTGATGGTATATCAATATCCTCAACTTAAAGTTGTTGCTTGTCCTCAAGCGATGGGCATAAGCAACACAGTAACACACAGACCTCAATCTAATGACATACATCACATCAAACTCAAGCACAAATACCTACACCACTTTAAAAACACATCAGATAGCTATCAAGAAAACCAATACGCATCAACATATGTGATAGTGCAACTATGACAAGTAAGGCAATTATCAACAAGCAACAATCACTAAGTTAGTCCAATGTCAACAATGCAATGCAAGTGCCCTAACAGAAAGAAGTCATATATACCTCTCATGATGTTATTTTCAGATTCAATACTTGGGACTATGCAAAATCACTCACTCTCACAAAAGGCATTCAAATACCATGCTCAATACCATATGCTTTCCCCTATACTCATGAGTATGACCTTTGACTACTTGGACTAGGATCACTTTAGGACTTTATTGGCTTGTAACGTAGGCTTAGGGGGCTTTGGTATGATGTTTAAGGAACATAGTGACTAAAGGCCCTCTTTGACACTGAGTTTTTCTACACATTTTTCCTACCAATACTGTTAATTTTCACCCCATTCTCCCTTTCTCCTATTTCAAGCTTTTCTGGATGCCTTATTCTCATTTTTGAGCTTTTTGCCTTTTATTTTCATATCATTTTTCTTTTTGGCTCATTGATTAGGCATTGCTCATTTTTCTTGCACCCAAAACACATTTTTATCTCCTTTTCCATGTATCACTAGTTTTTCCCTCATTTTTTATTTACCCTTACACCAACCACCCTCAACTTAGGCTTTTGGCCTGAGTCGAGGTGCACAATATCCAACCTAGGAACCAGGCCAATTTCGGTAGCCACCCTCAACTTCAGATTTTTGCCTCAGTCAAAATGCACAATATCAAGGAAGGACCAGGACCGATTTCAGGATTTTATATCTAATAAGGCTAGGTAACTTAGGTTTTTACAAAGAAAAAAGGTACATGTAAGGCTCAAACATTAGGATCAAGGATATTTCACACATTTGGTTAGTCATTTAGGTTTAGTGGACTATGATGAACAACTGCCTAAGATCCTTTCCTAACCAACTAACCTACAGTCTAAGTCAGAGTAACATGGCAAGTTCTGAACTGAAACACAATACATGAATTTAGCAAAGAAAGCTCACTCACATGGCACTGATTACACTATCAACAAAGACTATCAACAAAGACTCTCAGATCATGTTTTTCATCTCAATTCATCCTCACTTATCAGAACAAGCACTGTCATCAATCAAATATGCATGATTGCTATAAAAAATTACTAACAAAATTTTGGTGGGTATCATTTTTTAACACAAGACACAAAAACAAACGTATGCCATAGATATTAGTACTATATGCTACCAATACTACCTACACATCCTAAATATACATGTTAAACAGAAATTGAATATCCATGGGGAAAAGAACCCAAGCAAGAAAACCTTGGGACTCAAAATTTGGGATAGTTATAGTCCAAGGTTACTCAGACTTCACTAAAGCCTATAACTACCCACACCTCATCGAAAAAGAGTTGCATTGTCCTCAATGCAGAAAAATAGAATATAAAGCATAGGGGTCAAAAAGAGCATACCTGGGTGCTTAAGCGCCGGTCTATGAATGAGTCTGGCCGCCCTCAACCTGCCTGGTGGCCTCCTCAATGGCAGAAGCATGTTCGAAGGGGCCAACACCCCTCACCCTCTCTCACTCTCGAGCTTGTCTTATCTCCTCATCCTTTCTTGATTGCATCCTTGCAAGCTCAAGTCCCTGCTCCTCTGTTAACCTCACCTGCAACCTCATAAAATTTAGATCATCATCAGTGTGGGGCCTCTTCCCATAGGAAGCCTGTGATGGTTTTTCAGGAGCAAACAAGTCCACCACCGGCACCAGAGGCTCAGTTTGTGAAAATGCCATCGACTCAACCAAAGTTATTGTCATATCGGCCCAGAGCAACTAGATCTCCATCTTGAAGGGTTGTCATATCTGCTGGCCATGTTATGCTAAGGCTCTACTGGACCCGCGTCTCAAAAGCATCTATGCGGGTATCTACAGATGTGAGTCTATCCTGGATAGTAAAGACTGTGAATGCCTGCATGCATCCCTCAGACTCTTAAATGGCCCGACGGACCTAGGGCCTGATCTGCTGAAGTATCTAAGTTAACTGGGACTTAGTGTGGGCCAGTCTCTGCACCATGGCCTAAATGGACACTGCTGACACATAGACCATGCTAGCAAGTGCAGTCGATGTAGGAATGGCCTGCGGGGCAGGAGTAGTAGTAGTGGCCCCCCTCTCCACATCACTCTTAGTCTGTGGGGGCCTCTCCTCTATAGTAGTAGCAACAGTAGTGGTGGATGGAGTCTCAGGTTATGGCTCTGCCGCAAATATCTCTATCATCTTTGCGGGCTGGTGCAGTGCTCACTGGAGGGCTATCGAATTATCCTCAGCCTTGATCTGGCTGACATCTAAAGTGCGCTAGACTTTAATCAGTGAGTGTAGATGATCTAGACTCTCCACCCCCGACTCTATACAAAATTCGTAGATCAAGCAAGGAAAGAAGGTAGAGCAAGACCTCTTCATGGTCACCTCGTGTATCCGCTCTGCGATGAGGCTGGCCCAGTCGGTCTCATAGCCATCCAAGATGATGGCAACCAAAATGGCATGGTTCGGTGTCAAGGTATTATTTGCAAGTGTCGGCCAAATCCGTGATCTCATAATAACCCACCAGAATTTGGCAGGGAAGCTGAGTGAGGCCTTCACAATAGGCTTAGATAGAGTGGCTATTCATGCAGGGTCCAGGCCCTACTCTGTAATCTGTGCTATAACCCATCTTATCAAGCCGAACCTGCAGGTCTGTCTCTCATCAGGGCCTTATCCCTGGTCTGCCCCAACCTGCGGTCATACTTTGATGTCGATCTAGGGGCTGGGAACTCAGGCCCGAACAACATACGGTGGATGGTCATCTCGGAGATATCCACTTGTTGGCCCCTCACTCTAGTGTGTATCAGTCTAGGCTGAGCAAGGGGATTCTTCCCTTTGGGAAGAGTGCTGAGAATTGTGCGGCGTAGGAGGTATAGAACTCACGAACCATGGTCAGGGAGTACTTCCCCGGTGCTCTAGCCAGCCACTGGAGCCTATATGTGCTGATAGTATCCTGAAGGTTGGGGACACTTTCCAATCTGAAAGTGATGACTTGGGGCTCCTAAAAAATAGAGCGAGTTAGTTTGCCTCATTCATTCTACTGCATGCCCTCTGTTTAGATTTCCCATATACCCTCAACACTCCACCAGCTAGATAGAGCATCCGAAGGTGATGGTAATGCCTGAGGTGGTGCGGAAGAGGACTCTGTCTCTGACTCATTGCCGGACTCTGACTCTGACTCTGACTCCTCTCTTGATGGAGTCATCTGGATGGAGCTGCTACCGTTGTTGCCTCCCTCTTCAAACTAGGGAGAGCGAACAACCATAGCCTAGGTCTAGGTCTGCCTAAGTCTGGCGACAGCCTGTGTCTGTGGACACTCAGCCTTCGGGTCAGGTCAAACACCAAGATCCTCAATCGAACCACTGACCTCGAGGGTATCTTCATCTCCCGAGGGCTCATCTCTCAACCTCCACTACAAAGCTCGGGTCTCATCATGTCTTGGTTTTTATAGTACCTGAAACATACACATTTAGTAAACATGGTTAGCCCAGCAAGTCTAGGAATGAAAATCAAAATCATTTCAGACTTGTCATCGATGGTTCTACGAAGGCACTCCTACGAGCCGTAGTAAAAACTACGAGCCATAGAAGGCCCTCGTAAAAATAGTGTTCATAAATTTTGTTTACTGGAATCGCATCTACCAGACCTAGGTATGATCCGTAGAAGAATCTACAGTTCATAGAGGCATTTCAGTGTTTATGTTTTTACAGGCAGGGATCTAAGAGAGTCTATGAGTCGTAAAACATTCTACAACTCATAGAAGGTCTCGTCTGATGGGTTCTCAGAAACTTCAAGTTTTTGAGTTTTCATACGAGGGGAAACTACGGCTCGTGGAGATTTTCACAGGCCGTAGATTACCCTCGTAGAGTGAAAAAACCAGAAACCTGAGTTTCTAAGCCTATCGAAATGGATCTCATACAACAGTAAATTCAACATCGAAGAAGGGTATGACATACCCTCACATGATTTCAGTCAAACACCTAATACCCCAAATGCAATTCTTTTCATACAACCCCATCGAATATCATTTTGCACATTTTCTAGAGCCAACCAACCCTTTTTTATTGAATTAGCATCAAATTACACACACATGCTATCATACATCGAATTTTCAAGCACATAGTCAATTAAATTTAAACGACATGCGATGACATGATCATCATATACATCATTCAAACACATAGACAAGGCCATAGACATAATTTTCTGGTGTTTTACACTTATTCATGCACAGGCGCATATTATTCATAATTCAATTTTAAGCACAAATAATGGCACACACGGGTTCATGTCCATATTGATCGGATTACCATACCTATCAAGTGATTTCAATTTAATCACAACAAATTTGTTATTTAGAAGGAATTTTAGGGCCAAGAACTTATCGAATTGAGTGACCAAGATGTAAAAATTAAAAGAGGAATCGAAGAGTGTGGAACCCAAGGTGTCGCCGAAAGTGGCCTAAGAGGCTACCAGAAAAATAAGGTGGTTGCTGGTCGGGAAATGCTTGGGAACAAGGGTCGGGTATTTTTTTTGTAAATTTGGGGAATAGTGGGGTCAAATTAATTTGACCCCTTCTATTTATATGTTGACCGGGTCGGTCCAAAATTAATGGGCCTAGGTTCTACAAAACCTCGATTATGGGCCGTAGAGGATTTTACGGCCTGTAGATCCTGGTTTCATGGAATGCCCAAACCTTAATTTTGGGGACTGGGTTTCATAGACCAATCTACGAGCTGTAAAAATTTGATACGACTCGTAGAGTTGGTCGTAGAAACCTCCACAGTTAGCCAAAAATAGAAAAACTTACTTGGGGTGCACGAGTCCCATTCAGGGCCCGTAGTTCAATCTAGGGGCCGTAAAGTTGGCTTGTGGGCTAGAGTGCACACCTGTTTGCTTATTGGAAGTATTCTACGAGATAGTGTACGGGTCATAGTTTTACATACGACAAGTAGAACCAATCGTAGAAGCACTTCTTGATGCCTTTTCAGCTGAAGATGGCTGACTCAGTCATGCACCTGTACATTCTTCACAGAATACACTATTACCCTTTATGCAACCAGTCCAATGTCCACAAATTACAACAAAAATGTAAAAACTTAAACTACCTACAAGTCCAAAAACTAAAAACAAAATAAAACTACAACTATAACATGAAACATCTTGGGTTGCCCTCCAAGTAGCGCCTGATTTATTATCGCTATACGACTTGGACAACTTGGTTACTCAGACTTCAATAAGTTCCCAAACATCCTTCTTCGGGTCCTCTGGCCTCTTCATTGACTGACATATGTTGAAGACAACTTCTTTGTCATTCAATCTAAACTTGAGTTGGCCGCCTTTCTTATCCACTAGTGTTCGACCAGTGGCTAGGAATGGCTTTCCCAAGATTATTGGGACTTCAAAGTCGACTTCACAATCTAGGATCATAAAGTTTGCGGGGAATATGAATTTCTCAACATTGATGAGTACGTCATAAAGTATCCCCACAGGCTTCTTCACTGTGCTGTTAGCCATGAACAATCGTATGCTCATCGGAGTGGGGACTCCCAATCCTAGCTTCTTGAGAACTATAAGGGGCATCAGATTTATGCTGACACCAAGATCACACCATGCCCTTGTGAACTCCACATCTCTATTATTCCAGGGTATGGTGAAAGTGTCGGGATCTTCTCACTTCTGCACCAAGGACCTTATAGCAATCGCACTGCAATGTTGAAGTTCTTGGGAGAGCTCTTGACTCACAGTGTGCTTCTTTTTAACCAAGTCCTTCATAAACTTCACATACCCTGGTATCTTCTCCAATGCCTCACTGAGAAGGATGTTAATGAAGAGTTATTTCAGCATGGAGAGAAAGTGCTTGAACTTATCCTCCTCCTCCTTCTTTTTGATTCTTTAAGGGAAGAGAGAAGGAGGTCTAGGAATGGGCTTCAGTTTCTGTAGAACCATTGTAGCATCATTCACCCCATCCTTGGCACGATCATCTTTGGTATCAGCAACTTTGACCTCAGTTGTCTCCTCTCGAACATTATCATCATTGATCGACAAGGGAGAATCAATGGTACTCTTACCACCATGATTAGTGACCACCATACACTGTCCTTCATTCTTTGGGTTCTTAACTATATTTCTAGGTAGTGTACCTCTCTAACATTGATTGAGTTGAGTTGATACTTGACCAAACTGTTACTCCAGCTATTTGATAGCAACAGAACGAGACTCGATGTTTTGATTTACCCTAAAGATGTTAGACTTCATCCCCCTCAAGGTCTCATCCTATGTGTTAGCCTTCTTCAAAAGTCAGTGAAACGTCTCCTCAACTCTAGAACTACTAGAACCGGTATCATGATTATGTGGTGGCATATAAGGACCATTTCTGTAACCATCTCTGCGACCCCAATCAACATCTGTGTCCTAGCCCTTGTTCCTGGCGTAGTAACCTCCACAATTGGCACTGAAAGCACCATCATTGTTAAAGTTCTGACCTTGGTTCCCTTGACGTTGGCGCCAATAATCCTGATTGGACCCTTGGGTGTTGGTCCGGCAACCCCCGTCTAATGAGTAATGAAGCAAGTCCCCTCCTCATTATGAGGCTCCTCGTACAGGGGTGCTCGCGGAGGCTGAGGAACAACTGGATTAACTCGTTCATGATTCTGCTTCATGATCACCTCCATGTTGGTACTAATCTGAGCAAGCTCTTGCATTATCTTCTCATTTATCTTAGCTTGCTCTGAATTAATACTGACTGCATACAAGCTCTTGGTAGAGGACCTGTGTCTCGTCCCTCTTGCACAAGTTATTTTGACCACCTTTTCTTGCTATCTAGCAACCCTTGCAAAGGGTTGATCTAAAAACATACCCCCCATGATGGTATCAGCACATGCTTGGCTATTCTCATTAAGGGCACGGTAGAAGATCTCCACTAAGGCTTCATCCACAATTTTGTGGTCAGGGACACTTCTCAGACACTTTGTGAACCGCTCCCATGTAGTACTGATTGAGTCACTAGGAAGTTGCTCAAATTTGTTGAATAGTTTCTTCGATCAAGGGAAGAACCTCTCCAAAAAGGCCTTCTGTAACTCTGCCAAAGTAGTGATCAAACATTGTGGGAGCTCGGATAGCCACAACACTACATTACTTGTCAGAGATAATGGGAAGACATGAAGCCCAATAACATCCATAGATAGGATTTGTGTTCCCATTACACTCTTATAGACAAACACAACGTTGTGTAGATGACTATGAAGATCCTCTGATGGTAGGCCCACGACCAACCCACGATTTTGCAACATCTGAAGCAACCCACTCGAGACCATGAACATTATGTCATTCGGTAGTGGCGGTAACACAATGTCTCTAGTCACATCCATAGCCATAGGAATTAGTCGATATTGGTTCCACTGATAAGCTTTGACATTGAAGTCCTGTGGCTGTGAATCAATGTCCTCAAGAGGAGATGCCTTGTTGTTATTCTCATTCTCATTATGGTTCTTATTCAGAGCTACATTATCCGCGTTCACATTATTATGGGCCATCCTTCTTAGTCTTCTCTGGATCTCTAGGTTAAATGGAGTCAAAGGAATGCCTCAACTCCGCGTGTTGGGGATACAATACACCTGTACCCTGAAATAAAACAAAAACAACAAAAATGTAAAATGAGGGAAATAAGGATTAATTTCCGAACTACTCAAATTAAATAAGTCTAGCCATATTCCCCCATAATGGTGCCAAAATCTTGATGTCGCCCAAGCTACACCTCTTTTTACGATGGCTAAAGTGGTTGTTGTCAAGATATGTAGCCTAATCAAGGTTCGGGTTGATCCCATAGGGAATATGGTAGACTTAAAGAATTTAAAGCAATTTGGGTGGATTAACCTACTTATATCCCAAAAAAGGGGGCGGGTTTGTAACAACTATGAAAAGTAATCCTAAACTAAGACAAGTGTGAATTTCGTATGAAGAGTAAGTAGGGAATTGTGTTCCCCATGATTCCCTAAATCGGTATTACCAAATAATCAAATTCTTTTTCAGTATGTTGCGTGCAGAATGGTAAGTCAAGTTTACCAAACCCTTTGATCCAGGCGAGAGGTAAATTTCACTACGTGATTTTATACATTACCGTAGTGTGACATTACTGACCCTTCCGTATTGTCCCAGTACAACCTCCCATTGGCCCAATTTGGTTCATCAGATGAGAAACATCAATCAAATCCTGTTAATTAATGTCTTTTCCTATGCGTTACTACCTTGATCTAGTCAGTAACAGTAGGCGAGTTCTAACGTTGGCCACCTTTAAAAAGCATTCAAACTAAAGAGAATTAATTAATGCATGTATGCACACTTTGTAAGAATTACAAATTATCCAATTTTACCTTGTTAGTTTTTCATGCTTCCCATAATCCTAGTTGTGGATTTAGCTACTCATGATCAGTGTAGATGCAAGAATCATGAATTTGAACGACATAATTGAGCACTTACACAAGAGAATTAAGCAAAATAAATCCAAGCTCTTCATCAAGAATCACAAGATTGAATTAAAAGTACAAAATAATATTTCACAGGTGTTTCTCTCAAGCTCTTTATTATTCTCTACTATTTTGTAACATTCCTTCTAAAAAATAACCTAAAAAAACTATTTATAGTCTTTAAAATACAAAACCAAAATGAAATAGGAGAATTGGGTCAGCATGCTCTACGGGCATTTCTACAAGTCATATAATGTTTTACGGACCGTAGTCGGAGCTTCGTGGATTTCATCTTCCAATTTGGGATTGACTTCTATGATACCATTCTATGGCCCATAAAAAGTTTTACGACCCATAAGGAGTTTCGTCTGATGACTTTTCAACAACTCTCCACTTTCTGATCCTCAAGGTACAACACCAAGTCTACAACTCGTATAATCTTCTACAACTTGTCTGCATATTCCTAGACTTAACTTATGAAAATCACCCTTCACTTGAATTTTGCACAAAACTAGATCTACGGCCCGTGGATTTCTCTACGGTCCATAAAAGGTCTCGTGAAACCTCAGCTTCTGCAAAATCTGCACACTTAGCCCAAAAACTGTGCAAACCCTGTAATCCTGCAAAACAAACATAAGAACTCATCAAATCTACTAACATCACTTTGAGAACACACAAATTTCCAAGTTTTTAAGTATCAAATATATTGTATTTTTGCAGCACATCAGTAACATGTACGTTACCTTCCAGCAAAGTTCAAATTTCCTTTATGTCTGCTAGTCTCACTCACGACCCTATTTATGGAGTAACAGATCCTACGGGCTATCACTTGGTCTGTGGGTTACCCCACACATAAAAACGTTTTCCCTTCCTGAAGTTTCATTTTTAAAGATCGATTTATGAACTGTACATCCACTTACGGGATATAAGTCACCCTCGTGAAATTGACTTCAGGTCATTTTTTAGGCAACTTTCTGCATCAAGGCTCTTAACCTAGGTTATTACACCGTGATTGTCTATGTTTACTCTGGGCACTTGTGATTGATGAGGTTATGGTATACTTGGCCTTTGTTAGGCATGAAGCTACGGTAATTATGAAATATATATAAACACACACACCCCGATGTATTACTACTAGTTATTATGAACTAGTTCTTTCATTTTGATGCTAGGGTAGTGATGTATCTGAGAGAGGTGTTAGTTACGACTATGTAGGTTTGGATTCAGATTGTGGCATACCTATGTCATGAGTGTCATTGCTGATGTGTCTTTACTTATACTGATCGATATCGTGAGTCCCAAATGAGGCTTCTCGTTGCTATTTGAGCTCTGGTGGCCACATTCGAGTATCTGAGACTCGAGAGTCGTGCCCCTATGGTTTGAGTCCGATGACCACTACTGTGATGCTGGATGGCGGATGTCATTTCTGAGGATCGAGCAACTGTTGATGGTTAGATTGAGGTCCCCATTGGTTACATTCTTGGTTTGAGACACTACTATTTGTTCAGAGAGATATGACACACTGATTTCTTTGGGTCGAAGACCCTGCTGATTATGCTAGGGAGATTCTTTCTCCCAAAGGGGATACATCCCACCGTTATGCATTTTGGCTCATTGTGTTATGGGAATTCTTTCTCCCACGGGGGATGCATATCACCATTATGTTATTGTCAAACCATCTAGCCCTGACTGACTACCCAATTGGAGGATAGGTCAGAGGACTAAGGTTCAAGGCCTTGTGTGATACCGGTTCCTTGATGGGTTGAGGACTAGGTTGATATATGGTACTTTGGGTCAAGGGCATGGTTGTTTGCCCATGGACCCACATACCTATACACACTTTGATTGTGCATGGGTGTACCGTCTAGGCGTATGGGGGCTCAAGAGGCGTTCACGCTTAGACACTAAGGCTTTACACTCGCGTACAACCGACCTATAATCGTGTGATATTGGGAGTTGGGTTCTATTATGATTCGGTTGATCAGATTGTGCACAAGTGTACCTTCTGTGTTTATGGGGGCCTAGTTGGCGTACAAGCTTAAATATTAGGTCCTTGTACGACACTACGTCCCAAATGGGGGCAGTTTCAATATGGGTCTACATAGCTTCGTCAGTCGATATTATTGTTTATCACTAGGGTAAATTGGTTAATAATATCAGAATCTAATAAATAGTTCAGGTTATCGTTGTTCATCACTTAGGTTGGTTCAGTTATCATTGTTCATTTCCTTGATTGGCTCTATTGTGATTGAGGGTTTCCAGACATATTGCTTCCTTGATTTGAGTTTTGATTTGGCTAGACCTGCTGCAGTTTCTTGTATTTGACTCTTCTGGATTTACTGTATTTCACTCACTCAGCCGATGATGCCTATTGGGTGCCTCTTTCTGGTACTCACCCTCGATATTTCTACATCTTTCCATGGTACAGATCCAGGTACATGCTGTGATTATTGATTTGAGGGATTCGAGAGCACACAGGAGACTTCATTTGGGTGAGCACTGGAAGCTCTAGCGTCGTCACAATTTCCTTTCTTTGATGACCATCTTTTGCTTGGAGACGTTGGCCTTGTACATTAGGATTATGTATTTGTAGGAGCACTCCTGGTTTTATATATTATTATGGTTATTGATATATGTATATGATATGTCCTTGAGTCTATCGTAGCTCTGTACAGTTGACTTTCAGCTTCTGGGTAAGTTTTAGTTATTTATGTTGCCATATTGGTTATGATTGTGATTAAAAAGAGCTAGGATAGGTACCTTGGGGTTTGGCAATTGGCTTGCTTGTAGGTGGAACCTAGCAGGTGCCATCATGACTGGAATCGGGTCGTGACACCTAAGACCTCAAAGGTGACTTAAGGTCCAAATGTCACTCTTAATAAGACATGATTATAATAAGAAAGACCTACACCCACATTAGATAAATGACATGAAAATGGACTACTCTATGAATAAGATTGAATGATTTGGATTGGCGATCATTATTAGTCTTTCCTATATGACATGTTTATGAAAATTATGAACTATGATTTATCACAAGCCACATGAATCAATGATAAGTATGATTTCATGGTATGTATTCCATGATATTTGACTTAGTATCGATTAAGGCTTAAGTGGGGACTCGATCAAAGGGATCTTAGAAATCTCTAGTGTCATAGGTATGTTCTCATCGTAGAATTACTTTTACCAATATGACTTTTGCTAGTGAATCCACATAGATTGTGACACCTATTTTTATAAGGTATAGTTCTTTAAGGACCCCGATGTCGTACGACCTCATTGCAGCTTGAAAATTTTAGTTTCGGGAAGTTTTGGACCAAGGTGACATTCCATGGGAGCCCTCACAGTCTGTGTGGAGTCACACGGCCCATGTGGAGCCTTCATGGAGTTTCCCTTGACCTTATAAGGAGTGTTGGCCCTTAAACGCGAAGTTTTGAACTAAGGTACACCACATATGGACCCCACACGGATCGTGTGATACCTCATGGACCATGTGGTGGCTTTAGTCTTGAAATCCCACATTTTAAGGCCAATTATAGGGGTACGACCTAGTATACGATCTGTACAAGGTGGTACAGTCCATATGGCTTCTGAAGTGAAATTTTTCTAAGTATGGAATCACCGTCTCGGAACTTTATTGTGGAAAATTTTTCTAAGGGAGGTGGTACGGGTAGTGGTACGGCCTATGTGGCCTTCTATGAGGATGATTTCGTTGAAAAAATCTAAGTATGAGATTACCATTTCGGACTTTCGTCAAGTGAATTTTTCCAAGTGTTGGATCACGAACATGTATACAGTCCGTATAGTATATCACGGACTGTATAGTCCTCCTTGAGACTCGACTTTATCAATTTTATACTCATTTCATTAATGACATTTTCGTGTGTATATATATATTATTCTAAGGGTCTTTTGTGACTTCCTATGCTACCTAAAAACATCCCAATGACCTAAACTTTATTCCTTTCATTCAAATTCATTTCTCACATTTGAAATTCTCAGAAGTCTCTCTCAAAGAACTCTAGTGGGAATTAAACTTGGGGATCAGGGAAGAACTCTTTCTTCACCAAATTTCTTCTTGAATCTTCTTCATTAGCTAAGGTATGTGAGATTGATTCATGGTCCCTTTCAACCAAGAAGACCCAAACTCTTTTACTTGAATTCATGGAATTTTGCTTACTTTAAATTTGGGTTTTCAATATTATTGTTTATTAAATTCAATTAAAATATGGGCTATACTTATTTGATGATTTTAAGTTGATTCAAGCCCTAATATGATGAATTACATCGAAGTTATGAAGTTATGAATGTGTATGTCCCCTTTTAAAGCTTGATTTGTGCATGGGTAATTTATGTTGTAATTTAAATGTGAATTTTACTTATGTCTATCTTTACTGCAATTTCACAATGTATTGTAGATTTAAGTTTGAATCTCAATTACCCATGCTATTCTCATCTCACTCATAGCATATGCATTCATGAACATTGAGTTTTATAAAAATTATGAAGTGGGTTAAGCTCAATTGTGTTCATGTGTGTTATTTTGATAAGATATTGGTTAATGACAAGAATGTGATCACATAAATGTATATTGTTATGGCTCATTGAGGATTTTGGGTGCTTGCACCATCTCGTATATATGTGAATGAGCTATTCCAATGCATGAGTATCATGATTATGAATTTTTATTTGGCTTTTGATCCCAAGTACGAATGAATATGAAATGTTTTTGGCTTTTGAGCCTAGATGTGCATTAAAAGGATTTGAAATGACTATTGCCTCCTTTGAAAGCATGTTTATGTATACGTATATGTATTTTTGTGCGATGATAATTTAGCACCGATAGATTGAGGGCATTAGAGCTATCCCTGAGGGCTCTTTCTCTTTCCTTGAACTATGTGCCAACCATAGGTATATGTGAAAATCATATCCAAAATGGGGATGTCCATAAGGAATGTTAACTCTCCTAAATGGGGATGCCCATAAGGAGAAGAATGATATACTATGATATAATGTGAAAATCCTATCTGAAAGGTGGGTGCCCATAAGGAAGGTTGCTTCTCAAAAGTGGGGATGCCCGTAAGATGAAGTATGGTTTATCTTTGGCAAGTAGACCACCTCTTTACCAGTAAGGGGATTTCATCGGGATTCCAAGTAATAACTAACATGGTCTTACTCATCTTGGTTGAGGCCACATCCCACTATATATGAGCATTTGTTCATCTCATGCATCATTGGTTTCATGGTATATCATATATTATATCACTTACTATGTATTTCCTTCTACATTATGTGCCCTTGTCATATAACATCGAATATAGGTTGCGAAGTCATATGCATTGCATGCCCTCATACTTAGTACATCTAAATGTACTAACGCATATTTTTGCCTACATGATCTAACCATGTTAGGGACCTAAGACTACGTTCATCCACCGTATGACCTCTAGCTTGGATTTTGCGATTTGCTTGTTGTGGTGATTCCTATCTTCCAAAGACAAACCACCATTTTCTACCTATGGTGTTTATTTATGTTATTTACTTTGAGGGTGAGCTCGGGGTATGCTATGGCCCTCGTCCTATCTTATGATTAGAGGCATTGTTGGACATCTTGTAAAGTCCTTTATGATTATATAATAAGTATTGTGATTGGAGGTTATGTTTATGGCTTTGGCTACCTATTGGTTATCGTTATGTTGATTTGTTATGAGCTTATGATATGGTTGTACATGTGATGTGAAAGATCCTAAGTCCCGAATTTCCCCTATAGAGTGAGTCATACTTACCCGCCCCTTAGTACTTATGTCGTACGTGCTTTGTGAATCCATGCCACTCCCATTTCCTATGACATCCCCATAGCATAAGTCCTATTCTCCTGTCCCTTAGAATTATGTGTTTACTATTCGTTTGTGTTTTCGAATTGATGATATGGATATGGATACTATGAGGCTCGTTTAGAAACTCTCAGGTTCCCATTCGCTATGTCACTCCTAGGCCCTAGGTCCAGGTCATGACAAGTTCTACTGTGACAAGTAGACTCTCTTTTCTCTAATCTACAAGTAGATATTGGAATTCTATGTTACAACTCACATGATCATATTGTTGATTATGGTTACTTCCCACATATATATGGTCCCTATAATGATTCACTTAACTACTCTTAATCCTTACTTTTACATGATGTTCTTATGATTTGATCTATCTCATGCCTAATTATGATTCTACTATCTTTTTATCATGATATTTGAAATGTTTACTCACATATTATTATTTATTATGTATTGCGTAGCCCACATACATTGTACATTCAAATGTACTAATGTATACTTTATGCATACATTATTTTATAATATAGGGTCTAGTGTTCCTATTTCATCTTGTGGCTAGTATCATTTAACGGATACTTGAAGAAAGATTGGTGCGTGCTCATGATTCAAGGGCAAGTCTCTCTTATGATATCTTTTGCTTTATTGTTCATGATGACATTTTGAGACTACTTCTTGAGTTATTTTTTCTTTCTTCTTGAGAGTGGCTAGGCACATGTATTAACCCCCCTCTATACTAGACTATGTAGAGACATGTTGGATTCTATAAAAGTCTATGTTGTCCTTCCACTGCTCGCTAAGCTTATTCATTTCCTCTTATGATGTTAAGATGAGGCTCATTTTCCATTATAGTATAGATTAAGATGATGATTTAATTGCCTTATGTAGGCTTATTGATACACTAATATAGCTTGATTGGGGTTCTTTAGAATTTTGATTATCGTGTCACACCTAGGGCCTAGCATGGTCATGACAAATATGATATTAGTGTACAAGATTTTAAAGTGTCTTAGGGAGTCCAACATACTACATCAAGCAGAGTCTTATTTATCGGTGTGAAATGCGCCACAGATATGAATAATTGGCTATGAGGTGTCTAGAAATCTTCACTTCTTTCATGATCTATGTCGTGCGAAAGAGTATACCCTAAGGCCTTTCCTTCTAATGCTTTTCCCTTGCATTTCAGAATATGTCAAACTGAAAGATAACCAATCCACTTGGTAGTCAAGATGCTAACCTCTCTAAATCAGTCAATCAATCACCGAGTATCAATCTTTCTAATGCAGAGTTCCGCACTGTTATCCAAATATTGACCCGTGTGGTAACTGAATGACTAAATCAACAAGCGGTCATTGCCCAGCTTGAAAAGGCATTAAGGGGAAGAAGCTTTGGTTGGTAAAGAAAAAGACTAGGAAAACCACAAGGAGACTTCTTAAGAGGTTCGAAAGTATGTTATGTTTGTGGCTAAAGTGTCCATAAGTTGAGGTATTGTCCGAGACTTCTAGGAAGGGGAGGGAGACACAAGTAGGATGTCGGATACGAAGTCTTAAGGAGGTGGTTCTAGCAAGAATTTTCTAGTTGTCAAAAGTGTGGTAAACATCACCTCGGAAAATGCTTAGTGGGCACCAATGCTTGTTTTAAATGTGGAAGGATGGATCATAAGATGAAGAATTATCCTTAGACATGTCAGAATGATAGGGATTGTAGAAAAGAGGATCTAGATCGACCCCAGGCCAGGATTCAGACTCAGGTTACTATAGCTACAAAGATTTAGAGGAGTCTCCCGACATGACTACTAGTATGTCACTGGCCTTTGCCTATCATGTGTGTGCTTTGATTGATTTGGAAGATAACTAGTCTTTTATTTCTCCTCACTTTTCAATGAGAGTTTATGTGAATTTAAAAGTGTTGTTAGAACTCTATTTAGTTTACGCTTCTATTGGTGATTCTATGTCAGCTAGGATAGTCTTTAGAATTGTCCGATTTGAGTGTCTCATAAAGTAACCTCATGTGACCTTATAGAGCTTGAAAATAATCTATTTCAATGTTATCCTTGGTATGAATTGGCTACATGCATCTTATGCATCTATTGACTACAGACACCATAGAGTCAAACTCCAATTCCCTAAGGAGACGTTTCTTGAATAGAAGGGTAGTGATTTCGCATTTAATGGTCGAATAACCTCTTGCTCAAAATCCTAAAAAATGATTTCTAAGGGGGGTTGTATCTATCATCTAGTGCGGGTTAGGGAAACTAGTTCTGAAGCTCCAATTCTTGAGTTGGTCTTCATTATAAATAAATTTTGTTAATGTGTTTCTAGATGATTTTTTTGTTATTCCTCATGAAACGGAAATTAATTTTGGCATAGATCTTTTTCCTGGTCTCCAACCTATCTTTATTCCTCTTTATCATATGGCCTCGATAGAACTACTAAAGTAGTTCAAGGAATAATTGAATGATTTGTTGGATTATGTCATTGTGGGGTGCTCCTATGTTGTTTAGAAAAAAGGATGGATCACTTCAGACGTGTATAAACTACCAACATGCCATAACTCAGACCTAAGGCCTCGTCGTAACATGGCGAATGTGCCACCCGAAAGTACCCCATCCAAGCCTCTTGTTCATATCATAAGCATACATAAGGTAAGTTAGAAATCATAAAAGTAAGCAACCAGAAATATAGTTTTGAAGAAGCTAAACATAAGAGTTAATATTTTTCCATTAAAGGGAATTACATCAACATAGGTCAAAACATGCCTCTACATCATAGATCTTGGTGGCATCTATCACCCTCAAGAGAAGAAAAGTACAAAATTCCTAACAACATTAACATAAGCAAGAACACAAGGGTTTGTCCCCAAAGCATAGGAACTCGCCAAATCTTCACTAAAAACATCCAAAAGCTACCTACAAAAGTGAGGTGTAGAATCATCGTCCATCCCTACATAGTGATGTCATGTTGGCAAGATTATGTGTTAGTACATTGGAATGTACTAAGTATGTAAGCACGCTATGCATCAATGAACATCATACGTAGCAATATGCATAGACATATCAATAGAGTAGGAAAAAGATATGAATGATCACTTTATCTTTACAATCGTGGATGAAAACATCATAAGCTATTTCATAGCCTAATAGACATACATATGTGGGAAATAAGACCATAATCGACAATAAGACGATGCGGACTATTACATGAAATCTTGATATTTCCTCTATACCAAGAAAAAGAAGAGTTTACATTGCCAAGGCAGTGTAAGGGCTCGGACCTGGTGAGACCTTATCAATGCTTAAAATTAAGTTTTTAGAGTTTTGTGAGTATGGCTTCTTGTGGTTTAGGAAAGAGTTTTAGGCTTGGTGGACCTCCATGGAACCTCCCACAAACCGTGGTCCTCACCACTGACCGTGGAAGGGGCCCTTGGTAGGTTCCCCAGCCTTCAAGCCAAGACATTGCCTAAGGAAGCCACCAAGGGACCCTTGTGCGGGTTGTGCAAACTATCACGAGCTGTGGTGGCATCTCGTGCAAACTACCACAAGCTATGGTGGGGTGTTTTGTGAAACCCTCATCCCAAAATATGATTCTAAGTATAATATTACAGTCTCGGAACTTGGGTTATTTGTATGGACCATTACACGATTAGTGCACCTTTGAATGGACCCTGAAGCCTTCAGTGGAAACGTACTTAGTCTAAAATTTTGCTAAGTTTCAGAAGACTCTTACCATGGACCCTTGTACAATACGTGGTCCTATGTACGAGCCATGGTGCTCTACCACGAGACCCCTGGGGACTTTTAGTGCTCGCTTCATTAATGGCTTTCTCATAATGTTGGTTATTTTTTAGGGTCATTTGTGACTTTCTTACCAATCCTGAACCCTGAAAATACCTATACTTTTTCATCCTTATTCAAATTCATTCATTATACTTAGAACTTTAGAAATTTCTCTCTTCTAAGAGATCCTTTCAAGTGTAACATTGAAGATTCAACTTGGGATTTCAAGGAGGGTCTTCTTCTCAAATCAACTTCCTTTTGATTCTTCTAGTTTCCTCTTAATTATTGTAGTTATCTAAGATATTTAGGATTTATTCATGATCTCATTCAATCATAAAGACCCCAAGGATTTTCTCACTTTCAATTTATGAGTTTCAAGTTTCTCTTAAATTAGTGTTGATTTGATTAAATTGAGATGTAGGATGTATTTAATTGATGTTTTCAAAGTGATTTAAGCCCAATTATGTTGAATTGCATTGATATTATGAAGGTCTGAATATGCATGTCTCTTTAAATGTTGAATCTATTCATGGGTAATTTCTAGTATCCTTTAATAGTGGATTTCTTCATGGATTTACTTTGATTTCACCTTATAATGTTGTTTTAAATATGAATCTCTATTGCCCATGCTATTCTCTCATCATTCATGGTATATGCATGCATGACCATTGATTTTCATGAAGTTTATGATGTGGGTTAAGACCTAATTATGTTAATGACAATGATTCTTAGCAAGCATGGTTATGATATGACATATGATCACATAATGTCTATGATATGGCTCTTTGAGCAATTATGGGTGTTTACACCAACATGTATAAGTATGAATGAGCTATTCTGATGTATGAAAGTATGACATGAAGTATAATTTGGCTCTTTATCCCAAGTATGCATGAATATGAAGCATGATTTCGCTCTTTAGTCCTAGTATGCAAAATTATGAAGTACGTTTGGTTTTTAAGCCTAAGTATTCAAGAATTATTTTTTGAAAGGACTTATGCCTCTTCATCAAGCTCATATATGTATATATATCACCGTGGGATGATGACTAAGCATCGACTGGACTTGTGTGAGGGGGCTATCCTCAAGGGCCCTTATGTAAATCCTTAAGTCCCTTAACTATGTGCCAAACATAGGTTCATATTTATGCCCCTTTGTGATGATTATGTTACGCTCATGTAAATCCTTACATAAATGGGAGGGTCGTAAGGTAAGGTTACTTCTCCAAAATGGAAGGCCTCCAAGGAGAAGTATGGTCTACCTTTGGCAAGTAGATCACCTCTTCCTCCGATGTGGGGAAGACAACAGAATTCAATGTAATAGCTCACATGGTCTAGATGTCGGTTGAGGTCACATCTTATGACATTTCATGCATCATGAATTTCATGGCATATTGATATTATATTATTTACTAAATACTTCTTTATATATGTGCCCTTGTCATTTAACAATGAATTGTAGGTTAATATGTTCATAAGCATTTGCATGCCCGCATACTTAGTACATTCTATCGTACTAACACATACTCTTTGCCTACATGATCTAACCACGTATGGACTGGAGAATCATCTTCTACCTCTTGACGGCTAACTTGATTGATAAAGAGTTGCTTGTGGTGAGAACACCTTCTATCTACCTCTTATGTTATGATGCTTTACATTTTTACTTTGAGGGTGAGTCCAGGACATGTCTTGGCCCCTGTCTTAATCTAAGACTTAGAGGCATGCTGAATATCATGTAAACTCTATGTATTGGCTTGTTATTTGTTGTGCGATTTGCTTATGGAGACTATAATTATGTCTATCTCATGTTGTTGATGTATGATGGTATGTTGATGATGAGATGTGAAAATGGGGAAAGACCTAAGTCCCTTCTATCCCCATAGCATGAGTCATATTAACATGTCCCTTAGTTCTTATGTGCTATGAGCTATGTGTATCCATGAAAATCCCTATCCCTATAACATCCCCATAGCGTGAGTAATACTTACCAACCTCTTAGAACTATGTGCTTATTGTCAAATTATGCGCTTCAAAATCAATGTTGTGTATATGGGATATGAGGCTTTTTTGAGGACTCTCGGGTTACGATTCACCATGTCATTCCTAGGCCTTAGGGTTGGGTCATGATAAGCTTGGTATCATAGTACTAAGGTTTTAAAATGATCTTCGGAGTCCAACATGCCGCGTCGAGTAGAGTCCTATTCATGGGTGTGAAATGTACCATACTTATGAGTGGGAGGCTATGATGACATTTTAGGAATTGTCTCACTTCTTTATTTATAATATTGAGCTTTTGACCATGTCTTAAGACTTCCTAACTTTGACAATATCCTTGATGCCTTACAAAAGATGCCTCCAAGAAGAGCCCCTTCACCAAGGAAAGCCTCGATTAATGAGGACCAAGTCCCTCAAGAGGCTATGGGGGAGCCAATTACTCAGGGTGAATTCTAGACTGCCTTTGCCATGCTTTCCCAAGTGTTGATCAACCAGGCTAGGCAGGTCAATCCTCCTCCTCACGCCTCCACTCCAACTGCTAGAGTAAGAGATTTTACCTAAATGAATCCTCTAGAATTTTATGGGTCAAAAGCTGATGAGGATGCCCAAGACATCATTGATGAACTCTCTATGGTGTTGACTATAATGAGGGTGACTTCAGAAGAGAAAGTTAAACTAGCTGCCTATCAGTTGAAGGATGTGGCTCAGGTGTGGTACAACTAATGGTTGATGGAGAGGGTTGAAGATGATAGGGTTGGTTGGGAAGAGTTTAAGTTTGCCTTCCTGGATCATTTCTTTCCTCTTAAGCTTAGGGAGGCCAAAATGACATAATTTATCAACCTCAAGTAGGGAGGTATGAGTGTGAAAGAATATACCCTCAAATTTACAAAGTCCTCAAAGTATGCTCCTATGCTAGTGGCCGACCCCCGTGCAAGAATGCACAAGCTTATTTTTGGGATCTTTGATTTGGTTATAAAAGAATGTTGTATGAATATGCTTATTCGGGACATGGACATTTCTAGGCTTATTACTTATGCTAAACAGATTGAAGGGGAGTAGCTCAAGGAGAGGAGGGTGAATGTATCTAAGAGAGCCCATTATGATGGTGGGTTCTCCAACTCCAGGAGTAGTGGTGGGAATGGTTGCTTCCAACAGGGCCAAAGTTCAAATTCAATGCTATATTTCCTCCTCCCAAAGCATAGGTTGGAGTTTGGCCAATGGCCCCTCAGTGTAAAATGTGTGGGAAGAATCACTCAGGTGCATGCTTGAGAAGTTAAGGTGCTTGCTTTAGGTGTGGTGATATGGGCCACGAAGTTGTTGATTGTCCTAAAGTTGCTAAGAAGGGCCTGGGTCAAGTGGCCCAAGGTGATCAAGGCCAGAAAAGAGCTCCAAAAGGTGGTCCACCCAGAAACAACATATTCTATGCTTTGCATGCTTGACAGGAAATAGAGGAGACTCCGAGTGTAGTGACTGGTATGTTAAAAGTCTTTGATTTTGATGCTTATGCTTTGCTTGATCCGTGTGTAAATTTAACTTTTGAGACTTTTCATTTGGCTGTTAAGTTTGGATTGAGTCCTGAAGTCTTAAGGGAACCCTTTTACGTTTATACTCCCGTGGGTGATTCTATTGTTAGCCAGAGAGTCTATCAGGGTTATTAGTCTCCGTCTTGCATAAAGTCCTTCCGTGTGAACTCATGGAACTTCTGATGTTTGATTTTTATATCACTCTCGGGATGGATTAGTTGCATATTTCATATGTCTCTATAGATTGTGGGACCCAAAAAGTCAAATTCTAGTTTTTGGATGAGCCTATTCTTGAGTGAAAGGGTGTAATGACCTGTTTGGTCATTTTTGGCCTTATCTATGAAAAATACTGTTTTACTATTCGTAAGTTGCTTCAGGCCTACTTTGAACTATTTGAATCGTTAGAATTGAAATCCTAAGTTTTAAAAGTTGAAAAATATGAGTTTTGGCCTTTTTGAAAGCATAAATCGTTAAAAAAGTGAGTTTTTGTGTCATTATGAATTTTGGGGATCAGATGGGGATTCATCAATTCCATAGCTCCTGAATGTCAAAAATGAGCTATATGAAGTTGTAAAACTGAATTTGGAGTTAAAATGAGGTTTTTAGGCCCAAACTTGTGATTTTAGTCGTTTTTGGAATCAAAGTTTGGCTTTGGTCAACATTGGAAGTTCGGAAGCTTGGACTGGAATTCTGACAGTTCTAATAGTTCTGGATGGTGAAACAAATGCTAAAAATGGCCTTGTCATAATTTTTGGAGTTTCCGAGGGCAATTTTGGTATTTTGAATTTTAAACTAGTTTTATTGACTTGAATCAGTAAATGTGGTGAGAAGGCCTTAAAATTGATTTCTAATGATTCCGTTGAGTCTGGATTCTTGTATCTGGTATGGATAAATGTAATGTTTGTGAAATTCTGAATTCAGATGAGTTCTGGGGGTCCATTATGAGTTTTGGTAATTACTGGTGTGGGGTATCTGGGGCAGCCCCATTTTGTTCTCTGCCTTCGCGGACAAATCCCCACCTTCGTGGAGTTATAGGGAATTTCTTCTCCACAACTTCAAATAATTATCCGCCTTCGCAGAGTACATTTTGGCTGGGTTAGTATTAAAGACATAAAACCCCCATTTTTACTCCATTTTCAATATTTCAAGCTTTGAGAGAGTTTTTGAAGAGAGTTTTTAGAGAAATCTTTTGGGTAAGTATTACTAACATAAATTTGGTTAATTTTCATAATTTTTATCTTGATTATGACTTGAATTACATGATTTTGAATGTCCAAAATTGGGAATTTTGGTCTATGATCTTGAAAATTTAAATGATTATTTCTTCATCGATTTGAACTCGATTGTACTGGAATTTTCACCCAAGAACTCCATTTTTCATTTAGAATCCAATTTTGTCAATTTTCAAATTTGAGACTTTCAAATTTTAGCCCTAATTTTGACCGTTTTGCCCCTAAGCTTAAAATATGCAAATATAGGTATCAAATTCACCTCTTGATGCGTAATATCTAATTTTGGTAGTGGTTGATTGATCCATGGATTATTTGAAGGTTTGAGTTGAATTGAAAGCTTTACCAAGGGTAGTTTTGGCATTGAGATATGTTCGGCTAACCTTTTGGGACTGGATTTGAGTCATTGATCTTATCATGTGATAATTATGAGATTTAGATGGATAATTATGCAATTGAGTTATTGTGTTGAAATGATGATGGAAAATGATTTTGGTTGAGTTGAATTGTGGTATAATCTTGATCCTATTGATGAACTGAGTTGAATTATGATGAATTGATGAAGACTTGAGATAGAATGTGACCAAATGAGTCTTGTGAGGCCAATTAGGACGAGTAAGGTCTTGTATTATAGGTATACTTGTATTTTCGGGTTGAGATAGGTCTGGTATCATTGTCATATTTGTATATTTGGGATAAGTCAGGTCCAATATCATGGTCATACTTACATATTAGGACGGGTTAGGTCCATAATATTGATATTCTTGCATACTTGGGATGGTTTGGGATGACTCGATTATTAGTATAATTATGATGATATAAAATATGATGATGGTTTGGGCATTAGCTGCGACCTTTGATATTATTCCTTGGGTTCATATGATCTATATAAGTTTCATACCTTAGTATCCCTGTTGTGGTGCCATTTACATGTTTACATACATAATTGGGTTGCACTGTTGATTTATATCTATCATTTGTGGTTTGTAACATCCCTTGACCCGGGTAGGAGGCAAGGGAATTATGATTCACATTGGAACCACCTCCTTGACCATGGCATGAGGCAAAGGTGAGATTTATACTTCTCATATCTTGACCACGGGCAGGTGGCAAGGACTTGGCATCATATTATTACTTGACCACGGGCAAGTGGAAAGATTGTGGCATACTGATATTACTTGACCACGGGTAGGTGACAAGGCTGTAACACCCTTTGTATTTGGCATCATTAGTTGTGCATTAAATTTCTTATTGTGGTTACATGATATCATGAATTCTTGAGGACATTTTAGCTCATTACTATGGGATGTGTGTGTGTATTTATATATATAGTAACATTTTGTGCTAACCTTTTTGGATGCAGGAATAGGGTTCTTCATTATTACATACTTGTTCGATTTCTCTTACCCAATCGGTTGAACCTACTGGTTACATTTCGATGTACTCACCCCTACTTTGTTTCCTCTCTGCACATCGTGCACTGGGTATAGGACAGAGTAGTTGATCTTTCCATCCGTGTGCTATTGTTACCATCCAGATCTCAGTGGCAAGGCTCAAACTCCGAGTCACCCGTTGATCTTTGGATCCTGTTTTATCTCCTTTCTCTGAGACTATGTATTAGATATTATGCGACAGTAGTTGTATTTACCTTTCGTACTATTTTAGATGGTCTTGTACTTATGACTCCATGTTTTGGGAGATTTCTTATATCTTATGAGTTTGTTTCCACTTATTTATCTTTCTTAAGTTGTAATCTATTTTGGGTCGTGACAAGTTTGGTATCAAAGCTCTAGGTTTGTTGGGCTCATGAATCAAGAGTAGGGTGTCTAGTAGAGTCTTGCGGTCGGTGCATAGACGTCCACACCCATCTTTGGGAGGCTACGAGATACTTGTTAGAAAAGAGTTTTTGCATCTTGTTTCCATTTGTGCATTCCCTTTGAATTACCCACTTTGAAAGTGTCTAATCTACTACTTCTGTGCAGATGCCGATTACTCGATCTTATCGCTCAGTGAGAGAGCTCGAGTTAGTTGATGCAACTTCTACTCAAGGTTAAGGCTGAACTCGTTATAGGGCCAGGGGCCAAAGGATTTCTGTGGGGGCAGCTCCGTCCAGGGGACAGACCCAATCGGCTTCTTCAGAGCCTACTTTGGTGCCTGAGGGGCCTACTGAACCTATTCCACCTCCTTCATCCCCATCCCCTACACTGTTAGTTCAAGAGCTACTTATAAGGTTCTTGGCCAGATTGGGGGGGCTTCTCCAGCCCCAGCTATTGTTGAGATACTGGTTTCTACCACACCGGTTGGTCCTTCTAGTGCTCTACCAGAGCTGGCTATGACTAATGTGGGTCCTTCTTCCGCTCCAGCAAACCCTCCTGCGACTTTTATTACTCCACTTTAGGCATCTAGACCGAGTTTGGGTACTCAGCTTCAAAGTTTGCTCCATCTATTACACTTTCCTTATTTATGGTGCCACAATCTTTTACCAGTCCAGCCATGTCTACAGTGGAGCAGAAGAGCTTTGAGAGGTTTGTACGATTGGATCCATCGAAATTTGATGGCACTCCTACCAATAGAGCTTATGATTTTCTATTAGAGTGCCAGGACCGAATATGTAACCTAGGTATTCTTGAGTCGCTTGGGTTTGCCTACACTTCATATCAGTTCACCGGCCTTGTCAAGTAGTGGTAGATGTCAGTGGTAGCTTGTCAACCTGTTGGATCACTAGCTATGACCTGGGGACAGTTTGCTGAGATATTTTTGGAGAGATTTGTGTCCTACAGCCTTCGGGACTGCTGTTGAGATGAGTCTAATAGGCTACAATAGGTATCTATGTCTGTTTTTGACTACGAGGCTAGATTTCTAGCATTCTTACTAATTTTGAGATGATTTAACATTCTTTCAAGGGCTTGGCAGGGTATCTTCAGGAGGCTACAACTTCCTTGGTGTTAGCTAAAGGTACTTTCCTAGTATTATGGATCGTCCTTGTATGATTGAGCGTATCAGTTAGGATAGACAGGGTTGCGGGATGAGGTTCCATCGACATAGACAATTTAGTGGGCACCCGCCACGGGACTGAGAGATTCAGAGGCAGAGCCATCAGGGTCAGGCAGCTCTTCCGAAATATGATAGTGTTGATAGATCCAAATCTACTCAGGTGGGTAGCGTACCCAGACATGGTGATTCTTCGTCATAGTCATCTTAGGGGCGAGACCCTAAGGCTTTTTATGTTTGTGATGAGGTTGGGCATTTCGCCAACCGTTGTGTACATCAAGTGTTTCCTAATCAAGCTTCAGGAGCTTAGGCAGTAGCCAGGAACACCTCTCAGGACATGAGGGGTAGTGCTAGAGGAGGTCGTGGTACAGGGAGAGGTGGTGCCCGTGGAGGCCCACAGGGTAGTGGTGGTCGTAGAGTTTGCTATGTTGTTCCTGATAGGGCCAAGACAGAGGTTTCTAATGAAGTTGTCACAGGTATGGTTCCCGTATGCCACCATTTTGCTTCAATTTTATTTGATCCAGGCTATGCTTATTCATATGTGTCAACATATTTCGCTTCTGATATTGATGTTATGTATGAGCTGCTTGCTGAGCCTATTTGTGTTTCCATCTCGATAGGTGAATCTTTAGTGGTGAATCAGGTTTATCAGGGTTGTGTTGTGACTTTTATGGGGGAGAGATACTATTGTTGATTTGATATTGTTGGACATGGTAGATTTTGATGTGATATTGGGTATGGTCTGCTTTTCGCCTTATCATGCTATTATTGACTGTCATGCAAAGACTGTGACCTCATCTTGACCTAATTTGCCTCAGTTGATGTGGACGGGAGCATCTAGCTCCTATCCTAAGGGTGTTATTTCTTATATATATGCTTGTCGATTGATGGATAAGGGGTGTTTGGCATATTTAGCTCATGTTGGGGCTGTTTCTCAGGAGTCCCAATCATTGGAGACTACTGGGGTTGCTAGAGAGTTTAAGGATGTATTTTTGACTGATTTGCCTATTGTTCCTCCGGATCATTGATATTGACTTTGCTATTAATGTGGAGTTGAGCACTAAGCCCATATCTATTGCTCCTTATGGGATGGCTCCAACGGAATTGAAGGAATTAGAAGAACAATTGGAAGATTTGTTAAAGAAAGGCTTTATTCGTCTTAGTATACCTCCCTGGGATGCTCCTGTATTACTTGTGAAGAAGAAAGGTGGCACTATGCGTATATGTATTGACTATCGTCAACTTAACAAAGTGACCATCATGAAACAATATCCCTTGCCTCGCATTGATGATCTTTTTGACTAGTTGTAGGGTGCCTCGATGTTCTCCAAGATTGACTTGAGGTCCGGTTACCATCAATTGAGAGTTCAGGAGTCTGATATCTCGAAGATAGACTTGGACTTGGAGTTGGTTGCAGTTGTGTTTGTGTTGAAATTTTGGCGACATTATTTTTATGGGGTTTATTGTGAGATCTTTACCGATCACCGGAGTCTCAAATACATATTTACTCAGCCTAATTCGAACATGAGATAGTGTAGGCGTTTGGAGTTGCTTAAGGACTATGATATCTCTATCACCTCGGGAAGGCCAATGTGGTGGCAGATGCTTTAAGCCAAAAAGCTACTGGTATGGAGAGTTTGGCATTCTTGAGGGCTGAGGAGTGGCCCTTAGCTCTAGAGGTTTAGTCACTTGCTAGGTAGATGATCCATTTGGACATTTCTCCTCAGAGTATTTTGGCATTTGTTGAGGCTAGATCTTCTTTGCTTGATTAGATATGTGTTCACCCTTTTGAGGACCCCAGATTATACATAATATGTGATACAGTTGAGATATGAAGCCAAGGTTGCTATTATTGATGTTGATGGTGTATTGCAGGTCAGTGGTAGAGTTTGTGTGCCTAAAGTTGGGGATCAGTTGAGATTGATATTAGAGGAGGCCTATTGTGCTAGATATTCCATCCATCCGGGTGTGTCTAAGATGTATCATGATCTTATACATCATTATTGGTAGTTTGGCATGAGGAGAGACATAGCTGAGTTTGTGCTTAAGTGTTTGAACAACCAATAGGTGAAGTATAAGCATCAAAAGCTCAGTGGATCGATGCAAAGGATGCCCATTCCAGAATGGAAGTGGGAGAGAGTGACTATGGGATTTGTCACAGGTTTGCCCATGGCCTTGGGCAAGTTTGATTCAGTTTGAGTGGTTGTTGATTGGTTAACCAAGTCAGCACATTTCGTACCAATGAAGACTAGCTACAGTGTAGAGTAGTTGACTGATTGTATATCCGGGACATTGTCAGATTGCATGGTATGCCAGTGTCTATAGTATCAGACAAAGGGTCTGTGTTTACTTCTCACTTTTAGCGGGCGTTACAGCTTGGTTTGTTACTAGAGTAGATTTGAGTTCAGTTTTTCACTCTCAGATTGTTGGTTAGTTAGAGCGTACCATTCAGGTGTTGGGAGAGATGCTTAAGGCTTGTGTTATTGATTTCGAGGCTCGATGGGGCAAGCAATTGCTATTGGTGGAGTTTGCATATGACAATAGTGACTATTCCAGCATCTAGATGGCACCATTTTAGGCCTTGTATGGCCGGAGATGTAGATCACCCATTGGATGGTTTGATTTAGCTTCGGCTGAGGTGTTAGGTGTTGATTTGCTTTAGGATGCCATGGATCGGGTCCGACTGATTTAGAGTAGGCTTTTGATAGCCTAGAGTCTCCAGAAGAGTTATGCTGATAAGAGGGTTAGGCCTATTGATTTCTCTATTAGTGATAATGTTTGGCTAAAGGTTTCACCCATTGAGGATGTGATGAGGTTCGGGAACAGGGGGCAAGCTTAGTCCAAAATTCATTGGCCCTTATGAGATTTTGAAGAGAGTTGGTGAGGTAGCCTATGAGTTGGCTTTATCACCGAGATCATCTTTGATTCATCCTATTTTTCATGTTTCTATGCCCCGCTGGTACATTCCAGCTGAGTCCCATGTGATTTCTTATGACTCTTGTGAGACCCCGTGTTTCTCGTCTTTCATTATATAAATAGTGTGGCGTTATATAAGGCATATGTAATTTTGATGGCCCCTAAGGATAATAAGGCTGCCAATAAGTGGTAATATCAAGGACCTAAAGTTTTAAACCAAAGGAATACCCTAAATAGATATTCGGGGTTAAAGAAATGGCTCGAGTGGCACCTCGCCCTTTTTGGAAGGTTTAAATTAGGTTTCACTTTTTGGATGGGACTAAAAGTTTATAATTTACTAATAATGGATTTTTTTCAAGTTACTTTAATAGCAAAAAGGTCATACATTAAGTTTTGGAATCAAGAAAGTTGCAAGATAAAGGTTGGCCAAAGTTACCGTAAGTTTCTTTAAGAAATTCTTAAATTTGGGTCTAATGTATCAGGTCATATCTCCCAAAATACAAAGAGTTAGAAGGTTCATGACCTATCAAAATAAAGATCAATGAGTCTAATTTGTAAAGCACAAATCCGCGCATCAAACCGACCTTAGAATAAAGAGTTGTGACCGTTTTACCGAGACTGCCCGAGCTGGAAACTGGGTCATGGGTCGGGTCGGGTTGACTCAACTTAATGTCGGCTATTTTGACATTTCAAAGCTAAAAAATGAGCCATTTTCTTCCCAAACCAGTATGAAACTGAAGAGAAAGCTCCCAAAAGGTCTCTAAGTGATTTAGGTAAGTTTTTCGCATTTTTATCGTTAAAATTCGTTCCCATGCCTAGAAATGCGTGCCTTACACTTTGCAATTCTTTTCCCCTCGTATTAGCTGTATTTCGAGCTATTTTTGGGCTGTAAAAAAAGTGGTGTTCTTGCTGGTATTGTTGGTTTGCAACTGGTGTGTTCAGGTAATAATTTTGGGGCTCTTTTACAGTCATTTTTGTGAAGTTTTAGGGACATTTCCTCGCGTAAATGCTCCTTGCCGAATCTGGTCATTCATGCTGAATTTTTGACTGTTTATAAGTGTCTTTAAGCTGCGTGTATATAGTCGTTGTGAAGCTTATGATGTAAGGAAAAACTTTCATGAAGGAACTTTTGGCAATTGGACGTTCGTTGGAGAGGTATGTTAAGGCTAAGCTCTGTCCCTCCTTTTAGCACGAAATCAGGGAAGTTTCCCAAAACATCAAATGTGATATCTTACTATTCTGTTGCTAGAAAGACCTACTGTGAAAGGCATTGAGATTGCAGCTGATTTATATTCACAATGGTATTAGGTTGAAATTCCATTCATTCGCTTAAACTGGACATTCAATTTTTGTATAACATTTTGTCGATTTCCCGGCTACCTATTCATATGTTCGAGGTTTTTCTCTTCTTGGTGTAGTGCCTTTAAATAAATGTGGAAATGCAAAGAGAATGTAATATTCATAATCCGTCCTTCTTCCATACACAAATATAATTGAAGCATTTAATAAGTAAATGTTGGTTTCCAATATTCTCCGATGAAATGCTCCTATTTAAACTACTAAGGCACTTGATCCTATTTAAATGCATTCTGTTGCTAATTGACATGGGACCAAGTATAAGCATTATGTAAAGCACCTTTATGAACATTTTCAAAGTTAAGGTTTCACTCTAAATGTTAGGTTAAGTTCCCAAACTTGTTAAAAAAAGACATATATGATCCCATGAGCCATATGTATATGCTATGACAACGATTATGATGTTATGACAATAAATGTACCAATGAGCAAAGATTGGCTAAATGACAATGATTATGATGCTATGAGAATAAGTGTACCGATGAGCTAAGATTGGCTAAGTTCTTGCTATGGTCTACTATGTGCATTCAACATTCATATCATACATTGCACATTATGCATGGACTTCGAGCTATAATCGAAGGTATGGGGCCTATTTTCCCAAATATATATATGTATATGGTACAGATGGCCACAGGTTGGCAGATATGATGCCGGTTAGCTACCGAAAAGGACCACAAGTGCTAGCATTTGGTTGGGTATGTCATGCATTTGCATCTATATATATGTATTCACGACATGCGATACTCGAGCATACCATGCATTTTTTTATCACTAGGAGGTGGCTTATTGGCCATTAAGGCTACTTGAGTTTTGGTTACAGATGGTATTTCTATTAACCTTTTTACTGCAGTTATCTATGATTTTACTTCCTGCCTTACATACCAGTACATGTTTATGCTGCATTTTATTTCGTGCGTGCAGGTTTAGGTAGGGGTTCTTATTTACCCCTCCACTTGGAGCCCTGTTCAGCTGTGATTGGTAAGCTCCACTTCTTCTTGAAGCTTTCATAGGATGCTTACTATTTGTTGTATAGTTGGGTATAGTCGGGGCCCTGTCCCGGCAGGGTTAGTGACTCTCTTAGAGGCTATGTGGACATGTTATTGTGGGTTGGTCCTTTTGTGTCTTTCGGTCTCCAGTCATAAGATTGGCATCCATATATGGTGTGTGCTTGTACCTCTGTGGTGGCAGCCTTGTCGGCTAGCTAGTACTTTATCGTTCGGGTTTATCTATCTTGATGTACATGATTTACTGTTGACTAGGTCATGACCTATAATGTCCAGGCTTAGTCTTTCAGACATTATGCTGCCCAATTTTTTTCTGGTCCCTAGTTTAGTTAACCAGCATGTTTAGTGGCTTACCCGACCAATAACGGTATCGGGTGCCAGTCGCGCCTCCCCTCACTTTGGGGTGTGATAAACATGGTATCAGAGCAGGTCATGTCCTAGGGAGTCCACAATGTTGTGTCTAGTACAGTCTTGCTTATGGGTGTATTGTGCACCACACTTATAATCAGGAGGCTACGAGGCATTTAAGGATGGTTACATTTCTTTCATTTAATAGATCGTGCTATAGAGCAAAGCTATAAGAACATAAGAAATTTATATCATGTTATGTTGTTCTTATTTAATGGGTTACCTATGCTCAGGAGATGGCATACCATGAGATATGTATGGATCCAAGAGAAGGTACCAATCATGTTCTGCCTACCAGATTCACCAGCACCTGTTGGGGCCCAAGGAGATTTAGTACCCCAAGCCCCATTAGAGACTAGGAAGCAGGGGATAAAAGAGGTTATTCAGCTACTAACTATGATGGTTTCTATCCATGAGAGACAACTAAAGGCGGGAGCAGACACCAAAAGGGATCAAACAGAAAGCTCAAAGGTACAAGAGTTTATATACTTGGGCCCTCCAGTATTTACAGGGTCCAATCCCATTGAGGATCCACAGGACTTTATAGACCATATGTATAGAGTATTAAGGGTGATGTATACCTTTGTCACCGAGGCAGTGGAGTTGTCTTCTTTTCGACTACATGATGTCCTCATCTTGTGGTACGAGGCGTGGGAGAGATTCGGAGGGCCTGATGGTCCACCAGCAAAATGAGGGGACTTCTCTCAGGTATTTTTAGCCTATTACTTACCATAGGAGGTCGGGAGGCCTGTCTTGACCAGTTTATCAGTTTGAGGCAGGGGGATATGAGTGTAAGGGAGTAGACTTAGGTTTAATTCTTTGGTTAGGTATGCACCAGATATTATATGTACTATGAGTGCTAGAGTTCATTGTTATGTGGATGGTTTGGGGGATTATTTGATCGAAGACTGCAGGATATCCTTTTTACAAGATGGTGTAGATATTTCTCGTATTTAGGCTTTTGCTTAGACTGCAGAGGACCTTTCTCGTTGGACTCGGGATACCCGTAGAGATAGTGATAAAAATAAGAGGGCTCGTACTATGAGGTCTTATAGGGAGACACAGGGTGACTTTAGGCCCCTATTTCACTGATATCCACCTCAGTCAGTAGGTAGTTTCCTACCACAGATGCAGGGCCAGCAATTTGGTCGTTATATTCAGTCAGCGCTGGGGCTGTGTTTAGGCCAGCTTGATATCCATCGATAGAAGTGTTCTACACAAGTGAGACAACCTACCCCCATGTACACAATGCGATAAGCTTCATACTAAGCAGCGTAGAAAGGGTTTAAGTGCATGTTACCATTACGATAAGACAAGATATTTTATTAGCAACTGGCCCTTTAGTCATTCCCTACTGTGAATGAATTTCCGATAATATTTCCCGATAAGCTTCCAGGAATCCCCCGAAAGAGATCTCAATTTTGTTATGGATGTTCTTCATGATATACAGTCTGTATCTATTCCTCCCTAAGGAATGGCTCCTTTAGAGCTAAGAGACTTGAAGGAACAACTGAAGGGCTTGCTTGATAAAAACTTTATTAGGCCAAGCACATCTCCATGGGGTGGTCCAGTGCATTTTGCTTGAAAGAAAGATGGCTCCTTACGGATGTGTGTCAGTTACAGAATGCTAAATAAAGTCACTATAAGAATAAGTATCCTTTTATGTGGATTGATGGTTTTTCAAAGATTGACTTGTGACCCAGGTACTATTAGCTACGAGTCAGAGATGTTGATATTCCAAAGGCAATATTTAGGATGAGTTAGAGGTTGAGCATGCAGACCACTTGCGAGTTATATTACAGACTCTCCAGGACAAAAAGTTATATGCTGAATTCTCCAAATGTGAATTTTGATTAACTTCTATAGGCTTTCGTGGCCATGTTATTACTAGCGACAGTATCAAGGTTGATGGCCAGAAAATTGTAGTAATGGCCTGGACAAGACCCTTTAATCTGATAGAGATCCATAGCTTTTTGGGCTTGGCAGGATATTATAGGAGGTTTGTTGTGGGATTCTCCACTACCCTACACCACTAACGAGGTTGACACATAAAAAACTAAGTTTCAGTAGACTGAATCATGTGAACAGAGCTTTCAAGAGCTAAAGAAAAGGCTTACCACTGCACCTAGTCTAGCTCTTCTAGATGGAATCGAAGGCTACTTGTATATTGTGATGCCTCGAGAAGTGGCCTAGGTTGTGTTCTTATGCAGCATGGAAGAGTTATTGCATATGCTTTGAGACAGTTGCGAAAGCTACTAAAACATGAACAAAATTATCCTACCCATGATCCTGAGTTTGATGCAGTTGTTTTTGCCCAAAGGATTTGGTGGCATCATCTATACAGAGTTCATATAGAGTTCATATTGATGTTTTTACCGACTACCAGAGCCTCCAATATTTATTCAAGCAGAAGGAGTTGAACTTACGATAAAGGAGGTTCCTAGAATTACAAAAATAATTATGATTTTGACATTTTGTACCATCCTGGTAAAACTAATATTGTTGCTGATGCACTTAGCCGAAAGTCCATGGAAAGTCTAAGCCATGTTGAAGCTGATAAGGTTGAAATGACAAAAGACATATGCCAGCTAGCTAGTTTGCAGGTGTGATTGGTAGATACAGAGGATGGAGGTGTAATTGTTTGAAGTACAACAGAATTTTCCATTGTTAATTAAGTAAAAGAGCGACAACGCTTGGATCCTGAGCTTAAGACACCGAGGAGAGCATTTCACAACAACAACATTCTTCATTTGAGCTAACTAGAGAAAGAGTCCTTAGGTACCGAGGCCGCTTATATTGCCAAACATCGGAGGGCTCCATGGCAAGATTCATTTTGAGACTCATTATCCTAGATATTCGGCTCAACTTGGGGCAACAACAAAAAGGGGGTGTTGAGACCTAAAACAAATTTATTGGTAGAATGGCATGAAAAAGATATTCCAAAGATGGTGGCCAATGCCCCAACTACCAACATGTTAAAACAGAACATTAGAGACCAAGAGGCCTAGCTAAGTATACTGATTTTTCGTTTTGGAAACTGGGACATGATAAATATGGGCTTCATCACTAGATTGCCTCATACTACACGCAGGATGGCTCTATTTGGGTGATCAATGATAGGTTGATAAAATCTGTTTCTTTCTTGGAGTAAGAGCGACATATTCAGTGGAGGATTATGCTAAGCTTTACATTGAAGTGATTGTTTGCCTTCATAGAGTTCTATTATCTATTATCTCTGATCGAGGAGCTCAATTTACCTTACATTTTTTAAAGTCTTTTTAGAAGGGACTGGGCACTCAGTTGAATCTCAGCATTGCTTTTCATCCACAAACTGATGGGCAAACAAAGCGTACCATCCAGACCATTGAGGATATGTTACGTGCCTGTGTGCTAGACTTTAAAGGAAACTGGGATGATCATCTACCTCTTATTGAGTTTGCTTATAATAATAGCTTTCATGCTAGTATTCAAATGGATCCTTAAGGAGCACTATAGGGACGAAGATGTAGGTTACCGGTTGATTAGTTTGCAATTGGGGAGGAAAATTTGCTAGACCCTAATCTAGTTCAACAAGCAATGGAAAAAAATAAAACTTATTAGAGACTTACCGTAAACAGCCCAGAATCAGCAGTAGTCTTATCCAGATGTTCGACGATGAGACTTAGAGTTTGATGTAGAAGATTGGGTCTTTAAAGGTCTCACCTATGAGGGAATCATGCGGTTTGGAAAGACAGGAAAGCTTAGTCCTAGATATGTTGGACCGTATAAGATTATTAGAGAAATTAGCAAGGTAACATACGAGCTTAATTTACCTTTAGAATTGAGAGCGGTCCATCCAGTGCCTCATGTATCTATGTTGTGGAAGTACATTAGAGATCATTCGTGTATTACTCGCATTAAGGATACCCCCATTGTTGAAGACTCAACTTATGATGAGGTACCAATGGCTATTTTAGATCGACAAATAAGAATGCTTCAAAATGAAAAGTGGCCTTCGTGAATGTATTGTGGTGGAACGAAAATATTGAGAGAATAACTTGGGAAGCCAAAGAAGAAATAATGAGGAATCATCCCCAGCTATTTAGAATTTAAGGTGGATTGCGTTCCAAACAGACAGTTATCATTTTTAGTAACTTAAGTTTAAAAGGATTTGGAGGTGTAACTTGTATGTTTGTCGAGGGATAGCTATACAAAGCTTAGTAATTAGAGTTTTTAGAAGTTGATTTATGGTTTGCAAGGGTAATAAATGTATCCAAAAAATAACATTTTAATAGATGGTATTGCAACCAAGGGGTTGTCTTGACACATTTGCGGACGAATGTTCTTAAGGGGGGCGACTGTGTGACCCTGTGTTTCTCGTCTTCCATTATATAAATAGTGTGGCATTATATATGTCATATGTGATTTTGATGGCCCCTAAAGATAATAAGTCTTCCAATAAGTGGTAATGTCAAGGACCTAAAGTTTTAAGCCAAAGGAATACCCTAAATACACATTCGGGGTTAAAGAAATAGCCCGAGTGGCACCTCACCCTTTTTGGAAGGTTTAAATTAGGTTTCACTTTTCAGATGAGACTAAAAGTTTATAATTTGCTATAATGGATTTTTAAAAGTTATTTAATAGCACAAAGTTCATACATTAAGTTTTGGAATCAAGAAAGTTGCAAGATAAAGGTTGGCTAAAGTTACCGTAAGTTTCTTTAAGAAATCCTTCTTGAATTTGGGTCAAATGTATCAGGTCATATCTCCCAAAATACAAGGAGTTATAAGGTCCATGACTTATCAAAATGAATATCCATGAGTCTAGTTTGCAATGCACAAAAGCGCACATCAAGCTAACCTCAGAAAGAAGAGTTATGACTGTCTTACCGAGACTGCATGAGCTGGAAACCGGGTCATGGGTCGGGTCAGGTCGGGTTGACCAAACTTAATGTTGGCTATTTTGACACTTTAAAGCTCAAAAATGAGCCATGTTCTTCCAAACCAGTATGAAACTGAAGAGAGAGCTCCCAAAAGTTCTCTAAGTGATTTAGGTAAGTTTTTCGCGTTTTTACCTTACAATTCGTCCCCGTGCCTAGAAATGTGTGCCTTACGCTTTGTAATTGTTTCCCCCTCGTATTAGCTGTGTTTTGAGCTTTTTTTTCGGCTGTAAAAAAGGTCATGTTCTTGCTGGTATTGTTGGTTTGTAGCTGGTGTGTTTAGGTAATAGTTTTGGGGCTCTTTAACGATCATTTTTGCGAAGTTTTACGGACATTTCCTTGCGTAAATGCTCCTTGCCAAATCTGGTCATTAATGCTGAATTTTTTACTATTTATAGGTGTCTGTAAGCTGCGTATATATAGTCGTTGTGAAGCTTAAGACGTAAGGAACAACTTTTGTGAAGGAACTTTTGGCAATTGGACGTTCGTGGAGAGGTATGTTAAGGCTAAGCACCATCCCTCCTTTTAGCATGAAATCCGGGAAGTTTTCCAAAACGTCAAATGTGATATCTTACTATTTTGTTGCTCGAAAGACCTTCTGTGAAAGGCATTGGGATTGCTGCTGAGTTATATTCACGATGGTATTAGGTTGAAATTCCATTCATTTGCTTAAACTGGATATTTAATTTTTATATATCATTTTGTCGGTTTCCCGGCTACCTTTTCATATGTTCGAGGTGTAGCTCTTCTTGGTGTAGTGCCATTTAAATAAATGTTGAATGCAAAGGGAATGTAGTATTCATAATCAGTCCTTCTTCCATACAAAAATATAATTGAAGCATTTAACAAGTAACGCTGGTTTCCAATATTCTCTGGTGAAATGCTCTTATTCAAACTACTAAGGCACTTGATCCTATTTAAATGCATTCCGTTATTAATTGACATGGGACCAAGTATAAGCATTATGTAAAGCACCTTTATGAACATTTTCAAAGTTAAGGCTTCACTCTAAATATTAGGTTAAGTTCCCAAACTTGTTAAAAAGATATGTATGATCCCACAAGCCATATGTATATGCTATGACAACGGTTATGATGTTATGACAATAAGTGTACCAATGAGCCAAGATTGGCTAAATGATAATGATTATGATGCTATGAGAATAAGTGTACCGATGAGCTAAGATTGGCTAAGTTCTTGCTATGGTCTACTATATGCATCCAACATTCATATCATACATTGCACGTTATGCATGGACTTCGAGCTATAATCGAAGGTATGGGGCCTATTTGCCCAAATATATACATATGTATGTGGTACAGATGGACACATGTTGGCAGATATGATTCCGGTTAGCTACCGGAAAGGACCACCAGTGCTAGCATTTGGTTGGGTATGTCATGCATTTGCATCTATATATATATGTATTCACGACATGCGATACTCGAGCATACCATGCATTTGTTTTATCTCTAGGAGGTGGCTTATTGTCCACTAAGGCTACTTGAGTTTTGGTTACAGATTGTATTTCTATTAACCTTTTTACTATGGTTATCTATGATTTTACTTCCGTCTTTACATACCAATACATTTTTATTCATACTGACGTCCCTTTGCCTGGGGACGCTGCATTTTATTTTGTGCGTGCGGGTTCAGGTAGGGGTTCTGATTTACCCATTTACTAGGAGCCTCGTTCAGCTGTGAGTTGGTAAGCTCCACCTCTTCCTGTAGCTTTCACAGGATGCTTACTTTTTGTAGTATAGTTGGGTATAGTCGGGGCCCTGTCCTGGCAGGGTTAGTGACTCTCTTAGAGGCTATTGTGGACATGTTATTATGGGTTGGTCCTTTTGTGTCTTTTAGTCTTCAGTCATAAGATTGACATATATATATGGTCTGCCTGTACCTCTATGGTGGCAGCCTTGTCGGCTAGCTAGTACTTTATCGTTTTGGTTTATCTATCTTGTGTACATGATTTACTGTTGACTAAGTCATGACCTATAATGTCTAGGCTTAGTCTTTCAGACGTTATGCTGCTCGATTTTCTTCTGGTCCCTAGTTTAGTTAACTAGCATGTTTAGTGGCTTACCCAACCAATAATGGTATTGGGTGCAAGTCGTGCCTCCCCTCACTTAAGGGCGTGACATCTCTATTGAGTTGGGTCTAGATTTGTCCTTTGAAGAAGTGCCTATAGCCATATTGGAAAAGCATGTCCAGACATTGAGATCCAAGATATACCCTCTGTGAAGGTTCAGTGGCAGCACCGTTCTTTTGATAAGGCCACTTGGGAGTTAGAGTCTGAAATGCAGGCCAGATATCCCAACCTTTTTTAGGCTTTAGGTACTTTTCTTTTCCTTATGTTTAAGGACGAACATTCTTTTTAGTGGTGACTTGGTTGGTCATTTTTGGTCTTATTTGTGAAAATTACTATTTTACCCTTTTGTAAGTTTCTTTGGGCCTAATTTGAACTATATCAATGGTTAGAACTAATATCCCGAGTTTTAAAAGTTAAATATATGAGGTTTCGTCCTTTTGAAAGCTTAAGTTGTTGAAAAAGTGAGTTTTTGTGTCATTTTCTGAGTTTTAGAGGTCAAACGGATCAGGGATTTGTTGATTCCATTAGCTCCGGAATGTCGAAATTGAACTACAGGAAGTAACAGAACTTAATTTGGAGTTAACATGAGGTTTTTAGGCCCAAAGTTGTGATTTTAGTTGTTTTGAAAACCAAAGTTTGACTTTGGTCAACATTCGGAGCTTGGAAGCTCAGATTGGAATTCCAACAGGTTTTAATAGTTTTGGATGGTGAAACTAATACTAACAATGATCTCGTCATAATTTTTGAAGTTTCTGAGGTCAGTTTTGATATTTTTAGTTTTAAACTAGTTTTATTGACTTGAATCAGTAAATGTGGTGAGAAGGCCATAAAACCGATTTTTGATATTTCCATTGAATTTGGATCATTGTTTCTGTATGGATACATATAAAGTTTGTGGAATTCTTAGTTCGGATGAGTTCCGGGGATCTGTTTAGAGTTTAGGCAATTGCTGGTGTGAGGGTATTTGGTGCAGCCCTATTTTGTTCTCCACCTTCGCGGACAAACCTCCGCCGTTGTGGAGGTATAGGGAATTTCTTCTTTGCGATCGCGGATAATTATCTGCCTTCCCGGAGTACATTTTGGTTGGGTCGGTTTTAAAGACGTAACCCCCCCCCCCCCCCATTTTTAATATTTCAAGCATTGAGGGGCAATTTTCAAAGAGAGTTTTCAAAGAAATCTTTTGGGCAAGTGTTTCTAAAATTGTTTTGATTAATTTTCATGGTTTTTATCTTGATTTCGACTTGAATTTCATGATTTTTAATGTCCAAAATTGGGAAGTTTTGGTCTATGATCTTGAAACTTTAAATGATGATTTATCCATCGATTTGAACTCAATTTTAGTGGAATTTTCACCTATGAACTCCTTTTTTTTATGTAGAATCTGATTTTGAAGTCAATTTCTAGATTTGAGACTTTCTGATTTTATCCCTAATTTTGATCATTTTCCCCCTAAGCCTAAAATATGTCAATATGGGCATTTAAATGCACTTCTTGATGCATTGTATCCATTTTTGATAGTGCTTGATCGATCCATGAATCATTTGGAGGCTTGAGTTGATTGAAACTTTGTTCGAGTGCGATTTCGACGTCGAGGTAGTTCGGCTAACTTTTTGGGACTGGACTTGAGCTGTTGATCTTGTGATGTGATAATTGTGAGATTTAGATGGATAATTGTGCAATTGAGTTGTTGTGTTGAAATGATGATGGAAAGCAATTCTGATTGAGCTGAATTGCGGTATAATCTTAATCTCATTGATGAACTGAGTTGAATTATGATGAATTGATGAGGACTTGAGACTGAATATGACTAATTAAGTCTTGTGAGGCCAATTAGGACAAGTAGGTCTGGTATTATAGATATACTTGTATTATTGGGTCAAGATAGGTCAGGTATCATTGTTATATTTGTATATTTGGGATGAGTTAGGAGAGGTATCATGGTCATACTTGCATATTGGGACGAGTTAGATCCATAATGTTGATATTCTTGCATACTTGGGACGAGTTAGGTTTGATATGATTGACATTCTCGATTATTAATATAATTATGATGATGGTTCGGACATTAGCTGCGACACTTGATAGTATTCGTTGGTTGCATATGATCTATATTAGTTTCATGCCTTAGTGTCCTTGCTGTGGTGCCATTTAATGTATACATGCATAATTGGGTCGCACTGTTGATTTATATCTATTGTGTGTGGCTTTTAACATCCCTTGACCACGATCAGAGGCAAGGGTATTATGATTCACATTGGAACTAGCCCATTGACCCATGCTGGAGGCAAGGGTGAGATTCATACTTCTCATATCTTAATCACGGGAAGGTGGCAAGGACTTGGCATCATATTATTACTTGACCAAGGGCAGGTGGGAAGATTGTGGCATACTAATATTACTTGACCACAGGCAGGTGGCAAGATTATGGCCTATTAATATAACTTGACCACAGGAAGGTGGAAAGGCCTTAACACCCTCGGTATTTGGCATGATTAGTTGTGCATTAAATTTCTTTTTATGGTTATATGACATCATGAATTCTTTAGGACATTTTAGCTCATTACTATGGTATATATATTATTATTTTGTGCTAACCTTTTTGGATGCAGGTATAGGGTTCTTCGTTATTACATACTTGTTCAATTTCTCTTACCTAGTAGGTCGAACGTACTAGGTACATTTCAGTGTACTTACCCCTACTTTGTTTCCTCGCTGCACGTGCACAAGGTACGGGACAAGGTCGTTGATCTTTCCATCCGAGTGCTATTGTTACCATCCAGATCCCAGTGGTGAGGCTCAGACTCTAAGTCGTCATTTTTCTTTGGATCTGCTTTTATTTCCTTTCTCTTAAACTATGTATTAGATACTATAAAATAGTGTTGCATGTTCTTTTTAGATAGTATTTACCTTCTATACTATTTTAGTTGCTCTTGTACTCATGACCCCAGGTTATGGGAGAATTCTTGTATCTTATGAGTTTGTTTTCACTTTATTTATCTTTCTTTATTGTGATTTTTTGGGTCATGAAAGTAATTCTACTATTATGGTTCAGTTTATCTCTTATCTCAAAGCTCGAAAGATGATGTCTAAAGGATGCACCTACCATATTGTGAGAATTAGAGATGTGGAGTCCGAGTCACCTACTCTTGAGTCAATTCTGGTGGTTAATGAGTTTTTGGATGTTTATCCCAAAGATTTACCCAGTATTTCTCCCGAAAGGGAAGTATATTTTGGCATAGATCTCCAACCGGATAGTGAACCTATTTACATTCCTCTTTATCGTATGGCATCGGCTGAACTAAAGGAGTTGAAGGACCAATTGAAAGACTTGTTGGAGAAAGGCTTTATTAGACTAAGTATATCGCCATGGGGTTCTCTAGTGTTCTTCGTGAGAAAGAAGGATGGATCCCTTCGGATGTGCATTGACTATAGACAGTTGAATAAAGTGACCGTCAAGAAAAAATATCTATCGCCAAGGATTAATGACTTGTTTGATCAACTTCAAGGAGCTACCCATTTTTGAAATATTGACCTCTGTTCCAATTTCAATTGAGGGTGAGGGAGTGTGACATTCCCAGAACTGCCTTCTGAACTGGATATGGGCATTTTAAATTTATGGTAATGCCATATGGTTTGACTAATGCTCCAACTGTATTTATGAATCTTATGAATCGAGTGTTCAAACCATTTCCTAATAGTTTTATGGTGGTCTTCATTGATGATATTCTGATTTATTCTCGAAGCTAGCAGTAGAACATAGATCACTTGAGGTTTGTTTTTCAAACCTTAAGGGAGAAGAAGTTGCTTTCCAAGTTCAATAAGTGTGAGTTTTGGTTGGATGAAATAGCTTTTCTTGGTCATGTGGTATCTGGGGATGGCCTTAAAGTTAACCCAAAGAAGACTGAGGCCGTGAAGAATTGGCCTAGACCATTGACTCCTTCTGATATTCAGAGCTTCCTTGGGTTGGCTGGTTATTAACGGAGATTTATCGAAAGTTTTTCATCCATGGCATCTCTATTGTCTTAGTTAACTCAGAAAAGAAGGCCAAGTTTATATGGTCGGATGAGTGTGCAAAGCGTTTTCAGACTTTGAAGGATCGGCTTACATTGACTCCTATTTTGACCTTATCGAATGGCTTGGACGGGTTTGTATTGTATTATGATGCCTCTTGAATTAGGTTGGGTTGTGTGATCATGCAATATGGTAAGGTGATAAGTTATGCATCGGGGAAACTGAAGGTGCATGAACAAAATTATCCGACTCATGATCTTGAGTTGGGCGGCCATGGTGTTTCATTTGAAGATTTGGAGACACTATTTATATGGGATCCATGTTGATGAGTTCACTAATCACAAGAGTTTGCAATATATGTTCACCCAAAGAGATCTTAACTTGAGGCAGAGAAGGTAGTTGGAACTTTTTAAAGATTATGACATGAGTGTTCAATATCATCCCAGTAAGGCAAATATTGTAGCTGATGCTCTTAGTAGGCTATCTATAGATAGTGTGGTCCATGTTGATGAGGAAAAGAAAGAACTAGTAAAACATGTTCATCACTTGGCTATATTAGGTGTTAGGTTTGCTAACTCTAATGATGGTGGCATCCATGTTCAAAATGGGGCTGATTCTTTTGTGGTTGTTGATGTCAAGGTAGAACAAACTTCGATTCATCTTAAGTTGAGTAGAAGAAGTTGGTTGCTGAAAAGAAGGTTGAGGTTTTCTCCCGAGGGGGAGATGGTGTACTCCGGTATCAAGGTTGATTGTGTGTTTGGGATGTTTAAGTTCTTAGAGAAGTGATCATGAGTGAAGCCCATAACTCTCATTATTCTATACATCCAGAATCTACCAAAATGTATCGGGACTCGAAGGAAGTATATTGGTGGCGTGGTATGAAGAAGGACATAGCCAAGTTTGTATTTGAGTGTCCTAATTATCAACAGGTGAAGGTGGAACATCAAAGTCCCGGTGGTTTAGCTCAAGATATTGAGATTCCTACTTGAAAGTGGGAAGACATATAGACTTCGTTGTTGGTTTGCCCCGTACCCGAAAGAAATTTGATTCTATTTGGGTTATCATTGATAAGATGACTGAATTGGCTCATTTCCTACAGATCAAGACTACTTTCAATGCCGAAGATTATTCAAGGTTGTATATCCAAGAGTTGGTTAAATTGAATAGTGTGCCTATGTCTATTATATCAGATCATGGGACCCAATTTACTTCTCACTTTTGGAAATCATTTCAAAAAGAGGTTGACACTAAGGTGAAGATAAGTATAACTTTCCATCCTCGATCCGATGGACAAGCCAAAAGGACAATTCAAACTTTGGAACACATGTTGAGGGCTTGTGTATTGGAATTCAAGGGTAATTGGAATGATCATATACCACTTATCGAGTTTTCCTACAACAATAGTTTTTATGCTAGCATTGGTAAGGCACCATTTGAGGCTCTATATAGGAGAAGGTGTTGATCCCCAGTGGGATGGTTCGAGTTTGGTGAGATGGCATTGATTGATCCACATTTGGTGTTGGAGGCCATGGAAAAGGTGAAGTTGATTAGGGAAAGGTTGAAGATGACTCAAAGTCGCCAAAAGTCATATTTAAATATTAGAAAGAGAGATCTTGAGTTCCTTGTTAGTGATTGAGTGTATGTGAAGGTCTCACTGATGAAGGGTGTAATGCATTTTGGTTAAAAGGGAAAGTTAAGCACCCGGTATCTAGGTCCTTATGAGATAGTTGAGCGTATTGGCAAAGTGGCCTATAGATTAGATTTGCCTTTGGATATGAGTTCTATTCACCCGGTTTTCCACGTGTCAATGTTGAGGAAGTTGATTAATGATCCTAGTTTGATTGTTACCTTGGAAGGTATTGAGGTTGAAGAGAACCTGACTTATGAAGAAGTGTCGGTTGATATTTTAGATAGGTAAGTAAAGCGGCTTGCAACAAAGATGTGGTTTCGGTTAAAATGCTTTGGAGGAATCAACATATGGAGAGTGCTGCATGGGAGGCGGAGGCGAACATGATGAAGACGGTATCCCATCTTTTCCAATCTATTCAAGCCTAAGGTATTGGGTTCTTCCTATTCAAAATGGTCCTAATTCACTCACTCTTATGTTTCATGACATGACATGCATACATGTGCACGAAAATGATTTAAAGGATGGTTTGACAAGAGTTTTAATGATTTTATGATTTTCAAGAAATGAGTTATGCATCATGTTCCCATGTTGAAATGTTTCATGTTCAAGTTAAGCCTTTCAAGCTACTCCACTTCTCATTCAACGATGAATGTTCCTAAGGGGGAGATGATGTAAGGACCCAGACCTTGTAAGGCCTTATCGATGCTTTAAATCAAGTTTTCAGAGGCTTATGACCCATGGTTATATGGCTTCGTGTGGCTTAAGAAGGTGTTTCAGGCTTAGTGGCCCTCCATGGAACCTCCCACGAGCAGTGGTCCTCACTGCTGGCCGTGGAAGAGGCCCTTGGTCGGTGCTCCAGCCTTCAAGCCAAGAAATTTGCTAAGGAAAGCCATCAAGGTACCCTTGTGCGAGTGTTTTAACCCACTACGAGCCATGATGGGGTATCATGCAATCTATCACAAGCCATGGTGGGGTGTTTCGTGAAGCCTGCATCCCAAAATGTGATTGTAAGTATAAAATTACTATCTTGAAACTTGGGTTATTTGTATGGATCGTTGTACGATCAGTGCACCTTTGAACGGATCGTGATGCCTTTAATGGAAACGCCCTTAGTTTGAAATTTTGATAAGTGTCAGAAGACCCTTGCCACGGACCCTTGTAAGGTCTGTGGTCCTCTATACGAGCCAAGCGCTCTACCACGAGACCCTTAGGCACTTTTTAGTGATCGCTTCATTAATGGCTTTCTTATAATTTTAGTTATTTTTAAGGGTCATTTGTGACTTTCTAACCTATCTTAATCCCTTGAAAGGACCTATACTCCTTCATCCTTATTCAAATTCATTCATTACACTTAACTTTAGAAATTTCTCTCTTCTAAGAGCTCCTTTCAAGTGTGACAATCATTCATGAACCCTTTCAATCATAAAGACCCCAAGGATTTTCTCACTGTTAATTTATGAATTTCAAGATTACTTTGAATATGGGTCTTTTAATTAGTATTGATTTGATTAAATTGAGATATGGGTTGTATTTAATTGATGTTTTTAAAGTGATTTAAGCCCTATTATGTTTAATTGCATTGATATTACGAAGGTTTGAATATGCGTGTCTCTTTAAATGTTGAATCTATGCATGAGTAATTCCTAGTATGCTTTAATTGTGGATTTCTTCATGGATTTACTTTGATTTCACCTTATAATGTTATTTTAAATATGAAACTCAATTGCCCATGATATTCTCTCATCATACATGGCATAAGCATGCATGAAAATTGATTTTCATGAAGTTTATGATGAGGGTTAAGACCCAACCACGTTGATGACTATCATTTCAATTAAGTATGGTTATGACATGACATGTAATCAAGTAATATCTATGGTATGTCTCTTTGAACATTTATGGGTGTTTACACCAACATGTACAAGTATAAATAAGCTATTCTGATGCATAGTATGACATGAAGTATGATTTGACTCTTTAGCCCAAGTATGCATGAATATGAAGTATGATTTGGCGCTTTAGCCCAAGTATGCATGATTATGAAGTATGCTTGGCTTTTAAGCCTATGTATGCATGAAAATGATTTGAAAAGACTTATGCCTCTTCTTCAAGCATGTATATGTATATACATTCCCATGGGATGATGACTTAACACTGAGTGGATTTGTGTGAGGGGGGCTATCTCAAAGGGCCCTTATATAAATCCTCAAGTCCCATAACTATGTGTCAAACATAGGTTCATGTTTATGCCCCTTGTGGATGATTATGTTATGCTCATGTAAATCTTTACCAAAATGGGAGGCCCTTAAGGTAAGATTACTTCTAAAAAATGAGACGCCCGTAAGGAGAAGTATGATCTACCTTTGTCAAGTAGATCAACTCTTCCTCCGGTGTGGGGATGACAATGGAATTCCATGTAATAGCTCGCATGGTATAGATGTCGATTGAGGTCACATCTCCATATGTTAAAGTATTATGGCATTTCATTCATCATGGATTTCATAGCATATTAATATTATATTCTTTCCTATATACATCTTTATATATATGTGCCCTTGTCATTTAATAATGAATTGCAGGTTAATATGTTCATAATCATTTGCATGCCTGTATGCGTAGTACATTTAATCGTACTAACAATACTCTTTGCCTAGATGATCTAACCATGGAGGGACCGGAGACTATCATCTTCCACTTCTTGACGCTAGCTTGATTGATAAAGAGTTGCTTGTGGTGAGTCCTATCATTCAAGGAAAAATCGCCTTCCATCTACCTCTTAAGTTATGATACTTTACGTCTTTACTTTGAGGGTGAGCCCGGGACATGTCTTGGCCCCCGGCCTAATCTACGACTTAGAGGAATCATTGGACATCATGTAAACTCTATGTACGAGTGATGTGTTGTTAAAATACAACACTTTTGATGCTTTAAAGTTGGAATTTTGTGTGTTCTCAAAGTGATGTTAGTGGATTTGATATGTGTTTATGTTTGTTTTTCAGGATTACAGGATTTTGCATGATTTTGGTGTAACTATGCAGTTGCTGCAATTTTTGCTATTCTACAACACCCTTTATAGGCCATGGAAGTTTCCATGAGTTGTAGAATGGGGTTCATAGTAAAATCCAATGAAGGGGTGATTTTGTGAAGTTGCATCAACGAACTGTCAGACGAGCCGTAGAATAATGTACGACTCGTAGATAAGGTTCCGTACCTTGAGGATCAGAAGTAGGGATTTTTTGAAAAGTTATCAGATGAAATGCTATACGGGTCGTAAGTCTGAATACGGCCTGTAGAAAGGTCTCGTAGAAGTTGTACCCAAAATTTAATAATGAAGACCACGAAGCCCCGATACGGGCCATAGAACTTAGTACAACCCGTAGACTTGCTCATATTGCCAGCTGAATTCAGTTCTCCTATTTTGTTTTGGATTTGTATATTAAACACTATAAATAAGTTTTTAAGGTTATGTTTAGTAGGGAACATGCAAGAGGAGAAAGGAACATTGTGGAAAACACTTGGAACATTGTTTTGTGATTTTAATTCATACTTTGTGATTTTCCATTGAAGAGAATAAATTTCTTGTTCTTAAATTCATCCTTGTAAGTGCTCAATTATGTTATTCTATAACATGATTCTTACATCTACAATGATAATACATAGCTAAATCCACAACTAGGATTGTGGGAGCATGAAGAACTAACAAGGTAAAACCAGATAATTCGTAATTCTTGAAAAGTGCGCATACATGTATTAATTAATTCTCTTGGTTTTAACTGTCTTTTTAATGGTAGCTAATGTTAGAACTCGCCCTAGTTGTTACTGACTGGATCAAGGTAGTAATGAATGAAAAAGAGATTAATTAACAGGATTCGATCGATTTATTCTCGTCTAATCAACCAAACTTCATCAAGAGGAGGTTGCAATAGGAGAATAGGTAAGGGTTAGTAATGTCACACTGCAGGGATGGATCAAATCACGTAGTGCAATTTACCTCTCAACTGGATCGAAGGGTTTGGTAAACTTAACTTATCGTTTGGCATGCAATACACTAGAAAATAATGCGAGTATCTGGTAATACCAAGTTAGGTAATCATGAGGTACATAATACCCTAGTTACTCTTCTCACTGGTTTCACACACTTGCTTTAGTTTAAGATTACTTTCTGTAATTTACAACCCCCCCCCCCCGTCGGGGAGATAAGTAGGTTAATTAACTCGAACTGCTTGAAAATACTCTGTGTCTACCATATTCCCTATGGGATCGACCCTAACATCGGTTAGGTTATATATTTTGACAATGACTATTTTAACCTTCAAAAAGGAGGTGTAGCTTGGGCGACATCAATGGGTGGTTATGTGTTATTCTATTTGCTTATGGAGACTATGATTATGTCTATCTCATGTTGTTGATGTTATGATAGTATGTTGATGATGAGATGTGGAAATGTGGAAAATCTTAAGTCCCGTCTATTCCCATATCATGAGTCATACTTACCCGTCTCTTAGTTCTTATGTGTTCTGTGCTATGTGAGTCCATGCAAATCCCTATCCCTTTGACATCCCTATAACGTGAGTCATACTTACCCACCCCTTAGAAATATGTGCTTATTGTCTAATTATGCTTTTTCGAATTGATAATATGTATATGGATGCTATGAGTCTTATTTCGGGACTCTCGAGTTTCATTCGCCGTGTCACTCCTAGGCCTTAGATCTGGCTCATGACAGGAACACTCAACCCTATAGGCTTTATGCTAGCACAGTGAGAATCGCATGTACATAAAAACCCCATCTTATAGGCTCTATTCTAGCACGGTGAGTGTCACAAGTATGTGTAAAGACCCCACCTTTAGGCTCTATCCTAGCACAGTGAGTGTCACATCATGAAGCTATATGGATCCATTAGCTATCCATATAGGCATATGATAATAAACCTATGGTGGCACATAGTTACGGGGCAATGGAATCTACCAAGGTCCTCTTGGTGCTAAGTCATATCCCACAGATTACATAATCATGCATATACTTAGTCATCATTATAATTCATACTTTATCAAAATCATACTTTCATAGTTTAGAAAATAGGTATCACGATCTCATGAAAACATATCATATCACAGGAATAGTCCATTTACGTAACTTTGCATACAATGTGGATATACTCCTCATCTTATCATCATTTCATAAACATTAGGGTCTTAGATCACTCTTATTATCTTCATTATAATCATCACGTCATACTTTCATACTTAGAATCATATTCATGAAATCATTGCTTAGTCAAAGGAAATTCGGCATAACATGGATTCATAGTCAATTGAGTCAAAATCATGTAAAATCATGCAATTTGACAATAATTTATTCTTAATTGATTAAATAGATCATAATTGAATGATAATTCATGTAATTGGATGAGAATTGAAAAAGACCCATTATGAAATCATAAGCCCTAATTTGACTTGAGAGAATTCATGGAAAGATCATAAAGTTCATGCAATTAACATAATTCACATTAGAATTGAGCAATGGACATAATCTGAATCATAATTGAAGAAATTTAGTAGAAGTTGAGAAGACTCATAAAATTTACATACTTGAATTAGATGAATAATTGAGAATCTAGAAGGAGCTCCATAGATTAAAGGATTCTATGGATGAAATCTCATATACCTTAAGTAATAGCTTTAGAATTTGAAGAGAAGTGGGGAGCTCGAGTTGATCTTTAATGGAGTCTGTTCTTAATGAAGAAGAAAGCTTTGAGAATGACTTTCTAGAAAGAGAATTTTTGTAATGAGTGAATTGATGAAGAATGTGGTCAATTTGGGGGTTAAGTGACATGTATAAAGTGGGTTTTGGTCATAAAAATTGTGCAAATTCACTTAAAGGCGGTTAGGAAAAAGTCCAAGGTAGTTACACTTAAAATTAAAATTGTTCAAAAAAATTTGAACTATCTTGAAACTAGGGCGCAACGTAGACTTGTTCTCGCATAGGTCATTTTCACGCAAAATTTAATTTTCTAAGTGTTTTGATCTTAGAATGATGTAAAGTCACTTTTATACTAAAATGAACCCTCTTCGTGATGCAGAGAGATCACAGATGCTTTTAGAAATGGAAAATTTTATAATTATTTTTCGATACGACTGGCCTAGAAATCAAACGGGACCACTTTTCCACATAAATTTGCCTCCTATCAATAATCCAGTCTTGGATTTTCCAAAAAGAATACAGATGATGTGTCATGCGAGGTGTATTTCATAAGGTCATTCTAAGGTATTTTGAGAGGTATTCAATCTCCTCCTTAGGAACATTCATTCTCGAATGGGATAAAGATCAGCTTGAGTAGAGTAGAGTATGTAACTAGAAGCCCAACATGAATGCAATAGTGCAACTTTGAAACATCCTTTAGAAATCATTTTCATGTGTATGCATGCTTGTAATATGACATAGAGAGATTGACACTAAGGAATTGGAAGGGGTTAAGCATGATTAACTAGGTATCTTAGGCTCAAGTAGAACGAAAGAGGTAAAGGTATCATTTCATCATATCTATTTTCGCTTTGCATATTGTGCTTTCGACTTGTTGGTTCATCCATAAGACTTTGATGGACACAACTTCTTTGTTTCTCAATCTTTTAACTTGTCGATCTAAAATCTCAATCGGAACTTCTTCATATGTCAAGTTTTCCTCAATACTCATGTCATTCAAGGTTACAATATTATTTGGATCATTAACACATTTCCTCAACATTTATACATGGAATACTGGATGGACCATAGCTAATTCCATTAAAAACTCCAACTTGTAAGCCACCTTACCAATACTTTACAAGTCCCTATAAGGTCCCATTTGTCTAGGACTCAACTTCCCTTCTTGCCAAAATGCATTACATCTTTCATGAGAGATACCCAATCATCCTCTTTGAATTCAAGATCCCTCTTCCTAGTATCCGGATATGACTTTTGGCGACTTTGGGTGGTTCTCAACCTTTCCCTTATGAGTCTCACTTTCTTCATGGCCTCAAGTACCAAATCTAATCCAATCAAAGACAACTCTCTAACTTCAAACCAACCCACCGATGACCTACACCTTTGCCCATATAAAGCTTCAAAAGGTTCCATTTCAATACTTGAGTGATAACTATTATTGTGTGTAAATTCAATCAAAGATAAATGATCATCTCAATTCCCCTTGAAGTCAAGTACACAGTATCCACAGTATATCTTCTAATGTTTTAATTGTTCACTTGGCTTTCCAATCCATTTAGGGATGAAATGTGGTAATCAACTTTACCTTGGTATTAAGAACCTTTTGAAAAAACTTGCAAAAGTGTGACATCAATTGAGTACCATTATCCGAAATAATAGACAAGGGCATACTATGAAGCCTTAAAAACTCCCTATTGTATATCTTGGCATAATCCTCTGCATTATAAGATGTCTTAATTGGTAGAAAATAGGTTGATTCATCACACTATCTATTATCGCCCAAATTGAGTCATGTATTTTCATTGTACGTGGTAAGATCGTCACAAAATCCATGTTTACATCCTCCCATTTTCACATTGGAGTCTCAATATCTTGGGATAGACCTCTCGATCTTTGATGTTCAACTTTCACTTGTTGGGAATTTGGACATTCCGCCACAAACTTTGCTATATCTTTCTTCATGACATATTACCAATACACTTCCCTTAAATATCTATACATTTTGATGGATCTAGGATGAATAGAATATCGTGAGTTATGGACTTCACTCAATATCGTATCCCGTAGGCCATCAACATTTGGAACACATAATCGGCCTTCGTATCGAAGTATCCTATCTCCCCTTTGTGAGAAAACCTCACCTTCTTATCCTGCACTAACTTCTTCAACTCCACCAAAGTTGGATCCATATCTTGCTTTGCCTTAAGATTCTTGTGAAAGAGATAAAAAATATCTTTGAACAATCTCTTGAAATATTAACTCCAAGAATATATATTGCTTTACCCATATCTTTCATCTTAAAAATAGACGATAGCCACTCTTTTCTTCTACAAAATTAGTGTCACTTGTAGTTATTAGTATGTCATCTACATACAATGATAAGATCGTAAATTTATCTTTGAATTTTTAATACGCACACAATGGTCTTCATTAATCATAATAAATTCATATGATATGACCGCATCATTAAATCGTAAGTACCATGGTCTAGAAGATTGATTAAGGCCATAAAGTGAACTTTAAAGTTGACATACTTTATTTCTTTGCCACTTTTCACAAAATCTATAGGTATAGATTTCTTCTTCTGATTCTCCATTGAGGAATGTGGTTTCCACATCCATTTGATGTAAGCCAAGATCCAACATAATTACTATAGACAAAATTAATCTTATTGAAGTAAAATGTACCATAGGTGAATAAGTTTCTTCATAATTGATTCCTTCTTGTTGTGTGTACCCCTTACATACTAGGAGAGCTTTGAGTCTTTTGATACTACCATCTTCTTACATTTGATTTTGAGAATCTATTTATTTCCATTAGCTTTTCAGCCTTTAGGTACATCAACTAATTTTCACACGTGGTTAGATTTCATCGAATCCATCTCCTCCTCCATTGCTTTTTTTTCTTTAACAGGATAATAAGAGCCTCATCATCATGACCCGAATCTAAGGCCTAGGTGTGACACAGGGATTGAGAACCCGAAGGTCCCTAAATAGGTCTCTTAGATCATGCATACACTTCATAGTTTCAAATAATGAATTATATACGAGTTACAATATGAAATGGGAAATGGGACTAAGGGGAAAATCATGGATAAAAGTGGAAGTTCAACTTAATATTTCAAGATATAATCAAAGTGAAGTAGTAGTACAAACAAACCTTTAAACAAGGACAATACACGGAGCCAAAATACAAGTCTGGACCCCTTAATACAAGTCATAAAAAAATACATTAAGTGTCTGAAATATCAAGTAAAGCTAGAAGATAAGGGCTCCGTTCCCGATGAATGGGAACTCACCAAATGCTCAAAGTCTTCACGATCAACCTAGCCATGAGAAGGAGGATAAGGTAGATCACCTGTCCCTACATAATTATAAGCATCTAGGAAAAATGCAGTTAGTACTTTACAATGTACTTAAGTATGTAGGTATGCAATGCAACAAGTAAATATAATGACAAAGCACATGTACCAGATTTTCACAATTCAAAAGCTTCAAAAATATAATCAGTTAAAAAAAGCATAAAATAATGTCATGATGATGCAAAGGAAATACATAAGAAATTAGGTGTGGGAATAAGACCATAACGACAAAATCATATGAGCTATAATATGAAATACCAATGCTATACTCTACACCGGCCAAAGAGTGAGCCAACGTACCAAGGTAAGCCCCGAAAATGGAAATACTAGATGGATCCACTAGTCGGAAGGCCTAAAAAGGCAAAATTGAAAGGTCTATAAAGGCAAAATAAAAATATCCTATGGTGTCACGTACTTGAAACGGACAATGCATAATAAGAATAATTAAAACTCAACTTAATTCAGAAGGTCTTATCATATCAAAACATATTTAACTTGTACGTAAGAATAGCTCCATCAGAAAAATTCAGAATAATTCAGAGTGGGTCTTGAATCACGCAATGTCAATTCAAAACTCAAAATTCTTGTCCTTGTTCAAAATCATATGCTCAAGTCCATGGCATGGAGGTCAATATCCAGAATTCATAAATCAACTTAATTCGTATTTGGGTATTTATCAAATAACCTTAAAATCATGTAATTGAATCATAAGCAAGCTTAAAATAATCAATTAATCAATATAGGATCAATACCATTTTAACCCATAAGTGAGTTCTATGTTTAAAAATATAGATTAGGTTAAATCATGCAAATTCATAATGTTTGATTCAAATCAAGTAAAACCTTGATAAATATTCATAAACAATCATAAGAATACAAAAGTAACCATGATCTAAACAAATATCAATTAATATGCAATTACCCATAAATCAAAGATTGAACATTCTTAATTCAAAGTTTGGATTTTTGAAGAGGACTTCTTGGTTGGAAGGAAACCAAGAATCAAACCCACATACCTTAAATCCTTGGAATCTCTTGAAGGAAACTTGAGGAAAAACCTTGGGGCTTTACTTGTGTTCTTGAAACCCTAAGAAGATTCTTGAGAGCCTTGAAGTTGGACGAAGAATTTGGTGAAGACTAGAGAGAATTTTGAGAGAGTGTTTGTGCGATTTTAGGCTTAAAACGACTAAATAATGAGAGATTATGTTAGGTTATTGCCCTCAACTCAAATAGAACATTTTCAAAATTTTTGACCTATGGCGCGGCAAGTCCACGACGTGGACTTGTCGCGGCCCCTACTAGTTTATGCAATTTCATCAAAAATATTATTTTCTGACATGGGCAACCTATACCTTATGGATAACCACTTTCCCATACAATTTTGCCTACTAAAAGAGAATATGAAATTGGATTTACGAAATAATACACGAATTTTAAGATATTCAAGAAATGCACTATAGGTCATTCTTTGAGTTGTGTGACAAGTGTTACAATATCTCTCCATTGGGAACATTCATTCCCGAATGTAATGGTGATGTAATCTAAAGATTGATTAGTCAATCTTCAGTTTACATGAATGCACCAATGCAATCCAAACATTATTTTCATGAAAATTTCAAACTTATGCATCAAAAACATAAAAATATATCAGTTATGAATATATATGCATGCAACACAACATAAAAGGACTGAAATATAAGACCTGACACTATAGATAGGATTATATTATTATCTTAGGCTTGAGTAGAGTAGAAGAGAAAGGATATCGTTTCTTCATGTCCGCTTCGGCTTCCCAAGTAGCATTTTTGATTCGTTGATTCCTCCAAAGAACTTTGATGGATGCCATATCTTTGTTTCTTAGCCTCTTCACCTGTCTATCTAATATCTCCACCAGGACTTCCTTATAGGTGAAGTTGTCTTTTACAACACCCACAACCTCCAAGGTCATTATAGAGCTTCAATCGCCTACACACTTCCTCAACTTAGATACATGAATAATGGGATGAACCAACTCCATCTCATTAGGCTACTCAAGTTCATAAGCTACCTTATCAGCCATTCTCAAAAATTTTGCAAGGACCTACAAATCTTGGGCTCAATTTACCTTCTTGCAAAAATGAGCAACCCCCTTCATGGGTGAGACCTTCAAATACACCCAACCATCTACCCCCAAACTCAATATCTCTCCTACTCATATTGAAGTAGGACCTTTTCCTACTTTGGGTCGTCTTCATAATCCCTTATCAACATCACCTTCTCCAAAACTTCCATAACCAAATCCAAACCTAACAAAACCATTTCTCTCATTCAAATCACCCAATCAAAACCCAATCCAATATACTTCCTTTTTTTTCTTTTTTATGTTTTCTTAGGATTCACTTAGACTCCCTCACCTTACACCACATGTCCAATGAATGCAATCTCTTTTAACTAAAACTCACATTTATTAGACTTGGAAAACAACCTTTCCTCCCTTAAAGTTTGCAACACTACCCTCAAATGTTTCACATACTCTTCCTCACTCTGAGAATAAGTCAAGATATCATCATTAAATACCACAACGAACATATCAAGGTTGGGTTTAAATACCCTATTCATAAGATCCACAAATATTGTGGATGCATTAGTTCAGCCAAATGGCACCACCACAAATTCAAAGTGCCTATACCTAGTATGGGAATCCATCTTAGGAATATCGCATCCTCTTTTCCTCGTTCGATGGTATCTGGATCATAGGTCGATCTTAGCGATTGACTAGTCCCTTGCAATTGGTTAAATAGGTCATCTATCCTCGGAAGTGGGTACTTATTCTTAACAGTGACTTTGTTGAGTTGACGATAGTCAATGCATATTTGGATTGACCCGTCCTTGTCTCTCACAAACAGAATGGGAGCACCCGAAGGAGACTTGCTAGGCCTAATAAAGCTCTTCTCCAATAAATCTTTCAACTGATACTTAAGTTCTATCAACTCTGTCAGTCCCATTCTATAGGGTGGAATAGAGATAGGTTCGGTATCGGGAAGGAGATATATGCCAAAAATCAATTTCCCTTTTGGGAGAAAAGCTAGAAAGATCTTCGGGAAATACGTCAGGGAATTCATTGACTATAGAGACTGACACAAGAGAGGGAACTTCAGATAACATATCCCAGACCTTAACCATATAATAGATACACCCCTTAGAAATCATCTTACGGGCCTTAAGGTATGAAATGAACCTACTATTTACCAGGGAATCTTGACCTTCCCACTCAAAGGGCTCATCGGGATTTTGAAACTTGACCTTGCAGGTTCTTTAATCCATGGTGACATAGGAGTCATGTAATCAGTCCATACCAAGGTTGATATCAAAATCCACCATAAATAATTCGACAAGATTACACGAAAGGGTCTTATGCTTAATAGACATGGGAACACGTTTATAGACTCTTTTAGCCTCTATTGATTCACATACGTGATTGTACACAAGGAAAGGGTCATATAAAACTTCAGGACTCAAATTGAACCTATTTGTCAGGAAAAGGGTCACAAAGGATAGGTTAGCACCAATATCTAACAACACATAAACATCAAAATTAAACATTTTCAACATACCCGTGACAACATTTGGTTCTTTATCCACCTCGTCTCTCCCTTGTAGTGCATAGAACCTATTGTTACGAGGAGCACCACCTTATTGCATACGATAAGGCTTTTGACCCGCTTAAGCATCTTTGCCTTGTAGACGAACACCCTTACCCTTATCACAAGCTTTGGGACAGTCAAAAGTCTTGTGACTAAGTTGGCTACATCCTAAGCAACCACCAGTCTCCCGATAGCACATGCCTCCATGGTTCTTACCACACCTTCCACACTTAGGAATAATTTATGCAACATTACAACCATGAGCTTTGTGGTGGACACCCTATCATTGGCATACATTTGGTTTTGAGCATTAGAGGACCCTTGGCCTTGAAACTTGTGGCCTTATTCAAAATGACCACCTTGAAATCCAACATCACCCATACGAGTACTTTTCCTCCTTTCCTTGGAGGCCACTGGACAGTCCCTCATCTTATGCCCAACATCACCACACTTAACCCTCAATGCCAGCCAAACACCTTCCTTGATGCCTCTTTCCACACTCTTGACAAATGGTGAAAGGGAGTCTTTCCTTTTTGTATTTGGGCGCCAGAACTCCAATAGACGATGAAACACCATTAGCTCGGGCCCTCTTAGCCTTCCTCTCCCCCTTTTTATCACCTAAAATCCCAAAGGTACCTGCCTGTTGGTTTGGTTGAGCTGTTACAACTTTAGCCAATAGCTATAAAGCATTGCAAATCTCTACATTAGATATGTCATTATTTAGAAGTTTATCATCAATCTTGGGATGATTACCATCTTGTCCACCATTCTAAAAAGCTTAAGACATATTCTGAAATATAATGGCTAGGAATTAGAAATAAACCTTATGAGATTTTGCTCTATCGCACGACATAGACCATGAAGAAGTGAATCATTTCCTAAATGCCTCATAGCCTCCTATTCATAGTTGTGGAGTGCTTCACAACCATGAATAAGACTACTTGACGTGGTGTATTGGATTTTTCAGGACCATTTATAAACCTAGTGCTCTGATACCAAGCTTGTCACGACTCAAACCTAAGACCTAGGTGTGATATAATGAATAAGAACCCGAAGGTCCCCAAACAAGCCTCTTAGATCATACATGCACTTCATAGGTTCAAATAATGATTAATATAAAAGTGAAAATATGAAATGGCGAATGGTACTAAGGGACAAATTATGGATAAAATCGGAAGCTCAACTTAATAGTTCAAGATATAATCAGAGTGAAGTAGTATTCCAAACACAACTCTAAACAAAAGACGCCAAAATACTAGTCTGGACCCCTTAATACAAGTCATAAAAGAAAATACATAAAGTGTCTAAAATATCAAGTAAAGCTAGAAGACTGGGGCTCCGTTCTCGGTGAATAGGAACTCACCAAAAGCTCAAAGTCTTCACGATCAACCTAGCCACGAGAAAGAGGATAAGGTAGATCATGTCCGTACATGATTATAAGCATAAAGGAATATATGGTTAGTACTTTGTAATGTACTAAGTATGTAGGTATGCAATGCAACAACTAAATATAATAACAAAGGATACATATCAGATATGCCCAATTCCAAAGCTTTAACAATATAATCAATTCAAAATAAAGCGTAAAATAATGCATAATAATGCAAAGGAAACACATAAGCAATTAGCTGTGGTAACAAGACCATAACTGACAAAACCATATGATATATAATATGAAATATCAATGTTATACTCTACACTAGCCAAAGAGTGAGCCTACTTGCCAATGTAAACTCCGAAAATGAAAATATTAGATGGATCCACTACCGGGAGGCCTAAAAAATTCAAAATTAGAAAGCCTAAAAAGGAAAAATAAAAAAATCCTACGGTGGCACGTAGTTATGAGATTAGAAGCATTATATAAGACCCCTTGAATGGAGCCGGACTCCTAACTCACTCGGTGCTAAGTCAAAATTCAATGAAATGAATAATGCATAATCAGAATAATTAAACTCAACTTAGTTCAGAAGGTCTTAGCTTGTCAAAATATATTTAACTTGTACTTAAGAATAGCTCCATAACAAAAATTCAATAATTCAGAGTGGGTCTTGAGTCATCCAATATCAATTCAAAACTCATAGTTCTTGTCCTTCTTCAAAATTATATACTCAAGTCCATGCCATAAAGGTCAATATCCGGAATTCATAAATCAACTTAATTCATACTTGGATATTTGTCAAATTACCTTAAAATTATGTAATTAAATCATAAGCAAGCTTAAAATATTTAATTATTCAATATAGGATCAAAATCATATTAATCCATAAGAGTTCTAAGTTTAAAAGTATGGATTAGGTTAAATCATGCAAATTCGTAGTGTTTGATTCAAATCATGTAAAACCTTAATAAATATTCATAAACAATCATAAGAATGCATGATTATCATAATCTAAATAAATATCAATTAATATGTAATTATCAATAAATCAAAGATTGAGAATTCGTAATTCAATGTTCAGATTTTCGAAGAGGACTTCTTGGTTGGAAGGAAACCAAGAATCAAACACATATACCTTTAAGCCTTGGAATATCTTGAAGGAAACTAGAGAAAAAACCTTGGGGCTTTACTTGTTTTCTTGAAATCCTAAGAAGATTCTTGAGAGCCTTGAAGTTGGATGAAGAATTTAGTGAAGACTTGAGAGGATTTTGAGAGAGTTTTTGTGTGATTTTAGGCTTAAAATGGCTAAATAATGAGAGAATCCAGTCTATATGGTTGTTGGGTTATTACCCAATTTCCCTCAACTGAAACAGAATATTTTCAAAAGTTTTTACCTATGGCGCGGCAAGTTTGCGATGCAGACTTGTTGCGAACACTACTGGTTTGTGCAATTTCATCAAAAAACTTATTTTCTAACACAGTCAACCTATACCTTGTGGGTAACCATTTTTCCACCCAATTTTAACTCCTAAACAAGTATATGAAGTTGGATTTGTAAAACACCACATGGATTTCAAGATATAAGAAATACAATATAAGGCATTTTTCGAGTCGCGTGAGAGGTGCTACACTCATTATATTTCTTGGATCTTCATAACATAGAGTAACTATGAATGCTTCCCCATCGATTTTAAATCAATGACGAGGGATTTGTGAATGACTTGTTCATTGAGGTTGAGATTGACAAATTGATTTATCAATTGATAAGTTACTCCAAATCGGACCAGCAATATCAATAGAATTTGACGCAGATGGTGTATCTATGAAAATATAAACTGATCCACTATCACTAAAATGGCCCCCACTCAAATCTATTTGATCTTTGACAGCAGGAATAGTCAGGTCCATAATTTCATAAAAAGATAAGTCTTGACCTATCTCGCCCTACTTAAGAAAATTATTCTTTATGAATGTGATATCACGTAACTCAATTTCGATTATAGTGTTACTATTTTGTTCACCTATGAAGACATAACCCTTAAAGTATTCAGAGTATCTTACAAAGATACATTTTCTTCCCCTTGCACCTAATTCTTTCATATTAGAAGAAGGATTATGAATAAAGTAGCATAACCCCAAGGCTTCAAAATGCTCAAATTGGGCTTTCGTTTTAGTCCATAACTCATATGGAGTAGTTTTAATTGATTTTGAAGAGACACGATTAAGTACATGTAGCAATGAGCGAAGCACCACCCCAATAGGTGATTGGCAATTTTGCTTGTGCCATCATCGATCTAATCATTTCTAATAAGGTTCTATTTCGTAGTTTTGTAACACGATTTTGTTGTGGAGTATAAAAAGTAGTTAATTTTCTTTAAAAAAAATTTATTATCATATAATTGTTTGAACTCATTATATAGATACTCCCTTCCTCGATCAGTTCTTAGAGCTTTTATTTTTTTATCCAATTAATTCTCAACTAAGTTCTTAAACTTAATGAAATAACTCAAAGCTCATATTTGTGAGAAATCAAGTATATTGAAGTGCATTTAAAGTGGCTAAGATTTTGGTGCATAGATTCCACAAGGAGTTATTACGGCTTATACATAAACCACGAGTCGTAGAAATGGAATTCGTAGGTTGACTTCAGAGGTCAAGACTTGGGGACTGATTTAATGAATGGACTCTATAATTTATAAATGGATCTAGGAGTTGTAGATGGATCTTGTAGACTCTGTCCTGCAAATTTTCATCAAGGGTATTTTCTATCTTTTCTACTACTCTAAGTCCTAAACTATGTCATTTTAGCCCTATAACTACCCATAACTGTTCCTATACTACCCAAATCAATCACATTCTAAATCATTCTCCCAAATCTCCTAAGTCTCTCTCACAAGTTCATCCTCTCTAATGCTATTAAAGGAATCAAGCTAGGGTTCCAAGCCTCATCTCTCAATTTCAAATTTCTTCTATTAAGTTTGTTAAATATGTGGATATTCATCCATGGGTTCCTTTCACCCATGGAGCCCAAACAATCGTCCTCTTTTTCATCAAAACTCAAGTATGTGTTTCAAGGATTTTCATGATTTAGATTTCAATGTATAAATTATAATTTATATTATGGTTATCTTCTCAATTATACATGAATTATCATAGATTACATGAATTATATGATTTATGAGCCAATTTCTTCTTCATGGTATTTAGTTTTTGTGACATTATGTGTGGGTACTCCCAAATTGTTTATTTATTCTCATTTCACATGATCATGCATGAATTTACTCCAATTATATGATTTCTAGCTTATTGTTATGAACCTATACTTTTACCCTAATTTTCATCTCAAGTTATGGTTGTGCAAATATAAGTGTTCAAGTATGTTAATGAAAAGGGTGACTTAAGACCTTAGAGGTGACATTAGATCCCAATGCCACTCTTAATTAAGATATTATTGGTAAAGATGGATAGCCTATGACCACATTACTTGATTTAATGAAAATAAGTTACTCTATGACTATGATTTTAATAAATTGGATTGGTTGATTTAGATTGTCTTTTCTACATGATAAGCTTATGAAGATTATGAACTATGAATTGCTACAAGTTTTATGAACCTATGATAAGTATGGTTATGGTATATCTATGTATTTCATAGGGTCTGACTTAGCACCGAATGAGACTTGAGATGGGGACTCGACCTAAGGGGTCCCTAGTAGATGTTTTTTTATCCCATAACTATGTTGCCACCATAGAATTACATTGTCAATATGGACAAACTAGTGGATCTATATATTGTATATGATTTATGACACCCACTTAGTTGGGTAGAATTCTACTTTGGCAAGTAGGATCCATTTTCTCTAATGTACGAGTAGACATCGGGATTTCATGCTATAGCTCGCATGGGCTTATTGTCGGTTATGGTTCTATCCCACATATATATGATGCTTTACATAACTATCCTTATGCTTTACTTATAAATTGACCACTATCGTATTTATGATGCTTTAGATGACTATCTTTATGCTTTACTTATGAATTGACCACTATCGTATTCACTTGAGCTTTTAAATACCTTTCATATCATCATGCTTTACTTGGTCATTTGCACTATATGATTTACTTACGTTGTATTGCTTACATAGTACATTCAAATGTGCTAATTAATTTCTTTGCCTACATTATATCACAATGTACGGATGGATGATCATTCCACTTCTCACTTTTCTTGATAGATGGTGATACTCTCAAAGATTGTTAGTGAGTACTCATGCTTTGAGGACCATCCTGATTCTTTCTTTTTTCACTGTTTTAGCTTGTGCTGAAAACTTGAGACTATTTCTTATTGTACTTTCTTTGAGGGTAAGCTAGGGACAAGTGTTGTCCCTCACCTATGTTGACTAAGTTAGAGGCATGTTGGATATGTAAGAGTCTATGTTGTCTATTTCTTCCTTTATGATTTTATGCTTTAGGCCTTTTTTATGATCTTTCACATTATGATTGTTTATTTTATTACCTATGAATGCTTATGCTATGTTAAGAAGGTTGGTTGAGATTCCCTTGAGAATTCTAATTGTTGTGTCACACCTAAAGTTTAGCTTGGATCATGGAAACACGCAACCTCTTACTTGATTATATAAAATATCAAAAAATAGTAACAACATAGTAAGAAATATGATACATAATCATGTCACAAATATAGCAACACAGATAACACCACCACAATATAAAAATTAGTAATACTCATACTTCCAATTCTTTCATATCAATTATTACATGGGATGGGCATGACCAACTACAGTTATGTCAATTTCCCATCATCACACATGTAATCATATTCATTTAGAAATAAAAGTTAACAATGATCCTCTCATGGAGCCCATATTTAAACTACTAGTATGTCGTCATGACATTCATCCCAATATTTAGTGTATTAGCATGACACCTAATCCATTAGGTACTAGCATGGAACCTGATCCAATAATTAGTATGTTATCATGACACTCGATCTATTATGTACCGACATAGTACTCAATTCAATATGCATTGACGTGGTACCCGATCTAATATGTACTGATGTGGTACTTGATCTAATATGTACTACCATAGTACACAATCTAATAGTTAGTATGCTAGTATGATACTCTGTAATACCTCCCACATGACTCAAAAGTGTCCTTATGGTGTATTTCTTGAATATCTTAAAATTCATGCATTATTTTGCGAATCTGACATCGTGTTCTTTTTCAAGAGGCAAAATTATGTAGGAAAAGAGTGATCTTCAAATTTTAGGTGATCCATATTGAAAATAATATTTTGGGTGATTTTAGCCATAACAAGAAGGGTACGCAACCAATCCGTGTCACGAACTTGCTCCCCCATAGTATAAAAATGACCTAAACTCATTTCTACGCCAAAACAAGGGAAAACTGAACTTCGCGTGAAAATGACTTGCGCGGGAACAACTCCGCATCGCCCACTTGATCCCTCACAATGTAAATTTTTCTAAACTCTCTTTTTTAAGTGAGTACACTTAGGTAATAACCCAACACCCTTATAGAAGGGATTCTTCTTTTATTTCACCATTTTTAGCCCTAATGCTCTCAAGAACTCTCTCAAAATCCTCTCAAATCTTCACCAAATTCTTCAATCAATTTTAAGATTCTCAAGAACTATTGTTTAAATTCAAGAACTCAAGTGAAGTCCTTTAAGATCCATCAAGTTTCGTTCATTTATTTCAAGGATTTAATGTATAGGGGTCTTCATCCATGGGTCCTTCCACCCACGGAGCCCATCCTTCCTTTTTTATAAGATTTCATGATTTCAAGGCTTGAAAATTTATGGGTGTTTTCCATTATATTGTAAACATGATTTAAGTGTGATTCTATCAAGAATTTATTTGATTATGCATGAACAACTACTCAAGGTCATCATATGATTTGATTATGACTATTGAAGCTATGCATGCTATGATTTCTTTAAAAGCTACAAAAGATTACGAATTTTTGGAATGGATTTTATGATACCCAAATTAGGGTTTTGTTATTATGTTAATGGGTTGATATGAATGATTTTTAAATGACTATGTTTTATTCATCCATGACCTACACTCATGTATTTCATGATTTTAAACTTATGTACGTATAATCACCATGTTTTGACTAGAGTTATGAGCCAAGCTTCTTATGTTGATGAAAACCTTATGAAAAGATATGTGAATTATACATGTTGGGAATTTTAAAGGGCTAATAAGCATGTTTTGAGTTCATGAGAACATTATGAAACTTATGAATGATATGAATCCCTTCTGGGATTTTATGAAGCTTTGATTTTGATGAGCTACTCTAATATGATATCATGATACTATGAGATTATGTATATTATGACTATGACTATTATGTGAGTATTCGATGGGATTGTTGACCTAGCACCAAGTGGACCTTGGTAAATAACCACTGTCCTTTAACTACGTTGTTGTCGTTGGTTTGTGATTTCCTTATTGCATGAATAACTGAAAAGGATGGAGTTCCCGTAAGTTACATGCTACTTGACATCGGAAAAGGGTGGTGTTCCCGTAAGGATTCTATCTTATATTAACCAAAAAGATGGTGTTCCCGAACTCTCTGATCTTATATTAACCGAAAAGGGTGGTGTTTCTGTAAGGTGTTTGTGAAGCATTCTCCAAAACAAGAAATTTCCCGTAAGGTGAGTGTTTGGTTTACCTTGGCAAAGTAAACCACTCTTCGTATGGCATAGAGTGAACATCAGAATTCTAAGTAGTAGCTCGCTTAGTCTTATTGTCGGTTTTGGTCTCTTCCCATCTATGTATGATATATTATGATATGGTAATCCTCATGCATGTTTTTTTACTAAGGCATTGATTATTCATGGCATATTCCGCCTATATCTCTTTGAATATGATTATGCATCTTGTCTAATTATGAATTATGTTGCCTTGTCGCATTTTATTCTGCATACTTAGTACATTCAAAGTACTAACGCATACTTTTTGCCTACATGATCTAACCATGTAAGGATTGAAGCTCCTATTCATCCTCCTCCATGTGGCTAGTCAGCTTGATTGAAGATTGTCCATTTCCTTTCATGCTATGTTGAAGACTTATTCAATTTTTGAACATTTACTTTGAGGGTGAACCCAGGAGATATCTTCACCCCCGTTTCACTCATATTAGAGGTGTTGTTAGATATAGATATATGTGATGAGCTTGACTTCTATTATGCTTAAGTAATTATGGAAGACTTCCTTTAGTCCTTATCCCTTTGTATGTTGTTGAATGTGATGGAAGTCCTAAGCCCCTATCATCCCCACAGCGTGATTCCTACTTATCCTCCCCTTAGTCACCTTCCCGTTAGTATTGTTTGCTATTTGATCATGCAAATCTATTTCTTCTATGTATCCCCCATAGCTTGAGTCCAAAGTACCGCTACCCTTAGAATTATTTGCTTGGTATTTACTTATGCTTCCGCAACCAAAGATGTTCTTTGATGTGCTGCCAAAATACAACTTTTGATGCTTAAAACTTAGGATTTTGTGTATTTTCAATGTGACTTTAGTTGTTTTTATGCGTTTTTGTTTCTATGTTTGCAGGAGTACAGGCTGGTCAATGATTCTGGGGAAAGTTACAAAGTTGCTACAGATTTTCTATTATACGAGACACCTTACGGGCCATAGACCATTCTATGAGCCGTAAGGTGGTTTCATGAAGAATTCCAGTGAAGGGCTATGTTTCTGAAAGTACTTCTATGAACATGCAGACGAGCCGCAAATTAATGTATGAGTCTTAGAGGAGGTTTCGTGCCCTGACGATCAGAGAATGAAGACTTTCTGAAGTTCATTAGAAGAAGCTCCCTTTACAGGTCGTAAACCATTTTACAAATCATAAAGGAGTATCGTAAAGGAGAAGTCTAGTTATCCAGCAACAATGTACGAGACCCAGGTCAGGGGCCATGAACTTCAATATGGGCCATAAAGTGTTGTCATAGAGTGTGCCGACCAGTTCTCCTAAGTTGTTTAGGATTTGAATTTTAATTATTATAAATAGGTTTTTTAGGTTATTTTCTAGAAGTTCTCAACTGTTCATGTAAGTTTAGCTTAGTTTTAGGTTAGTGCCCAGAGAACTAAATATTCTTAGAGAGAAAATTGTAGGAGAGTCTTTGAAACACTTGTGGTCTAATTCAATATTCAAGCTTGTGATTTTTATTGATATTGGATTTGCTTGTTCTTAAATTAGTTGTGTAAGTGTTTAACTATGTCTTCTAAATTCATAGTCTCTTCATCTACACAAAGCATAAGTAGCTAAATCCATAACTAGGGTTGTGGGAACCATGAAGAACTAACAAAGTAAAACTGGATAATTCACGATTCTTTGGAAGTGTATATACATATATTAATTAACTCACTTTGTTTTGCATGTTTTCTGATGGTGGCCAACATTAGAACCCGCGTAGTGTTACTAACTAGACCAAGGTGGTAATGAATAGGAAAAGAGATTAATTAACAGGATTCGTGATAGTTAGTTTATTTTTCTCATTGATTTTTGCAAACAAAACCTTTGGGGAATTGAGTTGATTAACTACTCGGATTGCATGTTGGTGAATTTGTCTTGAGTCTATGTATTTCCTATAGGGTCGACCCTAACCTTGGTTAGGTTCTATTTCTTGACATCGATCGCTTTATCCTCTAAAAAGGTGGTGTAAGTTGGGCGACATCAAGATTTTGGCATCATTGCCAAGGAATACAACTAGACTTAGTAAATTCATTAGTAATTTGAGTGTTAATCCTTAGTTCCCTTCATTTTAATTTTGTTTGTTGTTTTTGTATATTTGCAGGGTGTACCAGTAGTGTATGCCTAACACTCAGAGTCAACACAACCCCTTTAACTCCGTTTGACCCAGAACTCCACATAATGATAAGAAAGATGGCCCAAGATAATGCCAACAATGCGGCTAATGTAGCTCTGGATCGGAACAATAATGAAGATGATGGGAATGAGAACCCACCTCCTTTGTAGGATATTCCACTGCCTCAGGACTTCAACGCTAATGCTTACCAATGGAATCAGTACCGGTTGAATCCCATGGCTATTGAGGTGACTGAAGCGATTTTGTTGCTACCAGTACCGGCAGAGACAATGTTCACAGTCTCGAGTGGGTTACTTTAGATACCGCAAAACCATGGGCTATTTGCGGGCATACCATCAGAGGATCCACATAGCCACTTACACAATGTGGCATTTGTTTGTAAGAGTGTGATGAGAACACAGAATCTGTCTATGGATGTTCTGGGACTTTGTGTCTTCCCGTTGTCTCTCAGGGCAATGCTACATTATGGATATGTGAGCTCCCGCAGAGTTCAATCGCTAGCTGGGCAGACTTGCAGAAGGCCTTTTTTGGAAAGGTACTTCTCTAGATCGAAGAAGCTCAAGTTAAAGGACCAAATCAACAACTTCGAGCAACTTTTTGGTGATTTCATAAGCACTACTTCGGAGTGGTGTACAAAATGTATGAGGAGAATCCATGACCACAAGATAGTTGATGATGCCTTGGTGGAGATCTTCTACCATTCTCTTGATGAGAATAGTCAAGCCTGTGCTAACACTATCATAGGGGGCATGTTTCTAGATCAACCATTTGCCAGGATTCCTAAATGCATAGAAAGAGTGGTCAAGACAAATCATGCATGGGGCAGAGGGATAGAGCTTCCATGAAGAGTTCATGTGCAATCAGTGTGGGTACAGAGCAAGGCAAAATCAATGAGGAGATCATGCAACAACTTGCTCAAATTCGTACAGGTATGGAGGTGATAATGAAGCAGAACCAAGAGAAAGTAAATGCAGTGGTTCATCAACCTCCACGTACAACCCATGTACGAGGAGCCATACTATAAGGAGGACGCATGCTTTGTAAATGATAAAATGGGGGGGGAGGGGGTTTCTGGACCAACAACCAAGGGTCCAATCAGCACTATTGGCGCCAAGGTCAAGGGAACCGAGGTCAAAACTTTGGTAGGGAAGGAGCTTAGAGAGATAAGCGCGGTGGTTACTATGATAGTAAAAAGGGGTCCAAATGTATATTGGGGTCGTAGAGAAGGCTTCTGGAATGGTCCTTATGTGCCACCACACAACTGCAATGCAGGTGTAGGCAATTCCAAAATTGAGGAGATGTTTGATCACCTATTGAAGAAGGCTGAGACATAGGATGGGACCCTAAGGGGCATGAAAACAGAGATCTCTAGTATCAATCAAAAGATAGAGTCTAACTGTATGGCTATCAAACAGCTGGAACAACAGTTCGGTCAAGTGTCGACTCAGTTGAATCAACGTCAAAGGGGTACATTTTCTAGTAATACAGTGCAAAATCATAAGAATGATGGGCAGTGTATGGCGGTTACTACTCGGGGTGGCAAGAGCACCATTAATCCTCTTAGGCCGGTCAAAGAGGAAGATGTTCGTAAGGAGATGGTTACAGCTAAAGATGCAAATGAAGGAGATGGTCATCACAAGGATGGGTGAGTGAAGCAGCTAAAGTGCCACAGAGATTTAAGCCAGTTCCTAGGCCTCCTCGTCCCTTCCCTCAAAGACTCAAAAAGTGGGAAGAGGAAGGCAAATTCAAGAACTTTCTCTCCATGCTAAAGCAACTTTCTATCAACATACCCCTCATCGAGGCTTTGGAGAAGATGCCAGGCTATGTGAAATACTTGAAGGACTCGGTCACCAAAAAGTGCACTATGAGTCAGGAGCTTTCTCAAGAGCTTCAACATTGAAGGGTTGTCACTAAAAAGTCCTTAGTTCAAAAAATAGAAGATCTAGGTGCTTTCACCATATCCTACACCATTGGAGATGTGGAGTTCGTAAGGGAACTATGTGATTTAGGTGCCAGTATCAATATGATTCCCTTTGCGGTCTTCAAGAAGCTTGGATTGGGGCCCCCCTACTCCTACTAATATGTGGTTGCTAATGGCGGATTGCACTGTGAAGAAGCCTGTGGGGATACTATATGATGTGTTGGTAAAAGTGGAGAAGTTCATATTCCCTGAAGACTTTGTGATCTTAGATTGCGAAGTCGACTTCGATGTCCAAATCATCTTGGAGAGACCATTTCTAGCCACTGGACGAGCTCTAGTGGATATGGAAGTTGGTTAACTCAGGTTTAGATTGAACGATGAAGAAGTTGTCTCCGATATTCGTCACTCCATGAAGCATCTTGATGAGTTAAAGAGTAAGGTCTAGGCAATCGGTGAAGTCTGAGTAACCAATTTGTCTAAGTCATGCCGCGACAATAAATCAGGCGCTACTAGGAAAGAGCATCAAGTTGTGGCTCCACCACTGGGATTATGGGCCGTAAAACACTTTACACTCATACTCCACCTCGTAGAGAATTCTAGTAAGTAGGAAAATATGCACTCCAGTCCACGAGCTAACTTACAATTCATAGATCCAACTACAGGTCGTGAATGGGGCTCGTGGACCCCAGGTACTATGGTCCCAAAAGGTAAACGCACTGAGATTGAGGCTATGAGCTAGCCACTTAGGGATAAGACATAGATGATGATCAGACTACTCAGTTGAGTGGTTCATTGGAGGTCCTCGATGTTATACCGGACCTAGAGACGGTTGTACCACAGACCAAAGCCGCTATCAGAGCTGGGTGTACTCAGGCTCTGGTTGCTCATACTCCCAATCTGAAGAGAGAGGTAGTGACGGGAGCAGCTTACCACAGATAACACTATCCAAAGAGGAGTCCAATTCTGAGGAGTGCTCTGAGGATAGATTAGAGGCAGAGTCTTCCATCGCACCATCATCATCATCTACATTGGATCCCCTCAGTAGTCGATGGTTCGTCGAGGGCATGCAAGAGATCTACATAGCTGGAACATAGCCGGGAAAGCGAGGCAAGCCAACCCGCTCCATTTATGAGGAGCCCAGAGTTATTGCTTACAGACTTGATGGTATTTAGAGCCTCCAAGACATGATGATTCCACACGGGCTCCAGTGGTTGTCCGATTCTCTTAGATGATACTCCTCGAGTATGGTGAGAGAGTTCTATACATCATACACAGCCACCATCCAGCTTACTCTTCCCAAGGGGAAGAAGCCCCTCGCTTAGTCCATACTAACAGAGATGAGGGTGAGGGGCCGACGGGTGGATTTATTAGAGGAAACCATTTTTCATATGTTACTTGGTTCCGAGTCTCGTTCCCCCAGATCCACCACAGAGTTCGACTACAGGGTGGGGAAGATGAGGGACACACTAGTGATGAAGGATCTTGAGTGATGAGCAACATTGATGTGATGGGTGGCCGGATATATTGCAGAGCAGGGTCCGGAACCTGCTTTGGTCGCCACTCGCTTGGGGCCTATAGTTAAGGCTTCGCTCAGTTTCCCCACCAAATTTTGGTAGGTGGTTGTTCATTCACACATTCATCCAACATTTGTTGATAACACTTTGACATCGAAGCATGCGGTTTTGGTTGCCAGCATCTTAGTTGGCAATGAGATTGATTGGGCATGCCTCATTGCTGAGTAGATTCATGAGGCTGCACTAAAGAGGTCCACCTCCATCTCGTTCTCGCACTTAATTTACAGGCTCGGTCTAGAGTCAAGGGTGGAGATACTAAATTAGCTGGACTAGATGATTGAGGCCCAGCACACAATGGATCCCACCATAATCAAGGCTGACGAGAACCCGGTGGCACTCCGATGGGCACAGCCTCCACCTATGCCCGAAATGTTCTCCCCCAGCGCCACCACCTGAGGGTTTTGAGACTGCCACCACTACTACGACTGTTGCTATTGAGAAGAGGCCCCCGTAGCCCGAGGCAGTTAAGGAGAGGGGGCCCACTATTACTGTTCCTGCACCAAAGGCAACTACTTCACAGCCTCCCACCACGGGCATGATCTATATGTCTGCCGCTTCTATACAGTCCATGGTGCAGAAATTAGCACATGCTAAGGAACAGTTGACTTAGCTTATTCAGTAGATCATCCCATGGGTCCGCTAGGCTATTGTAGACTCGGAGGGTCGGAGTCAGGCATTCACTATCACGATTATTCAGGACCGTATTTCTATCGTGGATGCCCGCATTGACGTCTTCGAGGACAGGGTACAAGCGAAGAATAGGCAAGGCCTAGCCTACAGATTTATCAGCTATGCAGATGGAGATCCAGCAGCTCTAAGTTGACCTGAGGTAGCTCTTGCGGCACCGGTTGCACTACCAGCGATTCTACCTCTAGTGCTAGCAGTGGATTTGTTCACTCCCGAGGAGCCTATCCAGTCTTCCCTTGGGAAAAGACCTTGCACGAATTAGGATCCAGATGAGAGACATAAACATGTAAGGATGAGGAGCTCAACCTTGCCTTGAGGAGATTGAGGCATGATGAGAGAATGAGACAAGTTCGAACGACAGAGCAAGTGAGGGATGTTGGCCCTTCCGAACAGAGTACCACTGCTAAGTAGACTACCCCGTAGGAGGAGGGTGTCTAGACTCAGCCATACACGGGTGCTTAGGTCCACAGGTATGTATTTTTTACCCTTTATGTTTTATTTTGTTTTAATTTTATGCATTAGGGATAATGCACATCTTTTTCGATGGGGATGTGGGTAGTTATGAGCCTCAGTGAAGTCTGAGTAGCTTATGGTCCATAACTACCTCAATTTTTTATCCCGGATTTTTCTTGTTTGTTTTCTTTTTTCCTGTGGATATTTAATTTCTGTTGAACCGGCATGTTTAGGATACTTAGATAATATGTGTAACATATAGTACCAATACTTGTGGCATATAGCATGTTTTTGTGTTTCGTTTGAAAAAATGGTACTCACTAAAAATTTTGATTAGTAGTTAGATAGTAACCATACATGTTTGGGTGTTTGAAAATATTTGTTCTAATAAGTAAGCAAAAATTGAGATAAAAAGCATGATTTGAGAGTCTTTCGTTGATAATGTATGTAGTGCCATGTGAGTGTGAGCTTTATTTGATAAATTCATGTGTTTTGTGCTAATTCAAATCTTGCCTGGTTACTCTAAGTTAGATTATAGATTAGTTGGATTAGGAAAGGATCTTAGGCCATTGTTCTTAAATAGTCCACTTTAGCCTAAAAATAACCAACCAAATCGATGATATATATCCCTTGTTCCTAATGTTTGAGCCTAACATGTATCTATTCTTTCAAAACACCTGATTAACCCAGTCTTATCCAGTGAAAAATCCTAAATTTGGCCTTGGTCCTTCCTTGAACATTGTGTGATTTGACTGAGGCAAAAAGCCTAAGTTGAGGGCGGCTACCAAAAGCGGCCTTGATATTGAGGATGGATAGTGTCCACCTCAACACAGGCCAAAAGCCTAAGTTGAGAGTGGCTAGTGTAAGGGTAAAGCACAAAAATAAGGGAGGTGAGTTAATAATACAAAGAAAAAGGAGAAAAATCACATACTGGGTGCAAGAAAATGAAAGATACCTTAATTGAGATCTAAAAAGCAAAATGAAGTGTAAAAAAAAGAAAAAAAAGTTAAAAAATAAAAAGGAAGCACCCTGAAAAGCTTGAAAGAGGAAAAGGGAGAATAAGGTGAAAATAACAGAGTTGGTAAGGAGAAAGTGTGGAAAAACGAAGTTTCAAAGAGGGCCTTTAGTCACTATTTTTCCAAAATTTCCTACCAAAGCCCTCTGAGCCTACATTACAAGCTTAGAAAGTCCTAGAGTGATCCTAGTCCAATTAGTTAAAGGTTTAAGTCATGATTATAGGGGCAAGCCTATGGTATTAGTCATTATGCATGAATATCTGTTGTGAGAGTGAGTGAGTTTGCACAGTCCCAATACTAAAACAAGGAAATATCATTGAGTATCAAATATGGGACTTCTTTCTATGAGGGCACTTGCATTGCATTATTAGCATTAGACTTGTTCAGTGATTGTGGAATATTGATAATACCTTGTGTGTCATAGTTATGTTGTCACATGCACCAGCTTGCTTTGGTTTGCTACATAGCTATCTAATTCCGTTTTGAAGAGTTAGTATGGGTATCTGAGTCTAAGATGTATCTGATGTATGCCATAGAGTTGAGGTTTGTGTGTGGTTGTATTGTCTATATAGATTGATTCTATTGCTTGAGGAAAAGCAATAATTTTAAGTTGAGGGTGTTGATATGCTGCCAAAATATAGCACTTTTGATGCTTAAACTTTAGGATTTTTTGTGTTCTCAATGTGACTTTAGTTGTTTTTATGTGTTTTTGTGTCTATGTTTGAAGGATTATAGGTTGGCCAATAATTTTGGAGAAAGTTACAAAGTTGTTGCTGATTTGTTGTTATACGAGACACCTTACAGGTGGTAGACCATTTTACGATCCGTAAGGTGGTTTCGTAAGGAATTCCAGTGAAGAGCCAAGTTTCTGAAGTTACTTCCATAAACATAAAGATGAGTCGTAAAGTAATGTATGAGTCGTAGAAGAGGTTTCGTGCCCTGAGAGTTAGAGAATGAATACCTTCTTAAGTTCATCAGATGAAATCCCCTTTACGGGTCGTAAACTATTTTACGAGTCATAAAGGGGTGTCTTAAAGGAGAAGTTCAAGTTTCAACAATAATGTATGAGACCCCGATTATGGATCGTGAACTTCAATACATTCCGTAAAGTGTTGTTGTAGAGTGTACCGACCAGTTTTCCTAAGTTGTTTAGAATTTGAATTGTAATTATTATAAATAGGTCTTTTAGGTTATTTTTCAGAAGTTCTCACCAGTTCATGTAAGTCTAGCTTAGTTATAGGTTAGTGCTCAGAGAAATAAATATTCTTAGAGATAAAATTGTGAGGGCGTCTTTGAAAATAATTGTGGTTTTGATTCAATCTTCAAGCTTGTGATTTTCATTGACATTGGATTTTCTTGTTCTTAATTCAGTTATGTAAGTGTTTAATTATGTCTTCTAAATTCATAATCTCTTGATCTACACAAAGCATGAGTAGCTAAATCCACAACTAGAGTTGTGGGAACCATGAAGAACTAACAAAGTAAAATCGGATAATTCACGATTCTTGAAAGGTGTATATGCATGTATTAATTAACTCTCTTCATTTTGCATGTTTCTTCATGGTGGACAAAATTAGAACCCATCTAGTGTTACTGACTGGACCAGGGTAGTAATAAATAGGAAAAGAGATTTAATTAACAGGATTCGATTGATGTGTTCTCGTCTAATAAACAAAACTGGACCAAGGGGAGGTTGTACTTGGACTTATAGGTAATGGTTAGTAATGCACACTATGGAGATGGGTCAAGTCAGATAGTGAAATTCGCCTCTTACCTTTGACCAAAGGGCTAGGTGAACTTAAATTACCATCCTGCACCTATACACTAGGCAAGAATTAGGTTATTCGGTGATACTGAGTTGGGGAATCATGGAGAACACAATACCCTAGTTGATCAACTTTATTGATCTTTCTCTCGTGATAGTTAGTTAGTTTATTTTTTCTCATTGATTTTTGCAAACAACCCTTTTGGGAATTGAGTTTATTAACTACTCGGATTGTATATTGGTAAATTTGTCTTGAGTCTACATATTGCCCGTAGGTTTGACTCTAACCTAGGTTAGGTTCTATTTCTTGACAACAACTGTTTTATCCTTTAAAAAGGAGGTGTAACTTTGGCAACATCATTCTTACTCATGCTTAGAGGCTTGTTTGAGGTCCCTTCGGGTTTCTCATTGTCTCTATCATGTCTAGGCCCTAGGCTTGGGTCAGACATACTCGATCCAATATATACCAATATGGTACCTGGTCCAACATGAAGTCACACATCAACATGAACAACCAAGTAATACATCCATTACATGCAATTAGATCATAAGATTTTATTTCACTTTATGTTCTTTCCTTTTCCCTAAACATATATTATACATGCAATACTAGTAAAGTAGTTAATAGGGACATATAATACAAGCAAAAAAGCACAATCATCACCTACGATATAACCACCATACTTGAAGTCATAAGTAAATCAATAGGTTCATTGTGTGAGATTATCAACATAAAGTATCTTTTTATTTCATAAATATACATTACTCACCCCCACACTCACGCACACTCCCTACCCCCCCCCCCCCACCTAGTCACGGCCCAAAATTGGGCCGAAACTGAAGGAGGATAAAATAAAATGGTAATCATCTCAACATAACATAACAATCCCAAATCCAGAGGCATGAGTACAAAAACATCTAAAGTTAGTACAATATGACATAATCGACTCTCTCAAGAAGAATACAAAATTGTCTCATAATATCTGATACAAGTCTGAGATAAAAATCAAATAAAAGGAAAACTCAAGATCCACAGTGACTCGGGATCTGAGCCTCACTGTTGTGATCTGGATGGACTAATAGTAACTTAGCTAGAGTGATCAACTACCCTGTGCGGGTCCTTGTGCTCGATTTGCAAGAGAGAAAAAATGTAGGGGTGAGTACACTGAAATGTACCCAGTAGGTTCAACCGACTGGGTAAGAGAAATCGAAACTAGAATATAATAATGAAGAACCCTATTCCTGCATCAAAAAAGGTTAGTACTCAATATTAATGGGCTAAGATATCCTCAAGAACTCATAATGCCATACAAGGAAATATCAGAATGCCACAACCTCGCCACCTGCATATGGTCAAGGGATATCGTGATGCCAAGTCCTGCCACCTGACCATGGTCAAGGTACATGAAGTATGAGTCCTCACCCATGCCTCCTTCTTGGGTCAAGAGGGTGATACCAACGTGAAGCATAATATCCTTGCCTCTCACCCAAATCAAGGAATGATACAAGCAACAAACAATAGATGTAAATCAATGGTCCAACCCAAATATGCATGTAAACATGTAGAATAACATTAAAACATGAATATCGATGCAAGAAACTCATAATAATCATATGTACTCCAGGAATAATATCGAGTGTCACAACTAATGTCTAAACCATCATCATATTTTAGATCATCATAATTATATCAATAGTCAAGAGTATCAATAATATCATATCTTAGTCATCCCAAGTATGCAAGAATATCAATAATACCAGACCTTACTCGCCCCAATAATACAAGAATATCAATGATACAGAACCTAACTCATCCCAATTATGCAAGAATATCAATAATACCAGACCTTACTCATCCCAATAATACAAGAATATTAATGATACTGGACCTAACTTATCCTAATTATGCATATACACCTCAAAGGTATCTCAACAGCCATCAATTACCAAGTAACGACCCAATTAGTCTCACAAGTCTCATTTAGTCACATGTTATCTCAAGTCATCATCATTCCATCATATTTCATCTTAGTTGATCAATAGGATCAAAATTATATCACAATTCGGCTCAACCAAAATCACTTTTCCATCATTATCCCAACACATTGACTAAATTACACAATTAGCCATCTAAATATCACAATTATCATATGAACATGATCAATAACTCGAATTCAGTCCCAAAAGGTTAGCTAGACCTACCCCAATGCCAAAATTGTACTTGAACAAGATTTCAATCAACTCAATCCAAAAAACGATCCCCCAATTTGATCAACCACTATCAACAATAGACACTACTCATCAACAAGAGCATTTTGATACTCGTATGGCATAAATTAGGCTTAGGGAAAAATGGTCAAATTTAGGGCTAAAATCTGAAATCTCCATGAAAAAGAACTTTAAGATCAAGTTCTACATGAAAAATGGAGTTTTTGGGTGAAAATCTCATTAAAATCAAGCTTAAATTGAATGAAAAATTAGCATTTAAAGTTTGACAATCATAGTCTAAAAATCCCCAATTTTGGGTATTCAATTTCATGAAATCAAAGACAAAATCAAGGTAAAACTCATAGAAAATAATTAGTTTAGTGTTAGAAATACTTACCCAACAAAAATTATTGAAATTGCCTCAAAGAGCTTGAAAGTTCAAAAATGGATTAAAAATGGTATTTTCCAAGTTTAAAATTGTCCACGTCACATATACTCTCCGCGATCGCAGAGCCCATCCTGCGAATGCACAGCATAAGCAGGTCTCTACTCCGTGAACACAGGACACTGTCTGCGAACACGGAGCTCGGTATCATCAAGACCTCCACAAATGCAGAGAAGGAATGCACTTGTACCAGATATCAGCAAAAATTAGAAATGCCAAGTCTGATTCCCTACTCGGAATGGACCCCCGAAACTCATCTAAACTCAGAAATTTACAAACCAAACATGTATTTATACCAGACCAACAATCTGAACTCAACGGGATCATCATATATCAGTTTCAAGGCCTCCTCGCCACATTTACCAATGCAACTCGATAAAACTAGTTTAAAACTAAAATATTCCAAAATTGTCCTCGGCAACTCCAAAAATTATTCTAAAATCATTTCCAGCGTTAGTTTCACCATCCGGAACTAATGAAACTGTTAGAATTTTGATCTGAGCTTTCGAACTCTGAATGTTTCAAAAATGACTAAAATCACAACTTTGGGCCTAAAAACTTCATTTCAACTCCAAATTCAGCTCTGTAGCTTCTCATAGTTTAGTTTTGATGTTTCGGAGCTAATGGAATCGACAGATCCCCGATCCCACATCCGAAACTCAGAACGGTACAATAACTCACTTTTTCAACAAGTTTTCAAAAATTCCAAAACTCATTTTTAAGCTTTTAAAATTAGGATTGTAGTTCCAACCATTCAAATAGTTCAAAATAAGTCCAAAGCAACTTAGAAAGAGTAAACCGGTAATTTTCACAGATAAGGCCAAAAATAACCACCTAGGTCATTACATAATTCGTCACTAAAAATATTGTTCGTCCTCAAACATAAGAGAAAGAAGAGTACCTGAAGCCTCAAAAAGGCTGGGATCTCTGGCCAGTATGTTAGACTCCAACACTCAAGTATCCTCATCAACATAACCGTGCCGCCATTGAACCTTAAAAAAATGTATATCTTTAGATCTCAACCTGTGCACCTGCTCAAAGGATAAATTTGAACCCAACTCAACAGAATCATAAGAGATCACATGGAACTCATCTAGAATGTAAGAGCATAGAAACATGAAAAAGGGATGTACTGATGATAATCTCGGTGATAATTCCAGCTCATAGGCAACCTCACCAACACTCCTCAAAATCTCAAATAGAACAATGAATCTAGGACTGAGCTTTCGCTTCTTCCCAAATCTCATCACACCTTTCATGGGTGAAACTTTCAACCATATATTGTCACCTACAGAGAACTCAAGAGTTCTAGCCTTCCTATCGGTGTAAAGCAAATTTACTCCAAATACCTCGGCTGAACCTGAATCAAACCACCCGATTGGTGATCTACACCTCCGGCCATACAAGGCCTCAAACGGTGCCATCCGGATGCTTGAATGGTAAATGTTGTTATATGCAAACTCTGCCAAAGGTAACTGTTGGTCCTATCAAACCCCAAAATCAATAACACATGCCCTAAGCATGTCTTCCAACACCTGAAAGGTGCGCTCTGACTGACCATCAGTCTAAGGGTAAAAGACTGAACTCAAATCCACTTTAGTACCCAAACCACGCTGTCGAGCCCGCCAAAAGTGAGAAGTGAACATAGACCCTCTGTCTGATAACATAGACACTAGCACACCATGCAATTTGACAATGTCCCGAATATATAACCTAGCCAACTGCTCTACACTATAGCTAGTCTTCACCAATAAGAAGTGTGCCAACTAGGTCAATCTATCAACCACCACCCAAATTGAATCAAACTTGCCCAAGGTCATGGGAAAATCTGTAACAAAATCCATAGTCACTCTCTCCCACTTCCACTCGGAAATGGGTATCCTTTGCATTGATCCACCGGGCTTTTAGTGCTCATACTTCACCTGTAGACAATTCATGCACTTGGCCACGAACTTAGCTATGTCTCTCCTTATGCCAAACTACCAATAATGTTGTTTAAGATCATGATACATCTTAGCCATACCCAGATGGATGGAATATCTAGAAGAATGGGCCTTCTCTAATATCAATCTTGCCTAGTTTCCCACCTTAGTCACACAAACTCTACCATTTATCCTCAGAATACCATTAGAATTAATAATAGCCGACTTGGCTTCACCTTTCAACGCTTTGTCATGAATCATGTATAATTTGGGATCCTCAAACTGATGAAAACATATCTGATCAAACAAAGAAGATTTATCCTCAACAAAGGCCAAAATACTTTGAGGAGGAGAAATATCCAAACGAACCATTTGTCTAGCAAACGACTGAACCTCCAAGACTAATGCCAAACTCCCCATACTAGTTGCCTTCTGTCTCGAAGCATCTACCAGCACATTGGTCTTCCCGGGGTGATATAAAACAGAGATATCATAGTCCTTAAGCAGCTCTAACCACCTACGCTATCTTATATTCAGATTAGGCTGAGAAAAGATGTATTCGAGACTCTGGTGATCTGTAAAGATCTCATAATGCACCCCATAAAGATAATGCCGCCACAATTTCAACACGAACACAACCGCAGTCCACTCCAAGTCATGGGTAGGGTAGTTTCTCTCATGCACGTTAAGCTGTCTAGAAGCATAAGCTATCACCTTTCCCCTCTGTATCAATACACTACCCAAACTCACGCCAGAAGCATCACAATATACCACAAATGGAATTCCCACCTCGGGTAAGGCAAGAATAGGTGCTGAATTTAACAAATCTTTGAGCTTTTGGAAGCTCGCCTGACAATCATCTGACTACTAAAATGACATAGCCTTCTAAGTCAATCTATTCAATGGGATTGCTATAGACGAGAAACCCTAAACAAAATGCCAATAATACCCCGCTAAACCAAGGAAAATCTCGATCATAGAAGCAGGCCTAGCCCACTCACGAACAACTATTACCTCAGCCGAATCGACCATAATACCCTTCTTTGACACAACATGGCCAATCAAGACAAAACTCATACTATGAGAACTTTGCATACAACTTCTCTTCCCTCAATCTCTGAAGTACGGTGCTCAAGTGCTGAATATGATCTGCATCACTCTTGGAATAAAACATGATATCATTTATGAACACAATCACAAAGATGTCTAAATAAGGCTTGAATACTCAGTTCATCAACTCAATAAAAGCAGTCAAGGCATTAGTCAACTTGAATGGCATAACCATGAACTCATAATGCCCATAACGATTCTTGAAAGCTGTCTTCGAGATGTCAAACTCCTAAAATCTCAACCGATGATACTCGGACCTCAAGTCAATCTTGGAGAATACTAAGGCACCTTGCAATTGGTAAAGAAGATCATCAATGCGAGGCAAAGGATATTTGTTCTTGATGGTCACTTTGTTAAGCTGGCGATAGTCAATATACATACGCATAGTGACATCCTTCTTCTTCACAAATAATATAGGGGCACCCCAGGGAGATATACTCGAACGAATAAAGCCTTTCTTCAACAAGTCTTCTAATTGTTCCTTCAACTCCTTCAATTTAGTGGGGGATATCCGATAAGGAGAAATAGATGTGGGCTTAGTGCCCAGCTCTACATCAATAGCAAAGTTGATATCACGATCCAGATGAACACCTGGAAAATCAGTCGCAAATACATCCATAAACTCTCTAGCGACCCTGGTAGTCTCCAATAATGGGGACTCTTGGGAAACAGCCCGAAAATTAGCTAAATATGCCAAACACCCCTTTCCCATCAGTCGACAAGGATGCATATAAGAAATAACACCCTTAGGATAGGACTTAGGTGCTCCAGTCCACATCAATTGAGGCAAGTCAGGGCAAAATAAGGTCACAGTCTTCGCATGACAGTCAAGAATAGCATGATAAGGTGATAAAAAGTCCAAACCCAATATCACATCAAAGTATACCATATCCAACAATATCATATCAGCAACAGTATCTCTCCCCATAAAAGTCACATCACAACCCCAATATACCTAATTCACCACTAAAGATTCACCTACCAAGGTGGATACACATATAGGATCGATAATGGTTCACATATAATATCAATATTAGAAGCAAAATAGGCCGACAAATAGTAATAACTAGAGCCTGGATCAAATAAAACTGAAGCTGAATGATGGAACACTGGAACAATACTTGTGATGACTGCATCAGAAGCCTCTGCCTCGGCTCTATTTGGGACTGCATAGCAAACTCTACGACCATTACTAGTATGTGGACCTCCACAGGCTCCACCTCTCCCTGTACCATGACCTTCTCTAGCACCACCCCTAATGCCCTAGGAGGTGTATCTGGAGATTGTTTGAGGTCCTGAAGTCTGAGAAGGAAACACATGATGTGGACAATGGTTGGCGAAATGCCAAACCTCATCACAAATATAACAAGCCTCGGGGTCTCTCCCCTGAGATGACTACGTCGATAAACCACCACGTCTGGCTGAACCAAGAGAACTATCTCGCTGTATGAATAGGCCTAGACCTGTCATCACTGTCAGATGTTGGAAGAGCTGCCTGAATTGCCCTGCCGTGATAGCCCTGTCTTTGAAACCATCTATCACGGGGTGGAGGGCGCACTAAACTGACCATGCTGACGGAATCTCTTCTCGCCACCCTGCCTATCATCCCTGATGCGCTCTATCATACGAGCGTGATCCACAACACTCTGAAAAGTGCCAACAGCCAACACCAAATAAGTTGTAGCTTCTTGAAGATGCCTAGCCAAGCCCTTAGCAAAATCGTTGAATCCTTTCAAATTCAGTAGGAATACTGGACAAGGCATATCTGGATAGTGTATGAAATCTAGCCTCGCAATCAGAAACAGACATAGAACTCTGTTGTAGCCTATCAAAATCATTCTGACGGCTGTCTCGGAGGCTATATGGCATGAACCTCTCCAAACATATTTCGGTGAACTGCCTCCAAGTCATAGCTGGAGATCCAACAGCTCTATGAGCTAAAACTGGCCTCCACCACTCCTTGGTAAGGTCGGTGAACTGGTGTGAAGTGTAGGCAACCTCATGTGACTCAAGATAACCAGGTTACACAATCGATCCTGGCACTCTGATAGAAAATCATAGGCTCTATCGCCAGGGGTGCCATCGAATCGCGGAGGAGCAAACCGCACAAACCTCTCAGAACTCTTCTACTCCGCTATAGACATAGCTAGGCTGGAAGAAGATGGTGGCACCATAAACAAGGGAGGTGCAATAAATGGAGCAATAGCCAAACTCTGAAACGGAGAACCCAAACTAGTCCTAGATGTCTAAGGCAGAACCATAGCAGTCATAGGAGAATCTGTCAGAACTGAGAAGGACCAACATGAATAATAGTTGGCTCAGATGGGGCTACCAAAGGGCCAACCGGTGTTGTAGAAACCGATAATCAACAATAGTTGGGGCGGGAGGTGCTCCAATCTAGCCAATACCCTCAAGAGTAACTCCTGAACCGAGGATGTAGTCTATGGGACTAATGATGGTGGAATAGGATCTATAGGTCTCTCTGGCTCATAAGTAGGTTGTGGAGAAGCCGATCTAGACTGTCCCCTGGGTGGAGCTTCCCCTCTAGCAAGTCCTCGGCCCTTAGCTCTATCTCGAACTCTGCCTCGTCCTTGAGTGGGAGCCACATTAGCTGCCTCGGGCTCTTCCACTGATTGACGAGATCTAGTAAACAACATCTGCACAAAAGGAGTAGATTAGACACTTTCAAAATAGGTAATGCAAAGAAATGCATGAATAGAAGCAAGATGTGAAAGTCTTTTCCAATCAAGTGCCCCATAGCATCCCAAAGATGGGTGTGGACTCCTAGACACCCTGCTCTTTACTCACGAGCTCAACCTAGAGCTTTGATAACAAACTTGTCATGACCCAAAATCGGGCCGCAACTAAAGGAGGGTAAAATAAAGTGAAAATCATCTCAACATAACATACCAATTCAAAAAATCTGGATTCATGAGTACAAAAGCATCTAAAATAAGTATCATAGGACATAATCATCTGTCTTAAGAGGAATACAAAAATGTCACATAATATCTGATACAAGTTTGAGATAGAAGACAAATAAAAGGAAAACTCAAGATCCACGGCAACTTAGAGTCTAAGCCTCACCGCTGCGATCTGGATGGATGAATAGTAACTCGGCTAGAGCGATCAACTACCCTGTGCAGATCCCTTTTCTCGATCTGCGGAGAGAAAACAAAAAAAGGGGTGAGTACACCAAAATGTACCCGGTAGGTTCAACTGATTGGGTAAGATAAATAGAAACAAGCATGTAATAATGAAGAACCCTATCTCTGCATCCAAAAAGGTTAGTACATAATAAAATATACACAATAATAATGGGCTAATATATCCTCAAGAACTTATAAGGCCATATAATCATAAATGTGAATACGATGCACAACTCATCAGTCCAAATACCAAGTGTGTCACGGCCTTGCCACCTGCCCGTGGTTAAGGTAATATTAGAATGCCACAACCTTGCCACCTGCCCGTGGCCAAGGGATATCGTGATGCCAAGTCCTTGCCACCAGCTTGTGGTCAAGGAATATGAAGTATGAGTCTCACCTTTGCCTCTTGCTCGGGTCAAGGGTGTGGTAATAACGTGAAACATAATTCCCTTGTCTCCTACCCGGGTCAAAGGATGATACAACGAACAAAAAATAGATGTAAATCAATGGTGCAATCCAAATATATATGTAAACATGTAGAATAGCATTAAAATAGGAATACCGATGCGTGATACTCATAATAATCATATGTACTCAAGGAATAATATTGCGTGTCACAGCTAATGCCCAAACCATCATCATGTTTTAGATCATTATAATTATATCAATAGTCAAGAGTATCAATAATATCAGACCTTACTCATCCTAAGTATGCAAGAATATCAACAATACCAGACCTTATTCATCTCAATACTACAAGAATATCAATGATACCAGACCTAACTCATCCCAATTATGCAAGAATATCTATAATATCGGGCCTTACTCATCCCAATAATACCAGACCTAGCTCGCCCCAATTATGCATATACACCTCGAAGGTATCTCAACAGCCATCAATTACCAATTAGTAACCCAATTAGTCTCACAAGTCTCATTTAGTCATATTTTATCTCAAGTCATCATCATTCCATCATATTTCATCTAAGTTCATCAATAGGATCAAAATTATGTCACAATTCGATTCAACCGGAATCACTTTTCCATCATTGTCCCAACACATTAACTCGATTACACAATTAGCCATCTAAATATCACAATTATCATATGAACATGATCAATAACTCAAATTCAGTCCCAAAAGGTTAGCTAGACCTACCCCAATGCCAAAATTGTACTTGAACAAGATTTCAATCAACTCAATCCACAAAATGATCCCCCAATTCGATCAACCATTATCAACAATAGACACTACTCATCAAGATGAGAATTTTGATACCCATATTGGCATAAATCAGGTTTAGGAGGGAAATGGTCAGATTTAGTGTTAAAATCCAAAGTTCTCGAATCTTAAAAATAACTTTAAAATTAAGTTCTACACGAAAAATGGAGTTCATGGATGAAAATCTCATTAAAAATTGAATAAGAAATTAGCATTTAAAGTTTGAAAATCATAGTCTAAAAATTCCCAATTTCGGGTGTTCAATTTCATGAAATCAAAGACAAACTCATAGAAAATAATTAGTTTAGTGTTAGAAATACTTATCCAACAAAAATCTTTGAAAACCGTTCTTCAAAATTGCCTCAAAGAGCTTGGAAGTTCGAAAATAGATTTAAAATAGTAGTTTTTGAGTTTAGAACTGTCCAGATCATATATACTTTGCACGATCACGGAGCCCATCCCATGAAGGCAGAGCATCAGCAGGTCAAAACTCCACGAATGCGGGACACTGTCTGCGAACGTAAAGCACAACAGCATCAAGAACTCCACGAACGCGGAGAAGGAACACACCTGCACCAAATATCAACAAAAATCAGAAATGCCAAATCCAATTTCCTACTTGGAATGGACCCCCGAAACTCATCCGAACTCAGAATTTCATAAATAAAATATGTGTCCATACCAGAAATAGCGATTCGAACTCAATGGGATCATCAAAATTAGTTTCAAGGCCTCCTCGCTACATTCACCAATGCAACTCGATAAAACTAGTTTAAAACTCAAAATACCAAAACTGCCCTTGGCAACTCACAAAATTATTTCAATATCATTTCCAGCATTAGTTTCACCATTTGGAACTACTGAAACCATCAAAATTCAGATCCGAGCTTCTGAACTCCGAATGTTGACCAACGCCAAACTTTTATTTCGGAAACGACTAAAATCACAACTTTGGACCTAAAAACTTCATTTTAATTCCAAATTCGGTTCTATAACTTTGCATAGTTCAATTTTGACATTTTGGAGCAAATGGAATCGATGAATTCCCATCCGACACCTGAAACACAAAATAGTATGAAAACTCACTTTTCAACAACTTAAGTTTTCAAAAATACAAAACTCATATTTTTCAACTTTTTAAACTCAGGATTTCAGTTCCAACCATTCAAATAGTTTAAAATAGGTCCAAAGCAACTTATGAAAGGGTAAAATAGTAATTTTCACAGATAAGGCAAAAAATGACCAACCAGGTCATTACATATATATATAATCGTTGATGATCTTCCTTTTTCATTTTTCAAAGGTTAAATCATCTAATAATTATAAGAGTAATTAATAGACTACTTTTTCAATAAATACTTTGGGATTCGAACTCATGTTTTACCTTCCAATCTACTCAAAAACTCTATATTTTGAAATGGTTACATTAATTTCCATCCCCAAGGACATAATCTATCAACACTAACTCGAATTCAAAAGATTTCAACCTATTGATTCTCTTGACACCAAAAAATTTTACTTGGTTAACTTTTCTACTCCCACCATGATCTATCTAATGTTATTCTTAATATTAAAGGACCAAACAAGTGTTAAATTAATAGAAGGACTTTATCTTGAAGGTGGAAATTGATGAAAAAAATAATGAAACTACCTTTTTCTTGTCCTAGCCTGATCTTGGACGAGTTTTTAGAGTAAAATAATATTTTAGGTTTTTCAAACACATCTAACTACGAGCATCCCACTGTGGCGGCCTCGCTATGGTGACCTCAGCTTGAACAGACTTCGGTAAAATGTTCATAACTTTTTATTTCAGACTTCAAATGATACAAACTTGATGACATTAAAAACAAGACTCATAAACTGTTAATTTGGTAAATTACGGACTACCTAATTCATTATAAATTGAGAATTATGGTTGTTTGAAGTTGACCTTAGTTTAGACTTAAGTTCGAAACTAAATCGATTAGGCACTTTCAACTTAACTTTGGAATATGGGCATTGTACGACTTTATTTTATAATTAATGCACTCATATGCAAAGGAATTGATTATATACCAATAACTAATGAGATTAGACTATCTTTACTGTCAATATTTTCAGTAATAACATGCAATAGATATCGATTTACTCATCGTCCGTCCTTGAACAATCACTATTACGGAAGAAAAAAAGTGAGCTGAAATTTTTGGACCTTAACGTCCTTGTTATAATAAGGAAAATATAGCCTTACGCAAACCATCGAGATTGTAACTTCTCTTGTTATACCATTTGGTATAGTCCGGTTGCAGGATGTGTAATATTTCTTAGGTAAAGACCATGATGATCTCCCACAGCTTCTATTCCTCTTTTCCTTGTGATGGGAGTTGTGTCTTATTTATTTTAATCTCTTATTCTTTAGGAGTTCTTGTACCTATTTAAACTAGTTCCTTGGGGGTTTTAGTGTGTTCTTTGTAATCATCCTTGGAGGTTTAAATCAATATATGATAATTTCATAACTATTTTAGATTGTTATCTTAAGATTTGTTATTTTTTCGTATGTTAGCTAGCTTTTGTGGGTCAAAGGTTTTCCTATGTAGGTATTAGAGTAGGTACTCACATGGTTGTATGAGTTGGATCATGACAACTCTTCTCCTTCAATTCCAGTGGACAAGAAAGATGGTGAAGATTCAAACAAAAAAGACGTTGAATCAGTTATGACAATATAACCTTTGTTGAAATCAGACGAAAAGAAAATACAAGATATAGAGTATTGTGGATGAAAAACTTAAAGCCCAATTTGACAACAATGAAGAATATTGCTAAGAATTCTAATTTCAAAAAATCACACATTATTCTTCTCTCATATTTCTGAATTTTAAAGTGTGTGTATAATTTTAATTGAGTGTGTACGGAGCGAGATTAGTTCTATTGATTTTTTTTTTATACAAAATCTTCAATAGTCAATTCTAGGTATTAATTTGCAATAATAGTGGTGTTTAGAAAGTATAAAAAGTTGATATCAATTCGTAAGTTTAGTTTAGTATGTATGTATATGCATTTTACCGTATGAAATAGGTCTAAAATTTGATGTCCTAATAAATTTGTCCACCATTTTACTTTTTGTTAGTGCTTAGAAAGTGTATAAAACTTGGTATTCATTAGCAAATTTAGTATCTATACTGTATACATATTACATACACAAAAGTTATACATGTTTTTATTTGAAGATATGAACTGGGTATTAAAATAGGGACGCTGCTATTTGGCCAAAAGAATTGTCCCAATTTGGTCAAAAATGTAAAAGACAATACTATCTTTTCTCTTCCAATTTAAAAAATATTAAAGTGTTTGTTATTTTCAAAGATTACACTTAAATTTCAACACTGATTCTAAGACAAGCAATATGAAAAGTCTTGCAATTTAAAAAAATATTTCCCATTTTTTCTTTCTTATTTTCCTTTTAACATTGATCATTAAGCTCAAGACTACTGATTCATGTCCAAAAAAGTCATAAAGGAAAATATTAGGCCACGTGTAATCCATAATTTGATGGATTAGGCGGAGTGCACCAAAAAATTATATTCATTGTTTACTTTCCAAACGATTTAATAAATATTTTTTTCTTTTGTTTTTTAGTTTAAATATCGAATTAGTAAAATAAAAATATGTAGTTCATAACATCTGGGATAAACAGATGAATAACTAAAATGGTGTAAGGTTTTTGCATTAGATCTATCTATTGACATCAATTTGGTACTGACTCTGTCTCATCTTACTAAAAATATTTATTCTATATTATTTGATTACTTACTAAATTATGATAAAAATTAATTAATTTTTCTTCTATGTTATTCCTATAAGTAATATGATCTTCAAAAGTTTAAACAAATTTTGAAAATTTGATTTTTTTTTTTTTCAAGAGGCTAATTAACGTGAATGAAGAGAAAAATGATAAAGTTGATCAATCTACTAATGATGTCTTTGCTCATCTAAAATAGGACGGAGGAAGCATTGATTTTATAGTCTCTCATAAATACTCATTTTTTAAAATATGATCATGGTTATAGAAGATTCATTCAAAATATACAAGAAATTGATAAATAAAATACATACCATTTTTTTAAAAAAAAATTATTCACAAAATATAATTTCTTTAAATTTTATTAATTTATAAGCTTTTGTACCATATCAAAATAACTATTTCAGCGGGTAACTATGATCTTTAATTTTGTCAATACACAATTGACATTTTAAATATATATCCAAAACTTGAACAAAAACATACATTCGCCCAACATGACAATTTTGTGTCCAACATATATCATACCATGTAGGACACCTGTGTCTAGCTATAAGGAAGTGAACTTATTCCATTTATTATTTGTAAAAATATACAAGGTAATGGCTATAACAAAAATTAAAAGGAAAAAAATTTATTATTATGGTAAAATTCCTATGGAGAATGTTTGTCAAGCTAAATAAACTTGATCAAAGAAAACATAACCAATAAACTTCCAAAATAATAGGCAAATAAAATTTAATAAACGTCCCAAAAAAATAGGGAAAATATGTCAGCAAAAAAGTCTAAAAAAATATAGCCAAAAAAGTTCCAAAAATAAAGCAAAAGTTTTCAAATAAAAGTCCAAAAAAATAAGCAAAAATTATCTACTAACACTTAAATTTTTAAGTTTATGGGACACTTCTAAATCAATTAACTTTAATTTTCATAAAAATATCTAACTATTTATTTTTTATAATATTGACTAGACTTCTAAAATATGTGGAGAAAAATTAAGTAATTTTTTTACTAGCCTCCTAATGGATATACTTCAAAAATACTTTTAGTGTTAGATTTTTAATTGGATTCCAAAGTCTTTTCTTATTTGAATGATATCAGAACACCTATTATTTATATACTCCTATTACTTATTAATTAAATTCATTATCTTTGTATGTAGTTGTATGAAATTGTACAACAACAATAACAACAACATACCCAGTGAAATCCCACAAGTGGGGTCTAGGGGGTAGAATGTACGTAGACCTTACCACTACCTCATAAAAGTAGAGAGACTGTTACCTGGGAACTATTGTCTCAACAACCCATAAGTAGAATAAACTAGATATGACAAAAAGAAAAGGACAAGAAATGGATAGGGCTAGGGAAAACGAGTACTAATGAAAAACACATGATATTATGTAAATACGATAAATTTAACACATATAATACAGATAAAGACAATCCAAGATATACAGACTCGACAACACCTACTGCCCTACAATATCCCATGGCTAGACATCAACCTAACCCTGCTAACCTATTAACCTTCTAATCTAATCCGCGACCTCCACTCCTTCCTATCTAAGGTCATGTCCTCGGTGAGATCAAGTTTCACCATATCTTGTCTAATCACCTCTCCCCAATACTTCTTCGGTCTACCTCTACTTCTCCTAGTGACTCTTAAATCCAACCTCTTGTACCTCCTTATAGGAGCATTGGTATCTCTTCTCTGCATATGTCCAAACCACCGCAATCTCGTTTCTCTCATCTTATCAACCATCGGGGCCACCTCTAGCTTCTCCCTAATGGTATCATTCCTAATCTTATCCCTCCTTGTGCGCCCACACATCCATCTCAACATCCTCATCTCTACGACATGCATCTCCTAAACACATGCATTTTTCATAGGCCAACACTCCACCCCATACATCAAAGATGGTCTAACTACCGTTCTGTAAAACTTACCTTTGAGTTTAGGTGGTATCTTCTTGTCACACAATATACCAGAGGCAAGCCTCCATCTAGACCATGTTGCCCTAATACGATGTGTGATATCATCGTCGATATCGCCACTACTCTGGATGATGGACCCCAGATACTTAAAGTTTTCCCTCTTGGGGATAGGTTCAGTGGCAAGCCTCACATCAATGTCTGCTACATCCCTCGCAACACTGAATTTGGACTCCAAGTATTCTATTTTGGTCCTACTCAGTTTGAATCCTTTGGACTCCAAGGCGTGTCTCCACGCCACCAACCTATTATTAACTTTAGTCCGAGTCTCATCAATCAATACTATATCATCTGCAAATAGCATACACCATAGAACCTCTTTATTGATAGATCACGTCAACTCATCCATTATTAGGGAAAACAGGAAAGGGCTTAACACATATCCTTGATGAAGTCCCATCTCAACAAGAAAATATTTTGAGTCTCCTCCCACCGTTCTAACCCGAGTTTTGGCTCCATCGTACATGTCCTTAATTGCCCTGATATATTCCATTGGGACACCTTTCGCCTCTAGGAACCTCCATAGGACATCTCTTGGCACTTTGTCATGAGCCTTCTTGAGATCAATGAACACCATATGAAAGTCCTTCTTTCTTCCCTATATTTCTCCACTAATCTCTGAATAAGGTGAATTGCTTCAGTAGTCGACCGCCTCAGCATGAAACCAAACTGATTCTCCAAAATAGACACTACCCTTCTCACCCTCATCTCCACCACTCTCTCCCAAACGTTCATAGTGTGACTTAACAACTTGATACCCCTGTAATTGTTACAATTTTGAATATCCCCTTTGTTCTTGTACAATAAAACCATTGTACTTCTCCTCCAATCATCAAGCATCTTGGCGGTCCTCATAATAGCATTGAACAGTCTAGTCAACCAGTCTATGTCATCCTTGACCATGTTCTTCAAAAAATCTACCGAAATCTCATCGGGTTCGACAGCCCTCCCTCTCTTCATCCTACTGATAGCCCTTCTAACCTACTCAACTCTGAACCGCCTACAATAACCGAAATCACGATGACTTTCAGAGTGTGTCAACACCCCCAACTCAATGACTCTATCTCCTTTTTCATTTAAGAGTTTATAAAAGTAAGCTTGCCACATTAGTTTAATGGGTATGTCATCCACCAACACCACACCCTCCTCATCCTTGATGCACTTCACTTGGTTCAGGTCGTGAGCTTTCCTTTCTCTCTCTTGAGCGAGCCTATATAATATCTTGTCCCCGTCTTTATCACTTAGGACCTCATATAGGCGCTTAAAAGTTATTGTCTTAGCATTCGTCACCATTATCTTTGATTCTGACTTAGCCGTCTTATATGTCTCCTTAAGCATTTGCTTTTCATCTTCATCCCTACACTCCAGCCACTTCGTGTAAGCAACCTTCTTATCTTTCACTTTGGCCTGAACTTCCTCATTCCACCACCAATCGCCCTGGCGTCCATAAAAGGCCCCTCTCGAAACCCCTAGTACCTCGGCAGCTACCTTTCTAATGCAACCAGCAGTAGTGTCCTACATATTATTCACATTTTCGCCACTATTCCAAGCCTCTTAGTTTCTCAACGTTTCTTCCATCTCACTAGAAAGGGCAAGAGTCAGGCCTCCCTATCTAATCCTCGGTTGGGCGCAACCAACCTTCCTCTTCTTCTCTCTCTTAATCTCTAGATCCATCACTAAAAGCCTATGTTGAGTGGAAATATTTTCTTCTCGGAATAACTTAGCGATTCTTACAAAGGCTTCTATCATTCTTCTGGAGAAGTAGGTAATCAATTTGAGTCCGAGCTACCGCACTCTGAAAGGTTATCAAGTGATTTTCCCTCTTCTGGAAACATGAGTTAGCAATAACTAACTCAAAGGCTTTGACAAAATCCAAGAGAGACGGCCCACCCCCATTCCTTCCCCAAAATCAAAGCCTCCATGGACATCTTCAAACCCACTATTGGTAGCCCCAATATGCCCATTAAAGTCTCCCCCAATGAAGAGTATTTCTGTCACTGGTATGCAACTCACCACCTCATCCATATCTTTCCAAAAGAGCCTCATGACTTCCTCGTCTAGGCCTACTTGAGGTGCATAGACACTAACTACACTCACTACGTGCCTACCCACCACAAGTTTAATAGACATCATCCTATCGTTAAACCTCCTAACCTCCACCATATATTCTCTAAGGTCCTCGTCTACTAGTATACCTACACCACTTCTAACTCTAGAATCACCCGAGTACCATAACTTGAACGTGTCTACGTCCCGAGTTTTGGTCCCTACCCATCTAGTCTCCTGAACACACGCTATATTAATTTGTCTCCTCTTAAGACACTTAACTAGCTCTATGAATTTTTCTGTAAGTGATCCTATATTCCACGATCCTACCCTTAATTTAGATAATCATGTGCCCTTCTTACCCCTCCCCCCCTGCCTCTTACCCCCGAACCCCAACCGACGACATGACCCTACTCCACTATCAGACCTAGATGTCACTAAATAAGCACTAATAACTCGTTAAGCTAACAATATTCAAAACAAAGTCACACAAATAATCAGCCGAACAATACAATAATATTGATTACACCCCTACAAGTAATATATGAACAAACAAACAAATCTACAAATATATGAAAAAAACCCAGCAAATCTACGGATAGGCAAAAAATATAGGAGATACAACAAATCAAGAATCAGTAAAATTTTGAGAACATGGAATCAAAATATCAACTATATAGTTAGGAAATAATGCCGGAAAGAAAGAACACGAAATCAATGGAACTGGAAGAACAGGAAATTGAACACGAAAGAAAGGATATCACCTAGCTTGAAAATGCTTCTCGCCGAAACTAACGTCGGAAACTAACCGCAGTATATCACGCGAGAAACTTCACCGGAAACGAGAAGGAGAAATCAAGAAGAAGAAAAAGTTGGATCTGTTCGGGGGATTCGCCGGCAACTCAAGAAGGCTCCAAGATGGCTCGGAATTCAATTTCAGTGGATGTAGATTGTTGTTGTCGTATGTTGCCGGAGGTTCGCCCGAAGGAATCCCACGGTCGATGAAAGGGATTATCAGATCTTCAGAGATGGAAAGAAATGTTCACCGGCGACGACAACAGTGGAGGAAGCTCCTATGACATATGTATTTTGTGTGTGTATATAGAGTGATTGAGATAGAGATGAACGGTGAATGGAGAAGAAGATCGCCAGAGAAGAGATCGACGGAAAGAGAAAAGTTACGGTGGCCTGCGGTGGCCGTCGGTGGAGTTCTGGGAATCGGCGGGGACAAATTCAAAAAAAAAATTGAGTCATTTAAATTTGTTAATTCCTTGAAATATTATGTCTCAAATATAGGATTATTGGAATTTTATAATCATGCAATTCATAACCATTTATATGAAGTATTGTTTTATCGTACCTATAGGAAACTAATTTTTTATCATAATATGAGTTCTTTTTTACAATTTAATTATATGCAACTACTTAAATTAAAAATAAATTGTAAGATGAAAGGTTGTGATGATAAGAAGTATTAAGTTCTAACTTATTTGTAGAATTATAGTGTCAGGCCTGTACTACAGTTAAAAATTATTTAATCATATAATTTAATTATTTAAGATATAATAATTATGATTCATAATTTACCAAATTGGCATACACAAGGGATAAGACTTGTACAATCAATACTATTAATCTTTGACTCTCTTTAGTGCGATATAGATGAACTACATTACAAACTATGTTTAAAAATTATCTAATCATATAATTAATTGTTTTAAAATTATAATAATTAGAAATTACTTTATTAAATGTCTTTTTTGTAACACATATATGTAGTGATTCATAATTTATCAACTTGGCATAACATAGGGGATAAGAGTTGTACGATCAATAGTATTAATGTCTGACTCTCTTTGGTTCGACAAATATGAACTATATGCATGATTTATATAATTATTGACATTTACCGGGTCTAAAGTATTTTGAGTTGCCGTTATTGCAATATTTTACATATTATGTTTAAAAAGTATTTAATCATATGATGTATTATTTAAAAAATATAATAATTAGAAAATCACTTTATTAGATGGCTTTTTTTTTTATCAAATGTAAAGATTTATAATCTATCAAAATGGCGTAACATAGGAGATAAGATTTGTATGACCAATATTATAAATTTATGACTTTCTTTCGTTTGACATATATGAATTGTATCCATGAATTCTATATTTCTCGATGTTTTTCATGTCTAAAGTGTTTTGAGTTGTCAGTATTACAATATTTTATAAATTATTTAATTATATAACTTAATTTTTGTAAATATAATAATTAACAAAATTACTTTATTAGATGAATTTATTGTATCAAATATAATTACTGATTTATAATTTATCATAGCTTTGAATCTGTGAAACTGGTGTCAATGATCATAGTTTTGCCTATTTGGTTCAAATTTTTTTATTGAATTTATATTTTGACATTTTAACATTTGAGTTATCTCATTACTTGGAATAATATAAGTGGATAAATATTATAGGAATTGTCATTTTTAAACAAGATCCTTTCAAGTAAGTTAAATATTTTTATAATTAGCGAATTAGTTAATTTGCCAGTCAACCGTGTCAATATTATACACTTCATTTGACAATAATTTAATTTATACGTAAGCATATTATACATCTCAAACAAACTCGTAACAAATTAATCAAGAAAAAAATGTACATGTATTTATACACCTCGACAATAAAAATTATTAGCCAAATATGTTATACGTATTATTTATTTTAAAAAAATTAAAGAACTTTGTAATTCTTTTCTAATGTTTGACTATGAAATCATTAAATAATTAATCATCAATCATTTTCAATGTTTTGAAAATATAAGTGCAGAATATATTTAATTTTTAACATAAAGGACAAAAATATTCAAAAAAGAACTAATTTATAAATTGAACATATTTTTTAATCATTTAGGCCAAATTTTTTGGGACATTGGGATTTTTCCTTAATAGGTATCCTACCTTTTTTTATTCATGTGATTTCGATTTGTTGCAACCGGCTTGTACAACGATTTTCATTTCCAATTAATATTTTGGTTCTAGTGTTAAGCTTTCACCAATGTATAGAAAATGCATAAAATCCTTTAAAATTAATTTAGATTTTCGATTTATGATATTTGTATATATAAAATAAAAAATGCTAATGGTAAATTATGCAGTATTTTCAAATAGAACTCATTTTCAACTTCATCCAGATTCATACAAAAGAATTATTTATCTACAAAAATAAACAACAAAGATTACATATACCAAAAACAAATTAAATTTTAGAAATAAGAGTGCTTTTTTTTATTATTATTCTAATATTTTTTAAAAATAATTTTTATTATTATTTATATTTCATATCTTTAGTTTTTCATGTGATTTCATTACAATTTTTCGTATTATCTACTTTTTTATATTCTGGCTTTTTTTTTCATTAGTATAATTTTATTAGTATTCTAATTTTTTATTTTAAGTAGATTTTCCTGTTGAATAAAATTATAATCTTATATTTTTCTTTTCTTTAATACTAATATTAATAATATTAACATTTTTGTCAAATATTCATTTTATGATGTTTATTGAAATCTAATACTTTTAATTTTATGATTCATTTTATTAAAATACTAGATGGGGGTGCCCGTGTGAAGCACGGGCGGGGGGATGATGATGGGGTATTTGTCTAACCAATTTGGGGAGTGGGAATTAACACTGGAAGCAATAAAGCACACAAGGGAATAAGATGTACGTAAATATTAGTAAGGCTTGTTCGGAATATGACAGTATAGTACAACTTAGAGCTAATATACAAATGGGTTGTTGGTTTAGCAGAAATAAGGAAGCTAGGGGTTGCATGTGAGGACTTGGTAGATGTCTGCATTCTCCGCAGGCAGCTGTGCTCTGCATTTGAGACAACATCTAGGTGGGAGTAGTGCCATGTCTTGTGCCTATGCGGTGAACTGTGGACAAAGTACTGCATTGTGCAAGGATAGGGGGTTTGTGCTACACTGCGTACGGTTTCCTGTGTTGTCCGCGAACCACGGTTGGTGGATATTACAGTGTGAGTTGGTACTTGCGATGATGAACTTGATTCCATGCCTTTGTACACTGTACCTGCGAACGGATGTTGAGAAACCATAAACTTCTGCTAGAATGTAGTCCTAACAACGACCTAGGGTGATCAGTAATGTGGAGCTGTGTGTTGGAGTTGATGTGATTGAAGAAGCTTATTAACATGTATCAGTAAGTCTGTCCGATGATAGTAATGGAGGAGAAGAGGAAACAGTGTAATGGGTATCCCCAAAGGATGAACTTGTCAGCCGAGCACGGGAAGTTCCAAATGGCATATTCCACAGTATTCAGCAGATGCAAATTTCATACCCTGGGGGAACTGATTAGAGGGGAAGGGGATGATCATTCCGTTTTCAAATTCCTAGGGTTTGCGTGGAAGTAGGATCAGGTCTTTAAGAGATTGGTGTGTGGTAACAGTGGACCGTGGAAGAGCAAGAAAAATTGGGGTCGATATTTGTGATTTGCGACTTTATGTTTGTATTGAATGTTCTGTTAGGAAGCACAGAAAATGTAGTCCAAAAATGAAAGAAGAGGTGCTGGAATAGTAGCACCTGCAAATCTCAAGCACAGGGGGAGTGAGTGTTTAACAAAGTAACGGACTTCTGTAAGTAGGAATGTGGAATCTGGGGGAAGTATTTCAGTACCCAGTGGAGATGACTAATCCTAAGTTAGAGGGGTACGTGGATAAACCTGAATGTGAGAGAGGAGGCCCAAGATGTTGTCAGGTAAGCAATGCCTCGGCGTTGCGCAGCGTACGCCGGAAAAGGTTGAAGGAGTTATGGGAACAACCTGGGACCTTGTCAGAACGGAAATATGGTTAGTTTCAATTTTTTAACAATTCCTGTGGTAACAATGCTAGCACAAGTGTAGAAAGCGTAGTATAGCATAAGTGAAGTTACAGTTAATCCAATGAACATCATATTGTGTCAACACTATGTAATACATACCCCTGGACATTGGTGGAAATAGAGTACGAACCTGTCCACAGCCTTGTCTCACATATGCCGCTTACAACACTTCATTGCAGTGAGAAGGTACAAACATATACACGTGCATGCGGGGGGGCCATAATATATAGAGGGAGCAGAGCCAAATCGGTGAAGGGTGGGGACAGAATCTGCAGCGGGGAAGCTTTGTGAACTCTGATTTTTTGGCGTAAGTTGTGAGTGTGGATGAAGTAATACCCGTGGTTTGGTTACCTGTGTTGGAAAGTGGTGAGCGCTTTTATGCTGTGAGCAGAAATCCAAAAGGGGGAAGCTGTAGCGGTTGTTGTTTGTCTTTCCACAAGCCTGTTTACAGCAGGGGGAAATGTTAGTATTTCATAGTGGGAGAAAGTAGTAGTGCCTTGCCAATTGTTTAGTAGTCTATGTTGGCATTACATTTGTTTTATAGGGGAGGGAGTTACAGTAATTTACCTTAGGTTTATACAGAGCAAAAGCCATGACAAAAAGAGAGCCGCCGAACCTGTCTTTAGGTGGTACAAATAACAACACTTTGGTTAGTAGGTTGGATTATGTAGGAGAAAATAGGGTTTGGTAATTAGGCGGAAGGTAAGATAATATTTGAAGAAGGAAGACGATAGGGGCTTTGTTCCTAACCTTTATTGTAGTTTTGTTGGAGTTGCTGGCTCCATTTCCTCTTCAGCCTGAGGATGTTTGTTTTTTCTACGAATCTGTTGTTTCTCCTTTGGGGGGGGGGATGACGTCCTATTTGGGCCTTTTGTTTTTCCCCTGGATGTTCACGGTGGCTGGGGCAGCAGATGGGGCGGCCGTCTTCTCGCCTTTATTAATGGCGACAATGAGAACTCTGGGTGAGATGGGTCATGCACCGCGCGGGAGGGCTTTTTTCACTTGAATCTTGAAGCGGGTGTCCGGTATCTTTGGCTGATCATGCTCCGTCAATCTGACTAAACCTGTAAGCACGTATATGTTAGATGTTTTCGTTTGATGTACAGGAAAAATAATAAGTACGTTCTGTAGTAATGTTTTTAGCCTCAATTGATGCTCTGTCGTAAATCTCTTCTGCAGTGAGTGATAGCAGTTCCACCGCTTGTTCATCCATAATTGTTCCTCTGGTTGACCCGGATGCATCTTCGAGAGTCACTTCGAAGTGACACCTGTGGTTATGTATTTTAGACATGGTAAGAACATTATATACGTATGTGTGGGTATGTAGTAGATTCCTACCAGGGGAGTTGTTTTTGTATCGGGGTTTTATAGTAATATTGAAGAGTGATGTACCTGGTGATGAGCATATTCTCCTGGTTGCAATTTGTGCAGTGGAATTTTCTTTTCCTGAGGTTCCTAACTTCTTGCCTGCAATTTGGGCAGGCTAACACGTAGCAACAGTTGAAATTTAGGAGGGGGTGATTTATCCGTGCTTCAATTGTGAACGGTTGTCCCTGTCTGAGAAAATTGTAGCATTTGAGTTGGATGTGCTCTTTACTTTAAACAAGGTATGATTACAATGACCGTAAGTAGGACTAACATCTTGATGTGTGTGGATGTTAGCAATGGGTATTATCTGCTCTTCCACTGGAGCAGAGATGAGAGATCCGGATTGGGATATGCTTCTTAATGCGAACGACCTGAGCATTGTTGTGTTGGTTGCTATCCTATTTGTTGGGCAAATGATGGACTATAAGAAGATAGTAACGCATAGAAGGAGGAAGTCGAACAGATCGGATCATAATGCTTACCATGATTGCAGGGCTGTACATTCAGAATATGGAGGATCTATTTGTATTGTTGTGTTGAATTTGGTTGTGAGTGATGTGCCTGCGTTAGCGAAAAAATTTATTCAGTTTGGTATGAAGTATTGTAAGTACAAAAAAGTGGGCTCTTATGTAGGTGTAGGCAGTGAAGATTAGGTGCAGTTACTTACCATTGTATTTTGATACTCCGACATGGCGCGCAAATATAATGGGATAGTTTGGAAATTGTGCAAGGAGTCTTGCGCCTTCATCTTCAATAATAGCCTCTTCCCATAATGTGAAGGTAAACGCCTGTTTCTTGCAAGGTAAGAAGTGTGAGAAGTTGGAGTCCGAAATGTATCTATGTAACAGCAGAGTAAGGTAACAAGATTAGTGCAATGTGTAAGTACTAATATTGTGATGCATAACTAACAGGGCAGAGAATGACTTACTTGGCATCAATTACAATGAGCTCCTGTAGCGTTTTCTGCATGCTTGTTATGTATCTCGGTGGGAAGCAGTTGACAACAATTGCAAGCACATCTAATAAGAGCAAAGGTGCAAAAGTTAAAATTATTGCACGAATGCATTTCTACATAGAGAGTAAGTAAGTGGTGCATACTGAATTCAGTGTTGCGGAGTTGTTCTTTAGTGCTTCTGCATGACTCATCGTTGATTTCCTGGAATGAGTGCCATGCTGGTGATTGTAGACGGTGGGAGCACGTCCTGTTGTACGTTCTCCAGATCGGACAGATGGACTGGAGCCTCGCCGGATCTTTCTTCATCTATTGAGTCGACTATGGTTTTTTTGTCGATGATCCATTCATATGTGTGCAGGGGCTTCTCATATCTTAAAGTTGGTTGTTGTACGCGAGCACTCGTGATCAGATAGGTATGGAATAATGTGAATCATGCTCGATAAAGGGAGATATTATCACCGTAAACAATTTTCTTAACCTCAGATTTCTGGAAATATTTTGTAGGACAGCGGAGTAAGCGTAAATACTTCGGAATTAACGGGAGGGTTTTATATTTTTACATGTTTGCACAGTGAGGGAAGAAGCAAGAAAGGGTGAGGAGGAGAGGCATTTGTTTTGAAGTATGTTTTTTGGCAACTATGTAATGTGTATTCAAGGAAGCATAGTAAAATTATGTGATGGTGACACCCGGGGGGAAGATTTGGGGGGGGGGGGGGGGGGAAGGTGGGAGTGGTGTTCATTTATGCAGGAGAATGTGGACAATAAAAAAGACAGTCTAGAAGGTCCTATTTATCCTAGAAGATCATGTTCATATACTTTATTTTGCGCTCTTTACCTTCGCCCGGCTTGCCTATATCCACAAGTCTCACTTTACATGTCCAATCTGATATCTCTGGGGTGATAGCATCTATAGGGAGCTGTTCTTCCATAGCTTTTATTCTGCGCAAGAAGTGGAAGAAGTTATAGTTGCAGATACTACAAGGTGAAACTGAACTTTGTGGGGGGAGTGGAAGTGTGTGCGGGAGTTCGCTGAATGACAGGGCATGTGTCGTGTACTGAAGGATGGAGTATTTAGAAGTTTGAAGAGAGGGCTTTTTGGATAATTTCGTTGTACACTATGTTGTGGGTGGAGTGATCGTCGGGACTATCTACTGTTTGTGGGCGTATGACTATTTTTACACATTTTGAATTTTTAGCGCGTGATAAAGTCACATAAAGTTGGCCGTGCGAGAACACAGGTTCACGCAGGTAAATTCCGACGAAATCTAATGTTTGACCTTGAGCTTTGTTAACAGTCATAGCGAAGCACAGCCGAATGAGGAATTGTGTTCTTTTGAATGGAATGGGGAGCTTTTTGTCGTTTGGAGACAGTAGTGGTATGCGTGGAATGAAAACATGTTTCCCTCTGAAATCACCTGTGGCAATTTTGGCGCTGATAATATGACTTATGACGTCGGAGCAAATTAAACGTGTATCATTGTATAAACCTTCTGATGAGTTTAAGTTCCGTAGTAGCATAACGGGGCAATTTCTTTGGAGAACTAACTTGTAAGGAGACAAAGAAGGAGGATTCAACGTGTGTAGGAAATCTTCAAGGGATTGGTCTCTTGGTTCTATAGTTTCATCAATACCTGTGAATGTTATACCCTCTGTGGAAAACTGTTCTGTAAACATTTCGTTTATTTCATCGACGAAATCATTTTTAGTTGTTAAAATAACACGCGATGTAATGGTCGATGTGTCGGACTCAAGCAATTCTAGATTGGGGTAAGTATGTTTGAATAAAATACTTAGTGAATCTCTTTCGGTTGTGAAAGGAATGAGAAGTGATTTAGGAATTTCTACTTTGTTGAACTCGTTAGTATTTTCTTCTCCATCTCCGATTCTCAGTAAGTATTCGCAGAATGTAGGATCATCTTGTGCCCGCATATTCTGTATTAGGCGGATATTTTCAAGGCTATTCCAGATGTCTGAGTTTAGCAAAGACGCATTGATAAAATCGTCTTTAGTTCCCCTTTTGACAACGGGCAATGTTTGGCGGAAGTCACCACCGAAAACAACTTTTCCACCGAAGAGCATGTTTACGCCCATAAGATCTTGTAGGAGTAAATCAAAAGTTTGTACAAGTTTTTTCTTTGCCGTAGACACTTCGTCCCATAGTATTAACTGCGCATCGCGAATTAAAGAAGCGAACAAGCTTTGTTTGCTTATGCAGCTGTAGTTTTCACCTTCATCTATAGGAAGTTTAAAGGGTGAGTGGGCAGTCCGTCCTCCGGGGAGTACGGAGGCTGCAACACTGGAAGTTGCGGTGGCTAAGGCAACAAGTCCTCTGGATCGTGTAGTTGCTAGCAAAGCACGGTATAAAAAGGTTTTCCCTGTTCCTCCTGGTCCATCAATGAAAAAAGCTCCTGATTCATGGGAGAATATTCTGTGAAGGATTCTGCTGTAGGCGTCTTTTTGTTCGATATTGGTATGTAGCATTAAATCATCTCTGGTTACACTTATATTTTGTTCTAGGTAAATATCTCTAGCCTCTTGGATAATTCTTTTGGAAGACATGGAAGACACAATCTGTTGTGAAACTAGTTTTAATTCATCTATGTTCCGGCCTATTGAATTCAATATGTTGTTTATGTTATTTAGAACAAGGGTCTGAATGTCAAGTTTCCCTAGGGTTTCCATAGTTGCGAAGTCCTCTGACATTGAGGTTTCAAATCTGCGCCACAAATCATGGGGATCAGTGGGGTTGCAGTATACTAACAACGTTGCGAACAGACAGCGCAAACTTCATGGCATTTGATATTCATTGGCTTCTACCAAGCATTCAATTAAGTTATTATCAGAAGTTAGTAAGCCTCTTCTTTCTGTGGATTCTCTAAACGTGGTGCACGCCTTTCCATTTGTAGTAAGAAGATCTGTATATGAAGTAGGTGATCGTATGTTCATGAGTAGGAGTCTAAGGTAATATCTTTCTCCCTCTGTTGGGTGGCAACTGACGATGCGACCAATAGCGTTACTTTGTTTTCTACGAGTCCACATCTTGTTAGTAGTTGACCAAACAAAATGTTGTGGGAATTCTTTGTATAGCAAGTTCAGCTCTTTAGCACCTTCATTAAGTAGATTCATGGCGAAAAATTCTTGTAACATTGTTTTTCTATTTCCGGAGTTACTTAATATTGAGGTCAAAGTTGTTGTTGTCCTGAAGGAAACAAATTGTTGGTCTTGAAGATGTAACTGGAGGCGGTAGACTGTTGGGTTTATTTCACTAATTGGAAAAGCGAATAGACGCCACGCGGCCTCCGGTGGTGATACCCATCTAGCTGAGCGATATTCTTGTATTTTGTCTACTTCCGTAGTAGCGTCATCACTTTGAATGGAGAAGCTTATTTTTTCATGACCTTTACAGATGTATTTGTAAATGTACTTAACAACTTTTATATCTGCGCAGACTTCAACATTTATGTTGCAGATGTACCTGCTTAGTAGATATGGGTTATATGGTACAACCCAGGTGTTGTCAAGATATTGGTTTCTAACTTTTACGCATCATTTGTTATCGCGTCTTCTATAAATGGGGTATGAAATTTCCCCTTTAGAAGTTTCGGGGGCATATTTTTTCGAATATTTGAACATGCAGTGTCACTTCATCTGCATACAAGCATTACTTGGATTTAAGTTTCCACAAGGACCATGCATCATATATTTAGTTACTAAGGAATGCAAGTATTCGTTACTATCGCAATTTGGTAATTCAGCACAGACAATTTTGTCGTAGGACTCTAGTGTCAGCAATTTGTACTCAGTACTAAGCACGATGAGGAAATGAGCATAGGGCAAACCCCTTTTTTTGAGTTCTATAGTGTACATGTAAGCAACTACTTTCCTGAATAATTTTTTCTTAATAAGATCAGATTTCAGTTCTTCTACTTTTGCTCTGAATACTCGGCTTATTAAATCCGATCGATTTTGGGTTTCATCAGTCGGCAGTAGTTGATCTGTTATTTCAGGCCAGGAAGGATTGCAAGTCATTGTTAGGAAGATATTAGGTTTTCCGAAATGTTGTACTAATGCGATGGCATCCATGTACCGACGCTGCATATCTCGTGGACCTCTAGTGAAGCTAGCAAGCAAGAATGTTTTCCTACCAATATTGGAAGCCTCTCTTTCTCCCATTCTTTGAAGGTCCATAAGCCCGGCAAATACTTCAGTTCGGAATAGATCTTGGTTGAACAGCAAGAAGTCTAGTTTTTGTATTTCAAGTTTTATGAATTGGTCTACTGAGTATTGCTGGAATAGTCGCCTGGAGTGTAAAGTTGCATTTTCCTCAGTACGGCGGATTTGAAGTTTATAACAGTAATATTCACGGCAGAACACCATGTTCTTTTTTGGTCTTTCCGTCCGGAGAACTTCTTCTTCTATAGTAAGGAAGCCATGAATAGAGGACATGTTTCGGACGTTTAGAAGCGGATCAAATGAAGAAGAGCTACGATTCCTAGGACAGGGAGTTCTGTCTAGGGATTTTTTAATACCACAATGCCATCCATGTTCACCGTGTGGAAATAACAAAGGATATTGAAGTGGATCATAGCAGCCGTAGTAGTAGTGAACCGGCTGACTGTTACTGTCGTGGGGGTATATCCGAATATGTGGTGTAGACGTAAGGCATGCTGAATCTTCATCAGTCCACAAAGCTGCGACCTCTGAAACATTCGGTAAGTTATAGGTTTGCTGGTCTAGGGTAGAATCTCATTTAAGTGCGACATAGAAGTTGAATAAATCAGGAAGTTGTCTGAGGGATTTAAGAAATGCGGAGTACAGATTAGCTTTTAAAATATGTAACAGCTGTGTAATAAGTGGTTTGTCAAGATTCTCTACGAACGCTATTCGGTTGATTATTTCACTCTCATTATCATAGAAGTAAAGTTGCATATTCTTCGCTTTATTATCTGGCGTAGTTAGGTAGCGCAGAAAGTGGTACATTTTCCCTTAAACCTTGAATGTGTAGATACCCTTAGTCCGGCTTGCTAAGTCCTTGTCATATTTCACTCTTAGTGAAGTGAATGCGAACATACTATTGTATGTTCTGATGTAAGTGCGAAAGTGGTTGGCCGCGTCGAACTTTCCGAAGTAAAGCTGCTTTAGTTTGGGAGGTAGTTAGTGCGATGCTAATTTTATAGAGCCGCCGTTACAGCAGAAACTTGGAGTTTCATACTGGAATCTTATCGTCACGCAGAATTTGCAATCAGGTACCTCCTTGAGAATGGTAGGGCAGCGAGGTAACTGGTCCATATTCCAGGAACTCGTCTGCGCTAACTTTGGGCCTGCACCGAAGGGGGATTAAATTTGTGACATACACTCCTTCACGAGAACGTCGTACTACAATAGGGAATGCACGAACCATTTGTAGCAGCAGTAGGCTCAGCAGTAATATGTACACCATCCTGGACACATAACCTGGGCGAACCCCTGGGAGAAATCGGAGCCTCAACTGAGGATTTATTTATGAGTATTCCATGAGGAGGGTGCTTTCTGGCAGCGTAGTTTGCTCGACGTCGTTCTAGAAGAGCCGCCTTTTGTTCAGGTGGCATTCCCTTGTAAGTTGTACGACGCCAAAGGTTTCTCTGGAAGTGGAAGTCGGTTTAATTTCTGTTGTTGGTCGACATGGGATTCCGCCCTTTCTAAAGAAAATAACACATGTTGTTTTTTAGTGTACATGTAGATGGATTTGTATACTTATTCAGCAGAGTAATAGTAAGTATGTACACACTGTTAAATGCGTGTTCTGTGGAACGTCGTCCAAGGACAGGCGGAGTACATGGTATTGTAATTCTCCGTAGTGACTGAAAATGTATGCGAGGGAATACCTGTGTGTAAATGAAAGGGGGGAAAGAAGTGTGGCTATGGGAAAGACCGTACGTATGTACCTGGGGAAGCAAAGTGCGGCAAAGCGTCCTTTGTTTTTTCAACAGGGAAATCAGCAGCTGTTTGTACACTTGCAAGGAATCTGTTCCATAGGTTAGCGCGTAATTATCAGTGGAGATTCAGAAACTATCTATGGCGTGCGCACAGCGAGGAGGCGCCGGAGGATCCAGATTTCATACTTTTCTAAAAGGAAGTAACTAATTCTTTGTCAGGTCTGGAGCAGTGGAACAGGGTGCAGACAACGGCCGGCTATATCACGGCGGCGCCATTTCTTCCCCACCCAATCGAAAGGACAAAGCAGTATAAATAGGTAACCTGAAGGAAGAGGCTCAGATTTTCACCACATTAATCACTAAGAAGGAAGAGTGAAGTCCGAGGTGTACCCTGCCGGCAATCCGCAGTTGCCTTGAAGACCTTGTTCTTGAGATTGTGAAGATAGTGTACAAATCAGCTCTAAGCATTCTTAGCTTTATGTTGTCATTGTGGCTGATCTTCATCGCCGACGGAGCTCAAACCAGTGAGTATTGAAATTATTATTAGCTGCGCAAGTTTGACAGGGCTTAGGTAAGTGCATTGGGTTAATTTAGATGCATCAATGAAACATGCAGCGAGCGTACAAATTGTCTGCGGTCGCTGGCCGAAGAAGGCAGGGTAGAGCCTGAATAGTGCCATGGCTGGAACGCGCAATTGCCTCGTAAGACCTTCTGTGCAAAATTGTCAAGCCAAAGAACAAATCAAATAGAAGCTCTCCTCTCCCGTCGTTCGCCGTATGATTAATCTTCACTCCCGCCTGCGACATGCTAAACCACTTAGCAGCATGCATGTAAAATTCTTTGTTTTAGAGCAGAGAACATAGTAGTAGACACCTCCCAGGCAAAATGTAGGGCGGAAAATTTATGCAGTAGAAGCTCAGCACCATGCATGCTCAAATAACAGTAGTAAACTTTAGCACAGTACGAAGCCACAAAGGCAAGGTTAGAGGAAAGCATACGCCGGAGGATTTTCCCGGGGTTGCAGCGACGTGGACTGCGGAAACAACTAAACAGTAACATGGAACCCTTAGTTACGCCGGAAGACCACTACTTGTGGAACCCAATTTTGTGCTGACGCTCTTAACGAGGGGAACAAGAGACCAGTGGGAAGAGGAACAAAACTCAGAGCACAAATATTTATAGGTCGGGAACATTTACAGAGATGCCATACCTCGTCCAAAGAAAGTTCTACCTGTTAATGCCTTGAATATTAGAGAGAAGCTTCCATGTGGAATTCAGCTGTCAGAATTTAATGCGCCCGTAGGGAGGAACTTGCACGCGGAAATCGCAGCCAGGAAATTTCACTGATTAGAAAGCATCTCAGCATGAGGCTCGGATTTTTGGCTGGTTCATCTAGAAGAAGGAAAAGTAGAGTTTGGATAGTGCTCTGGGTGGAAGTGGCAGTTGCCTCGGAAGACCCTCTGCCGAAAATTTGAGGGCCAGAGCTCGACTCAACTCGGATTTTTCCTCCCCTTAGATTTTCACTGTAATTAATCCTCACTGCCTCAAGTATTTGGAGCTCTGAAGATTGAGGGGAAGCGGCATGCATAGAATGAAATCAGGAGGACACTTCATACATATTAACAAACACCTTGCGTGCGGAATTCAGGCGTAAGAATTTCCACCCACATAGTCAGGAAGGTGCACGCAACAATGACAAGGCCAAAATCAAACAGACTCAAAACCCAACAGCATACGGTGGGAAAATTGACATGCATGTAGAAATCTATGTTTCAGATCCAATAATACATAGGCAAACATCCTACATAGAGAATTCAGAGGGAGAACTTGGTGCCATAGAAAATCAGCACCGTGCATGCCCAAATTGCAAAATTTAAATTCAGCAAATGAGGAAGCCAAAAGTACATAGCAGCAGCACCATCCATGCCCAAATCGCGAAATGAAAATTCAGCAAACAAGGAAGCCCAAAGTACAACTTAGGGGAAAAAAGGATTGTCAAGTCTGGAGCAGTGGAACAGGGTGCAGATAGCGGCCGAGTATATCACGGCGGCGCCATTTCTTCTCCACAAAGTCAAAAGGAGAAAGCAGTATAAATAGGTAACCCTAAGGAAGAGGCTCAGATTTTCACCACGTTATTCACTAAGAAGGAAGAGCAGAGTTCGAGGTGTACCCTGCAGACAATCCGCAGTTGCGTTGGAAGACCTTGTTCTTGAGATTGTGAAGAGAGGGTACAAATCAGCTCTAAGCATTCTTCGCTTTATGTTGTCATTGTGGGTGATCTTCATCGCCGATGGAGCTCGGACCAGTGAGCTTAAAAATTATTATTAGCTGCCTTAGGTAAGTGCGTGGGGGTAATTTAGATGCAACAATGAAATATGCGGCAAGCGTACAAATTGTCCGCGGTCGCTGGCCGAAGAAGGCAGAGCAGAGCTTGAATAGTGCCATGGCTTGAACACACAGTTACCTCGTAAGACCTTCTGTGTAAAATTGTCAAGCCAAAGCACAAATCAAATGGAAGCCCTTCTCTCCCTTCGTTCGCCGTATGAGTAATCTTCACTGCCGCAAGCGACATGCTAAACCACTTAGCAGCATGCATGTAAAATTCTTTGTTTTAGAGCGGAGAACATAGTAGCAGACACCTCCCAGGCAAAATGCAGGGTGGAAAATTTATGCAGTAGAAGATCAGCACCATGAATGCTCAAATAACAGCAGTAAACTTCAATACAGTAGGAAAGCACAAAGGCAAGGTTGGAGGAAAGCATACGCCGTATAATTTTTCCAGGGTTGCAGCAACGTGGACTACGGAAACAACTACATAGTAACATTGAACCCTTAGTTACATGGGACGACCGCTACTTGTGGAACCCAATTTTGCACTGGCGCTCTTACCCGGGGGAATAAGAGACCGGTGGAAAGAGGAACAACAGTCAGAGCAGGTGTATTTATAGGGCGGGAACATTTACGAAAATGCCATACCTCGTCCAGAGGAAGTTCCATCTGTTAATGCCTTGAATATTAGGGAGAAGCTTCCATGTGGAATTCAGCTGTCAGAATTTAACGCGCACGCCGAGAGGAACTTGCACGCGGAAATCGCAGCCAGGAAATTCCACTGATTAGAAAGCATCTCAGCATGAGGCTCAGATTTTTGAATGGTTCATCCAGAAGAAGGAAAAATGGAGTTTGAATAGTGCTCTGCGTGGAAGTGGCAGTTGCCTCGGAAGACCCTCTGCCGGAAATTCGCGGGGCAGAGCTCGACTCAACTCGGATTTTTCCTCCCCTTAGATTTCCACTGTAATTAATCGTCACTGCCGTAGGTATTTGGAGGTCTGAAGATTGAGGGGAAGTGACACGCGTAGATGAAAACAGGAGGACACTTCATACATATTGCCAAACACCTTGCATGCAGAATTCAGGCATAAAAATTTCCACCCTACATAGTCAGGAAGGTGCATGCAATAATGACAAGGCAAAAATCAAACAGACTCAAAAGCCAAAAGCATACGGTGGAAAAATTGACATTCGTGTAGAAATCTTTGTTTTAGATCCAACAATGCATAAGCAAACACCCTACAGAGAGAATTCAAAAGGAGAAGTTGGTGCCAGAGAAAATCAGCACCTTGCATGCCCAAATCGCAAAATTTAAATTCAGCAAATGAGGAAGCCAAAAGTACATAGCATAAGCATGGCGCATGCCCAAATCGCGCAATTAAAATTCAGCAAATAAGGAAGCCCAAAGTACAACCTACGGGAAAAACAGAAGGCCCAAGTACCTCCCAGAGGTGCAGCAATATGGAGTGGAGAAACAATTTAATAGGTAGATGGAAGTTGTAATTACCTGGAAGGAGTGGAATTTGCAGAAGCCGATTTTGCGGCGATGCTCTTCTCCGGAAAACTTAGGAAGCATCGGAAAGAGGAAAAGCACACACAGTGGCGCTATTTATAGCAAGGGAAGAGGCGAAGAGGGAAGTGGGGAGGGCCTTCAAATGCCCCTGGGAAACCCCGTTTTTACGCAAATGCCAGCTTGCATAATGCCCTGGGAATACGTCGTAATTACAGAGTTGTCATTGGCGCTTTGGCATTTCGAAAAGCCCACGTAGGTCACAATATTTACAGAAATGCCAGTCGTCGTCCCACTGAAGTGGCACTTATTAATGCTTTGAATATTAATTTAAAAATATAGATCAATTACTTTTTACAATATTCGTTATGAATATAGATTATTAATTAATATATTTTAAAAGACAATATATGTCTTGAATATTTAATTTAATATCATTTATAAAGATTCTTATTTGTCTAATATAAAAGTTGATAATTAATTTTTATTTTTTAAAAAATTATGTAATGTTATGATTTCACTTGGGTAACCAATCGAAATATTTATAATTACATTATGACAGATAAATAAATTATATAATTATTAAATTAATAATTACTATCTTAATAATTATATCAATTTTAATTACCAAATACTTATTTTATGCCAAATAATGCATATAAATTAGAAAAAAAGTCAAAAATTAAATTAATATGAGATATTTGGAAAGCGAGCCTATGTGGGTAGGCAATAATTGGAGGGTACTTTTAGAAGGTTTGGGGAGTCCAATAAGACCCCATGTGATCACGTAAATCAATGATTCATTAATATTAATCATAAGGAGAGAATAATCAAGTATTCCATTAATTAGGGCTCCAACCCCTAGAAAATTATGTCCTAATAAATTTGAATACAATATCATCCACCCATCACTTACCCTTTCCCTCCATAAAAAGTCATTTTTAAGAATTTGATATGTTAATTAAAAATTTTTTTTTTCTATTTTATGTGACATATTTTTTTTTATTTATTTTAAAAAAATATTATTTTAGTCTAATTAATATTAATTTTTTTATTTTTAATAAAATAATTTTTAACTATACAAATATTTAAAAATGATTTTAGATAATAAATTTTACAAATTTTTATTTTATTTTTTAAATATTATATCATGTCAAAAGATATCACGTAAAATAAAATAGATGAAAGTAATTCAGAATTTTTTTTTGACTAAATTACATTTCATTTCTTCCGGTAGTGGAAAGCATTTAGAAATTTATTCAGTTAATTTACTTTGTCCATTTCATAATAAAATGTCCACTTATCCTTTTTTATTTTGATCCAAGATAAGTAGTACAAATTCATTTTATTTATTCAAATTTTCCTTATTTACGTATTCCTCTTTTAAAATATTCAATTTTGTATAATATCGTTAAATAAGTTCAACATTAAGGATAGCTTAATCAATATACTTTTTTCCTTTCTAAAAGTTAGTAATTTTTGAGGGATCTGTTAAAATAATTTATTTGATTTATAATTTATCTTTATTATCAATTATAATTATTTTCAAAACTTTAATTTTTGCTATATTCAATGATGATATGATAAAATTATTATTCTATTTATTAGTATTCTTCGTTTGAAAAAAGAATGACCTAGTTTCTTTTGAAGTATGTTTAAAGAAAAATGATCCTTTCTTTTGTAATACTTTGATTTCATTATTCTACGTGGCGTATTTCAGGTCACAAAATTAAAAAATATTTTGATACATTTAACATAATTTTAATTTATAATTATAAAATTAAAAATCTCTTAAACTCCACATCAAATTAAATTAGATTATTATATATCCTTTTTAATGGGAAGAATTGCTGGTACCTATATCTAAGTCAATATTGAACCACCAAAGATAAAAGGAGTACTTTACACTAAAAAATTGGTCCTTAAGAATGCACCCCTCTTTTCATGGTAGGGTTTGTGGGGTTGTTGGTGATTCTCACTTTTAAGCACGAGACGTTGAATTATTTGTCTTCAAAGGCTTTTTCAGACTAGAAGGAATTAATTAATGGACTCAAATCCAAAACATTCTTTCTAGAAATTAAATACCCCATTCACGTGGTGTGTTCATATTAATTTATAGGTCCACACCCTTATATGGCTGCATATCTTCTTAGTTTGTCCCTACATGCCCTTCATTATAATAATATGTACATTAACTTACAATCATATTATTCATTACTAATGCTGGCAACGGAATCGGTAGGTACCGATTTCGATCCGGTTCCATTACTGATACAGTGCTGGTCCAGTTCGGTCTCAGTACTATATCGGTTGTAGGGGTACCGGGAAGGGACCGATCCATTTTACCGGTAATTATCGGTACCGGTTTACCGGTTTCGATCCGGTACCGGACCGGTAATATTGGTTTAAAAAAAATTTAATTTTTTAATTTTGTTACCGTTGGGGTGGGGCCCACCGACGGTAACAATTTTTTTGGACTGTTTTTGTAGCCGTTTTTTTACCTTTTTGGTCATTTTTTAATTTGTTTTTCCAAAATTCAATAATTTCTCAACTATGAATACCCCTAAATCTTTCATAATTTTTCACTTCAATTCTCTCAATCTAATTCTCTCAATTTAATCCAATTCTCTCAATTTAATTCAATTCTCTCCACTTACTATTACAAATTTATAATTATATTATACATATTACATACTACTCTCAAATATTATATATTATATATTAATTATCTACTCTCTCAATTATTATTTAAAAATATTATTTAGTTTGGTTATTTAATTCATAATTGCAATTTGGAGCAAATTTTGGTGGATCAATTTGGAGCATATTCAAGCTTCAACTTTCATCAATTTCGGCTTCTACGTCTGTTTTTACACAGACGTTTGGTACCTTCGTTCCTAAATCCTACTTATTTGTTTTTCTAATTACTTATTTGATTACTTTTACTTGTTGTCTCCTTGAATTAATTTTTTTACATTCATAAACTTGAATTTTTGCATATAATCGTTATTTGTTTAATTAAATTTAACATGGATTCCGGTGGAAAAGGAAAGGGAAAAAGTACATTTTTTGATGGAATAAAAAAAGCTTTAACCGGTAAAAAATCCGATGGTAGTTCGTCTAAATCTACAAGACAATCACCACTTAGATTAAATACCGAAGATTTTACTCACGTAGACAACACGTGTTTTAATATTGACTCTAACACGGAATTAGACCATTAATTTCTTGAACAAAGATTTGGTTTTAACGAAGATTTACCGGAAGATGATTTTGAAATTAATGAAAACGAAGATATTTTTGATGACGATGAAACTCAACCCCCATATACTGCTACTACTCCCCCCCCCTCCCGCTCCCACCCCTCCCGCTCCCGCTCCCCCCGTACAACCTTCGTCATCTAATAGGCCTAAGACGGAACGCGCTAAAAAATCTGTTGTTTGGCAATTTTTAACTCAAAATGAAGATAAAACAAAAGCAATTTGTAACAAATGTAAACACGTTTTAAACCATAAAACTTCGGAAAAGGGGGGCGGGACGGGTCATTTGAAAAATCACTTAATGCATTGTTGTAAATTGGAATTTTTGCATGCCCAAGCCGTTGCGAACGCCAAAAAATTTGGAACTCCCATTCCCGATGAATCGGGGGGAGGTTCAAATATGGTGCAATTGCAACTAAACCCTAGTAATATTTTCGGTCCTAGTACACATAGACCTTATAGTAGACAACGTGACCTAGATGAGCTTTCTAAAATGATTGTTGTTACTGGTTTGCCTTTTAGTTTTGCTGAAAATCCAGGTTTTGTCCATTATATTCAAATTGTTTATAACCCATCTTTTAATGATTTTTCTAGAAATACAATTAAAAAAGCTGTTTTTTATTTTCAAGCACGACATGTACAGTACCTTAGATGTTTATTTGCTTATAATAATTGTAGGATAGCAATAACTTCTGATATGGGACGTAGTATAACTGGTAACGATTACTTTACAATTACTGCCCACTGGATAGATGAAAATTGGAATATGCAAAAAAGAATTTTAGGATATAAAAGTTGTGAAATGCGCAAAACAGGTTCTTATATTTTGCAAACTATTCTTGGGGTTTTACAATTTTTTGGTATAATGTAACTTTAGATAACGCTAGTAGTAATAAACGTGCTGTAGATTTTTTAAAGGCGGAATGGCCTAATAGACCCCTATACTTGGTCCCGTTTGTCACCTAGGACCTTATACTTAGAACTTTGCCAACTAAACTCTTGTACTCACTCAAAACCTACATTTTAAACACTTTTTTCTGACTAGGACTGGTGCGTGAGTTTCAAGCGACGACACGTAATTTCCACGTCATATAATAATTCCGCGTATGAAATGACGTGTAAAAACCTTTCTCTCTTCCCCCACCTTCTTCCACATATGAAGAAGGCACAACCATTAATGGTGGTTCTTCCACCAAAACCCACATCAAGAAACAAAACCCACAAAAAAATTCAGCACCAATCTACAACAAAAAGCATAAATTTTTTGTCAGATCATCAAAACCCAAATCAAGAAAACATCAAATTTTTCAAAAAAATCCACCTCTAATTTAGTTCAAGAAACAAAACCCACCAAAACCCACATCAAGAAACAAAACCCACAAAAAATTCAGCACCAATCTACAACAAAAAGCTTAAATTTTTTGTCAGATCATCAAACCCAAATCAAGAAAACATCAAATTTTTCAAAAAAATCCACCTCCAATTTAGTTCAAGAAACAAAACCCACAAAAAATTCAACTCCAAATTACCAAAAGACTTGTCTTTTCTAGGTCAGATCAAACCCAAATCAAGAAAAAAAAGACTATTTAAGAGAGAAAAGGAGATCTTGGGAGGAATTGTTTCTCTGGTTCCATACATGTTCATTCCTATTGTAAGGAAGACTGTCATTGTCTCTGTTGTGGTAACTATAAAGCGGCTTTGCCAAAGGTTACTTCTCTGAAAACAGGCCATTTAGGAGTGCTTTTGTAACAACACTTAGTAATTGCATCTGCTACTGCTTTTGGTTTGGCCAAGCTTGTTCAAGGTTGAGGACCTTGACATTTATGGTTTTAAAAAAAAAAGCATTTTATTGGCATATAGTGCTTGGGGATTAAAAAAAATTATCTTGTTCTAAAAATGTTAAGAACACAGGAAAAAAAAAAGAGAAATTGAACATGAAATCAAGCCATTTTCATAAAAAAAATAAAAAAGAGGAGAAATTGAACTTGAAATCAAGAAGAGGAGAAGAAAAATAGGAAAAAGCTTAAACCTTTTTCTCTTGTAGTTTTATTTTTAATTTTAGACCTTAAAAATCAAAATTTATCTCTTCACTCTCCTTATGCGTGTGAAACTCACGCACTTTGTCCAACTCACTAATTAAGTTGCCACATAAGCTCAGTCAACGGTCAGAGGGGTTTAAAAGGTTGAGTTTGTCGAGTATAAGTGTTTAGTTGGCAAAGTCTTGAGTATAAGGACCTAGGTGACAAACGAAACCAAGTATAAGGGTCTATTGGGTCATTCCGCCTTTTTTAAAACCTGTTATTTGTCCAACTTATGAAGATGGTTTCCATATTAAATATGCTGCTCATATTTATAATTTAATTGTTAGAGATGATGTTTCTTTATTTGAAAACAGATGTAATAAAGTAGAAGCCGCATGCCACTTTATTTTTAAATGTCAAGTAAAGGCTAGGCGTAAGATATTTGAGCAGCGTTGCATTGAATGTAATTTGCTTGTTTGAAAAATTCCTAAAACCGTAGTAAGTAGGTGGAATTCATTGTACGAAATGTTAAAAGTAGCTTACGAATATAGGAGACCACTTACAATGGTCTGGAATGCACATAATTCAGATTCCACCTACCGGCTAGATGAAAATGACTGGGTTGATATTAAAGATTTAATTGAATTTTTAAAAGTTTTTTATTTAGCAACTAAACAAATATCTGGTCTTTACTATCCTACTATTTGTTTTGTGTTGCCCAATATTTGTGCTATTTGTAATAAATTTGCTTTATTTAAAAATAATACAAAATTTAGTGAACCTGTTAAAAAAATGATAGAAAAATTTAGGAAATACTTTTTCCCAATCCCTCAGATTTATTTAACTGCTTGTTTATTTAATCATGCTTATAAAGAATTCGGTGTATCTAGAATGGTAGTTAGTATATATAGAGACTTAGAAATAGAATACGATGAACAAAATCAATCACATAATTTAGACGTAGTTGTAAGTATCATTAGATCAGAAGCTAGAAAACTATATGATTTAGGACAATATTGACACAATGATATTGACACAATGTTAAAATTTCAGCTTGGACTAACCGCTAACGAAAACAACGATTTTAATGAATATCTTAACCAGGCAACATAAAGCATCAAGGATGCAGAGGGGAAGCAACAGCTTTTGGCGTGGTGGAATAATTGTGGAAAAATGTTTCCAAGACTTCAGCGGGTAGTTCATGATGTCCTAGCAATTCAAGCTTCTTCAGTGGCTTCGGAAGGCGCTTTTAGTGCTGCTAGGTTCCAATTAGGAGACCATAGGCATTCACTAGCAGCTGATAGCTTGGAAGTTTCAGTCTTATTTCGAGACTGGATAAATGCGGAGAGTAGGAATTTAGGGCGTCTGACATTGCCTTCTCAGTTTGAAGTCGATATCGATAATGTTATATCGGAATCAAGCGAAGACGACATGGACTTTTTGGAAGAACTAGGTCAAGAGCCGATTCAAAAAAATGTCACACTTGAAATGTTAGTGTAATGACCCATTAGATTATTTTGAAAATTTATTCCTCTTGATTTTTTTGTTTTATTAAAATAAATAAATAAATAAATATATCCTTCTTGTAATTTTAAATGGGTGTTGTCGACGATTCGATAACTAAAGCTATTTAATTTATGAGTGAGTTTGAAATTAATATAAATGGTGGGTTAAATGTTAAATTAATTAAAATCCTATATCACTTAACCTATATATTAAAAAAAATAAATTAGTGGATTTATCACTTTTAAAACCTAATCAAGTCAAGAAATTAAAAGATTAGAAGAGAACCTGCGCCGTGACTAGAAGCTGTCGAAAATTGCATCCAGGTAAACAACTTTTCCTCCATTCTCCTTACCAATTAATTAATGCAAGCAGTAAGCAAGCATTTGCTGGAAAGTCGTGACATTCATATATAAATATACTGCTTACTGGAAAGTTGCTACATACATATATATAAATATTATACTATTAATATAATTTCATGCAGTAAGCAGTAATGCTTACTGGAAAGTTGTTACATACATATATATAAATATTATATTGTTAATACTGGAAGCAGTGAGGCGCTGCAGTGTGTAACGTCCTTTTCTTTGCCGTGTGTACATATATTACAAATGCTTTTCTCTTATCTTTTGTGAATAATAATAATAATAACAACAGGATATTAGGTACTAGATGTATCTTATGTTATAAATAGCATTAGAATCATATTATTTGGAGAACTTAAGATTAAATTTTAAACTTGAAATTAGGATTACCAAATTAGATAAAATCTTGAGGTTAGGCGAGATATGTAGTAATATGGGTGTCATCGGACTCCTTGTGACCTGTATGTTCCATTTTTGATAGAGAATTTTCATTGTGGGAGTTGAATTCAAGAGTTGGTCCACTCGGTAGAAGTCTTCGGGTGCAGTTTCGACATTGAGGTAGGTTTGGCTATCCTTCTCTGAGATTGGGATTGAGTTATTGAGTATTCTTATGTTTTAATCTATGGGATGAGATCATATCATGTGTTGGGTTGTTAATTATTATTGTATTGCTTCGAGAGCATGTGAATACTAAATTGAGAATATTGCGAATACGACATATTGAGAAAGGGAGAAAATTTGTGCTTATTGAGAGGAATGTTATTTCCATAATTGTGTCTTGCTTGCATACACCCTCATACTTCATGTCATGACATTTTGGGAAGTTGTGAATGGTGATTTTTATCATGAGTCCTTGACCACGGGCACTTGGGTGGCAAGGTAGTTGATATATTGTGATTGAGGTATATGGCCTGCGAGGTCCCCATGGGTCCCCTTAGTCTGGGAGCCTTAGCTCGACGGGGGTGTATACGACAGGCTGTCCGACGGTCTTGATACCACCTTGTATTGCATTGCACTGCATGACATTGCATACCATTTAATTTTACTACTTATGGTTGTTTTGGGTTGGCGTATATGAGATTAAATGTTTACTTTGCTTGCGTGATCCTATATAAATTGGCGGCACCGATGCCGGACTGATTTTTCTGTTGCAGGTGGAAGCGTTCCTAGATTATTTCATAGTTTATTCAATTTCTAACTCCCAGTCGGTTAAACCTGCTGGGTACATATTATGTGTACTCACCCCTACTCCTTTCTCCCCCGCAGATTCTCGTCAGGATCATCCACGTGGTAGTTGAATTGCTCGTGCACTTGGTTCATACCAGATCTAGTGGTGAGACTCAGAGCTTCGAGCTTCCATTGGATTCTATCTTAGTTGCTTGGTCTTTATTTCTATTCGAAGACTGGAATGCATTTATTTCTTTAGTTAGTTGTTAGATGCTCTTTATACTCGTGACACCAGGTTTTGGGATATTATTTTCTTTTATGTGGTGATTGTTTATTTATTGGATTTGTCTCCTTCTAGGGTATCTTTATTGTTGGGATTGAAATTAAGTGGTCTTTTAGTCATGACCCCATTTTGGGTCGTGACAGTTAGAAACTCTTAGACAAGAATTTCAAAGTAGTTTAAGATATTAGTGATTAAATTTTATTGTATTATAGATTTACAATAAATAAGACCTAGTTGAAACAAAACCCTTCCCAGAAGGTGGCTGCGTAAATTAGGTTGATTTCTAATATCTTACCTCACTACATTGTACAATTTAAATTTTAAAATTACATAATAAAATTATAGGCTATTCGCCTTATTTCGTTTTTTAATTTTATTATCTTCAGTTCTTCACTTAATCCTAATTTAAGTTTTGACTTCTTTTTAATATATTTGCCCCTTTATTTTTCAAATCTTTATTAACTTAAAAGTTTAAAATATAAAAAGAAACATTCAAAATTTAATCGTTAAAAATTAAACTTTATAATTTTATATTTAAAAAATTAGAAATTTAAACTTTTATAGTAGAAGATTGAAAATTTTGCTTTTACACTTTAAATGTTTTAGTTATATACTTATATTATATAAAACTTTTATACTTATATTATATAACAACTTTAAATTCAAACTTCATTTTAAATTTTAAAAAATTTATATAATGATTAGTGAATAATAATACTACTATTTTAAAATTTTAATTCAACCTTTAACATTTTAAACTTGAATTTAAATTTTTAAATATTAATATTAATTTAACATATAAAAATTACACTTCAAATTGTAAATTTTTAATATATTAATTTTTTTTATTTATTGGATTACACTAGTACTGGACCGGTAAGGTAAGGGGGTACTTTTCTGGTACCGCCGGTACCGATTCCGGAAAAAAATACCCCACTTTACCGGTCCGGTTCCGGTCCCCGTACCGGTAAATGCCGGTCCGGTGGTCCCGGTACCGAACTCGGTGCCACGCCTGTTCATTACACATGAAATATTCCTTGAGATGCTATACTTTTTTAATTTCAATTTATGTCTTCTTTTTTGTCACAATTCGATTTCTCAAATCGTGATTACATCTATCATAATTGTTGATAGATAAGTCAACTTGTAACCTGAAACTGCTAATACCTGAAACTGCTAATAATGGGTTTAAGGGCAGAAACTAAGTGAAAATCAATCAATTTAAAAGACCAACTGAATAAAAGAACGAAAACAGACTAAATATATACATACAAGTAAAAAATATTCTCTTAAAATCTGAAAATCACAAGTACAAGGCTACTGCAAAATAAAAATAACCCCCAAAAGTGGGCTAAAATGATATAGATACACAATAGACTAGTCTCAAAATAACAAATGACGGCCACAGAAACTGAAGGAGACCGTAATGATCCAAAACACCAGGTGCTCACCCTTGTCTCTAGATATGACTATTGTAGACTCAAATAATCAACATTGATAACTAATGCTCGAACTTGCATCACGAAAGTAGATGCAAAGTGTAGTATGAGTACTAGATAAAGATAACCAATAGGCATCATAGGCCGACTGAGTAATAACAGTAAATATAATAGAACCATGAAGTTCAAGAACAGAAATCTGTAAAAGTATGCACACATGTGTAAAGAAATAGGAACCCTAAAGACGAACTAACTCCAACTCAGCACCAATAAGCCCAGAAGGTACAACCGCATGCATAATTGGAATAAAAATTCGAATGAACCCTCATAAGTACGTCAGGTGCACCAAAATAGTTAAATCTTCTAAGAACTAGATCCACAACCCAAGATTTAAATCATAGAACTAGAACTTTATTTCAAACTCAACTTGTCGGGGAAAATTTGATGAGACCAGAGTGTAATTTTAGATGCACACCGGAAGCATTCCTAGAGTCGAGGTCAGAACGTAAATCCATATGCTCTCTAAGAGTATCTCTGGAGGCAAGGTAGAGCATAAATCCGAATGTTCATTGTAAGTCCATCGATATCAGGGTCAGAGCTTAAATTCGAATGCTCATCAAAAGGTAATGTTGGTGCCAAGGTCAGAGCGTAAATGCAAATGATTTCCAAAGCATCAAGGCTACCACTGAGAGTAGTCATATTAACTAAGTACCAAAAATTTCATCCACTCTAATCAAAATAATATCACGAACCAAATTATAAAACGAAGGCTACGTCCCAATGAAATAGATGAAGTTGTGAAATTGGATTTTATGGATGATAAGTCATAGAAATAAAGTTACTTCCTATCTAAGGCCCATCTCTATTAGACCCAAGCTTGTACTATCAGTATACAAGGATCTAAGTCATCTGCAATGATGCCGAGAAGAGAAATTAATGTCTATTGAGTCTAGAAAGATTGCAAGTTTATGACTTCTTCTAGCCTAAGCCTAAACTAAGGCCGACATGCTCAATTTATACACAAGAATCACGTACAAGGCAGGCTACAAGGTACAGAAAATCAATTATAACAGTAAAAGTATTCATCGTACCCGAAAATGCCCTAAAACAAAAATTCTAGTGGAAAAGGCATACTTAGCTAATTCTCCACCCACATTCATGAAAATCCAAATATATTCATATATCTGAACTCAGTCAAAAAGAAGGAAGTCGGGGAGTACCTGTAAACCGAACGTGTGCGCTCTAAGTCACTCCATTAAAGCTTTTTCCTTCCTAATAGACTCGGAACACTGCCACACTATCCAAAAAAAAATCACAGTATCACTACTGTCATGTTGACATTCAAATCATAAGAAATAAAATGGACCAATTTCAAAGTTAAATTGAGAATACGAGACTTGCATCGGGAGTCTAAAATTAACTCCATGAAAAGGTCTTAAATAGTTTTTCAAACTTGTGTCCCAAAATGGGGCTCAATCCAGGACTCAGAACAACTAAATTCAAATAATGTAAGAATTTTCCAAAATAAACTAAGAACACACTTGGGACAACAACTAAACACAATATTTACCTCAAATAGAGCCTCAACAATTAATTGACTACACCACGACATTCTCTCAGAAAAACCTCATAATTTACCCTTTTGAGACACCAAAATTTAGACTCCAAACGGGAGAGAAATCACCCTTCTGGTTGATGAGTTGATCATGTTTGATCTATATTTAAAAAGATCAGACCCAAATACGCTTTGCAAACACGAAGTATAAAAAGCTAGCCCTTTGAGAATGCGGAGGAGCCACTACGAACACTAAAAGGCAAACCACCACACCCTCCGTGAAAGCGGAGGTCAGTTTACCTAGCTCTCGCGAATACGACCCTCAACCCGCGAACATGAATAGAGAGGGGGTATGACTATAGCAATTGATTTGATCAATTCTAAACTTTTTATGGGCGCTCGAAATTTGTTCAAAGCTCTGTATGCGCAAATAAACTATGCTACCCATCAAATTTGACGTTTCAAACTTAATATTGCAGCCAAAATCTCCATACGAGGTCGTTGCGACTGAAAGTGGGTCCCACCCTCAAAGGCCATTTTAATCAAAATCCACCAAGGGGTTCGAAATGAATCCAAAAGCCTCAGAAACTGAATGAGAGGTTATCTAGTCCAAACTCGATGTTCTAAAGCTAACCGCGCTATCATATTTTTTTATTCAGACACGATTTTGAGAATATTGACCAAAGTCAACTTTAGGTCAAATTTAACAAACTAAAATGCTAAATGGTTTAAACTCGTATCGAAAAACTTGAAACTCGAATTGACCATGCTTATATCCTGATTTGGCTATTCCGGAGCTGATGAAAATGTCAAAATTCCATTTGGAGACCATTTACTCACATTTGACTGAAAATCATCTTTTCAAGTTATAACAACCTCAAGGTATGAAAAGTTGCACAAAATTCGAACGAATGAGCAAGTCGTTGAATTGTCAGTGTAACAAGTCATAAATGACTTGGGGTTGGTATAAGAATGCTCTAACCAATGAAAAGAAGTGGAAACGCAAAAATGACCTGAAGGGTCATTACATATTTTTTTAAAAATTACTTTCTATATTTTTTTAAACTTTTAACTTTAATATTATAAATAACTAGTTGAAGATCATAAAATTCAAAGGATGTTTTTTTAAAAAAATTAATATTATTGAATTCTTATCCAATTAAAATAAAACGCAGAAAATGATATAAAGTAGTGTTTATGTAAAATGATGATTTGAATCAATCAAATTTAGCTCCGTCTTGAAGAAATGTGTGGTTTTGATGAGGAGTTATAATCAGAAATAACGAAAGATCAAACCACATGTTGACCCCTTTTTAGGTCCACAAATAGAAATATGACTGTTTGTCTCAATTTAAGATATTTGACTAAATACGAAAGCTAAGAATTTTAAAATATAGATGTTTACACCATTTTCAATTCAATATTAAATTTTATTTTGGTCTAAAATATAATATTTTGAAGCTTCAGTTTAATATCAAATTTTAAACTATTCTAATGTGTCGGTGTACACTATTCAGATATAAAAGTTGACTTTTTTTTATAAATGAATTTTTCTTCTAAGTGACTCTTTTTTATATTAAATTTATGTTAATTCTACTATAAATTATAATTGGATATAACTGTAATTACCTTTTACAAAAATTAAAGATGCAAACATATAAATTATTAGACAAATAATACAATGTAATTTAAAATAATCGAAAACAACAAACATTCAAAAAAGTGATAATTGATATACATTAAAAATAAACACTCAACAAGATGTTGAATGTGCATTTGGAGTTTTGCAATTATCGTTGGGTTGTCATGTTTATTGGAGAAAAGAATGTTATATGATTTATTAACTTCATGTTATAATGTACAATATGATAATTAAGGATGAACGTGATCTTAATCCACCAATTTGAGATGCATTAGAAGGTCCAACTATAACCGCCAAAATGACAATAGATGAATATATCAATTTCAACAATTTATAGCTTGCCATAAAAAAATTAAAGACAAAGAAGTTCATTTTGAACTATGTAATGCATTAATAGAGCATTTACAGGAGCAACGTAGTGATCTTGAAAGTTGGATATTATTTATGTAGAAATTAAAATATTTTTTTCAATTATCTAATGTTTATTTAATTATATTTCATTGATGATTTCACCCATTATTATGTATAATATATAATATTTGCTAGCAATTTATATTATTTAAAAAATTATGGTATAAAATAAGTCATAAATATATATATATAATTATAAACTATTATAAATAAATAATTTAAAATTTAAATGTTATTTTTTTCTTTTTTTATTCTCCTTAACCAATGAAGTGGTACAGCCTCATCTTCTTTTTTCCTTTGTGTTTGGAGGCATGGAAAAGGCGTGGGATTTTAGAGAAGAAACAAAAATAGGATGTGCATGATTGATGTCAATAGTAGTTTTAATTTTTCACTTTTCCCCTATTATTGGTTCGTTTTTATTTTTCTTACATAACCTAATAATATTAATGAGATTCTCCCATACAATAAATGTTAGCACTCACTTTCTTTTCTTGACTTGACAGTCGAAAGTAGCTTCAACTTTTTACATATACTAGTAAGGGTAGTGTGGGCATTGCTCGGTGTAATGACCATCTAAGTTATTTTTGTGTTATTATCTCATTTTCATCGGTTAGGGCCTTTTTATAGCGGTCTAAAGTCATTTATGACTTAATGGGACTGATTGTCTAATCTCTTGGTCGTTCGTTTGGCTATGCAATTTTTCTTTCTAAGAGGCTTTCATAACTTGAAAAGCAGACTTCGATAAAAAGTGCAAGCAAATTTTTCTTTCTAAGAGACTTTCATAACTTGAAAAGCAGACTTCGATAAAAAGTGCAAGTAAATGACTTCAGAATGGAATATTGGTAATTCCATCAGCTCTAAAATAATTATTTTAGGATAGTAGCATGGTCGGCTCGAGCTTCAAGGCTTTCAGTGCGAGTTCAAGCCATTTAACATTTGAACTTTTGAAATTTGGACTAAGGTTGACTGTCACGACCTCGAATGAGCCATGAATGACACTCACACTAATCCTCTGGTGGGAGAATTAGTACTCTGACCCAACTAACTGAACTAGCACAAATTAGGCAATTTAAAGTTACGGAAGTAAGTTTAAATAACAAACAATTGAGTTTCCTAAACTCAAATAGAAATCTAATCAATAACAAAATAATTCTCAAAACTAAAAGTCATTGTACCGAAACTCTAACTACAAGTCTAACACATGGGGATGCAATCCAGAAACCAGACAAGTAAATAAATGAAAGTTCGAGTCCGGAAACTTAAGGACTAAGATAGTGGAAGAATCTATGGTAGCCCGAAAGATGTTGGCTTACCCTTGACTCCTGAAATCAACGATCACTGCTTAGATCTCTCTTCAACCACCTTAAATTGCTCTGTACTCATAAAAAAAAATAAGTGTAGTACCAATACACATATCAACAGTGTATTGGCAGGGTCATGCAACTATTTCAATATGTGAAATGTATATTAACTAACTAAAACACAGTAGATCATATATATACTGAAAAGAACACAATAATCACAATTCATCCTCTATATTCCAATTTCATATTCATCGAATTCAGTGCAAATTCAGCAATAGTCCTCTCAAAGAACCTACACCTAAACAAGTTATTTGTCCAAACATGACACCAAATCCAATTGTGTGTCAAAACGTGACACCCAATCTAATAATATGCTAGAATGTAACACTCAACCCAATAAGCACAATCACAATCACAATCATAATCACAAGTATAATGAATAATTTACAAACTTGCACAACGAGGGATAGGTTCATTGCAAGCAATTAGATCATGAAAGATTATCAATTAGATTTATGTCATCATTCCTTTTTTCACATACATGCAAGAAGTACTATGAAGTATTTAACATTCATATATCACACAAATAGAAATACTAAATCATCGCCTACTATGAATTTAAGCCTTGAACTCTATAGAATCGAAACTTCCTCCTTTTCCAAAGTTCTAGATTGCTTTTAGTCTATCAACGATCAAGGAGATACATTAGTCAATAACAATAGCCTAATTTACCCATATTATAGCAAAATCCTTACCTTTGGCCACTTTCATGATCATCTCCTCCAACTAGGGCATTTACCCACTAGATCTAAATCTTTTTCTATAACAATTCTCCCTAGAATCTAAGGTCAAGAAATAAAATTACAAGTAGGAGAAAGAATTAATTTACCTTTAGCAATGAAATTGGTAGAAAATTGAAGAGAAATAACCTAGGTCATTTCTGGTCTCTAAAGACGATGTCTGTCCCACCATGGCTGCCAGTTATCCTACTAAGGCTGCACCACCATAGCGGGATTAATCTCGCTATAGTAGATTTCATGGAGATAAAAATTTCGTAACTCGTATCCCAACCCCCCCTTTTTACAACACACTCTCAAACCATGGTATTCAATAATTTACCGTTTGCATCAGAATCAATTTTTGGAGTTCTATTCATTCGAATTCAGCCCTATAAAGCCATGCATGCTCCTTATCATCTTGACTATCAACTCGAATGATCAAACTTACAATACAACTCCCAACCCATTTTCAGATTTTCCTAGATCTCACATGACTAAGATTTTATCTGAAGTTAACCTAGGCTTAAAATTTTCAACTTACTATTTAAATATTTTCTAGTCCAATTTTCTTTCCTATTAACCTAGCCATAATGAAGGGGTCAGATCATTGCAATAAATACAATTTACTGATCACTCGTCCCTGAGTGATTACATAGAAAAAATTGGACTATGATAAGAATAGAGTAGTACTTAAATCGATGAACAATTGAAGGTACTTGTCTTGCATATCCTTCTCGGTTTCCAATATTTCTTCCTCAATCGAATGATTCTTTAACTAGATACAAACTTAACCTCCTTGGTCCTAAACTTTCAAACATCCCGATCAAGAATTGCAATCGACTCTTTCTCATATTGGAGATTCTTGTCTAACAACACTGTATCCCACTTAATGATGCAGTCTTCATCCTCATGGTACTTTTTTAATATAGACACATGAAACATTAGATGGAAACTAAATCAACTAGGCAATAGAGACAATCTATAAGCTACTGGCCCCACACACTCAAGGATATCAAATGGAATAATATAGTAAGGATTAAGCCTTGCCTTCTTACCAAATCTCATAAACCCTTTATGGGGGATACCTTCAAAAGAACTTATTCACTGGCCTAAATGTCATATCTCTAATCTTGAGATCTGCATACTCGATCTGTCGACTCTAGGCTGCTAGAAGCTTAACTTGGATACTCCTTACCTTATCTTGAGCACCCTTTACCAAATCAACCCTAAGGGCTTCATGTCTCCAGTCTCAAACCATCCTATAGGTGATGTACATCCTCTTTCATAAAGGGCTTCAAAAGGAGTCATATCTATGATGGAGTGATAACTATTGTTATAAGAGAACTCATATAACGGTAGGAACTTGTCCTAGTGACAACCAAAGTTGACCACACGTGCCCTTAACATGTCTTCCAAAACTTGGATAGTTTGCTTTGACTGCCTATTAGTCTGTGGATGAAAAGCAATGTTGAAAGTGAGTTATGTGCTCAGCTCCTCATGTAGCTTCCCCCAAAACTTAGAGGTGAACTGAGTACCACAATCTAAGATAATAGAGAAAGGCACTTGCTAATTATTGAGCATTATAATCCATCCTAACTAGAGTGAAGTGGGATAACTTCATTAGCCAGTCAACCATAACACAAATAGAATTAAACTTCTCAAGGTCTTGGGGAGACCCACAACAAAATCTAAAGCTATTCTCTCCCACTTCCATTAATTAATGGGCATTCTCTAAAGTAAGCCTGCTGGCTTTTGGTGCTCATATTTTACTTGTTGACAATTCTGACACTTGATTATGAATTTGGCTATGTATTTTTTCATACTAGGTCACCAATACAGTTGTCTCAAGTCTCAATATATCTTCGTCACACTCGGATGAATATAATACCACAAACCATAATCTTCTAACAATATTTTCTCAATTATGCCATCTACTCGGGGAACACAAATTCTTAACTAAGTGCTTTGCTTGAATCCAAAGCTGTATCTTGTGCATTGTCAAACATTTCCTTTTCTCTAATCTTGATCAACTCCTTATCTTAAAATTGCTTGCTCTTAATCTCCTCGATGAAAGTGGGTCTCAAATCAATACTAGCCAACTTCTCAACTTTCTCTGAAATGCCTAGCTTCATGCATTTGGTCTTCAATGCTTAAATTTCTCTATCCAAAGGCTGCTTAGCCACACTCAACTAGGCTAGAATACCTATACTTGTTGGTTTTGGCTTAATGCGCCTGCCACCACATTAGCCTAACTTGGGTGGTTTTGGATGGTGGCATCATAATCCTTAAGCAATTCCATCTATCCCCACTATTTTAAGTCCAAATCTTTTTGAGTGAACACATGTTGCATATTGCATGGTTTGTAAACTCCTCACTTTGCTCCATAGAGATAGTGTTGCTTGATTTTTAGAGTGAACACCATCGCTGCCAACTCTAGTCATGTCTTGGGTAGTTCCATTAAACCTTTAACTGTGTGAAGAATAAGCTATGACATTTTCTATCCATCATCAACATAGTATCCAAACCCGTTCGTAAGGTGTTATGATAAGCAATAAAACTCTTACCTTCCGTCGACAACGCAAGATTGAGGATGTCGTCGAAAGTGTCTTGAGCTTCTGGAAGCTTTCCTTACACTTGTCAGTTTATTCAAATGGCATATTCATCTAGTCAACCTCATTAAATGTTTAGCAATTGAAGTAAAATTATTCACAAATCGCCTATAGTAGCTAGTGAGTCACACAAAACTTCTCACCTCAGTAATCGAACTAAGCCGAACCCAATTCTTGACTATTTCAATCTTTTAGGGATCCACCGTAACCCATTCCTTTGAAATAATATGCTCTAAGAAAACAATAAATGACAACTAAAAATTCACACTTAAAAATTTTTGCACACAATATTTATTTCCAGGACACCCAGAACAATCGCGAAGATGGTTTGCATGCTCTTTCTTACTCTTGGAATAAACTAAAATGTCATTAATAAATACAATAAAAAATGAATCCAAAATGACTTAACACCCTATTAATCAAACTCATAAAGGCTTAAGAGAATTAGTTAAACCAGATGACATCACCAAAAAATTCATAGTGCCCATATAGAGTTCTAAAAGTAGTCTTAGGCACATCCTCAGGCCCAATCTTTAACTAGTGATAGCCAGATCTAGGATTAATTTTTGAGAATACCTATGCACTTTGCAATTGTTCAAAGAGATCATCAATATGGGTAGCAGTTACTTCTTTCGAATAGTGACCTTATTCAACTATCGATAGTCTAGGCACATTCTTACACTACCATCCTTTCTATAAATAAACAAGACCTTAACACCTCGAGGTGAAGCTCTAGGATTGATGAAACCTTTATCAAGGAGTTTTCGGATCTGAACCTTATGTTCTCTTAGCTCTGATAAGTCCACATGATAATGAAGGGTAGAGATGGGATGCATGTGGGACTCTAAATCACTACAAAAATCTATATCCTTATCAAGAGACATACCAGACAAATCCGCAGGAAAGACTTCCTCAAACTCATATACTACAGAAATGAAATCAATAAAGGGGGCTTCTTCCTTACCATCCCTAACATGATCCAAACATGCTAAACAACTCTACCCTACCATATTCTTGGCTCAAATATATGATATGATTTTAGATGGCTTAGGCTTGTACATCCCTTCCCACTCTAATCTTTTCCTACCTGTAATCTCAAGAGCAAAAACCTTAGCATGAAAATTAACCACTGCATAATAGGGGGATAACCAAGTCATGCCTGAAATCTTCTCAAAATCAATCATATCAAAATCACCAAGTCGGCCCAAGTTTGGAATCCTACAAACACAACAGAGTAAGCATAATAAACATGGGTGACTATAACAACTCGTCAACGGGGGTGGAAACATGGATGGGGGTGTCATGCGCAGAACAAATCGCATCCAAACCCAAGGCAAAATTTACTAACACATAAAAATAAATAGAGTCTGGATCAAATAAAATAGTAGTCATATGGTCACATATAAGAATAGTACATGTGATCACTACATCAGATGCTTTAGCCTTTTGTCCTTCCTGAAAAAGCATAAACTAGGCCTATCATCCTGATGGACAACCTCCCTACATCCGCCATGAACTTTCTGATTTTATCCTCACCCACTTTATAAACATCCTCTACCATTATTCCCTCCACCTGCAGGCATCATGGCTCTAGCTTGCTATTGTACAGGGTTATCTATACAGAGGTAGGGACACTCCCTCCTCATATATCCTAGGTTACTATAATTAAAGCAACAGTGGTCAAAAGAAGGTTGAGAACTTAGTATAGAAGGAACTCCAAGAACTCCTTGACGGTTGTGAGTGATAGCCTACTATGAGGTCCCAAAATAACCACCTGTAGAAGTAGGCATGGTTGACTGTAATGGCTGGCCTATCTAGACTACAAAAATAATATCCTTGAAATCACCTAATCTCTTGGTAGCTAAAGCTTTGGCCTTGCCAACTTTCCTCAATGTCTTAACCTTCTTCACAAAATCAATCACCTCATTGAAATTCTCACCTGTAGTAGTCATATGAGTAAGTAAAACCTGCAACTCAAAATTCAAACCTTTAATAAATAGTTGAATCCTCTCTTCATTTGTAGTCACCAACTAGGTGGCATATCTAGACAAAGTATAGAACTTAGGCTCATACATGGCTACAATCATTCTACCCTGCTCAAGTACCATGAACTCATCTTTCTTGTGATCCCTGAAGGTCCGAGGCACATACTTCACAAAAAATAATGCATAAAGCTAGGACCATGTAAGTGGTGGCAAGATTAGCGATCAATATTCCACAAAAACTCTCTACCATTACTTGGACTCACCTTGAAGTTGGAAGGTCATAGACTCCACTCCATGTTGGTATACAATACCCTACTTATGCAACCTCTCATAATAATCTATAATGAAATAATAAGCATCTTCACTTTCTGAACCTTGGAGAGCTAGAGGCTTTAGTTTCAAAAACTTTATCAATATCTCATGCTCCGTATCGATTATTATTAGGCCTAAGAGAGGGCGATAGAATGAATTATGACCAAATGTCCTCCCTACATTAGGGTTGAAGTTGTAGCAGGGCAGGTGACAGGAGCTTGGGCGATGGCACCATGGGAATTGCACTAAGAAAAACCATCACAATTGAAAAGTGCCTGTGGGAATTGCTCTAGAACCAGCCAATCCACTGACAAAAGTTAGTACCTATAGTGCAATTATTGAGTCCAACGGAGGAACTCCTGGAGCCTCAATTTGAGTGCTCTCTTCTACTTCTGCATTCTCCTCTATTCCACCTAAGGTGCAGGTTGGACCTCCCTTACCAGTACCTCTTTAGCTTGGGCCACATCCCTGGCAGGCACGATCTTTCCCATGCCTCGGCCTTTTCCTCTTCCTTTCTCTCGACCCCTATCCCTTGTTACGGGCTCCTCTGCAGGCTTGTTAGCATGAGATGCTAGCTTGACACCATTATTGGACGTGTTAACCATGGTAAACAGAACAGTGAAAGAGGTTAGATACAAATTACCAATTAGAATCAAGTCATAGCACAAAAAAGGAGAGAGATTTCACAAAGTCAGTGGACATACCAAAGAAAAGCACAAACATCTCTCCATCATTTTACGAGACTATAATAGACTCATTTTTAGTACAATGAGATTAATGAATCAAAGCTTTGATACCAACCTTTTCATGACTCTGAATATGTCGTGATTGAAACCCACGCTAACCCTCCAATCGGATAATCGATACTCTAACTTAAGTGACTAAACTAGTACAAATTAGGCAATTTAAATTTATGAAAGTAAATTTAAATAACATAGTTGTTGAGTTTCTTTAAACTCTAACTACAAGTGTAACACATGGGGATGCAACCTAGAAATTTGACAAGTAATAATAAAAAGTCCAAGTCTAAAAGGACTAAGATAGTGAAAGAATCTACGGTAGCCCACGAGATGCTAGCTCACCCTTGAATTCTGAAATCAACGATCACCTAGTTGAGGTTCTTTGCAGCCACCTAAAGATGTTTTTTACACACAAAACACAATAGGTTATATGTATACTGAAATGAACATAGTAATTAGGATTCATGCTCTATATTTCATATTCTTATTCCTCAAACTCAATGCAAATTCAACAATAGTCCTCTTAAGAGACCCACATGCAAAACATTTTGTACCTCGATGTGACATCGATCCAATTGGATGTCAAAATGTAACACCTAGTCCAATAATATACCGGTAAGTAACACTCAATCCAATAATATATTAAAACATGACACTCAATACAATAGATGCAATCATAATCATAACCACAATGAATAATTTACAAACTTGCACAATGAGTAATAGGTTCATTGCATGCAATTAGATCATGAGAGATTATCAATTAGCTTTATGTCATTATTCTTTTTTATATACATGCAATAAGTACTATGAAACAGTGAACATGCATATATCACAAAAATAAAAATATCAAAATATTACCTACCTCGAAATCAAGCCTTGAACTCTATAGAACCAAAGCTTTCTCCGTTTTCCAAATTTCTAGCTTGTGCTTGGTCTATAAACAATCAAGAAAATATATATTGTCAACAAAAATGGCATAATTTACCAGGATTATAGCGAAATCCTAACTATCCCTCGCTAGGGCTTTTACCCACTATTAAGCACATTTTTAATCTTTCTCTATATTAATCCTCCCTAGAATCTAAGGTCTAGGAATCAAATTTACATGCTGGAGAAATGATTAACTGACCTTTAGTAATGAAATTAATGAAAAATGAAAAGAAATAGCCCTGGGTCAATTTTGATCTCTGAAGGATGAAGTGAAAGAAGTAAGAATGAACTTGAAATATTTTTTACTATAATTCACACTTGTCCTACACGGGGATAGAAACTTTGCAATTCACATCCCAATCTCCCTCATTTACAACACTCTCAAATCATGACATTCAATAATTTATCCTTTGCGCCAAGATCAAATTTGGGAGTTCTACTTGCCCGACTTTAATTCTTAAAGCCGCACAGGCTCCTTATCGTATTGACCATCAACTTAAATGATCAAACTTACAATCCAAATCACAATTCATTATCCAATTGTCCTAGACCTCATATGACTCAAATTTCTTATGAAACTATCATAGGCTCAAAATTCCTTACTTACTACTCAAATATTTTCTGGCTCAATTTCCTTCCCTAATGACCTACCTGTAACGATAGGGTTAGGTTGTTACATTGACTTTGGTCAACATTCTCTTAAATCATACCTGAATGAAAATTTTGATAGTGTAGTTAGCTATAAAATGTCAAATTTGATCTAGAATAATCTTTTGTTCAATTCTCAAGGCTTTCAAAATCTTTTTTCAAGCCCTCGGTAGATTTGGCTAAAAATGACCTTTGGGAGTGGGACTCACTTTTTATCAAAATAACATCGTACAAAGATTTTTACTTCACCATTGAGTTTAGAATATCGAATTTGGTGGGGTAGCATAGTTCGTTTGGGTGTATAGGATTCCCGACGAATCTTGAGCACCCTACAAAATTTTTGGACTTCTTCAAAGCTAACTGAAATGCACCAGCTGGTGCAGCTTCTATTGTTCATGGTAATCGTCCCTAGGTTTCTACATTCATGATAGTCAATACACTTAACCTTTGTGATAGCAAATCATGTGTTGCAATCGCGGAGACCTGAAAGTTTGGTCTTGATGATAGCGGGCCACAAATTGTGTGCACGAAAGAGGATCTCTAAGACATCTATGATTGTAATCCAAAGTGACTACGACTGCAAATGCCAATTTAGTGCCCTTTTTATTTAAGTTCAGGGACGAAGTAAACTCATTTGTATATTTTCAAAAGGTGATTTATCTCCCATCTTAAGTCTAAATTCAATGATTCAAAGCTTTGAATTGTTGGGGGTTTTCTGTAGAATGCAATGGTGTGGTCAAGGCTTCGTTTGAGGTAATGCGTAACTTCTCCTACGCGACTCAAAGATGTGCTTATGGTGTATTTCTTAAATATCATAAAATCCATGCGTTATTTGGAAAATATGACTTCGTATTCTTTTTCAAGAGGCAAAATTGTATAGGAAAAGGGTCACCTTCAATTTTTAAATCAACCATATCGAAAAATAAATTTTCGGTTGATTTTGGCCTTAATTAGAAGAGTGTGTGACCAGTCAGTGTCGCAGACTTGTTTTACCATAGTACAAAAATGACTAAAACTCATTCCCAGTCCAAAATAAGGAAAAATAAAATTTCGCCCAAAATTACACTGTCTGGGACCCAAGGCGTTGCCCACTTGTTCCCCCACAATTTATATTTTTCTAAACTTTCTCCAAATCAAGTGAGGGCAATTGCATCATAACCCAACATCCTTATTGATGAGATTCTTTGAACATTTAGCCATTTTAGCCCTAATTATCTCTCTAACATTCCCAAAATCTTCACCAAAATACCTCAATTAATTCCAAGACACTCAAAAGCTTTCTTTGAAGTTCAAAAATTCAAGTGAATCTTTCAAGACTCCTCAAGTCTCCTCATTCATTTCAAGGTTTAAGATATCTGGGCCTTTCATTCATGGGTTCTTCCACACATGAGGCCCAACTCTATGTTTTGATAAGATTTCATTATTTCAAGGCTTGATACTTTATGGGTACTTTCTATTATGCACTATGAACATGATTTAAATTTGTATTTGTCAAGTATTGGTTTGGTTACATATGAACACCTATTAAGGATTTATATTATGAGTTGATTTTTTACTATTGAAGCTATGCATGATATGGTATGAAGATTATGGAATTTGAGATGTATTTTATGATTCCCAAGTTAAGGGTTTTACCATGTTGATGGTGGGTTCTTTGAATGCTTTTTAAATGATTTTGTTTTACCTCCTTCATATCCTATATACTAGAATTTCATGGTTTTAAGCTTATTTGCATATACCCACCATGTTTTGGCTAAGCTATTTGATGAAGCTTCTTATATTGATGAAAGACTTATTGCAAGATATGCAAGATATGAATGTTTAAGGTCTAATAAGCATGCTATGAATCCATGAGAATGTTGTGAAAGTTATGAATGATATGAAACCCTTCTTTGATGTTATGATGTGATGATTTGATGAGCTACTTCTATGATACGCCTATGAGTTATGAAGTTATGTATGATATGACTATGTATATGATTTGAATATTCCGTGAGATGTTGACTTAGCACCAAGAGGACCTTGGTTGGTTTGTATTGTACCTTAACTATGTTTCCACTGTAGTTTTTGATTTGCTTATTGCATGATTAACCAAAAACTATGCATAAATAATAACTGAAAAGGGTAGAGTTCTTCCAAGGCATCTTACCATATATTAATCAAAAAGGGGGTTATGTCCATAAGGTTCTTATCATATATTAACTGAAATAGGTAATTCTCATAAGACATTTGTGATACTCTATTTTCAAAATAGGAAAGTTCCCGTAAGGCGAGCGATGATTTACCTTGGCAAAGTAGACCACTTCTTGTCTGGTGTAGAGGAAACATCGAAATTTCATGTAGTAGCTCACATGGTCTTATTTGTCGGTTATGGTCACTTTCCACATACGTATCCTAGGTTATGAAATTTGATTGTCCTCCATGCATGATTTGACTAAGGCATTGATCATTCATGTCATATTGAGCTTATATCTATTATATGATTATGCATCTTGATTATTATGTCTTATGATCTCTTGTTGCATTGCACCCCATTTACTAAGTACATTCCAAGTACTAATGCATACTTTTTGCCTACATGATCTAACCATGTACAGGACGGAGCTCCTATTCGTCCACCTCTTCATGGCTAGTGCATTGGATTGAAGATTGCTATTGGTGAGTCACTCATTTTGGGGTCAACAACTACTTTAATTCATGCTTACGTTAAGATTTGTCTAATTTGGATATTTACTTTTTAGGGTGAGCCCGGGAGATGTCTTAGCCTCCGTTTCACTCATGTTAGAGGTGTTGTTGGATATTGTGAAGTGCTTAGCTTTTGAGATGCTTATGTAATTATGAAGACTTCTTTAAGTCCCTTTCTCTTGCTTGTATCTGTTGAATATTGATAAGATGTGATGACTTTTCTAAGTCCCTATTTCCTCGAAGCTTGAGTCCTACTTACCCTCACTTTAGTCTTTGTTGTGATTGGATGGATGACAAAAATTCCTATTCCCTTTCTATCCCCACAATGTGAGTCCAAAGCCCTGATTTCCCTTAGTTTTTTATTGTGTGATGATTTTTTTATGCTTCTGCAACCAAGGATATGCTTACTTATGCTATGAGCCTTGTTTGGGGTACCTTCAGGATCCCCATTTGCTATGTCACACGTAGGCCCTAGGTTTGGGTCGTGACATAATGTTGGGTTTTATTTGCTCTCGTAGTTAGTTATCTTAGCTTAAAATTTGAACTTTAATTCATTATTGGTTCTGGGGGTTCCGAGTCTTGGTTGTGTTCCACTCTAGGATACAAGTTTAGAGTAATATTTAGGAAATTTTTTATGGATTTAATTCTAGAATTTTTTACGCAGATACAACATTTCTAGTTTGGACTCCAAAATTGGTCTATCATTGAATTTTGTAAATTTGTTTTGTCAAAATGACCATAGTAACATTATGATTCTATTTTTGATGGCATGAAAATGTTTTGAGGTCATGCAGAATGGGAAAGCTCCGACATTGTAATTTGTAGCACGCGCGATCAGCCAACAAGTAGGATACAACTTTCCACTTCTTAGATCGAGCTTATATATATATATATATATATATATATATATATATATATATATATATAAATTCTTATTGCTTAGTTAGAATTTAGGTTGGGTAGCTATTGGATCATGCCTAGGTTATTCGAAAGCATAATCTTAGGTCTATTTTCAAGTAAATTTAGGTACTTTTGAGCATGTGCTTATTGTTCTCAATATTCCATGGTTAGATTTCTTTCAGATACTTTCTTATTTTGGTATGATCATATTGGACTTAGCTTAGAATGACTAGTGGTTTTGTTAGTTTCCTGACCTCATTTTGGATGTCTTAGATCTTCTAGACTGGTGTAACAGACTTGATTATGATCGTTTGGCCTTAGTTTGGCAATAACCTTGCTCTAATAAAGTTCCCATCCAAAATTTCTTAGTCCCGTGGCTTGTGAAAGATGTTGATAGTTCAAGTTCTATTTGTGATTTGGGATCGGTCTTTGGACTTGGCTCAGATGGTTGCATTGACCTATTCAAGCCGGAGCTTTCCACGGTAACTTTCAATTTAATTCTTATGAAATTTCTCAACACTCTTGATTATATTCAATGAGTATCCGGATTCAAGTTTTGGTTCGTTGCTTGAGTATTTTTGGAGATTATCTAGATTAAAGGTCTGGCCTCATCCCACAAATAATTTTAGCAAGCATTCAAATTTGAGTTCTTGCCTCGACCGCTCTAATACTTTCTATGAGCATCTGGATCAAGGTTTGGCCTCATTATTTTCTAGTGCTATTAATTCATAGTGAGTTTTTGTTTCTGCATTCTCAAATTTTTTATTCATTGGCTTTGAATCCCCGTAGTGTTAACTATTCTTTGTACTCAATGGGCTTATAGGGGTCTACTTAATTTTTTTTACTTTCCATTATGCATGATTGTATCTTCTAGGCTTATGGGGGCCAAGTTATGTGTAGTTAGTTGTAGGTTTCTTTAGAATAGTTATATTTTTTCTCATGTGCTCTAATTAATTACCTTTACCTCTTATTTCAGCTACTAACCATTGTTCTGATCTATTCCTTCTTTTCATATTGCATTTACTTTTCCTTCTTAATTAGCCTATAATGGCTATTGGGTACCTGTTGTCTTGGTACTCATACTACACTCTACATCTATTTTTCGAAGACAAGTCTGACAACCAATTACTAACACTGATTCATCAAGTCAACAATAGTCCATTTTGAAGATAAGGGTGAGCACTTGGCATTCAAGATCATTTCTATCTCCTTCAACAATTATGACCCATCTTTTCTTATTTTGAGACTAGCCTGATGTATTTATACTTTGGCCCACTTTCAGGACTCCTGTCTATTTTTAGAGTAGCTTTGTACTTGTAACTTTTAAGTTTTGGGGGGGGGGGGGGGGGAGGAATCATTTTGATTGTATATATATATATATATAAGTTATTTTGCTCATTTTCTCTAAGATAGATCCTTAAATGTATTATTTCCTTTCTAGTTGCTTCCCTCTAACCTATTACTAGTAATTCTAGGTTATGGGTTGTCTTGCCTACCATTGAGTTATGGTAGGTACCATTATGACAAGAAATTGAATCTTGACAAGTTGGTATCAAAGCCTCAGGTTCATTGATCTCACTTGTACAAATCTATCATCTTGTAGAATCTTGTAGATTGGCGGGGAGACGTTTGTGACCTATATTTTGGAGGCTACATGATGTTAATAGGAATGTTCTCTATTTGTATCATTTCATGTAGTGTGTGTCTTATTGGTTTCATGAAATATCACTTACTTTATTCTTTCCCAGGGATGGCTCACACACATGGTATTATTAGTGGTGATGACTCATTAGGGCCAACAGATGGACCTATCTGGTGTAGAATTCAACCACGAGGTTGAGGCAAGGGTGAAACACCAGCTTCAGATAGAGATACAACTCTAGAGGCAATAGATGAGCACCAAAACACCTTTGTTCCATCCCAACCTGAGGGGCCAAGATTAGCTCAGCCCCTAGTCTCACCTATAATGTCCCCAACTTTATAAGCGGCTATTGCTCAACTACTTACAACCGGTAAAGGTATATAATAGGCCTTAACTTCAATTCCCACCATGCTAGCACAATAGGGTTATCTTGACTAATTTGCAAGGCCTAGACACCCCCGCACCTATTGCACCCTAGCCAATTATTCCAGAGGGTGCTACTATATCACATGAGCACAAAATGTTTGGGGTTTTCAGAGGCTATCACGAACGATAATTTATGGGGTAATTAGGGAGATTCCCAAGAGATTTTGAATACACGTCGAGAGTAGCTTTAGTCCTTAGGCCATGTAGAGTTAAGAGGAGCCGACTTTACTGCTCACTAGTTCTGTGGGCTAGCCAGATAATTGTTGCTCTTATTTACATATTAGGCTAGTTTGGTTGCCTCATCTTGGGGTGAGTTCTCAGAGGCTTTCCTAGTTGGATATATTCCTTAAAGAGTTAAGGACCGACTTATGAAATTTCTCAACACTCTTGATTATATTCAATGAGTATCCGGATTCAAGTTTTTGGTTCGTTGCTTGAGTAGTTTTGGAGATTATCTAGATTAAAGGTCTGGCCTCATCCCACAAATAATTTTAGCAAGCATTCAAATTTGAGTTCTTGCCTCGACCGCTCTAATACTTTCTATGAGCATCTGGATCAAGGTTTGGCCTCATTAATTTCTAGTGCTATTAATTCATAGTGAGTTTTTGTTTCTGCATTCTCAAATTTTTTATTCATTGGCTTTGAATCCCCGTAGTGTTAACTATTCTTTGTACTCAATGGGCTTATAGGGGTCTACTTAATTTTTTTTACTTTCCATTATGCATGATTGTATCTTCTAGGCTTATGGGGGCCAAGTTATGTGTAGTTAGTTGTAGGTTTCTTTAGCATAGTTATATTTTTTCTCATGTGCTCTAATTAATTACCTTTACCTCTTATTTCAGCTACTAACCATTGTTCTGATCTATTCCTTCTTTTCATATTGCCTTTACTTTTCCTTCTTAATTAGCCTATAATGGCTATTGGGTACCTGTTGTCTTGGTACTCATACTACACTCTACATCTATTTTTCTGAGATAAGTCTGACAACCAATTACTAACACTGATTCATCAAGTCAACAATAGTCCATTTTGAAGATAAGGGTGAGCACTTGGCATTCAAGATCATTTCTATCTCCTTCAACAATTATGACCGATCTTTTCTTATTTTGAGACTAGCCTGATGTATTTATACTTTGGCCCACTTTCAGGACTCCTGTCTATTTTTAGAGTAGCTTTGTACTTGTAACTTTTAAGTTTTTGGGGGGGGGGGGGTAGGGATCATTTTGATTGTATATATATATATTAGTTATTTTGCTCATTTTCTCTAAGATAGATCCTTAAATGTATTATTTCTTGTCTAGTTGCTTCCCTCTAACCTATTACTAGTAATTCTAGGTTGTGGGTTGTCTTGCCTACCATTGAGTTATGGTAGGTACCATTATGACAAGAAATTGAATCGTGACAAGTTGGTATCAAAGCCTCAGGTTCATTGATCTCACTTGTACAAATCTATCATCTTGTAGAATCTTGTAGATTGGCGGGGAGACGTTTGTGACCTATATTTTGGAGGCTACATGATGTTAATAGGAATGTTCTCTATTTGTATCATTTCATGTAGTGTGTGTCTTATTGGTTTCATGAAATATCACTTACTTTATTCTTTCCGAGGGATGGCTCACACACATGGTATTATTAGTGGTGATGACTCATTAGGGCCAACAGATGGACCTATCTGGTGTAGAATTCAACCACGAGGTTGAGGCAAGGGTGAAACACCAGCTTCAGATAGAGATACAACTCTAGAGGCAATAGATGAGCACCAAAACACCTTTGTTCCATCCCAACCTGAGGGGCCAAGATTAGCTCAGCCCCTAGTCTCACCTATAATGTCCCCAACTTTATAAGCGGCTATTGCTCAACTACTTACAACCGGTAAAGGTATATAATAGGCCTTAACTTCAATTCCCACCATGCTAGCACAATAGGGTTATCTTTCACAACTAATTTGCAAGGCCTAGACACCCCCGCACCTATTGCACCCTAGCCAATCATTCCAGAGGGTGCTACTATATCACATGAGCACAAAATGTTTGGGGTTTTCAGAGGCTATGACGAACGATAATTTATGGGGTAATTAGGGAGATTCCCAAGAGATTTTGAATACACATCGAGAGTAGCTTTAGTCCTTAGGCCATGTAGAGTTAAGAGGAGCCGACTTTACTGCTCACTAGTTCTGTGGGTTAGCTAGATAATTGTAGTGCTCTTATTTACATATTAGGCTAGTTTGGTTGCCTCATCTTGGGGTGAGTTCTCAGAGGCTTTCCTAGTTGGATATATTCCTTAAAGAGTTAAGGACCGACTCTGAGATCCGTTCATGAGGTTAGAGCATGGCCCTATGACAATGTCGGAGTGTGAGGCTAGATTTCACCAACTTTCACACTATGCTACCATGATACTACCCATAGAGAAAGAGAGAGTTTGTTCTTTTATGTGTGGGTTGAGGTTTTAATTGAGGATTAAGACATAACATTTATTTTAGTTGATTGTTCATTCCTTATTGTAATTGATCATGCTCGCACCATAAAACATATCCTTCACAAGGCCTATAGTGACAAGATGGCTAGACACAAGGCAGCTATAGTGGGTCCTAAGCTAGGGTAGAGTCTCTCATGACACGCCCCTTAGAGGTTTGACAGGATAAATATCAACAAGGTCAGTCTACCCAGTTTTTCAGGTAGCTTTGCATGATTCAGAAGGTATCCAACCTTGACAGGGTTATTCTAATTTGGGCTAGAGTCGGAGAGGATCAGATTCACTTCCTACTTTCCTTTGTTGGATCATTATAGGGCATTTCTCTAGGGTCATTGTGACTGTGATGAGATTGAACACTAGCTCAGAGAGTGTCCCACTGAGTGATCATTGCATTAGCTCCTAGTGCAACTAGACTAGTATCAGCGTACCTTTCTTAGCTAGTAGCAAAGACTAGAGTCAGGGCCATGAAGATGGAGATCAGGGACAGGACTATGGAGAAGATGATCAATGTATTCAGGGAGTTCTTTAAGGAGGAGGGCATGTGGTAGGTAGATGGTCATGGTGGAGTCCAACAATGCCATTTCTATATTGCTCTAGTAAGGATAGAGGTTGAGACATTGAACAACGTTATTACAAGTATGATTCTCTTAGTCAATTGGTTGCTTTAACTTTATTTGATCTAAACTCTACCTATTTATATGTATACATATATTTCGCTCCCTGGTTGGGTGCAACATCTGAGCCATTTGCAGTACTATTGCATACTTTTAACTCTAGTAGGTGATTCTTTAGTAGTGGATCAAGTTCATAGGTCATGTGTGGGGACTATACAGGGGAAGGACACCTGAACAAATCTGATTGTAATTGATATGCTAAATTTTGATATTACTCAGGGCATGGACTAGTTATCTTTTCACAATGCAGTTTGGGATTGTTATGCCTAGACCATTATTTATCCATGCTCCCCCTATTTTGTGGTAGGCTGGTTACAGTCACATGTTGACAGGGATTATATCATTTATGCGAGCTCAGTGATCGGTTGCCTTTGGATTTTTATCTTACATGGCATATGTTCAGGACGTGACTACTAAGGTCCCCTCTATTAATTTAGTTCTGGTGTTCTGAGTGTTTATTAATGTATGTCATACTGACCTTCCTGGCCTACTACATATAGACATATTGATTTCTGTATAGATTTGAATCAGGGAACCAAGCCCATTTTAGTACTACCTTATTGGATGTCTTCCCTAGAGCTCTGTGAGCTCATTATTCAGCTTGAGGACTTCTTATGTAAGGGATTTATTTATTTACGTGTTTCTCCATAGATGGGGGAGGTGCTCTTGTCTTGTTTTTTAAGAATAATATTGAACTATGCCGATGTGTATTGATTATAGACAAATGAACAAGGTGATGGTGAAGAATCATTACCCTATGCCCCATATCAATGACTTATTTTATTAGCTCCAGGGTGATGTAGAGTTATTTAAGATTGACTTGAGATCCAACTACCCCTAGTTGAGCATTAGGATGGCTATAGCCTTTAAGAGTTTCTGGTGATGTCATTTAGGACGACTAATACCCCTAATATTTTCATGGATTTGATGACCCAAGTATTCAGGCCCTATCTTGACTTCTTTGTTACAGTGTTTATGGATGATGTTGTGGTATACTCCTGAAGCATAGAGGAGCATGTGTTGTACGCCGGACTTTGATAGATCAATGAATTTATGCCAAATTCTCAAAGTGTGAGTTTTCATTAGAATCAATGACATTTCTAGGACATATAGTGTATAAGGATGGAATTATAGTAGATCCAACAAAGAAAGAGGTCATCCGTGGTTGGGCTAGGCATACATATGTTACAGAGGTTTGGAGCTTCATCGGATTAGCTAGTTATTACAAATGCTTTGTTGAGGAAGTCTCTACTATTGTAGCACCATTTACTCAGTTGACTCACCAGGATGTTCCCTTTATTTAGTCTGAGGAGTGTGAGTTAAACTTTCAAAAAGACTCAGGGAGTTTTTTCACCAGAACTCATATCTTAACTCTTCTAGTTGATAGTTAGCATTTTACAATGTATTGTGATTCATTTGGTGTTGGTTTAGGATATGTTTTGATTCAGCAAGGTCGAGCTATTCCGTATGTTTTGAGGTAACTTAGAGTGCTTGAGCGCAACTAAACCCCTCATAACTTAGAGTGGGCAGCAGTAGTGTTCGCACTCAAGATTTAGAGGTACTACTTATATAGGGTTCTTTATGAGATTTACACTGATCATCATAACATTCAATACATCATGAATCAGAGGGGTCTTAACTCTAGAGAGTGTTAACGGATTGAGCTTTTGTCAAACTATGATCTCTCCATTATCTACTATCCGAGCAAGGCAAATGTAGTAGCAGATGCCTTGAGCCAAAAGGTAGAAAATAAAGGTTGCTTAGCCTATTTTCCTATTGTGGAGCGACCCTTAGCTTTGGATATCCAACCCTTAGCTAATAAGATGGTTAGATTAGATATTTTAGACTCCAGGCGGGTATCCTTGATTAGATACTTGCTCGACAGTTTGAGGATAAGTCACTGATAACAGTCAAAGATAGGGTTTTACAGGGTAATGGTGGCCTAGCCACTATAGATTGTGATAGAGAGATGAGGTTTGACAATTATCCTTGATGATTATCTTAATTCTAGATAGTGTTACTGGATTGAGCTATGGTCAAACTATGATCTCTATTATCTGCGAATGTAGCAGTAGATGCCTCGAGCCAAAAGGAAGAGAGCATGGGCAGCTTAGCCTATTTGTCTACTGTGGAGCGACCCTTAGCTTTGGATATCGATCCCTTATCTAATAAGATGGTTATCTTAGATATTTTAGACTCCAAGAAGGTATCCTTGATTAGATTCTTGCTCGATAGTTGAGGATTAGTCATTGATAACACTCAAAGAAAGGGTTTTATAGGGTAATGATGGCATGGCTACTATAGATTCAGATAGAGAGCTGTGGAATGATGATTATCAGTTTGTCCCCAAAGCTAGAGGCTTGATTCTGTTGATACTTCGTGAGGGACATGATTCTAAATATTCTATTCGTCCGGGCACTGCTAAGATATATCATGGTTTGAGGTAGAATTACTGGTGGGATAGTATGATGAGTGACATTGTTGAATATATGTCAGGTTGCCTGAGTCGCTAGCAGGTAAAGGCCGAGCATCAAAGGCCTAGTGGAGCGTTCCTTAGATTACCCGTTCTAGAGTGTAAATGGGAGCATATCACCATGGATTTTTTATGGGATTACCTCAGACTTCCAAGGGTATTAACAACATCTGGGTCATTGTTTATCGATTGACAAAGACAATCCATTTCCTCCTATTCTATCTTCTTACAGTACAAAACAGTTAGCCCATGTCTATATTTAGGAGGTGGTTCGCCTAAATGGGTGCCAATATCTACTTTTTTAGACTGAGGGTCACAATTTACATCTAGTTTTTGGAGGGCATTCTAGAGAGTGTTGGGTACCCGAGTTGATCTTATCACTCTTTTCCACCACATACTGATAGCCAGTTAGACCATACTATTCAAGTGTTAGAGGATATTTTATGGGCCTTTGTGATAAAGTTTGGGGATCAGTGGGATTATTTTTTTATCTTTGGTAGAGTTTGCATACAAAAACTACTCGATTATTCCGATGGCCTCGTTTGAGACCTTATATGGTATATATGTTCACTCTCTGGTTGGTTGGCTTGAGTCTTCAGAGCCTAGGCCACACAGTATAAATTTACTTCATGAAGCTCTAGCTAGAACCCCAAGAATTTTGAAGGTTGGGATAGGATATAATAAGGTAAAATGTTAGAAAAATACCTTTAGTAGATGTTTAGGTCAAACAGATCACAAAATAAAATTTTGAGAAAATTTGCTTAGCCAGTAAGGTCTGCAAGAAGTGGGCATCATAGAGTGGTTCCATGATGGTTCAAATTTCTTCCTTAGTCAAATCTGACAAAAAATTAAACCTCGCATAAAAATGAACTATGACGAAACAACTCCATATCACGGACTTGTTCCACGACGTGTCAAATTCTTCCTTTCAAATTCTGCATTAACTGAGAGAACATTTGACTTGTTCTAATGCATCATTAAGTGAATTTGGACGATTTTTGGGGCTAAATGCCATTCTATAAATTTTGACTTTTTCTTAAGCGTCACTAAGTGAATTTGGACAATTTTTGGGACTAAATCTCATTCTATAAATTACCTTTGACCCCCAAATTGATCCTATTATTTTACACTTCATACACTACAAAAAAATTCTCTCTAAAAACTATTCTCAAGGCTTTCTTCTCCTTCAAGCAAGACTCCATTGAAGAGAAACTCAAATCTTCCATTAATCTTCAAATTTCAATGACAATCACTTAAGGTATTGTGAGTTTTCATCCATAGAATCCTTTTTTCTGTGGAGATCCTTCCAAATTTTCAATTTTTATCTAATTTCAAGTATGTAAATTTTATGGGTTTTCTAAACTCAGAGCCAATTACTTTAATTATGATTTAGAGTACAACTATTTGTCTATCTTAATATGAATTTATGTCAATTACATGAAATTGATGATCTTTCCATGAAATCTTATCATATTTTATTTAGTATCATGACTCTATAATTAGTCTTGTTCAATTCTCATCCAGTTGCATAAATTATTCTTCAATTATGATCTATTTACTCAATTAAGCATGAATTACTATCGAATTGCATGATTATGATGATTTTCAAATAATTTTTCTATAAAGCTTTCTAGGGTTCATGATGACTAGTATGAGTTATTATAATTATGATTTCAATTGATGATTTCTATTGCTATTATGCATGAATTTCATTAAATTGTATGTTTCAAAAGTTGATTTGAGAATGTACCCACACCATATCCCTAGCCTATGTTGAATGATGATCATGAGTGATAAAGACTCTTTTCCAAATTTATGCAAAGTTATTCAATAATGTTTTATGAAGTCCCTTGAATAACAAACGATTGATGAATGAAAGAATGATGAATGAATGTGGGTGAAAGAACAATTCTCACATTTTAATGAAGGTTCCATCTCATGAAAGGACAATTCTCACTTGAATTATCGTAGATTCCATCTCATGAAAGGAAAATTCTCACTTGAATGGATCACAAAGGTTTTAATGAGATACTCTTACTACAATGAAGTTGTACTTAAAAACTTATGAATGTATATGCATATGATTATATTTATTAATATTTCGTGGGATTTGACCTAGCACCAAATGAGTCATAAAGTGGGGTTCAATAAGAAAATTCTAGTAGCAATCCCTTGCCTCATTAACTATGTGTCCTCATGGAAGTCTTTGTAGGCTTGAATAGTGGATACACATAGGCTTTAAAAATAAAGTAAAAAGAATGAAAGTTGCTGGAGTACTACCTTGGAAAGTAAATTCTCCTTTTATCAATGTGAGGAGTTACATTAGATTATATGTAATAGCTCATATGGTCTCATTGTCGATTATGAAAATCTCCCACAAAATTATTATGTTACTTTGAGCCTTTGATGATTTTTATGTTTAGACCATTACTTATGATCATGGTCTACTTCATGCTTTATTTCATGCATGTGTTATTATGGTCTTACATCTCATGACTCGTGCTATCTATGTACATGTATCTATAACTATGTACGACATGTATTGCTCACATACTTAGTACATTCAATGTACTAACGCATACTTTGCCTACATTGTTAAAAATATAGGGTCTAGTGTTCCTTCTTCTTGAGGTGATATTGCGAAGACTATTGAAGACTTTGTGGTGAGTCCTCATGCTCTGAGGCGAGCCAATGATATTCTGCCTATGTTTTGTCAATTAGTTTTTACTTATAGTGTGACATTATGTCATTTATTACTATTGAGGGTGAGCTAGGAACATGTCTATAACTCTTGCCTATGCTATGCTATATTTAAAGGCATGATTAGACAATGTGTACAGAGTTTATGATCTATCTCTCTTTTAGACTAAATTGCTCTTTCTCTAGTGATGTTGATATGAGTCTCATACCCCTCTACCTGTATAGCTTGTGATTGATGCTTTTATTACCTTATGAATGTTTGATGATATGTTAAAATGGCTTGGTTGAGGTCCTTCTGAGTTTCTATCGCTCTGTCATGCCTTCGACCTAGCTTGGGTCATGAAAAACTTGGTATCAGAGCACAATATTTTGAAGTTTCCTTGGGAGTCCAACATGTTACATCAAGTAGAGTCTTATTCATCTGTGTGAAGTAGGCCACATCTATGAGTAGGAGTCTATGAGATGTTTTAGGAACGTTTTTTTCTTTCATGTCCTATCTCATGCCACATTTTAATGAAGGTTCCATCTTATGAAAGGACAATTCTCACTTGAATGTATCGTAGATTCCATCTCATGAAAGGAAAATTCTCACTTGAATGGATCACAAAGGTTTTAATGAGATACTCTTATTACAATGAAGTTGTACTTAAAAACTTATGAATGTATATGCATATGATTATATTTATTAATATTTCGTGGGATTTGACCTAGCACCAAATGAGTCATAAAGTGGGGTTCAATAAGAAAATTCTAGTAGCAACCCCTTGCCTCATTAACTATGTGTCATCATGGAAGTCTTTGTAGGCTTGAATAGTGGATACACATAGGCTTTAAAAATAAAGTAAAAAGAATGAAAGTTGCTGGAGTACTACCTTGGAAAGTAAATTCTCCTTTTATCAATGTGAGGAGTTACATTAGATTATATGTAATAGCTCATATGGTCTCATTGTCGATTATGAAAATCTCCCACAAAATTATTATGTTACTTTGAGCCTTTGATGATTTTTATGTTTAGACCATTACTTATGATCATGGTCTACTTCATGCTTTATTTCATGCATGTGTTATTATGGTCTTACATCTCATGACTCGTGCTATCTATGTACATGTATCTATAACTATGTACGACATGTATTGCTCACATACTTAGTACATTCAATGTACTAACGCATACTTTGCCTACATTGTTAAAAATATAGGGTCTAGTGTTCCTTCTTCTTGAGGTGATATTGTGAAGACTATTGAAGACTTTGTGGTGAGTCCTCATGCTCTGAGGCGAGCCAATGATATTCTGCCTATGTTTTGTCAATTAGTTTTTACTTATAGTGTGACATTATGTCATTTATTACTATTGAGGGTGAGCTAGGAACATGTCTATAACTCTTGCCTATGCTATGCTATATTTAAAGGCATGATTAGACAATGTGTACAGAGTTTATGATCTATCTCTCTTTTAGACTAAATTGCTCTTTCTCTAGTGATGTTGATATGAGTCTCATACCCCTCTACCTGTATAGCTTGTGATTGATGCTTTTATTACCTTATGAATGTTTGATGATATGTTAAAATGGCTTGGTTGGGGTCCTTCTGAGTTTCTATCGCTCTGTCATGCCTTGGACCTAGCTTGGGTCATGAAAAACTTGGTATCAGAGCACAATATTTTGAAGTTTCCTTGGGAGTCCAACATGTTACATCAAGTAGAGTCTTATTCATTTGTGTGAAGTAGGCCACATCTATGAGTAGGAGTCTATGAGATGTTTTAGGAACGTTTTTTTCTTTCATGTCCTATCTCATGCCATGTAGTGTACCTTAAGATTTTTCTCCTGTCGAATGATTGTCATTGTGCTTTTTATGACTTATCGAAGAGCGCCTTTGAAATGAGGAAAATGATTTTGAAGAGGGACAAGTTCCTCTTGTTCCTTAAGCTCTCCATGATCCTATGGTCGAGCCGGTCACTAATTCAGATTTCTATATTGCCTTCCAAATTCTAGCCCAATGGTCATGGCTCATGATGTCGCCCAAATTACACCTCCCTTTGAATGTATAAGTGGTTAATTGTCAAAATATATAACTTAACCATGGTTAGAGTTAAACCCATTAGGATTATGGTCTAGACTTGGAGTAATTACGAGCAATTCAAATGAATTAACCTACTTAACTCCTGAAAGGAGAGGGAATTTATGCAATTGTAATAAGTAACCTAAACTAGAAGCAAGTGTTGTGAAATCAATGAGAGAAGTAACTAGAATATTGTGTTCCGCATGAATTCCTAACTTAGTATAGCCAGATAATTATAGTCTTTTCTAGTGGTGTAGCATGCAGAACTAGTAAGTTGAGTTTACCAAACCCTTTGATCCAGGCAAGAGGTAAATTTCACTATGTGAATTGATCCATCCTCGTAGTGTGACATTACTAACCCTTACCTTTTGTCCCCGTACGATTGCTCCTTGATCCGGTTAAGTTGATTAGACGAGAAGGATCACATCAAATCTTGTTAATTAATCTCTTTTCCCATTCATACCTACCTTGATCCAGTCAGTAAGAATTAGGCGGGTTGTAATGTTGGCCACCATTAAAAAGTATTCATAACGAAAAGACTTAATTAATACATGCATGCACACTTTTCAAGAGTTACAGATTATCAAATTTTACCTTGTTAGTTCTTCAAGGTTCCCACGACCCTAGTTGTGGATTTAGCTATGCATGATCAATGTAGATGAAAGAATCATATTATAGAATAGAATAATTAAACACTTACAATGATGAATTCAAGAACAAGAAATTCAAAATTCTCCACAAGAAATTATGATGTAATAATCTCAATGTAAAAATCACAAAATATTAGTTCTCAAAGTGTTTCTGTCCTCTCCTGTGCGTCTCCTGTCAGATTGATCTAAAAACCCTATATATAATAAGTAAAATACAAATCCAAAACGAAATAGGAAAACTAGATTCGGCAGCTTCTACGGACGAGGTTACAGGCTATATGTGAAACCACTGCCCGTACCTAGACTTCATGCTCTGCACTTTCCAAAAATAGACTTTAACTTTACAAGACCCTTATAGGCCATTTTCTGACTTATGGCCCATGGAGGGTTTCGTCTGCTAACTTTTCTGAAACTCTTCAAAATCTTGACCCTCTAGGCACGACCCTATCCATGATTCATGAAGAAATCTATGACTCATTTGACAGTTCATAGATGCAACATCTGAAACTTGGCCCTTCACTGGATCTAAATCATGAAACTAACCTACGGCTCATGGATTGTACCGCGGCTCGTAAAGTTGTCCATAAATCCATAAAAATTCCAATTCTACAAAACTTTCCCTAAAATCATATCGAATCCTATAATCCTGCAAAATAAACATAAAAACACATAAAATCCACTAACATCGCTTTGAGAACACACAAAATTCCAAGTTTTAAACATCAAAAGTACTGCGTTTCAGTAGCACATCAACACCCTCAACTTAAAATTGTTACTTGTCCTCAAACGATAGACTCAATCTACGTAAGCAGTAGAGTAACACACAAACCTCAATCTAATGGCATACATTATCTCTAAATTAACTAAAATACCCAAACTAACACATTAGTACATATAAGATAATCATCAAACGAACCAATGCAGATCAATATTTGTGACAATGCAACTATGATAAGTAAGGAAACCACAGATAAGCAACAATCACTTAAATATCCTAGAATCAATAGTGTAACTCAAGTGTCATCACAAAAAGAAGTCCCATATCTCACTCATGATAGTATTTTCAGATTTGATGTTTAGGGCTAACAAAAATCACTCACACTCACAACAGATATTCATACACTGTGCTCAATACCGTATGCTTTCCCCTATTTTCACGACTATGACCTTCAACTACTTGATATAAGATCACTATAGGACTTTCTTGGCTTGTAACGTAGGTTTAGGGGGCTTTGGTATGATGTTTTTGGAACATAGTGACTAATGGCGCTCCTTGACACTGCGTTATTCTACACTTTTGCCAATTGTTTTCAAATCACTCTTCCCTTCTCCTATTTCAAACCTTTCTAGGTGCCTTATTCAAAATTTTAAACTCATTGCCTTTTTTTCACATTCTTTTTCTTTTTAGCTCATTGCTTAGGCATCTATTCATTTTTCTTGCACTCATAACACATTTTTCCTTTTTCAAGTATCACTAGCTTCCACCCCTTTCAATGTGATTTTCCTTACATAAGCCCCCCCTCAATTTAGGCTTTTGGATGAGTACAGTTGCACAATATCCAACCTATGAACCAGGGACTTTTGGTAGCCATCTTCAACTTAGGCTTTTTGCCTGAGTCAAGGTGCATAATATTCAAGAAAGGACCAGGGCCAAATTCAAGATTTCACATAAAACAAAGGCTCAATTACTTAGGTGTTTACAAAGAAAAGGGTACATGTAAAGTTCAAATATTAGGACCAAGGGATAGATCAAGTATTTGGTTGGTTATTTAGGCTTAGTGGTCTAATATGAACAACGGCCTAAGAGCCTTTCCTAACCAATTAACCTACAGTCTTAGTCAGAGTAATAGGGAAAGTTTTGAATTGAAACACAATATAAGAATTTTGCAAAGAAACTCACACACACTTGGCATGGATTACACTATCAACACAGACTCTCAAATCATGCTTTTTATCATAATTAAACCTCAACTTATCAGAACAAGCACTGTCAATCAATGAATTCACATGGTTGTTATCAAAACTACCTAAAATTATTGATGGGTATCATTATTCAACTAAACTAATATATGTCGCAGAGTTTAATACAATATGTTATGAATACTACTTAAACATCCTAAATGTACCAGTTCAACAGAAAATAAATGTCCTTGGGGAAAGAACACAGGTAAGAAAACCCCTCGGACATAAAAATTGAGAGGGTTATAGGTCATTGTTACTCAAACATGACTGAGGCCTAAAACTATATACATCCCATCGAAAAGGTTTTGCATTGTCCTCAATGCAAATAAATATAAATAAAGCAAAGCATAGGGTTTAAAAAGAACATACGTGGGCGCCTAAGCGCCAGTCTCCATCTTGGGTTGCCTTCCAAGCAGCGCCTAATTTACTGTTGTGGTATGACTTTGATAACTTGGGTACTCAGACTTCACCAAATGTCCATGCTTCCACATCCGCACTTCTTCAACATTGCCAAGATAGAGTTTGACTATTTGACAATTTACTTTAAATTTCATGCCATTTCTTTTTTTGAATTCAACAACCCCATGGTTGAAAATATGTGAAACTTTGAATGGCCTCAACCATTGAGACTTGTGTTTCCCAAGGAACAACTTCAATATGGAGTTATATAATAAGACCATGTCTCCTGGTGAAAACTGGCAATGCTCAATGCGACGATCATGCTGCAGCTTCATCCTTTGCTTATACAGGGTTTGAGCTCTCATATGTCTTCAACTGAAACTCATCAAGCTCATTGAGTTGGCTCAGCCTTGAGTGTGCCACATCATTCCAATCCAGAATTCAGCTTCTTGAGAGCCCAAATTGCCTTCTACTCAAGTTCTACCGGTAAGTGACAAGCTTTACCAAAGACAAGTTGGTAAAGAGACATACCTATGGGAGTCTTGAATGAAGTGTCATATGCCCATAATGCATCATCAAGTTTTCACGACCAGTCAATCCAATTTGCATTTATAATCTTGCATAGAATTTGTTTAATCTCCCTGTTAGACACCTCAACTTCCCCACTCGTTTGTGGATGGTAGGGTGTTGCCACTCGATGCTTTACCCCATATTTTTCAAGAAGAGATTTGAACAACCTATTGTAGAAATGAGAACCTCCATCGCTGATGATTTCTCGAGGGGTACCAAACCTTGGGTAAATGTTTCTTTTCAAGAATGTTTTGACACTATTACCTTCATTACTGGGAAGATTCATCACCTCCACCCATTCTGATACATAGTCCACAACCACCAGAATATACTTGTTCCCATGAGAGCTAACAAATGGGCCCTAGAAATCTATCCCCTAAACATCAAACAATTTGATCACCATAATAGGGTTTAGAGGGAGATTGTGTTTGCGGGAAACACCATATTCTCTCTGGCATCTATCACAAGCCTTGACATAGTCATGAGCATCTTGGTGGATGGTTGGCTAGTGGTACTTGGACTACAAAATTTTGTGTTATATCCTTATTCCACTATGATTCTAGTCCACCAAGGATGAGTGGCAAGCCTCTAATATACTCATCATTTCCATCTCAGAAACACAAGGACGAAGAATTCAATCTGCACAAATGCGAGACAAATATGGATTATCCGAGAAAAACCTCCTCACATTAGACATAAACTTACGGCGCTGGTGAGTAGTCAAGTCCAGTGGCACAACATCACTAACCAAATAGTTTGCATAATATACAAACTACGGTATCAAGTCATGAAATACTGCTAGTACCCTTTCATCAGGGAACAAATTATCAATTTCCACCCAATTGTCAAACTTTGCCATGGCCTCATCCTCTAATCTGGATAGGTGGTCTGTAACATGATTTTCAATCCTTTTTCTGTCAATTACATCGAAGTCAAACTCTTAAAGAAGAAGTACCCATCGAATTAATTTGGGTTTCGCATCCTCCCTCACCATGAAGTACCACAATGTTGAGTGGTCAGTATGTAAAATGACATTGGTTCCCAAAAGATAAGACCGGATATTATCGAACACAAAGACTACTACATGTAACTCCTATTTTGTGATAGTACAGTTCTTTTGCGTTGTATTTAGGGCTTTTCTAGCATAATAGATGGGATGTAGAATCTTCTCTCTGCGCTTTCCCAACACCACACCAAGTGCAACCCCACTTGAATTACACATAATCTCGAAGGGCTTCGACCAATCTAGAGCAACTATGATAGGTGTTGATGTAAACTTTTGTGCAATCCTTCGAAAGCTTTCAGGGATGCATCATCGAACACAAACTTGGGATCCTTCTCAAGTAGCTTGCACAAAGTCCTTTATAAAGCACCTATAAATACCTGCATGACCTAGAAAACTTCTCACACCTTTAATAGATATAGGTAGAGAAAGCTTCTCAATCACCTCTACTTTGGCTCTATCTACATCGATTCCTTTGATGGAGATTTTGTGCCCCAACACAATGCCTTCCTTCACCATGAAATGACACTATTCCTAATTAAGAACTAGATGACATTCTTCACATCTTTGTAGAACCGTGTGTAAATGCTTCAAGAAATCATCAAATGAGTCTCAAACTATACTAAAGTCATCCATGAATACCTCGATAATGTCTTCCACCATGTCTGAGAAAATGGACATCATACCTCTCTAGAATGTTGCTGGTTCATTACATAACATGAATGACATCCTTTTAAATGCAAAAATGCCATAGGGGCATGTGAAGGTTGTTTTCTCTTGGTCTTCCAAAGCAATGGAGATCTAATTGTCACCCGAGTAACCATCAAGAAAGCAATACCATCCTTTTCTTGCCAAGCGATCAAGCATCTAATCCATGAATGACATAGGGAAGTGATCCTTTTCAATGGATGCATTGAGCTTCCTATAGTCCATATAAACCCTCCAACTTGTGACTGGTCTCATGGGGATCAACTCGTTGCTAGCATTTGAGGCCACGGTGATACCTCCCTTCTTTGGAACACACTGTACTGGACTTACCCATTCACTATCAACGATAGGATATATCACACCTATATCCAACCACTTAATGATCTCTTTGCGCACGACCGTTTGCATCAGTAGGTTGAGGCGCCTTTGGTGCTCAATATTTGGTTTGTAGTCTTTGACCAGTTGAATACTCCAGGGGAGATGCCAATGATATAGAAATTATCAATCCAATAGCCTTTTAAATTTCTTATGTACCAAGATCAACATATCCACCTATTCATCATTAAGATCTGTAGCAACCATGACAGTAAAAGTATTGTTGGTACCCAAAAACACATACCTAAGATGGGCTGGAAGAGCCTTCAACTCCAATACTGGGATCCTCGATGGATGGTCTAGTAGGTGGTGACTCTCGATTCTTTAGGACCAACTCAAGTTTAGTTTGATGTCTAGTGAAACTAGATACTCTTGAGACTTTACCATCTCATCATAGTCTGGGATGCCATCAATCTAAACGTTCATTAACACAACTTTCAGAGTTTTAACACCCAGTCTTTCCTCAATTGGTACCTATGGTTTCAAATCATCAGTTTTCTTCGTATACTATCAGACATTGAAGATGACCTCATCATTACCCATTTTGAACCTAAGTTGTCCCAATTCCATGTCCACTAGCCCTTGTCCAGTAGCTAGGAAGGGCCTTTCCAAGATGATTGAGACTTTGAAGTCCACCTCACAATCAAGAATCACGAAGTCTAAGGGGAATATGATTTTTTCCACTTTATTGGAATGTCATATAATATCCCCACAAGCTTCTTCATCGTCCTGTCAACCATCAACAACTGCATGCTTGTTGGAGTAGGGGCTCCAAGCCTAACATCTTGAATATTTCAAGAGGCATTATATTGATTCTAGCTCCTAAGTCACACAATGCCTTTAGAAATTCCACACCTCCTATGGTGCAGGGTATGGTGAATGCTCCGGATCAAATTTTTTTACACCAAGGACCTTGTTGCTATCGTACTGCAATGTTGAGCCCTTGAGAGAGCTTTTGCTTCACATATTTTTTTCGTAACAAAGTCCTTCATGAATTTTGCATACCCGAGCATCTTCTCCAATGCCTCAATGAGAGGGATATTCATTGGAAGTTGCTTAGACATGGAGATAAAGTGCTGAAACTTACCTTCCTCCTCCTTCTTTTTGAGACTTTGAGGGAAATGAGGGGGAGGTCTGAGTATGGGTTTCAGCTTTTGTGGCATCACTACCTTATCGCTTACCCTATCCTTAGAGCTACCATCTCCGGTCTCTGCATCCTTTCCATCTACTATCTCCTCAAGAACCTCGTCATCCTGAACTAGCATTGGTGGGTCAATGTTCTGCTTGCCACCACCTCTCATCACTGCCATGCACTACTCCTCATTCTTTAGATTTTACACTATGTTGCTTGGAAATGTACTTTTTTACGTTTGTTTCAACTGAGTAGACATTTGACCATACTGTTGCTCTAGTTGCTTGATAGCAACAGAATGAGACTCAATCTTTTGATTAATGTTGGAGATGTCAGATTTCATTGCCTTCAAGATCTCATTCTGGGCGTCAGCCTTCTTCAACAGTCCGTCAAACATCTCCACATTTCTCGAATTATTAGCCTTAAAATCATGATTGTCTGGTCACATATATGGACCATTTCTGGCTCCCAATCAACATCTCTATCTTGGCCCTGTTCCTGGCATAGTAGCTACCTCGGTTGTTTAATTCTGAAAGCACCATCTCTATTAAAGTACCAACCTTGATTTTCTTGACCTTGGCACCAATAGTACTAATTGGACCCTTGTCTATTGGTCCAATAAACCCTATCTAATCAGTGATAAAGCAAGTGTCATCTTCATAGTAGGGCTCTTCATAAATGGGTGCTCGTAGAGGCTGATGATTGACTGCATTCACGCGCTCCTGACTTTGCTTCATCAACAACCCACATACTAATCCTAGCAAGCTCTTGCATCATCTCCTCATTTATCTTTGCCGGCGTTGACATAAAGCTAACTAATAAAAAGCTTTTAGTCATCGAATTATCTCTCAAGCCCTATGCACGGTTTTTCTTAACCACTTTCTCCAACCATTTAGCTTTAAGTAGGAATGGACAATCTAAAAATGAGCCTCCCATGACAGTGTCAACAACATCTTGTCCATTTTCATCTAAGGCTTAATAGAAGATTTGCACCAAGGAGTCATCAACGATCTTGTGGTCAGGGATACTCCTCAAACACTTTGTAAACCTCTCCCACGTAGTGCTGATCGAATGACCAGGCAACAAGTCAAAGTTATTGATCTGATCCTTTAACTTCAGCTTCTTCGACCTAGGAAAAAATGTTTCCAAAAAGGCCTTTTGCATTTCAATGCAAGTGGTGATTGAACTCTGTGAGAGCTCGAATAATTGTAGTTTCACTTCGCCTATTAGAGACAATAAGAAGACACTGAGCCTAATGACATCTAGGGATAGATTTTGGTTCCCCATCATACTCTTGCAGACAAAGACGACATTGTGTAGATGGTTATATGGATCCTGTGATGGTAAGACGGTGAACAACTCTCTATTCTGGCCGTTTTCCCCTTTTCGTGGTCGAGCGTGTATGGATCATCTGAGCGTATGAAGTAACCCACTCAAAGTAACAAATTTTGTGTCATCTAGTAAAGAAGATAACACAATAGCTTTGGTGACATCCACCGCCATAGGGTCAAGCCTGTATTGATTCCATGTGCTAGCAGTGTCTTGAAGATCATGTGGTGGGGAATTTGCATCCTCAAGTGGTGGTGGTGGGTTATCATTATTTTGATTTAGTACTACATTTATGACATTATTCGCAGCATTTTTCGCATTATTTTGGGCCATTCTTCTAAGTGTTTTCTGGATCTCTAGGTCAAACAGAGTTAAGGGATTCCCTCGACTATGAGTGTTGTGCTTACACTACAGCTGCATGCCAAAACAAAACAAAGCAACAAGAAACATAAAATAAAAAAATAAGGATTAATTTACAAATTTCTCAAATTAAACCAATCTAAAAGTCGTATTCCCTGGCAACGATGCCAAAATTTTATCGTCGCCCAAACTACACCTCCCTTTGAAGGTACAAATGGTCATTGTGAAAATATATAACCTAACCACGGTTACAGTCGAACCTATTTATGGTCTAAACCTGGAGTAATTACGAGTAATTCAAATGAATTAACTTACTTATTTCTCGAGGGGTGTGTGCAATTGCAGTAAGTAAATCTAAACTAGAAGCAAGTGTTGTGAAATCAGTGAGAGAAGTAACTAAGGCATTGTGTTCCCTATGAATTCCTAACTTAGTATAGCCAGATAATCATAATCTTTTTCTACTGTGTAGCATGCAGAACTGGTAAGTTGAGTTTATCAAACCTTTTTATCCAAGCGAGAGGTAAATTTCACTATGTTATTTGATCTATCCCCGCAATGTGACATCACTAACCCTTACCTTTATCCCAGTACAACCGCCCCTTGATCCAGTTAGGATGATTAGATGAGAGGGATTACATCTAATCCTATTAATTAATCTCTTTTTCTATTAATTACTATATTAATGTAGTCAGTAAGAATTAGGTGAGTTCTAACATTGGCCACCTTTTAAAAAGCATTCATAACGAAGAGAATCAATTAATACATGCATGTACACTTTCCAAGAGTTATGGATTCTCCAATTTTACCTTGTTAGTTGTTCATGGTTCTCATAACTCTAGTTATGAATTTAGTTATGCATGATCACTACAGATGAACGAATCGTGTTATGGAATAGCATAATTAAACGCTTACAATGATGAATTTAAGAACAAGAAATCCAAAATTCTCCACAAGAAATCACGATGTGATAATCTAAATGTAAAAATCATGAAATATGAGTTCTCAAATTGTTCTTGTCCTCTCTCGTGCATCTCCCACTAAAAAAACTCAAAAAACATATTCATAATAAGTAAAATACAAATCCAAAATGAAATATGAAAATTGGATTCAACAGTTTCTATGGACGAGGTTACGGGCAGTATGTGAAACCACAACCCATACCTAGACTACTGCTCTGCACTTTCCAAAAATAGACTTCAACTTTATGAGACCTTTTTACAGGTCCTCTTTTGACTTACAGCGATGGAGGGTTTTGTTTGCTAACTTTTATGAAACTTTTCAAAATCTTGATCCTCTAGGCACGACCCTATCCACGACTCATGAAAATAAATCTACAGCTCATTTGATAGTTCGTGGTTGCAATATCTGAAACTTGGCCCTTCAGTGGATCTAACTCACAAAACCAACCTATGGCTTGTGGATTGAACCACAACACGTAGAGTTGTCCATAAATTCCCAAAAACTCCAATTTTACAGAACATTGCCCAAAATCATATCAAATCCTATAATCTTGTAAAATAAATATAAAGACACATCAACCTACTAACATCTCTTTGAGAACGCACAAAATTTTAAGTTTTTTTAAACATCAAAAGTGTTGTATTTCAGAAGCACATCAGCTCAAGCCAACCAAGGTGGAGTTGCTCAAAATGTGGTAACCTCAGCAACTAGACTCCGGGACTTTGTGAGAATGACCCACCCGACCTTCATGATTCTAAGGTAGACGAAGATCGACAAGAGTTTGTTGATAAGGTTCATAGAGGTGTGGCTATCCTGGGAATGTCCATGAATGAGAAGGTTGATTTAGTAGCCTACAAACTTAAGGGTGTTGCTAGGGTATGGTATGAGCAACATAAAAGTGAGAGAGTTGAAGATGCGGGTCTTATTACTTGTGAGGATTTCAAAAGTGCATTCTTGAGAGTTTATTTCCCATAGAATTGAGGGAAGCTAATATCCAAGAGTTTATCAATCTTCATTAAGGGAGTATGAGTACAAGGGAATATTCCCTCAAGTTTATGAAATTGTCTAAGTATGTCCTTCATGTTTTTGGATTCAAGGGAAAGTAATCAGCAAGTTTGTGATGGGTATCTCTGATTTGGTGTCCCAAAAGTGTAAGACAATTATGTTGATCAAAGAGATGGATATTTCAAGTCTTATGACATATGCGGAGCAAATTGAGGATGAGAACATGAGGAAGAAGGCTAGGGAGTCTAAGAGGGATCGTATTGAAAGTGGTGATTTTCCTTACCAAAGGCCAAACAATGATGGGTATGGAAGAACCCAAGGTGGGCAAAGGTATTCTAATTAGGGTACATGCAACAGTTCTACTCAACGATTTAAAAAAGGAAGGAAATCAACCCCCAAGGTTCAAAAAAGAGGCTTGGGTGGTCAAGTTACTCCCACTTGTAAGAAGTATAGGAGAACCCATAAGGGGGAGTATCTGGCCAGTTTGATATGCGTTGTAAGTGTGGGAAGCCCGACCATCATGTTAAGGATCATAGGAGTAGTGGTGGTGTTTGTGGAAGTTGACCCCAAGGTCAAGTTGCTAACCGAGATGGACAAACTCAACATGGTAGTTCTCAACACCACAATAGGTTCTATGCATTCCGAGCTAAGCAAGATATTGAGGAGTCTCTCGATGTAGTTAAGGGTATGTTATGCATCTTTAACTTTGATGTTTATGATTTGCTTGATCAGGATACCAATTTATCTTTTGTTACCCCATATCTTTCTATAAGATTTGATGTGAATCCCAAAATTTGATTAGTCTTTTTTACTGTATACCCCTGTTGGTGAGTCGATCTTAGCCAAGAAACTCTATAGAAGTTTCCCCATATTGGTTTTCCATAAAGTGATGCCATATGATCTTATTAAGCTTGATATTATCGATTTTGATGTTATTCTTTGTATGGATTGGTTTCATGCTTTATATGCATCCATTAATTGTAGAACTCATAGAGTCAAGTTCCAATTTCCTAATGTATCTATTCTTAAATAGAAGAGGTATGATTACATTGTTAAAGGTCAATTCATCTCTTATGTAAAAGCAATATGATGATTTCTAAGGGGTGCATATACCATATAGTTTGAGTTAGGGATTTGAATTTTGATGATTTTACTCTTGAGTCAGTTCCCATCGTTAATGAATTCCCTGACATGTTTCATGGTGATTTACCCGGTGTTCCTCCCAAAAGCGAAATTGACTTTATATAGATATTCTCTTTGATACAAGGATCTAAAGGAAGATCAATTGAAAGATTTATTGGATAAAGGCTTTATAAGGCAAAGCATGTCACCATGGGGTGCAATCGTGTTGTTTGTTAAGAAGAATCGTTCACTCTAAATGTGTATAGACTGCTTACAATTAAATAAGGTGACCATAAATAACAAGGATCCAATTCTAAGGATAGATGATTTATTTGATCAACTCCAAGGTGCAAGCTACATTGAAATCGATCTCCAATCCTATTATGACCAATGGAAAGTGAGGGAGTGTGATATTCCCAAGACGGCATTTCGGATAAGGAAGCGCCATTTTGAGTTTTTGATTATGTTGTTTGTATTGACAAATACTCCCGATATCTTTATAGACATGATGAATCGGATTTTCAAACCATATTTAGATATGTTTGTGATGGTATTTATTGATGATGCATTATTTTATTAGTGAAGTGAAGAGGAATGTATAGGTCACTTGAGAATTATGTTGCAAACCTTAGAAGATAGGCAATTATTTGCCAAATTTAGAAAGTGTGAATTTTTGTTAAGAGAGGTGGTTTTCCTTGGCCACATTGTGTCCGGTGATGGTATTGTGGTTGATCCATAGAAAACAAAGGTGCTAAGAAATTGGCCTAGACCATTGTCTCCTTCAGATATTAGAAGCTTTTTAGGTTTAGACAGATATAGGATCTTTGTTGAAGGATTCTCCTCCATTGCATCACCTTTGACTAGGTTGACTCAGATAAGTTAAAGTTTCAATGGTTAAATAAGTGAGAAAAGAATTTTTAAACATTAAAAGATCGTCTTACTATAACCCCTATTTTGATATTAACGAAAGGTTCGGATAGATTTGTTGTTTATTGTGATGCCTCACGTGCGGGACTAGGTTGTGTGTTGATGCAACATGGCAAGGTTATAGCATATGTTTCAAGGTAACAAAAGGCACATAACCAAAATTATCGAACCCATGATCTTGAATTGGATGTGGTTGTGTTTGCATTAAGAATATGGTATCACTATCTTTATGGGTCCATGTAGATATATTTACTAACCACAAGAGCTTGCAATATTTGTTTAGTCATAGGGACTTGAAATTTAAGTAAAGGAGGTGGCTAGAACTACTTAAAGACTATGACATGAGTGTATTGTGTCATCCGGGCAAGGCAAATATTGTGGCTGATGCACTTAGTAGGGTGTCTATGGGTAGTACCACCCATGTTGAGAATGAAAAGAAAGAGTTGGTTAAGGATGTACACTGATTGGTCCTATTAGGTGTAAGGTCGGGTGATTCACATTTGGGTGGTATTATAGTGCACAATAGGGCAGAGTCATCATTACTTGAGAAGGTGAAGGTGATGCAAGACATGGATCAAACATTAGCGGAGTTAAAGAAGTTAGTGGTGGACAATAAGGTTGAGGTTTTCTCCCAAGATTGAGATGGGGTACTTCGTTACCAAGGCTGGTTATGTGTCCCAAATGTTGATGGCCTAAGGAAGATGATATTGGGTGAAGCCCCTAACTCATAGTATTCTATTCACCCCAGATCTACAAAAATGTATAGAGATTTAAGAGAAGTGTATTGGTGGAATGGGATGAAGAAATAGACAGTAAAGTTTGTAGCACAATGTCCAATTTATCAAATAGTGAAGGTTGAACATCAAAGACTGGGAGGTTTAGTCCGAAACATCAAGATTCCTATTGAAAAGTAGGAGGATGTGAATATGGATTTTGTAATGGGTTTACCTTGTACACAGAAGCAACATGACTCTATTTGGGTGATAGTGGATAGAATGACTAAATTAGCCCATTTTCTACTGGTTAAGACATCCCATAGTGTTGAGGATTATGCCAAGGTATGTATTAGGGAATTGGTGAGGCTTCATGGTGTGCCTTTGTCTATTATTTCGGATTGTGGTACTTAATTTATTTCATATTTTTAGAAGTTCTTTCAAAAGGGTCTTAGTACCAAAGTAAAGCCAAGTTCCACATTTTATGCTCAAATCGATAGGCAAGACGAGAGAACAATCTAAATATTGGAAGATATATTGAGGGCATGAGTACTTGACTTCAAGGAAAATGGGATGATCATCTACCTTATATTGAATTCACATACCACAATAGTTACCACTCAAGCATTCAGATGGAGCCTTCTTAGAGATGGCATTAGTTAGTCCCAATTTTGTACTTGAGGCAATAGAGAAAGTAAGACTCATAAGAGAAAGGTTGAAGATTTCTCATATTCACCGAAAGTCAAATCCCGATATTAGGAAAAGGGATCTTGAATTCAATGTGGATGATTGGGTCTATCTAAACATATCTCCAATAAAAGGTTATAGCATATGTTTCAAGGTAACAAAAGGCACATAACCAAAATTATCGAACCCATGATCTTGAATTGGATGTGGTTGTGTTTGCATTAAGAATATGGTATCACTATCTTTATGGGTACATGTAGATATATTTACTAACCACAAGAGCTTGCAATATTTGTTTAGTCATAGGGACTTGAAATTTAAGTAAAGGAGGTGGCTAGAACTACTTAAAGACTATGACATGAGTGTATTGTGTCATCCGGGCAAGGCAAATATTGTGGCTGATGCACTTAGTAGGGTGTCTATGGGTAGTACCACCCATGTTGAGAATGAAAAGAAAGAGTTGGTTAAGGATGTACACTGATTGGTCCTATTAGGTGTAAGGTCGGGTGATTCACATTTGGGTGGTATTATAGTGCACAATAGGGCAGAGTCATCATTACTTGAGAAGGTGAAGGTGATGCAAGACATGGATCAAACATTAGCGGAGTTAAAGAAGTTAGTGGTGGACAATAAGGTTGAGGTTTTCTCCCAAGATTGAGATGGGGTACTTCGTTACCAAGGCTGGTTATGTGTCCCAAATGTTGATGGCCTAAGGAAGATGATATTGGGTGAAGCCCCTAACTCATAGTATTCTATTCACCCCAGATCTACAAAAATGTATAGAGATTTAAGAGAAGTGTATTGGTGGAATGGGATGAAGAAATAGACAGTAAAGTTTGTAGCACAATGTCCAATTTATCAAATAGTGAAGGTTGAACATCAAAGACTGGGAGGTTTAGTCCGAAACATCAAGATTCCTATTGAAAAGTAGGAGGATGTGAATATGGATTTTGTAATGGGTTTACCTTGTACACAGAAGCAACATGACTCTATTTGGGTGATAGTGGATAGAATGACTAAATTAGCCCATTTTCTACTGGTTAAGACATCCCATAGTGTTGAGGATTATGCCAAGGTATGTATTAGGGAATTGGTGAGGCTTCATGGTGTGCCTTTGTCTATTATTTCGGATTGTGGTACTTAATTTATTTCACATTTTTAGAAGTTCTTTCAAAAGGGTCTTAGTACCAAAGTAAAGCCAAGTTCCACATTTTATGCTCAAATCGATAGGCAAGACGAGAGAACAATCTAAATATTGGAAGATATATTGAGGGCATGAGTACTTGACTTCAAGGAAAATGGGATGATCATCTACCTTATATTGAATTCACATACCACAATAGTTACCACTCAAGCATTTAGATGGAGCCTTCTTAGGCTTTGCATAGTGCTACTGTAGGTCTCTGGTAGGATGGTTTGAAGTGGTGAGATGGCATTAGTGAGTCCCAATTTTGTACTTGAGGCAATAAAGAAAGTAAGACTCATAAGAGAAAGGTTGAAGATTGCCCATATTCACCGAAAGTCAAATCCCGATATTAGGAAAAGGGATCTTGAATTCAATGTGGATAATTGGGTCTATCTAAACGTATCTCCAATAAAAGGTAATGTGTTTTAGTAAGAAAAGGAAGTTGAGTTCTAGATATGTGGGACCCTATAAGGTCTTGGAGCAGCTCAGTGTGGCTTATAACTTGGAATTGGCTATGTTCCATCTAGTATTCCATGTCTCCATGGTGAGGAAATGTGTTGGTAGGAATGTTATTATAGACTTGGATAATATGAGCATTGAGGAAAATATGACCTACAAAGAAGTTCCGATTGAGATTTTGGATCGTCAAGTCAAAATATTGAGAAACAAGGAAGTTGTGTCTGTTAAAACTTTGTGGAAGAATCAACAAGTTGAGAGTGCAACTGAGGAATTGGAAGTGGATATGATGAAATGATATCGTCACATCTTTCCTTCCACTCAAGCCTAAGGTACTTTCCCTCCAAATTCCTAAGTGATAATCTCTCTATGTCATATTACATCCATGCATGCTCATGAAAATGATTTAAAGATGTTTGAAAGGTGCATTATTGCATTCATATTGGATTGTTAGTTACACATTCTACTCTACTGAAGCTAGTCCTATCCCATTCAAGGACGAATGTTTCCAAGGGGGAGATATATTATTATACCCCGAGTATTTTGAAGGTTGGGATACGATATAATAAGGTAAAATATTTGAAAAATGGTATTGGTAGAATTTTAGGTCAAGCAGATAATAAAATAAAATTTTGAGGAAATATCCTTATCCAGGAGGGTCTATGACAAGTGGATGTCGCGGAGTGGTTTCAAGATGGTTCAAATTCTTTCCTTAGATAAATTTGGCCAAGAATTAAACTTCACACAAAAATAAACTATGGATAAAGAACTCCACATCGCAGACTTATTCCACAACACATCAAATTCTTCATTATAAATTTTGCATTGAGTGAGAGGACATTGGACTTTTCCCTAAGCAACATTAAGTGAGTTTAGACATTTTCATGACTAAATCTCATTCTATAAATTTCCTTTCACCTCCAAATTGACCCTATTATTCTACACTTCGCACATTATAAAAATTCACTCTCTAGAAAATTACTCTCAAGGCTTTCTTCTCCTTTAAGCAAGAATCCATTAAAGTCCAAGTCAAATCTTCCATCAAACATCAAATTGTCCAAGACAATCTCTAAAGGTATGTGAGTTTTTATCCACAGGATCATTTCTTTTATGGAGCTCCTTCTAAATTTTCAAATTTTTTTAATCTAATTTCAAGTATGTAAATTATATGAGTCTTCTCAACTTCTATCAAATTTCTTCAATTATGATTTAGAGCACGACTATTAATCTATCTTAATATGAATTCGTGCCAATTATATAAAATTAATGATCTTTCCATGAATTCTCTTCAAATTCTATTTAGGGTTCATGACTCCATAATGGGTCTTATTCAATTCTCATCCAATTGCACGAATTATTATTCAATTATGATCTATTTATCCAAATAAGCATGAATGAATATCTAATTGCATGATTATGGTAATTTTCAAGTAATTTCTCTATAAAGCTTTCTTGGATTCATAATGACTAATGTGGGTTATTATAATTATGATTTCAATTGATGATTTTTATTGTAATTATACATAAATTTTATTAAATTGTATATTTTAAAGTTGATTTGAGAATATACCCACACCATATCCCTAGCCTATGTTGAATGATGATCATGAGTGATAAAGACTCATTTCCAAATTTATGCAAAGTTATTCAATAATGTTTTATGAAGTCACTTGAATAACAAATGATTGATGAATAAATGTGTGTGAAAGGACAATTCTCACTACTAATGAAGGTTCCATCTCGTGAAAGAACAATTCTTACTTGAACAGATTGTTAAGGTTTTAATGAGTCACTCTTATCACAATGAAGTTATATTTAAAAGCTTATGAACGTATATGCATATAATTATATTTAGTAATATTTTGTGTGATTTGACGTAGCACCGAATAAATCATGTGGTGGAGTTCGTTAAGGGAATCCTAATAGCAACCTCTTACCTCATTGACTATGTGCCACCATAGGAGACCTTGTAGATTTGGCTAGTGGATCCGTGTAGGCCTAAAGTTAAAGTAAAGAATGAGAGTTGTCAGGGTTCTACCTTGGCAAGTAGACTCCCTTTTTCCCAATGGGAGGATTTACATTGGATTCTATATAGTAGCTCACATAGTCTTATTTTCAGTTATGGAAATCCTTACAAATGATTATGTTACTTTGAGCCGTTGACAATTTTAACATTTAGACCACAACTTATGATCATGTCCTACTTCATGTTTCACTTCATACATATGTTATTGTGGTCTTATATCTCATGATTCATGTTATCCATGTTACATGTATCTATATCTATGTATATCATGCTTTGCTCACAAACCTATATATTTCAACATACTAATTCATATTTTGCCTACACTTTTAAAAATATAAGGTCTAGTGTTCCTTCTTTTTGAGGCAGTCGTGTGAAGACTATTCAAGAATTTGTAGCAAGTCCTAATGGTTCGAGGGCGAGCCAATGTTATTTTACCTATGCTGTGTCATTTAGTTTCTACTTGTATTGTGAGATTATATCATTTCATTACTATAGAGGGTAAGCTAGGAACATGTTTGTAGCCCCCGCCTATCCTATACTATGTTTAGAGGTATGCTCGGACAATGTGTAAAGAGTCTATGATTTATGTCTCTTTGGACTAAATTGCTCTTTCTCTTGTGATGTTGACATGAGGCCCATGCCTCTCTCCCATATTGCTTGTGAATGATGCTTTTATTACCTTATGAATGCTTGATGATATGTTAAGATGGCTTGGTTGGGATCTTGCGAGGCTTCAATCATCGTGTCACGTGTAGGGCCTAGATTTGGATCATGACATAGAGTCTGGGTTATCCATGTAGAATGATGATAGTTTATATCAGGACCAGAGGATAGCTCAAATTAGGGACCAGAGTAATGTTGGTCGTAGACGCCTGTTACAATCAAAGCCTAGGACCTAGTCATAAACGACGAATGAGAAACCTAAAGATACCTCATCCAAGCCTCTTAGTATTCATTAAGCATTCATAGGTATTTTAACATAAATAAAGAAGAATTAGAATTAGGGGAAAGGGGTCGAAGGGACATCAACATAAGATTTGCACAATAAAATCAAACATAAACCTTCAAATAACTTTGTCCAATAGTACCATCTACTAAAAAGACTTGGTGGGGGCTAATACATGTTCAAAGATCACCCTCAAATATAAGTATCAAAGAAAATACAACTTAATATAGTAAATGCCTTATACATCATAGCAAGAAGGAAATAAGTGTGGTCGCTGAACTAGAGGACTCACCAACACTAGTCTTCAAACATCCAAAAGTCTATCCACATACTGGGGGAGGAGGAACGCCAGTACCAACATGGTACATGTAGGAAATATATGTGTTAGTTCTTTAAATATATTAAGTATGTGGGGTAAAAATGCAACAATGAAATCATAATATTATAATAAGCAATATGCATAACCATAATCAAAGAGTAAAGTTAAATTTGAAATGAATGATCAATGTATCATTTAAAAGAATGCTTTGAAGTTCATAGTCATCATCAAACATCATTTATATATCTATGTGGAAGGAGACCATAACTAACATTTAATACCATGCAAGCTACTATATGAAATCCAACATAACCCCCTACGTTGGTACGGATAGTCAACTTGCCAGGTAGAACTCCATCAACTGATGGATGTATATCTTAACATTACTTTGCTACAGTGGATCTACTAGCCTTATCCTAGGGCTCCTATAGTGTCCCACAATTAATGAGACAAGAGTTTGCTACTAAGGTCCCCTTATCTAACCCCACCTCAATGCCCCATTCGGTGCTAAGTCAAGTTCAACAAAATACTTTAAAATATTATCATAATCATACATTCATAATCTTGACAATATAAACATCATCATAATAGGAATAGCTCATTAACTTAGGGACACCATCAAGTGAGAATTGTCCTTTCACGCGAGGTTCCATCTTTTGATAAGAATTGTCCTTTCACCATCTTAAAACACCATAGTGAGCATCATAAAATATTTTACAAACTATCATTAAACTTTCATGTACATCAAGTGGAAAGCCCTTATCATTCATACCATCCTTCAAAGAATTCAACTTAGAACTTAGTGGGTCAATGCATGTGGATTTTAAATCATGAAATTCAAGAGTATTATGCATTAATAAAGTGAAACTTAGTCATTCAACAATTCTCAAAAAAAAAACCACCATATTGAAAACCCTAGATTAGGCGACATAAAAATCATCTTACAAAGTATCAACTTCTCATAGGCAATAACACAATAATCTCATTGATATAACACATGTAATTGAAAATACATCGCAATTTCATCCTTTAAAAAGAACTCATAAAAATCATAAAATCATATAACTTGAAGATGAGGTAAAATAGAAAATTGTATGGACTTTATGGATGAAAGATATCCACAAATTAAACCCACATACCGATTAAGAAACCTAAGAAAGGTCTTGAATCTTGAAGGAGGAGACTTGGAGACCCTAATTTTCTTCTTGCCTTAGAGAGGATTATAGCCTTAAAGAGTTTGGGGGAATTAGTTTGAAGAGTGATTAAGAGTGTTTGATAGGGTTGGGGGTTGATATAGGGAGAATTAGGCTCAAAACAATGTATTATTGGTCTTAGGATATGAAGAAAAGGTCGAAAATATCCTTCATTAAAATTGTCAAGACCCAAACCATAACCACTATCTATGGTCATAGATTGGACCCTGAGTTGTAAATAGAGGGGTCTTGTCCTGGTTATATATTAAACTTATAAAATTGCCTCTAGGACTTTATCTACGAGTCTTCTTTATGACTCGTAAAATATTTTATGATTTATAGACCTTCAGTAAAATAGCCCAACGCTTAGAAAAAATTTCAAACTCAGGGGGACAAACGACGAGACCTTTCTATGGCTGGTAAAATGGACTATGATATATCTTGTTCATTCATAAACCCAAGTTCAGAAGCCTAATTCTTTCGACCAACTGTGAACCCATTGCACGAACCCCTTCTAATGGTCCGTTGCTCCTTTTACGGGTTGTACACGCCCCTCGTGAAAAGCCTTATACTTAACAAAATTCTCACCCTCAAAGGCCTTTGTCCATGAGCCTTGTTGACGACTCGTGGTTTGAACCACGAGCCATAAATGAAATTTGTACAGTGGCCTGTAAATTTCCAGTTTTCAACATTTCTGCACTTTTGTTCTTCCTAAATTTTGAGGCCTTACAATGTCATCCTTTATATTTTGGTATTTGTCACGATGCGAACCTATGGTCTAGTTATAACATGGTAAATGAGAAACTCGAAGGTACCTCACCCAAGTCTCTTAGAATTCATAGATAATTAAACACTATAATGCAGAATTTAAAGGCGGGAAAAGGACAAAGGAGACATTCATTCACATAAAACATGGGAAGAAGTCAATGTTAAACATCACGTCCAAAAATACCAAACTACATAAGACTTAGCGAGGGCTATGACGTACTTACGCTTCCCTCAAATACAAAAGACATAGAAATAAGATAGAAAATAAAAGTCTCTAACAATAACTCCAAACAACATAAATATCTCATAGGTACAAGCAAGAAGAAAAGGGTGACATCCTCGGACTAAGGGCTCACCAAAGCTAGTAGTCTTGGTAGTTAAAAGGTATCTACATGCTAGTGGAGGAGGTAGAACGCCAGTCCCTAAATGGTGACATTATGTAGGTGAAATCTTTTGAAGGTTTTTGGCCTGGGGAGCTCACAAAGGAGCACATCGTGGCTCGTGGTACACACCACTAGTCGTAATGTGTCGCATAGAGGGGCTCTTGGGGATGGTTCTAGCTTCCCTTGAGGTTCATTGAAGTTTTGGCTAAGGTCCTTTTTAAGGAACCCTTCACGGCCTGTGGTGCATGATATGGTGTTAAAATACAACACTTTTGATGCTTAAAATTTGGAATTTAGTGTGTTATCAAAGTGATGTTAGTAGGTTTGATGTGTATTTATGTTTATTTGGTAGGAGTATAGGATTTGGCATGATTTTGAGAAAAAGTCTACAGAAGTTAAGTTTTTCAGGACTTACGGACACTCTATGAGCTGTGGATACTTCCACGAGCCGTAGGGAGGTTTCGTGATGAGACCCAATGACGGGCCTAGTTTTAGATATTGCATCCATGAACTGTCAGATGAGATGTAGAAGTTTTCACGAGTCGTGGATCGGCTTTATGCCTGGAGGATTAGAGTTTGAAGAGTTTCTGAAGAGCTGTGAAACGAAACCCTATACGAGTTGTAAGTCTGAACATGGACTATAGGAAGGTCTCGTGGATTGGAAGCCAAGTTTTTTAAGAATGCAGAGTATGAATCCCAGGTACGGGCCATGGATCTTATAGCTTGTAACCTAGTCCATAGAATCTACTGAATTCAGTTTTCCTATTCTATTTTTTATTTGTATTTTCATTATTATAAATAGGGGTTTTTAGGTTTTTTAGATAGGGAGATGAACAAGAGACGCAGAAGACAACTGAGAAACACTTTTGAGACCGTAATTTGTTATTTCAACATTAAAAACATTACATTGTGATTTCTTGTGCAAAACTTTGGATTTCTTGTTCTTAATTTCATCATTATGAGGGTTAAATCATGTTATTCCATAACATGATTCTTTCATCTACAATGATTATGCATAGCTAAATCCACAACTAGGATTATAAAAACAATGAAGAACTAACAAGGTAAATCCGAATAATCTGTAATTCTTGAAAAGTGTGCATACATGTGTTAATTAATTCTCTTCATTATGAATGCTTTTTGATGGTTGCTAATGTTAGAATCTTCCTAATTCATGCTGACTGGATCAAGGTAGTAATGAATAGATAAAGAGATTAATTAAGTGATCCCTCTCGTCTAATCAACCAAACTGGATCCAGGGCAGGTTTCACTAGAAAAAAAAAAGGTAAGGGTTAGTAATGTCACACTATGGGGATAGATCAAATCACATAAAGTGAAATTTACCTCTCACATGGATCAAAGGGTTTTGTAAACTTAACTTACCATTCTGCATGCTATACACTAGAAAATATTACGATTATCTGGTGATACTAAGTTAGAAATTCATAGGGAACACAATACCCTAATTACTTCTCTCATTGATTTCACAACACTTACTTCAAGTTTAGGTTCATTGTCTGAAATTTCAAACCTCCCTATTTTCAGAAGATAAGAAGGTTAATTCATTCCATTAGGTTTATATATTTTGACAACGACTACTTATACCTTCAAAAAGAAGGTGTAGTTTAGGCGGCATCAAAATTTTGGCGGCGTCGCTGGGAGATACAGCTTTTAGACTAGTTTAATAAGAGTAATTTGGAAATTAATTCTTATTTTCCTCATTTAATATTTCTTGTTGTTTTTATTTTATTTTAGCGTACAGGTGTAGTGTATGTGCAACACTCGTAGTCGAGGCAAACCCTTGACTCCGTTTGACCTTGAGCTCCAGAAGACATTGAGAAGAATGGCCTAAAACAATCCAAACAACACTGCAAATGATGTTGTGAATACAACATTGAATCATAACAACAACAACAACAACAACGACAACAACGACAACAACAACAACAATAACAATGACAATGAGAACGACAATGACAATAACGACAATGACAACAACAACAACAATAACAATAACAATAACAACAACAACAACAACAACAACAACAACGATAACAACGACGATAATGATAACGACAATGATAATGACAATGACAATGACAATGACAACAACAACGACAACGATAACATTTGAGGATGCTAATCCACCACCACAGGATTTTCAAGTCGCGGCTAACACATGAAATCAATATAGGCTTGTTCCTATGTCAATAGATGCCAGTGGAGCTATTGTGTTACCTCTATTATTGGATGACACAAAATTTGTCGTTTCGAGTGGGTTATTTCAAATTCTGCAAAATCGAGGGTTATTTGCGGGCTTACCATCAGAGGATCTGTATAATCACTTGTACAATGTTGTCTTCGTCTGCAAGAATATGATGGGGAATCAGAATTTGTCCATGGATGTCATTGGGCTCTATTCTCCCCATTGTCTCTAATTGGAAAAGCAACACTATGGTTATCTGATCTCCCACAGAGTTCAATCAACGGTTGGGAGGAAATGCAGAAGACCTTTTTGGTGAGGTTCTTTCCTAGGTCGAAGAAGCTGAAATTAAAGGATCAAATCAACAACTTCGAGCAATTGCCTAGTGATTCGGTCAGCACTATGTGGAAGAGGTTCATAAGTTCTTGAGGAGTGTTCGTGACCATAAGATCATTAGGCCTTCAGTTTGCCAACCCATTTCAGAGGTTAGGGCTCGAGTTGAGTCACACTTTGCGACTATGCTTACGGAGAGGCTTACACTGGTACATAGCTGCATTGATGCATTTGAGAGGCGAGTGGAGCAGAGCCTCAGTTCAGTTCAGCCCAGCCTGCTGACTTGACGGGCATTTAGGCAGAGATCCAGTAGCTCCATTTCGAGATGAGGGCAGCAGCATTAGAAATACTTGTTCTTCCTTCATTTGGCACCATTAAGGCAGTTGTTGGTCTATTCGGCCTCCAGGAGACATCACTCTGCGCCCTCAAAAAGAGTCCTTGCCTAGAGAGGGATGATCCAGATGTTGTGAGGCAAGAGGCGGAGTTGACAGAGATTGAGTAGTTTGAAGTTGTGAGACTTCACTCCATATCAGATGAGGAAGCCCAAAAGGCACGTGAGCTAGAGAGGATGAGGGGTTTTAGACCCTCCGGACATGTTGTCATTACTAAGGAGACTACCAGGAAGGTCGAGGGTGGTAAGACACAGTCGGAGACTAGCACTTAGATGAGCAGGTATGTTCTTTTTGACCCCTATGCTTTGATTTAGTTATGTTTTGTTACTTGAGAGTACTTGTTCTAATAAGTGAGGTTTAATTTTGATGAAAAGCATGATCTGAGAGTCTATGTTAATAGTATAATCAGTGCCAAGTGTGTGTGAGCTTCTTTGTATAATTCCTATATTATGTTTCAATTCAGAATTTACCCTGTTGATCTTGAATTTACCATGTTGCTCTTACTAAAACTGTAGATTAGTTGGTTAGGAAAGGATCTTAGGAAATTGTTCAAATTAGCCCACTTAGCCTAACTAACCAACGAAATTCTTGATGTATCCCTTAGTCCTAATGTGTAAGCTTTACATGTACCCTTATATTGGTAAACACCTAAATAATTGAGCCTTTTTTAATGTGAAATCCTGAATTTGGCCCTAGTCCTTCCTTGAATATTCTACACCTAGACTGAGGCAACAAAGCTAAAGTTGAGGGCGGCTATCAAAAGTGGCTCTATTCATAGGTTGGATATTGTGCACCTCAACTCAGGCCAAAAGCCTAAGTTGAGGGTAGCTGGTATAAGGGAGATTACATTAAATAGGGTGGAAGCTAGTGATACATGAAAAGGGGGGAAATGTGTTATGGGTGCAAGAAAGATGAATAGTGCCTAAAAAATGAGCTAAAAAGAAAGAGAATTAAAAATAAAAGGCAATTAGTTTTAAAATGTGGTAAGGCATCTAGAAAGGTTTGAAATAGGATAAGGAAAGAATGAGCGGAAAATAACAACGTTGGTAGGGCAAAAGTGAAGAATAATGCAGTGTCAAGGAGGTTCATTAGTCACTATGTTCCTAAAATATCATACCAAAGCCCTCTGATCCTACGTTACAAGACAAGAAAGTCCTATAGTGATCCTAGTCCAAGAATTCAAAGGTCATAGATGTGAGTATAAGGGAAAGCATATGGTACAGAGCGTCGTGTTTGAATATATGTTGTTAGTGTAAGTTATATTGTTAGTCTCAAGCATCAAATTTCAAAATACCATCATAAATGGGATATGGGACTTCATTTTGTGAGGGCACTTGAGTGACACTATTGATTCTAGGTAATTTTAGTGATTGTTTCTTATCTATGGATTATCTTACTTGACATAGTTGTATTGTAACACATCTTGGTTTGCATTGGTTTATTTGATGACTATCTGATATGCATTGATGAATTAGGGTGGGTATATGTGCATGATTTAGAGATAATGTATGTTATTAGATTGAGTTCTGTGTGTTTCTAATACTACTTATGTAGATTGAGTCTGTCACTTGAGGATAAGCAATGATTTTAAGTTGAGGGTGTTGATGTGTTGTTAAAATACAACAGTTTTGATACTTAAAACTTGAAATTTTATGTGTTCTCAAAGCGATGTTAGAAGGTTTAATGTGTTTTTATGTTTATTTTGCAGGATTATAGGATTTCGCATAATTTTGAGCAAAGTGTGCAGAAGTTATGTTTTTTAGGACTTACGAGATACTCTACGCACCATGGATAATTCCACAAGCCAAATGGAGGTTTTGAGAGAGACCCAGTGAAGGGATTAGTTTCAGATGTTGTATCCACGAACTATCAGACAAGCTGTAGAAGTTTTCACGAGTTATGGATTAGTTTCGTACCTGGAGGATCAGAGTTTGAAGAGTTTCTGAAGAGCTATCAAACAAAACCCTATAGGGGCCGTAAGTCTGAACACAGCCCATAGGAAAGTCTCATGGATTGAAAGCCAGTTTTTGAAGAATGCAGAGTACAAAGCCCAGGTATGGGTCGTGGATCTTTATATGGCCTATAACCCAATCCGTGAAGTTGCCAAATCCAGTTTTCCTATTCCATTTCTTATTTGTATTTTAATTATTATAAATAGGTCTTTTTAGGTCTTTTAGATAGGGATATGAACGAGAGACACGGGAGAGAACTGAGAAACACTTTTAGGACTTCATAGTTTATGATTTTTACATTGAAGACATTACATTATGATTACTTGTGCAGAACTTTGGATTTCTTGTTCTTAATTTCATCATTGTAAGGGTTCAATTATGTTATTCCATAATATGATTCTTTCATCTACAATGATTATGCATAGCTAAATCCACAACTAGGGTTGTCGAACCATGAAAAACTAACAAGGTAAAATCAGATAATAGTAATTCTTGAAAAGTGTGCATGCATGTATTAATTAATTCTCTTCGTTATGAGTAGTTTTTAACAGTGGCCAACATTAGAACTTGCCTAATTCTTGTTGACTGGATGATGGTAGTAATGAATACGAAAAGAGACTAATTAACATGATTCGATGTGATCCCTCTCGTCTAACAACCAAACTGGATCAAGGGGAGGTTGTACTGGAACAAAAGGTAAGGGTTATTAATGTCGCACTACAGGGATAGATCAAATCACATAGTGAAATTTACATCTCGCCTGGATCAAAGGGTTTGGTAAACTTAACTTACCGTTCTGCATGCAACACACTAGAAAAGATTATGATTATCTGGTGATATTAAGTTAGGAATTCATGGGGAACATAATACCCTAGTTACTTCTGTCACTGATTTCATGACACTTGCTTCTAGTTTAGGTTTATTGCCTGCAATTACAAAAAAAACCTTTTCGGGAGATAAGTAGGTTAATTCATTCGACTTGCTCGTAATTACTTTAGATGTAGACCATATTCCCTGTGGGTTTGACTATAACTTTGGTTAGATTATATATTTTGACAACAACGGCTTATACCTTCAAAAGGGAGGTATAGTTTGGGCAACATCAGTGCACTCCACAGGTCTTGTAGGGTGCCTTGGAGGTGGCCTTGGTCCAAATGAAGGTTTCTCTAAGATTCCTTGGAGATTTTTCAATGAAGGGTTCCACCAAAGAACCCTCCACTTGAAACCTCATGTTTTTCCAAGTATGCACACCACGGAACCCCTTATGGCCCATAGTGCACACTGCGGTCCGTGTAGAGTTTCATGCAGTGCACTTCGTCAATTTTTGGCGCCGTTTCATAAGGGTATTTTGGGTACTTTGGCCTAAACCCTTGCTCTTTTAATACTTTTACACCTATTTTAAGACACCTAAGTCATTCCTTAGTCACTTCATTCTCATTCTAACACTTAAACTCTGGAATTTAAGTTCCTAAAACTCCTTTCAAGCGAAGTTTTGAATATTCAAGGGTGCTTCAAGCTCAAGTCTATTTTATCTTGATCTTCCTAAATTCTTAAATGTATGTGTGGTTTCATTCATGATTACCTTGCAATCATCAAGCCGCAAAATGTATTTCATAAATTTCATGATTTCTAAGTATGAATAACAAGTGGATTTTGTGATTTAACTTCAAATTGATGGAATTAAGTTATAGGTCGTTATCAATTGTTTATTTTAGTATGAATTAAGTCTTATTATGTAGTTTACATGGATTTCATAATATTTTAATATGGTCTTTTAGTTATGAATTTATGTATGGGTAATTTGTAGCATAATTCAATTGATGATTTCTTCATGGATTATGAGTGTTTTTATCTTATTATCTTATTTTAAGTATAAATTTCAAGTACCCATGCTATCTCCTCATTCCTCATGACATGACATGCATGAACAAAGCTTTTTATGATATTTATGATGTGGATTATTACCCAATTATGATTTCAAGACAAGTATGGTTATGAGATGAAATGTGATCACATAATGTCTATGATATGACTTTAAGCGATTATCGGTGTGTATACACCATCATGTACAAGTATAAATGAGCTATTCCTATGCATGTAATTATGAATTGAAGTGTGGTTTGGCTTTTAAGACCAAGTATGCATGATTATGAAGTATGATTTGGCTCTTAAACCTAAGTATGTATGATTATAATTATAAAAGACTTATGATCCTATTTCAAGCATGTATATGTATATGTATATGTATACTTGTGGGATGATGACTTAGCACTGAATGAGATTGGAGGTGGGAGCTTGATATAAGGAGTCGTTATATAAAATCTACCTTTCTCATAACTATGTACCATCATAGGTTCATGTTTATGAACTTTTAAAGGATGACGATGTATGTATGTACCACCACCCACCAAAATGGGAAAGGCCTGTAAGGTGAGGGTATGGTCTACGTTTGACAAGTAGATCACTCTTTCTCCGGTGTAGAGGAAATATCAAGATTTCGTGTAATAGTACGCATGCTCTTATATGTTGGTTAAGGTCCCATCCCTGCTATGTTTATGTGTTATGGCATTCATGCATCATGGATTTAAGGTATATTGTTATGACATTCATTCCTATATACTTCTTTCTATATATATTTACGTGCTTTCACATTTAACATTGAAATGCAGGTTATCATGTTCATATGTATATCATGCCAGCATACTTAGTACCTTCAAACATACTAACACATATTTTTTACCTACATGATCTAACTATGTAGGGACCGGAACTTTTCTCATTCACGTCTTTACAGCTAGATTCGATTTTTGGAAGTATGCTTGTGGTGAGTCCTTTATTCCAAGGATAATACCCACCATCTATCTACCTATATTATGTTATATTTACTTTATATTGTTTATGCTGAGGATGAGCCACATACATGTCTTGTCCCCGTCCCACTACGATTAAAGGTATTATTGGAACACTATGTTATATATTAATCATACTAGGCTATGTATCTATGGAGACTATCCCCAAGTCCTTATCCGATGTTGTGTTGTATGTGACATATTGAAAGTTGATGAAAGTCCCACATCCCTACTTTCCCATAGAGTGTGTCCAATGCTCCCTTTCCCTTGGACTTATTTGTTAAAGTATGTGATGGAAACCTCATGCCCCTACTCCTATAAATTGTGTCCTACTTTCCCTGCCCTTCAATATTTATTGTTAATGTTTATTCCATGCTACCTAACCAATGATGTTCTTAAGTATGGTATGAGTCTTTTTTGGGGACTTTCGGGTTCCTATTCACATGTTACATCTAGGCCCTAGGCTTAGGTCGTGACAGTAGGAAAAATATGCAGTAGTATGTTTGAATGTACTAAGTATGTAAGATGCAATGCAAATATGAAACTGTAATGTCATCATGCATGAAATTGTAATGAATCATTCATAAAATTTAAAAGTCTCCATGCATGAAATTGTAATATCACTGTTCCAAACATGCAAGACATAATCAAGGAATAATACTCAACAGAAAGTAAAAGTCAATGCAACATATGAAGCAAGTTTAAAACAACATAAACATCAAATCTGTAACTTGTGGGAGAAGACCTTAACTGACATATAAGATCATGTGATATCTACATAGAATCCAACATAACCCCCTACGTTGGCATGGGGTGACCACTTACTGGGTGGAACTCTGTCAACTTAAGCATGCACCTTTCTTTATTATTAGAGCTTTCGTGTATCAACTATCCTAGACTACAAGGGCTCCTATAGTGGCACATAGTTCATCGGGAAAGGGGTTGATACTAGGGTTTCCCTTACTGAACCCTACTAAATGCCTCATTCAGTGCTAAGCCAATCCAATGGGATACTTTAGAAAACATAAGCATATTCATGTAATTATAACTTAGAATTATAAGTAGCATAATTAGGAGTAGCTCATCATCTTGGGATCCACTCAAGTGAGAATTTCCCTTTCACATCGTAGGTCCATCTTATATATGAAAAGGGCTTCGTAACTTACTTATAACTTTGACAACATTCATAACTTTAAAAGCTTACTTTTAGCCCTTATCCTTAACATCATAAAAAAATTAGCATGAACGTAGTGGACCTATGCAATGACTTGAAATCACATGCTTTAATAGTATAATGCATGAACATGATAAAATATGTATCTCTAAAACTAAGCTTAAACAGCCCACACATCATTGAAAAACCCTAGATAATGAAATCATGACAATCAACTTGATTACCATAGGAAATTATGGTATATTATCACATCATATCATAAAATTTACAGTACATGTAAATATATTTTAAAATGTCATTTAAATCATGGTCATAAAACTCAAAATTTTAATGAACTTAAAGGAAAGGTAAAAAGATTTATGAGGAACCTTGTGGGTGGAAGCTACCCACAAATCAAGCTCATATACCTAATTAAGATCTTAAGGAAAGACTTAAAGAAGTTGAAGAAAAAATCTCTTGAATGGAAACCCTAATCCTTGCCTTTGCCTTGAGAGTTCTTGCCTTAGAAATTTTTGAGAGAATTAGGAATTGAGTAAATGAGAGTGGAGTAAAGGGTTTAGGGTCTGATATGAAAAGGGAAAGGGACTTTAGAATGACGTAGTTTTAAGCGTAGGTATGGACAATGGACAAAATTGCCCTATATTAAAACTAACAGGACCCAGTCTACAACCTGATTTATGGGTTGTAAAAACGTAAAACGGTTTACGGATTGTACTATAGGTTTCATCCTGTTTAGTTTTCCCAATTTCTAAAATTAGGTCTCTGAAGGTCAATCTACAACCCCACTCTATGACTCGTAGAATGGTCTATGGGTCATAGAAACCCCTCATGGTTTCCTTACACACTTAGCGAATTTCCAGTCTTTAGGGTCCCATCTATGAGATTAAACTATGGTCAGTGAACTTAAGCACGAGTCATCCTGTTATTCATAATCCCAACTTCAAAAACCATATTTTCCATCAGCTCCATTCATCGAACCATGAATCTATTCTATGGTTTGTAGATCCTTTTACGAACCATAAAGACCTCCCGTACATGACCCTTATACTTGATCAAATTTTTCATACAAGCCAACCCCATTCATGAGCCTAGTTTACAACCTGTAGTTTGAACCACAAGCCATAGATGAGGCTTATACTTTTGACCTACAACATTTTCAGTTCCACTTCTTTTGAAATCTCGAACCTCCTAAATTATGGGTCCTTAACATATCTCTCATTTGGGAACATTTGTCCCCAAATGTGCTAAACATAGGCTCTATGGAGTTAAGGAAGTAGCTAACAACCCAGCACGAATGCAAAATACAATTTCTAACATCTTTTCATGAAATTTTCAAACTTATGTTTCTCATATCAACCTAAAATAGTCCCATGATCATGCAAACATACATAAATGACATAGAAACTGAAATGCAAGAATTTTGATGTCTTAAGGCAGGAAGAACTTAGTATCTTAGGCTAGTGTAGAGTGGAAAAGATTAGGATATTGCTTCATCATGACCGATTATGCTTCCCACATAACATTTTTAACTTGTTAATTTCTCCAAAGTACTTTAATGGATGCAACCTCCTTGATCCTTAACCTCTTCAATTGCTGGTTCGGGATATTAAATGAAACCTCGTCATAAGAAAAATTCTCTTCAATGCTCAAACCCTCCAGCAAGACTATGGAATTTGGATCCCCCATGAATTTTCTCAATATGGATACATGGCACACCAGGTGTGTCATGTTCATCTTCATTAGCAAATCCAACTCGTAAGACACCTTGCCAACCCTTCTTAAGATTTTGTAAGTCTCTGCATACCTAGGGCTCAATTTTTATACCTAGGGCTCAATTTTTCCTTCTTGCCAAACCAAACTACACCCATCATGGGAGATACCTTTAGATAGACCCAATCATCAACATTGAATTCAAGTTCTCTTCTCCTAACATCATAGTAACAATTTTCTTGACTTTAAGCCATTTTTAACTTCTCCCTTATGAGTATTACCTTTTTCATGGCATTCATGAGTAAATGTAGCCCTAACAAAGCCATCTCACCAATTTCAAACCACCTAACCGGTGACCGACATCGTCTACTATACAAAGCCTAAAATGGCACCATCTCAATGCTTGAGTGAAAGCTATTGTTGTAGGCAAACTTAATGAGAGGTAGATGATCATCTAACTTTCTTTGAATTCTAACACAAAATCCCTCAACATATCTTCAAGCATTTAAATTGTTCATTTGGCTTGCCTATCGATTTGAGGATGGGAGGTTGTGATTAACTTTACCTTAGTACCAAGGCCCTTTTGAAATGACCTCCAAAAGTAGGAGGTGAATTGAGCTCCACGATCTAATATGATGGATAATGGAACCCCATGTAGCCTTACCAACTACTGTAGGATATACGACTTGGCATAATCCTCGGCACTCAAGGTTGTCTTAATCGATAAAAAATGATCTAACTTCATCATTCTATCCACTATCAGCCATATGGATTCAAAATGTATCTTTGTCTTAGGAAACCCAACTACAAAGACCATATTGATCTCTTCCCACTTCCAAGTACAAATTTCAGTGTCTTGCACTAGGCCACCTAGCCTTTGATGTTAAACCTTAACTTGTTGACAATTGGAGCATTCATACACAAACTTTTCCATGTCCTTCTTAATTTTGTTTCACCAATACATCTCCCTTAGGTATCCATACATTTCTTTTTTGAACTAGGAGGAATAGAATAAGAGGAACTTTGAGCTTCTTGCAATATTAAACCTTTACATCCATTAACATCCGGCACACAATATATCCTTTGGTAACTAAATACCCCATCTCCCCTTGTGAGAAGACCTCTATCTTTTCTTCTTTCACCAAGGCCTTTAATTCAATCAAGGAAGGATAAAGATCTTGCTTAGACTTGACATCCTCAATCAATGAAGACTTAGATCCATTTGATATCATTATACTACCATTGCCCGTGTCACTCAATCTCACTCCCAACCTAAAAAAACCTATGGACTTCTTTTGCCAGCTCCCTTTTTCCATCATCTTTAAGGGGGGCACACTACCAGTAACGACCCGGGCCTATGGCCTAGTTGTCACACAGCAGATTAGATACCTGTAGGACCTCACCCAAGCCATCTTAACATATCAGGCATTCATAGGCATAAAACTCATAAATTTGAAAAGTAAAGGGTAGGGTCTATGGGATATCATTTGATATTAAAATAACATTTTAAAATATACAAAAATTTCATAAACATACCAATTAGACCATGGGTAAACGAGAACCGATATCAGTCCATTTCTCTCAAGTAGAAAAGATTCCAAATGTTAACAACATAAAAGCTTCCAAACACCAACATATACATCTAGTCCAAAATACATAGCAAGAAAGGAAATAGGTGGAGTCCGAACTAAGGGTTTACCACAAATAAACTAATCTTAAACGTTAGAAGAACTAGCCACGAGCCGGGGGAGGAGCACCTATTCCTATATAGTTAAATCATGTAGGCAAAATATACGTTAGTACTTTTAGAATATATTAAATATGTGAGATGCAATGTAATTATGAAATTGTAATGCCATCATTCATAGGTAAAGACTTACATGTATGATATGGTTAAGGTGTATTATCATGAGTTTAAGCAAGTACAAGGAATATCATTCAATATGAGCAAGAGTAATGAATAAATAGAACACATGTGACGGAACCAAGTCATAGATCATAGAATTTGTGGGAATGGACCATAACAAACATATAAGACCATGTGAGTTACTACATGAAATCCAACATAACCCCCTATGTTGGCACGGGGAGACCACTTGTCAGGAGGAACTCCGTCACTTCGCATGCATCATGATATGACATAATTGGCCTATGTGGATCCACTAGCCTAGCTCTACATGGGCTCCTATGGTGACGCATAGTTAATGGGGCAAGGGGTTGCTTCTAGGGTTCCCTTATCAAACCCGACCTCGTTGCCTCATTTGGTGCTAAGTCATCCCGCGGAATCTTTAAAACCAAAAGTTAGTCAAATTATGACATTTAGAATCATAAGTAGCAATCTCAAGAGTAGCTCAAAACTTAAGACACCACCAAGTGAGAATTGTTCCTTCATCTTGGAGACCTTCACAAACATCTTTTAGGAAATTGTCAACATGCTTATATCTTTGAAAAACTATCACTTCAAAATTTTTCTTTTATTCCCTAATCATTATCATATATCATACAAGACTTGACTTGAAACTTAGTGCGCTTAGTCATAACCTGAAACATTTATAAATCATGTGGTTCATGCATGATAATGGGAAAATAGGCTTATTCAAAACATGTAAAATAGCCCACACTTCATCATTCAAGCCCAATCATTGGGGTCATAATTATCAACTTAAAACATATGAAAATACTAAGTAGAGCATTATCTGGTAACATTGAAGAGATATAGTAACATAAAACATCATGAAATCATCATTAGCATGCATGGTGGTATTTAAGGAACTTAACGAAAAAGTAAAATCTTTTATATGGGACTTTGTGGGTGAAAGTATACCCACAAATCAACTCACATGCCTTGGGTAAGCTATGAAGAAAGAATTTGATGTTATTGAAGAGACTCTCAAAACCCTGACCTCCTTAGCTTGATCTGGAAAAGGAAGAATGCCTTAGGAATTTTTGAAAGTGAAAGAATGAGGATAAGGGGTGGAAATCTAGGGATTTATGGTCTTATTAGGGGCCTAAAGAGTCGCCAATATGGTATAGTTTAGGTTTAGGAGTGGTAGAAATGATAAAATTGCACTTTATTAAAACTGCCAGACACCATTTATGAGACCCCAATTACGGCCCGTGGATGAAACCAAGAGTCGTGGTTCTCATCATCACGTTCTTTTTTTATAATCTTCAGAAACTGGTTACCAACCACCAACCACAAAACCTCTATCCATTGGCAGTACATCATTCCACGAATGGTAGATGGCCTCATGGAGTCCTTTCACACTTAGAAAAATTTTCACTTTCCTAGACACTATCTACGAAGGCTGACTAGGGGTCGTGCATGGGACTATGGACTATCCTGTTAATCGCGGTTTACCTTTCAAATTTTCTTCATGTCTAGAACTCACACCTACGACCCTTTCTACGAACTATGAACACTTCTACGGGGCGTATGTGCCCTATCTGGACCATTTTATACTTCCTAAAATTCCCATCCACGAGCCTGGTCTATGACTGGTGGTCTAAACCATGGGTCGTGGACTTGGCTTCGTGGACTGACCCTGGGCATTTCTAGTCCAACTTTTTTGCACCTTCTAGGCTCCTAACTTGAGGGTCATTACTCTACCCATTGACACCCTACTAAGTGCGTCAGCTACTATATTATCCTTCCCAGGTGATATTTCACACTCATGTGATAATCCTTGAGAAGTTCTAACCACCTCCTTTGCCTTAGGTTGAGGTCCCTTTGAGTGAACGCATGTTGGAGGATTTTATGATCGGTGGATATATCAGCATGAACCTCATACAAGTAATGACATCATATCTTTAATGAAAAATCATGGCCACAAGTTCAAGATCATATGTCGGATAATTCTTTTCATGCACCTTCAATTGCCTTGAGGCAATAGGTAATCACCTTCCCATTTTGCATCAACACACAACTCAAACCAACCTGTGAGGCGTCACAATACACCACGAATCCATCGATTCCCTCCAGTAAAGTCAAGATTGGAGTTGAAGTCAACATATACTTCAAGATTTGGAAACTCTCTTCATACTCATTCATCCATACGAAATTTACTTTCTTTTGAGTCAACCTAGTTAAAGGTGATGAAACGGAAGAGAAACCTTCAACAAACCTTCTATAGCACCTGATTAGGCCCAAGAAACTCCTACTATTCAAAGGAGTCAATGGCATAGGCCAATTTCTCACTGCTTTTGTTTTCTTAGGATCAACTTTGGTTCCATCACTCGACACCACATGCCTAAGGAAGGCAACTTCTTTCAACCGAAATTCACATTTGTCAAACTTAGCAAACAATCTCTTCTCCCTCAAAGTTTGCAAACCACCCTCAAATGTTCTATATGCTCCTCTTCACTCCGAGAGTATATCAAAATGTCATCAATGAACACCATAACAAACATATCAAGGTAAGGTTTTAATAACATATTCATAAGGTCCATAAATATCATTGGTGCATTGGTTAGGCCAAAGGACATCACCACAAACTCGAAGTGTCCATACCTTGTTCGAAAGCCATTTTGGGAATATTACTTTCCCTCACCCTTAGTTGGTGATAACCGGACCGCAAGTCAATCTTGGTAAAGTGTTTGTCCCCTTGAAATTGATCAAACAAGTCATCAATCCTTGGAAGTAGATACTTATTCTTGATGGTAACTTTGTTGAGTTGTTGGTAGTCTATGCACATTTGGAGTGACCTATCTTTCTTTCTCACAAATAACACCGGGGCACCCATGGGGACCTACTTGGCCTAATGAAGCCCTTCTCCAATAGATCATTTAATTGATCTTTTAGCTCCTTTAACTATATTGGGACCATTCAATAGGGATGAATGGAGATAGGTTGAATATCGACCAAGAGGATTGTGTCGAAGTCTATTTCTCTTTTGGGAGGATCATCGATTAACTCTTTCAAAAAGATATCGGGAAACTCATTTATAATACGAATCAACTCAAGAGAGTAGATTTCAGAAGTGACATCTCTAACCCTTACTAGACGATAAATACATCCGTTGGAAATTATTTTACGGCCTTTGAGATAAGAAACAACCAACCACTACATGAAGAACTACTATCCTTTCACTCAAGAGTAGACTCATTTGGGAATTGGAATTTGAGGCTATGAGTTCGACACTCTATAGAAGTGTAGAAAGAATGCAACTAATCCATCCTAAGTAATGACATCAAAATAAACTATGGAAAGCTCTACTAAGTTACAAGGAACAACTTTATGCAATATGGATATGAGATAACCCCTATAGACACTTTGTGCAATAATGGACTCTCTTATGGGAGTACAAACTTCAAAAGGATCATTTAGGACTTTGGGGCATGTATGGAATATAATTTCAAGAAATGGATTTACAAAGGACAAATCGTCTCCCGGATCTAATAGTGCATATACATTAATATCATAAATTTTTAACATATTGATAACCATGTTCGGAGTCTCTTCCACCTCTTGGTGAACATGTAAAGTGTAGAACCTATTGGCCCTTGGAGCACCTTGAGCTTGTCTACCTTGGACTTGAGGTCTATCACCATGCTTTTACATTCCTTGGCATGGTGATTGGGCTTGCCACATTTGAAACATGCATTAGAGCCAGCTAGACACTCTCTTTTTATGGGGCCTTCCACACTTGGCACAATTGGGAGAAGCTTGTGCACCTGATCCTCTTTGTGGCTTGGGATCGGTCCTCTGGTTTTTGAAACGAGGAGAAGGAGTGTTGGTTGACCTTTGGCTCACTTGCTTTTGTCTACTTTGGAACTTTCCATAGCCACCACTCCTTTGGTGAGAGAATTCACCACCATCCATTCAAGACTTTTTGGACTCCCTAGCACGCTCCCTCAATTTATGTTCTTCAATTTGCTTCGTGTATGTCATTAGGAAGGAAATGTCCATCTCTTACACAAGCACTGCAGTTTTGCACTTTCTGGATACCAATTCGGACACCCTGGAGATAAATGTGTTCATTCTAGCCTGCGGGTCCGCCACCATGAATGGCACATACTTGGATAGCTTAGTAAATTTGAGGGGGTATTTCTTAACACTCATATGACCTTTCTTCAAATTTATGAACTTAATACCTTCGCTTTCCTTAGCTCCAATAGGAAGAACCTACCCGAGAATGTACCTTTGAACTCTTCCCACTTTATTTGGCCCGCTTCCTGACCTCTTTCATCGACCCATTGATCATACCAAACCTTTTCCATACCTTTGAGTTGATAGGCCACAAGCTCGGCCTTCTCCTTCGATGGAAACCTCATGATGGCCACGTTCCTATATGCCTCAACGATGAATTCCACCAGGTCTTCATCAATCTTTGAACCATGGTATGTTGGCTGGTTAATTCTTGTAAAATCCTAGATCCTTGTCGCTAGTGAAGGTGCTTTGAGAGGAAGTGCAACCTCTCGGTTAGCTTGATTTGTCAAGACTTGGCCAACATGGTAAAAGTGGCTTGGAACTCCACATATGTCACTCCCTCCTTTTGTTGTGCGGGAGGAGCTTGGTCATCATTCACCTTCCTCAGTAAAGGAGCTCTTCTTGGCAGCATGATCTAGAGATGGCAAAGGGAATATTATAAGATAAGGGAAAACCTTAGACATCTCTAAAGGCACGACATGAATCATAAAGAAGGAAAATTTTCCTAAATGCCTCATAGCCTCTTGTTCATAATTTTGGCGCGCTTCAAAACTGTGAACAAGACTATATTTGACGTGCTATGTTAGACATCTGAGGAATATTTCAAATCTTGTATCTGATACCAAGTTTATCATGATCCAAGCCTAGGGCTTAGTTGTAACACGGCGATGAGGAACCAGAAGGGACCTTACCCAAGCCTCTTAATATTCATTAAACATTCATAGGTAATTAAACATCATAATGCAGAATTTAAAGGCAAGAAAGGGACTAAGGGAGACATTCATTCACTTGAAACATGTGAAGAAGTCAATGTTAAACACCACATCCAAACATACCAAACTACATAAGACTTAGCGAGGGCTATGACATACTTAGGCTCCCATCAAATACAAAAGACATGAAAATAAGATAGAAAGTAAAAGTCTCCAATAATAACTATAAACTACATAAATGTCTCATAGGTACAAGCATGAAGAAAAGGGTGAAATCCCTAGATTAAGGGCTCACCAAAGCTACTAGTCTGGTCATCAAAAGCTAGCCTCGTGCTGGCGCAGGAGGTGGAGTGTCGGTCCCTACATGGTGACATCATGTAGGCAAAATATGTGTTAGTACATTTGAATATACTAAGTATAAATGGCCACGTTCCTATGTGCCTCAACGATGAATTCCACCAAGTCTTCATCAACCTTTGAACCATGGTATGTTGGCTGGTTAATTCTTGTAAAATCCTAGATCCTTGTTGCTAGTGAAGGTGCTTTGAGAGGAAGTGCAACCTCTCGGTTAGCTTGATTTGTCAAGACTTGGCCAACATTGTAAAAGTGGCTTGGAACTCCACATATGTCACTCCCTCCTTTTGTTGTGCGGGAGGAGCTTGGTCATCATTCACCTTCCTCAGTAAAGGAGCTCTTCTTGGCGGCATGATCTAGAGATGGCAAAGGGAATATTATAAGATAAGGGAAAACCTTAGACATCTCTAAAGGCACGACATGAATCATAAAGAAGGAAAATTTTCCTAAATGCCTCATAGCCTCTTGTTCATGATTTTGGCGCGCTTCAAAACTGTGAACAAGACTATATTTGACGTGCTATGTTAGACATCTGAGGAATATTTCAAATCTTGTACTCTGATACCAAGTTTATCATGATCCAAGCCTAGGGCCTAGTTGTAACACGGCGATGAGGAACCAGAAGGGACCTTACCCAAGCCTCTTAGTATTCATTAAACATCATAATGCAGAATTTAAAGGCAAGAAAGGGACTAAGGGAGACATTCATTCACTTGAAACATGTGAAGAAGTCAATGTTAAACACCACGTCCAAAGATACCAAACTACATAAGACTTAGCGAGGACTATGACATACTTAGGCTCTCTTCAAATACAAAAGACATGAAAATAAGATAGAAAGTAAAAGTCTCCAATAATAACTCTAAACTACATAAATGTCTCATAGGTACAAGCATGAAGAAAAGGGTGAAATCCCTGGATTAAGGGCTCACCAAAGCTACTAGTCCTGGTCATCAAAAGCTAGCCTCGTTCTGGTGCAGGAGGTGGAGTGTCGGTCCCTACATGGTGACATCATGTAGGTAAAATATGTGTTAGTACATTTGAATATACTAAGTATGTGAAATGGAATGTAAACATGAAACTGTAACGTCATCATACATGAAATTGTAATGCCATCATTCATAAAATTTAGAAGACTTCATGCATGGAATTGTAATGTCATCGTTCAAAACACGCAAGGCCATAGTCAAGGAATAACGTCCAATAGGATGTAAAGGTCAATGTAACATGTGAAGCAAGTTTAAAACAACATAAACATCTAATCCATAACTTGTGGGAGAAGATCGTAATTGACATATAAGACCATATGAGCTACTACATGAAATCCAACATGACCTTCTACATTTGCACGGGGAGACCACTTGCTAGGTATAACTCTGTCAACTTAAGCATGCAGTTTTCTTTATCATTAGGGATTTTGTGGATCCATCAGCCTAGCCTATAAAGGCTCCTACGGTGGCACATAGTTAATAGGGCAAGGGGTTGCTACTAGGGTTCCCTTACTGAACTCCACCTCAACGCCTCTAAGTCAATCCCACAGAATACTTTAGAAAACGCAAGCATATTCATGCGATTATAACTTAGAAGCAAGCATAAGTAGCACAATTACGAGTAGATCATCATCTTGGGATCCACTCAAGTGAGAATTACCCTTTCACATTGAGGGTCCATTTTAAACATCAAAAAAGCTTCGCAACTTACTTTATCTTTGACAACATTCTTAACTTTAAAATTTTGCTTTTAAAGGTTCTTAATATCTTTTTTTTTTTTTTGAGATAACTTGAATCATTATAGGACTTTTGATTGCGGCAGAACAAATGGAGTTAATTATAAATTAGTTTAGAATGGTTTACTAACACATGTTAATATATTAGAAGGTAACTCTTTAATTTCTGTTTTAAGTCTTAAAAGGATTGTCACATTATTTTTGCAAGAAAAAAGGGGCGCAACAGCATTGATGCAAACCATAACTTGGGATGTGAGGATAAATATCACCTATCTTTGATTAAATAAAAAATTAGAAAAAGCTAAATTAATTTTAATAAATTGCTTTGATCTTTAAAAAATTAATTATGTTATTAAAATAAAAAAGTATGTGAATTTTTTTAAAAAAATTTATGTTATTAAAATAAAAAAGTATGTGAATTTTTTTAAAAAAATCAAAATATATTGTCACGCCCCGGGAGGGTACCCTGGGCGTGGCCGGCACTCAGAGACTATCTCTAGTCCCTGAGCGAACCACTTAGCCTCCTCACATCATTTAACATCAAGATAGCGGAAGTAACATCAAAGGAATACCTTAAATAAGGGCCCAATGGCCAACATCAATCTCAACATCAACTAAGTAAGGGAAATATTACTCAGTTCAAAAGGAAACATCTGCATCAATCCTCGACATCATGTCTACAAAGCCTCTAATTCTAACTCGACTGTCTAAGAGTGGTGCCGTGACATGCCATGGCTACCAGACTCAATGAATAAAGAAAAACATAAGTAGAAGGGTTTCCTCCGGAAAGCAAGGAGGCTCACCAACTCAGAACTCGAACTCTGCGGCTTCAACGGTGCGTCTGCTGAAGTCCTCTAACTCCTGTATCTGCATCATAAAACGATGCAGCGCCAAATGGCGTCAGTACGTGGAATGTACTGGCATGTAAAATAGCTGAATAATAGGGTAAGTACACAGCATAAAGAAACATCAACTCAACATCATATTCCATCAGAATGTCAATGTCTATCTAAGGCAAGAGATTAGAATAGACAGTTGACTCATCAACCTCTCATCTCCACATCGTCATCACATCAAAGGGACATCACATCGACTCAACATCACATCAACATCGACTCAAGGGAATATCACATCGACTCAACATCACATCAACATCAGAGTTCTATCAAAGGAACCTAACTGGGAGTTTCTCTAACCGACAACCATCACTTATGAGCCAGTGATGATACAACGAAGCGATGCCGTTGCCACATCCATCCAATACCCTGCCCGGGGTAAAGGACATCACATCAGTGGATCCACAAGAAAACATCAAAACATCAGTCCACTTTTGGGACAAGATAGGAGCCATCCGCATTGCGGTTCAATCCTCTCTTCCTACGCGGGCCACGTAGTTAATGGGTTCGAGTGGGACTCACTCTCTACCCATTTCGGTGCTCAATACTCCTCCCAGAACTCGACATGCTCATAAACATCATCATCATCATCATCATCATCAGTCCCAGAGGGACATAGTACATCATCATCAGTCACATAAGGACATGGTATAATAATTAATACCTCAACATCAACATCGGTCCCAGAGGGACATAGTACATCATCTCAACATCAACATCAGTCCCATGGGGACATATTATAAAACCTCAACATCAACATCGGTCCCAGAGGGACATAGTACCTCACCTCATAACATCAACATCAACATCATAGACTCAAGATTTCTTTTTAGAAATTAGACCTTGAATTTTTAAGACATCGTAATACATCATTCTCATCAACATCATCATCAAGACTCTCATCAAATGTGAAACACGATCACAACATCATCATCGTCAAGGCTCTAGACTCATCCCCTAAATTCATTATGCATGCTTTTCAATTTGCAATTCATATAGGGTTTGTAAATGCACTTACAAAAATGAGTTAAGTATAAAACAAAGTAATGATGATCATCAATTTCTGTAAGAAAATCATTTATACATAGAATACGTAAATTTTTAACATGCATCAACTCTTTACATCAACCTCATCATCAATGACTCTAATCATCAGTTCTCAGAAGGGCACATGGGAGAACATTCCCATGCTTTAAGTTAGCCTTACATACCTGGAAAGTTTTGCTAACACAAGGAAGTACACCCTCCTCTTGATCTCCTCAATCCTCCCTTCCTTCAAGCCCTACCTTAGGTGACTCTTTGGAAGAACGCTTAGAATTTAGGTTTTGAAACCCTTTTCTTCGAAAACTGACCTTAATTAGGCGTAGGGGGACGTTTAGAATAATTAGGAATGGACTAAATTTCCCTCCATAATTTAAAAGAATTACTCCCCCATCTGAAATAACACAGTCCGCGACGCGGACCTGTCGCGGACAGTGTATTTTCGGAAATTCAACTCCGTCGAAAATTTTACAGAAAACACAAGTGTGACTCCGCGACCGATCCGCGACGCGGTTCTGTCGCGCAGGCACACTGTTTTTCGTTTTGGAACGAAAAATTATTTTCCGACTCGATCGCTCTAAAATTCGACCGAGACCCTCTTCCCACTCCATTTTCAGTGCTGATCACGAATCCACTCTCGGATTTTCAATCCGAGCATTGGAAGACGCGTTTTACGCGCACCTCTCCTCTAGGGGTATTTTAGTAATTAGCGGGGCATTACATTATCTCCCCCTTGGGATCATTCGTCCTCGAATGATGAGTAGGAACGACATTTAGCACGAATAAACTCAAGACTCACCTCGATACTCGCTCAATAACATCATTACCTCGACTTCTCATCAACCTCATTAATCATATATTGAGACATCAATTTTTATAAACATCACATCATGGTATTAACATCAATTTTCATACAGGTAAAAATGTTACCTTCGGCATTTTCATCAACCTCGAGCACGAACAGGTGCGGGTATTTTGCCTTCATCTTTTCCTCAGCTTCCCATGTGGCTTCCTCAACGAATTGATTCCTCCACAGGACTTTAACAGAAGCTATCTCCTTGTTCCTCAGCCTGCGAACCTGTCGATCAAGGATCTGGACTGGGATTTCCTCATAAGACAAACTATCTCTAACTCCCGTGCTCTCCACAGGAATTACCAAGGCTGGATCTCCCAAACACTTCTTCAACATCGAAACATGGAACACCGGATGGATTCCATCTAACTCAGAGGGTAACTCTAGCTCGTAGGCGACCTTCCCAATTCTTCGCACAATCTGGTATGGGCCAATATAACGAGGACTTAATTTCCCCTTTTTCCCAAACCTCATGACACCCTTCATGGGTGATACCTTCAAGTAAACCCAATCGCTCACCTCAAACTCTAGGTCTCTCCTCCTCACATCTGTGTAAGATTTCTGACGGCTTTGGGCAGTCTTCAATCTTTCCCGAATAATTTTCACCTTCTCTAAGGACTGGTGAACCAGGTCAGGACCAATCAACTCAGCCTCTCCAATTTCAAACCACCCAATAGGTGATCTACATCTCCTCCCATACAATGCCTCATAAGGGGCCATTTGGATGCTCGCATGATAACTGTTGTTATATGCAAATTCAATCAACGGCAAATGATCATCCCAATTTCCTTTGAAATCAAGGACGCATGCTCTCAACATGTCCTCCACCGTCTGAATAGTGCGCTCTGCCTGACCATCTGTCTGTGGGTGAAAAGCTGTGCTCAAATTCACTTTGGTACCCAATCCTTTCTGGAAGGACTTCCAGAAATGAGAAGTAAATTGGGCTCCTCTGTCCGAGATAATGGACAAGGGAACTCCATGCAACCTCACGATCTCTTGAATATACATCTTGGCATAATCCTCTGCAGTGTTAGTCGTCTTGACTGCCAGGAAATGCGCTGACTTCGTCATTCTGTCCACAATCACCCATATGGAATCATGCTGTCTCCGGGATCTCGGTAGCCCAGTGATGAAATCCATGTTAATCATCTCCCACTTCCATTCTGGAATCTCAAAGTTTTGGGCTAAGCCAATTGGCCTTTGATGCTCAACCTTTACTTGTTGGCAATTTGAACACCTTGAAACAAACTCCGCAATATCTCGCTTCATCCCACTCCACCAATAGACCTCTCTCAAATCGTGATACATCTTAGTGGAGCCTGGGTGAATGGAGTATTTAGTATTATGGGCCTCAGCTAGAATCCTCTCTCGGACACCATCAACATCAGGGACACACAGTCTACTCTGGTACCTCAATACACCATCTCCCCCTTTGGAGAAGACCATCACCTTTTGCTTCTGAACATCCTCCTTCAATTGGAGTATCACAGGATCTCGGTCCTGCTTCTCTTTTACCTCTGTCACTAGGGACGATGCAGACCCATTCCGCACACTAATTCCTCCCTCGTCGTTCTCCTCAAGCTGGACTCCCAATCGAGCCAACCTATGCACTTCCTTTACTAACTCCTTCTCCTCCTCAACATGGGCTGTACTACCCATAGACAACCTGCTAAGAGCATCAGCAACAACATTAGCTTTACCTGGGTGGTACATGATGCTCATGTCGTAGTCCTTGAGCAATTCCAACCATCTTCTCTGTCGCAGGTTAAGCTCTTTCTGACTGAAGACATACTGCAAGCTCTTGTGATCCGTAAACACGTCCACATGCACTCCATACAAGTAGTGGCGCCAGATTTTAAGTGCAAACACCACTGCTGCCAACTCAAGGTCATGGGTCGGATAGTTCTTCTCATGAACCTTAAGCTGCCTGGAAGCATAAGCCACCACTTTACCTCTTTGCATTAACACACATCCCAATCCAACTCTTGACGCATCACAGTATACCACAAAACCTTCCGTCCCATCAGGCAAGGTCAATACAGGTGCAGTCGTCAACCTAACCTTTAGCTCTTGGAAGCTCTTCTCGCATTCTTCAGACCACTCAAACTTGACCTTTTTCTGGGTCAGTTTAGTCAATGGGGCGGATAGGGAAGAAAATCCTTCAACAAATTTGCGGTAGTAGCCTGCCAAGCCCAAGAAACTCCTTATGTCCGTCGGAGAGGTCGGTCTTGGCCAGTTGGCAACCGCTTCAATCTTCTGACCATCTACTCGAATCCCATCACCGGATACCACATGGCCTAAGAAAGCCACTGATTTGAGCCAGAACTCACATTTGGAAAATTTCGCATACAACTCCTGATCCTTAAGAGTTTGAAGGACAACTCTAAGATGTTCAGCATGCTCTTCCTCATCCCTCGAATATACCAAGATATCATCAATGAACACTATCACGAACATATCAAGGTAGGGTTTGAACACCCTATTCATCAAATCCATAAAAGCTGCTGGCGCATTCGTCAATCCAAAGGACATGACCAAGAACTCAAAATGGCCATATCTAGTCCTGAAAGCTGTCTTTGGAATATCACATTCTCTCACCTTCAACTGATGGTAACCTGATCTGAGATCTATCTTCGAAAAGCATGAAGCACCTTGAAGTTGGTCAAACAAGTCATCTATCCTAGGAAGAGGATACTTATTCTTAACTGTGACCTTGTTCAATTGCCTATAGTCTATGCACATTCTTAGTGACCCATCCTTCTTTCGTACAAACAGAACGGGAGCACCCCATGGAGAAACACTGGGTCTAATAAAACCCTTCTCTAACAGATCTTTCAACTGCTCCTTCAACTCTTTCAACTCTGCAGGGGCCATCCTATATGGTGGAACAGAAATAGGCTGCGTCTCAGGAAGTACATCAATACCGAAGTCGATCTCCCTATCAGGAGGGACTCCAGGTAAATCCTCAGGGAACACCTCAGGGAACTCATTTACAATCGGGACAGACTCAAAAGTAGGGGACTCAACATCATCAGACTTAACTCGTACAAGGTGATAAATACACCCCTTAGAGATTAACTTCCTCGCCTTCAGGTAAGAAATAAATTTACCCTTGGGTGCAACATAACCTCCCCTCCACTCTAGGACCGGTTCGTTAGGAAATTGAAACTTAACAACTCGGGTCCTACAATCTATGGATGCATGGCACGCATGGAGCCAATCCATACCAAGAATCACATCAAAGTCAACCATCTCCAACTCCACCAAATTGGCCAAAGTATCCCTATGACAGATGGACACTATACAATCTCTATAGATTCTCTTAGCCAAAATTGACTCACCAGTAGGAGTCGATACTGAAAAAGGCTCGAGCAAACACTCCGGAATAATCTCAAATTTATGGGCCACATAGGGCGTCACAAAAGATAAGGTGGCACCTGGGTCAAGTAGTGCATAACAATCATAAGAAAAGATTCGGAGCATACCCGTAACAACATCTGGAGCAACCTCTTGATCCTGTCGATTACCCATCGCATACAGGCGATTTGTCCCGCCTCCAGCATTAGCAGTAGTTGCCTTCTGACGATTGCCCTCAGGGGGCGCTGTAGAAGACTGAGCTCTATTTCCTCTGTCACTCCACCTCTGAGTCCTCGTAGGGCACTCGCTCTGAAAATGGCCAGGTCGCCCACATGTGAAGCAATTATTAGTGCCCTCACGGCACGCACCAAGATGCAGTTTGCCACACCTGCCACAGGGTGGCATTCCTCTCGGACCTTGAGCAACACTGGCTTGGGACTGAGGTCCCTGTGCTCTGAAATTCTGATACCCATAAGATCGCTGATCATACCTGTTTTGCTGAACAGGTGCACTCGCCATCGACGGTGCATGGCTAGAAGACCTCTTTTGAAAGAATGTCCTATCACCTTTCTTCTGCTTCTGCTGATTAGGCTCATGCCCTTCCGATTTGGCTCTCTTCTTCTGTTGTTCTTCCCTGTCCCTCTTCTTGTCCTCCTCAGTCTGTTGGGCGTAGACCATAAGTCTAGCGATATCCATGTCTGGAATTAGCAATGCTGCCTTACACTCCCTTTTTACGTGTCTGCCCAATCCAGACACATACTTCCTCATTCTTGCCCTCATATCAAGGACCATCTCTGGAGCATATCTGGACAGTTGGATGAACTTCAAGTTGTACTCCTTGACCGTCAGTTCCTCTTGTTTCAGATTCACAAACTCCTCGACCTTCGCCTCCCTCAACTCTTGGGGAAAGAAGTGGTCAAGAAAGGCACTCTCAAACTCCTCCCACTCAGCAGGCTCTGCATCCTCACCTCTAACATCCTCCCACTGGTTATACCAGACATTAGCAACATCCTTAAGCTGATAAGAGACCAGCTCGACTCCCTCCACCTCAGTTGCATGCATAGCTCTCAAAATCTTACGCATCTCATCAATGAAGTTCCGTGGGTCCTCCTCAACCTTTGACCCCGTATAGACCGGCGGGTTCATCCTCAGAAAATCTCTGAGCCTGGTTGCAGCCGTAGACTCTTGAGAACTGGAGCTAGGGGCCTGGGGACCACGACTGCTACTCTGAGAGGCTACTAACTGGGTGAGCATAGCAATAGCTCCCCTGAAGTCCGCTTCCGAAGTGGGGGCTGACTGAACCGGAGGTGCTGGTGGAGCCTCAGTAGCTCCAGCAGGTCGTCCCCGTCTCCTTGTCTCATGCTGACGAGGGGCCTCTGGTAAGGGATTCTCAGTATTAGGGACTGAGGCATCCCTTTGAGCAGCTGTGCGTTTTGGAGGCATTATCTGCAAACGCGTAACGCACGAATTAGAAAAGGGACTCTCATAGAGCCAAGCTTTATCGCACGACATCAGAACATCAAAGAAGGGTAACCACTTCCTAAATGCCCTGTAGCATCCTGTTTATGAAGTGTGGTGCACAACACACGCATAAACGAGACTCTACTAGACACGGCTTCGTAGACTCCCTAGGACTCTTGAACTCTGTGCTCTGATACCAAGTTTGTCACGCCCCGGGAGGGTACCCTGGGCGTGGCCGGCACTCAGAGACTATCTCTAGTCCCTGAGCGAACCACTTAGCCTCCTCACATCATTTAACATCAAGATAGCGGAAGTAACATCAAAGGAATACCTTAAATAAGGGCCCAATGGCCAACATCAATCTCAACATCAACTAAGTAAGGGAAATATTACTCAGTTCAAAAGGAAACATCTGCATCAATCCTCGACATCATGTCTACAAAGCCTCTAATTCTAACTCGACTGTCTAAGAGTGGTGCCGTGACATGCCATGGCTACCAGACTCAATGAATAAAGAAAAACATAAGTAGAAGGGTTTCCTCCGGAAAGCAAGGAGGCTCACCAACTCAGAACTCGAACTCTGCGGCTTCAACGGTGCGTCTGCTGAAGTCCTCTAACTCCTGTATCTGCATCATAAAACGATGCAGCGCCAAATGGCGTCAGTACGTGGAATGTACTGGCATGTAAAATAGCTGAATAATAGGGTAAGTACACAGCATAAAGAAACATCAACTCAACATCATATTCCATCAGAATGTCAATGTCTATCTAAGGCAAGAGATTAGAATAGACAGTTGACTCATCAACCTCTCATCTCCACATCGTCATCACATCAAAGGGACATCACATCGACTCAACATCACATCAACATCGACTCAAGGGAACATCACATCGACTCAACATCACATCAACATCAGAGTTCTATCAAAGGAACCTAACTGGGAGTTTCTCTAACCGACAACCATCACTTATGAGCCAGTGATGATACAACGAAGCGATGCCGTTGCCACATCCATCCAATACCCTGCCCGGGGTAAAGGACATCACATCAGTGGATCCACAAGAAAACATCAAAACATCAGTCCACTTTTGGGACAAGATAGGAGCCATCCGCATTGCGGTTCAATCCTCTCTTCCTACGCGGGCCACGTAGTTAATGGGTTCGAGTGGGACTCACTCTCTACCCATTTCGGTGCTCAATACTCCTCCCAGAACTCGACATGCTCATAAACATCATCATCATCATCATCATCATCAGTCCCAGAGGGACATAGTACATCATCATCAGTCACATAAGGACATGGTATAATAATTAATACCTCAACATCAACATCGGTCCCAGAGGGACATAGTACATCATCTCAACATCAACATCAGTCCCATGGGGACATATTATAAAACCTCAACATCAACATCGGTCCCAGAGGGACATAGTACCTCACCTCATAACATCAACATCAACATCATAGACTCAAGATTTCTTTTTAGAAATTAGACCTTGAATTTTTAAGACATCGTAATACATCATTCTCATCAACATCATCATCAAGACTCTCATCAAATGTGAAACACGATCACAACATCATCATCGTCAAGGCTCTAGACTCATCCCCTAAATTCATTATGCATGCTTTTCAATTTGCAATTCATATAGGGTTTGTAAATGCACTTACAAAAATGAGTTAAGTATAAAACAAAGTAATGATGATCATCAATTTCTGTAAGAAAATCATTTATACATAGAATACGTAAATTTTTAACATGCATCAACTCTTTACATCAACCTCATCATCAATGACTCTAATCATCAGTTCTCAGAAGGGCACATGGGAGAACATTCCCATGCTTTAAGTTAGCCTTACATACCTGGAAAGTTTTGCTAACACAAGGAAGTACACCCTCCTCTTGATCTCCTCAATCCTCCCTTCCTTCAAGCCCTACCTTAGGTGACTCTTTGGAAGAACGCTTAGAATTTAGGTTTTGAAACCCTTTTCTTCGAAAACTGACCTTAATTAGGCGTAGGGGGACGTTTAGAATAATTAGGAATGGACTAAATTGCCCTCCATAATTTAAAAGAATTACTCCCCCATCTGAAATAACACAGTCCGCGACGCGGACCTGTCGCGGACAGTGTATTTTCGGAAATTCAACTCCGTCGAAAATTTTACAGAAAACACAAGTGTGACTCCGCGACCGATCCGCGACGCGGTTCTGTCGCGCAGGCACACTGTTTTTCGTTTTGGAACGAAAAATTATTTTCCGACTCGATCGCTCTAAAATTCGACCGAGACCCTCTTCCCACTCCATTTTCAGTGCTGATCACGAATCCACTCTCGGATTTTCAATCCGAGCATTGGAAGACGCGTTTTACGCGCACCTCTCCTCTAGGGGTATTTTAGTAATTAGCGGGGCATTACATATATATTATTGTAACTTTAGTTAACTAGAGCTTCGCAAATGAAACTAAATCAATTTTACGACCTGAAATAGGAATGCAAAATCTTAATTTCGGTTATTAAACATGACAAACCAAACTCTTTTTAATTTTACTTTCCACAATTGTGCTTAGAAATAAAGTCCATTTGTTTTGGTTGCACTTAAGAGGAACATTCTCAATTTAATTCTAATCTTATTGAATTTTATATTTAAACAATAATTACTTTATATTTCATTTTAAGGTGTAATTTCTACGTATTAATATTCTAGTAATGAACATAAGTGTGCTTAACAAGTCACGAGATTGTCTTTTTCACACGGATGAACGCCCCTCAGACGTCGAGAAACATGCAGAGATACAGCCTATTAAAATTTTATTAGTGCATGGTCGTGTGTATCTTTAGATAAAACAATTTGGTAGTAACTCAATTTAAACATTTCATTTTACCCTTAATAAGATGATTTTAGCTCAAGAAAAGTTTCCTTTTCTCCTAATCTATGTATCTAGTCAATCACATTCACATAAATTGAAACAGGAAAAAATGATATATATTTAATTAAAGAAAGTGAATATCAAGAACACTCGATTAATTGAAACGACTTATAATATGTTTAATGTTTAATTTATTTTCTCGTACCATGATCTGAAAATTGTGATGGATAATTAGTTAGTTTAATATTTTTTTAAAAGGATTGTTATAAGTTACTCCCTTTGTTTCATTTTATATTGCACCCTTTTCTTTTCAATTGTCCCAAAAAGAATGTTACTTTATTATAAGTTGAAATAATACAACTTTAAAATTTTCTTTTTATTCTTGGTGAAATAAATTACAACCACATAAATATCTAATGATTATTTTGAACCATAAGTTTTAAAAGACTTTCTTTTTTCTTAAACATTGTACTAAGTCAAATGGTGTCATATAAAATGTGATAAAGGGAGTACGTGTATATTGTACTCCCTTTATTTTAAAAGAATGATCTTCTTTCCTTCTTAGTTTGTTTAAAAAATGATCCCTTTTTTTTACAACACTTTAATTTCAGTTTTCCACGTGACATGTTTAAGACCACAAGATTAGAGGATATTTGAATAAATTTGACATAAGCAACTTTATTTAGAACCACAAGATTGAAGAATCTTCTTTATTTTTCTTAAAATTCATACCAAGTAATTTTTTGAAACTAAGTAATTGATATGAAGTCTTAAATTCAAAGACTTCTAATATAATTCAAATAAAAAATATTTAAGAACTAAAATTTTAATCAATTTTAAAGCACTAAATAATAAAAGTTTTTACATTTTACGAATAAGTAAAGATTTAATAGTAATATACTTTGATTAATTTTAAAGTCCTAAATATAAGAATGATATTTAAATAATAATTATTTTAAAAAATAATAAATGATAATTTTATGTATTATAAAAACATTTATCAAAGAAAAAAATTAAATCAATATTTTAAAGAGACAAGTGTCAAAAACACACATGAATTATCTTTTTTTTTTAGTTTCATACCTAAACAAAAACACACTTCTCTTTTATTCCACTCCCATCATGGTGTGTGTATTACATTCTCTTTTATTTAACAAAAAATGACACATCACACTACACATACACAAAATATTCCACCTTGACAAAAAATAAATAAATTATAGTATTAGTTAAAGCTAAATATTAAAGTATGTTATCTGTAACACCCCAACTTTTTTTTAACTAAGGTTGCGTCATCCTTCATATTATAGGATCAATTCATAAGTATTTAAAGTATATTAGATGTGATTTAGAGTTATAATTGATCTTTTACATCAAGCCAAGTCCAAAGAATTTCTAGTGACTAAGTTTTCATATGAGTTGATGGAAGGGTCAACTTCAAATGACCATATCTCCTACAGTATAATGAGCTAGGTGACCCATAATATATCACATTAAAGATCTTTGAATTAGCTTTCCAACGCATCTTATTTCGCGTTAAACGGAGTTCGGAGTAGAGAGTTATGACTATTTAACTGGAGACCTGCAGAGCTGTCTGAAGGTCCGCGACGGCTCCGCGACGCGGACCTATTGCGAACCCTTTCTGGATAAGCTAACCGACATTCCTTTATTTTATTTTAAGGGTACTTTTACCTTAAAACCTTTGGGGGTCTATTTAAGGTCCCAAAACGCATAATACGTCAGTTTCATAAGTCAAAACCCTCTCTTTCACTCCTAAACATAAAACGCTCAAGAATCATCAAGAAAGTCATCAAGTTAGGATTAACTTTCAAGATTCTTCGTCAAGGTGAGTTACTCTTCATAAGCTTTAAGCTAATTTCTCTATCTATTCATGAAATCCCTAATAGAATCTTAAATCCTAACCTAAGGTTTCAAGAAAGCAAATTCAAGAATCCCAAGAAAGGATTCCTTGATTCTTCTTTCCATGGATTAGGGTTTTTATCAAGAAACTCTAAAGATTTTGAGTCAAAAGTCAAGAATCAAAAAGAAGTTCTTCAACAATGTCTTTCCAAGTTCTTCCATTCTAAAAGAACTATCGAGGTTGAGAACTTTCTCCAAGAAACGATTATTCATCAAATTTTGATTGTGATATCAAATTTCCAAGTATGTAAGGCTACTCTGAAAACATAGGAATGTCCTCCCATGTGCCCCTTGATGTAGGTATGGATGTCCTAATGTGATGATGAGAGGGTAACAAATTGAAGTATGAATTAGTAAATACGATGTAGAGAGTAATTGGCATTGTTGTATGCATATACATATATATTTCATGCATTGATGATGATCGTCATAAAAACCCTCATGTGTTTTTAAACTATTTTCATGAAAAGCATTTAGTTGAAAACCTTATATCTATTGTATTCTAGAAAAGCATGCATGATGAACATGGGTGTGTGTGTAGAGTCTAAAGTAATGATAAAATAATGAATGATGAATGATGAGCATGAGAATATGTAATTGTCTTTAGGTTGAGAGTTAAAGCTTCTAAACTAGTATTCCTAAAGTCTATGATGTTGAAGTAACTGCTAATGAGGTGATGATGATGATGTTAATGTTAATGCAATGAGATGACAATGATATCAATGTAAATGAGATGCTAATGATGATGTAATGTGTCCCTTTGGGGACTAATGATGATGTAATGTGTCCCTATGGGACTAATGATGTTAATATTTTATGAGCATGTCGAGTTCTGGGAGGAGTATTGAGCACCGAAATGGATAAAAGTGAGTCCCACTTGAGTCCATTAACTACGTGGCCCGCGTAGGAAGAGAGGATTGAACCGCAATGCGGATGGCTCCTATCTTGTCCCAAATGAGGACTAATGTTATGTTTTGTGGATCCACTAATGTTATGTCCTTTACCCTGGGCAGGGTAATGGATGGATATGGCAACGGCATCACTTCGTTGTATCATCACTGGCTCATAAGTGATGGTTGTCGGTTAAAGAAACTCCCAATTAGGCCTCTCAGAAAAGGTTTCCCTAATAGTACTCTAATGTAAATGTTAATGTAAAGATCAATGTTAATGTAAAGGTCAATGTTAATGTTTCCCTGATATAAATGTTAAAGTCTCATGATGATGTACGTTATGTTCGGATGATTCTAATGATGTGATTCAGCTATTTTACATGCCAGTATATTCCACGTACTGACGCCATTTGACGCTGCATCGTTTTATGATGCAGATACAGGAGCTAGAGGACTTCAGCAGCCGCCCCGTTGAGGTCAAGTGTTGGTGAGCCTCCTTTTTTTCGGAGGAAACCTTTATTTGATGCTATCCTATTATTTCATTGATTCGGGTAGCCATGGCATGTCATGGTCCCCTTCTTAGATGGTTTAGATAATGTTAGAGGCTTCGTAGACATAATGATGTAGTCAAGGTGAATGTTTTGATAACTGAGCAATATTTCTTTGTTTGGTTTTGATGATCAGCTTGAGGTTTGGCCATTGGCCCACTACTTTAAAAGTGTTGTTTACTAATTTCCTTCCGCTATGTTTAAGATGAACGATGTGATGAGGCTAAGTGGTTCTCTTGGGGGCTAGCAATAGTCTCTGAGTGTCGGCCACGCCTAGGGTACCCTCCCGAGGCATGACAAACTTGGTATCAGAGCACAAAGTTCAAGTGTCCTAGGGAGTCTATGAAGCCGTGTCTAGTAGAGTCCTTATTATTGGTGTGAAGCGCGCCACATCCATAATGGGGAGGCTATAGGACATTTAGGATAAGTTTCCCTTCTTTCTGATTCTGATCGTGCGATAGAGCTATTTCCTAAGAAATCTGCGATGATTCGTGCGTCGCTCTAAGCCGTTTAACTATGCCTCGTCCACGAGGTGATAGAGACAGTAATTTTCGAACTCTTGCAGATGGGATCCTTTGAGATAAAGTAATCGGAATGGTATAGAGACTGTCTAGGCTTAAGAGAAGCCGACTGAGATGCGAAGTTGATTGACTAGAAAAAGTGCACTATTAATCATATGAATCGTGCATTTGAGTTATCTCTAGAGGTACCTAAACCCATTTGTTTTTCAAAACTATCTTCCGAGGTGACCCATGAGAGAGAAACTTATGTCTCTAAAGAGTTTGATGTTACCACCTTAGAGTGAGATGTGAACTCTTATGAACCCTGAGTAAAATCTAATTATCCCAGAGCTAGAAGGATGATGATGGAAAGAAAGGGACGAGATGACAAGAGTGATGGCTGATTGAGGCTCGTAGTTCGAGTTACATATTTATTAGGTAAATAATGAGGTAGTGAGTCAATTGAATAATTTGATGAAAGAGTCGTGAGTACTCTAGTGATTATCATGATGAGGTATAAAGGAAGAGTTGTTGTTAAAATGTGGTAGAGCATGCTCAAACTAGAAGGAAGTTATGTTGATGTGTTGTAGTATTCTACTATTGAGGGTGAAGTGTAGATGTTGAATAGAGGAAAAAAGTGCTTTCAATGTGATAGATCTAAATTAGGCTTATGATTTTAATTGTGAGTTCATGAGACTCATCGAGTTATGAGGTTAGACAGATAAGAAGAGGCTTGAGATATGTATCCATAATTGGGTAAAGATGTGTGAAGCTCTAAGTTATGACTGCTATAAGAATCTAAATAGTATATTTGAGTTATCGATGTGGAGTAGGTTGATGTAAGTAATCTTAATCATCATGAGTAACTAAGTTGATTTGGGGCTTGTCAATAGATGATGACGAGTTTCCATGATAGACTAATTCTTATGCAATTAAATTTATGGGAGCACAGAAGTTGAGCGCTAGCAAGCAAAAGAAGAGGTTAGATTGTGAGGATTATGAGAAGTGGTTATGTACGCCATAAGAATAGCAAATATAGAGATTTACATAGAGACTGGAAGGGGCTAAGAGTGATAGAGTTGAAAAGAGTCTGAGTGGCTAGTTATATGTATGCGACTATAGCATAATAGAAGAGTTTAAGATATTCTTGTGGATAGTGATTCCTTGACCATGCGGAGGTATATACTTATAACCTAGTAGAGGAAATTGATTTATGAATTTAGAGAGAGGACCTTGAGAGCTAAGGAAGAGTTGATGTAAGGCCCGGTAAAATTATAAAAGTACCCCTAGAGGAGAGATGTGCGCATAACACATCTTCCGATGCTCGGATGGCGAATCCGAGGCCGGATTTGTGATCAGCACAAAACTTTGAGTGGGAGAAAGGCCTTGGTCAATTTTTAGAGTGACCGAGTGAAAAGATAATTTTTCGATCAAAACACCGAAACAGTGTCGGTGCGCGACAGAGGCGTGTCGCGCACCTGTAGCGGAGAGGGACTTGCTTTTTTTTCAAAACTTTTCAACGGGATTGAGAAAAACTCGTTCAGAAAATTTTTGCAGAAAATGTACTGTTCACGACCAGTCCGCGTTGCGGACTGAGTCACTTCGAGGCTGGAAATTTCTAAAATTTTTAGGAGCATTCTGGTCCATTCCCAACACCTTATAAACTCCCTATATGGCTAATATAAGTCATTTCGACACGGAAAGGGTCTAAAACCCCATTCTAAGTTCTTTTCTAACAATTGAATAAGACCAGGGCTTGCGAGAAGAGGAGAAGAGCTTGAGATGGAAGAATTCAAGGAGTGAATAAGAGTTCTTAATTTCTGATGATGATGTGATGCCATTTTCTTTTAAGGTTACAGACGAGGAGGAGTTAGAGAAATCATGAGGAGTCTGATAGATAGGTATAAAAAAAAACCATATTAGTATCTCCCGAGGTAAGAGTTCATCCGATCGAGGGTGTGAGCTGCTATGATAGGCTTAAATATGTGGATGTTATTATGCAAATGTATTAGAGTGATGAGGAAGAGCAGTATTCTCTAAGTACAGGTTACTATGGAGTAAGAGTTCTTGATTCTGATATCATCTTACGTGTGCACTGACCTTCGGCTTATTATGCCATTATTGATGATATGATGTAGAGCATCAAGTTTTAGAGGTATAATCATGCTTATTCTGCATGGAGAGGTAGTAATTTGGGGGTTTCGTCAAAGGGGGAGATGATGAGTTCCTCCACATCCAAATAGTGATGTTGATGATATTAGACTGAGAGTGGGGGTAAATGAGAAGGAGTGAATGTATCCTTATTGTGATACCGGTATTAAACTTGTGTCATGAAGGGATAGAAATAGGGATGAGGAAAGAGATGAGATCATATGATGCGCAATTGATAGGTTTGATGTGACTTTGAATGAGAGTTCATTGAATGATGGAGGTAGAGGTGATAAGTAGCCTTGAAAAATTCTAAGACATAATCAATGTGGTTGTTATTGTGGGAGTATGCATAATAGACTATTGAAGACCTCATAATAAGTGTTTCGAGTATAGAGTTGAGTATTGAGGATTAGCTTTGTATGAATATGATCACCTTAAGAATAACACCTTAAGGCTTAGAACTAGGCCCGAATGAAAGAAGAAGAGGTGGTTAGGTAGAGGTTTGAATAAGAGCTATAAGTTTGCATTGATGGGGTAAAGTTCCATGAAAAGGAGCAAAAATTATGGTGGGGACTTGAGCATGAGAGTATCCTCAGAGTCTTGTTTATATGATGTTCCTATTCTCAATTTGATTTGATGGCTTCCTTCCTGAGTTCGAAGGACTGATTTATGAGGTGTCTAAATGATTCAAATTGATTGAGTTTCGACGTTCCATTAGTGCCTGATGAAGAGAATGTAAGATGTAATTCCCTTACTCTTGAGTTAAATTGAGTTGTCTATTTGAGTTAATGTGTCCATTCCTGAGTCTGAATGGAGATGATTTGAGATTGATGACGAGTTAAAGTTTGATTGATTGAGTGAGTTTTGAGAAGAGTTCTGATTCTTATTCGTGCCTTGATGTCTACCTTACTCATCATTCGAGGACGAATGATCCCAAGGGGGAGATAATGTAACACCCCAACTTTTTTTTAACTAAGGTTGAGTCATCCTTCATATTATAGGATCAATTCATAAGTATTTAAAGTATATTAGATGTGATTTAGAGTTATAATTGATCTTTTACATCAAGCTAAGTCCAAAGAATTTCTAGTGACTAAGTTTTCATATGAGTTGATGGGAGGGTCAACTTCAAATGACTATATCTCCTAAAGTATAATGATCTAGGTGACCCATAATATATCAAATTAAAGATCTTTGAATTAGCTTTCCAACGCATCTTATTTCGCGTTAAACAGAGTTCGAAGTAGAGGGTTATGACTATTTTACTGGAGACCTGTAGAGCTGTCTGAAGGTCCGCGACGGCTCCGCGACACGGACCTATCGCGAACCCTTTCTGGATAAGCTAACCGACATTCCTTTATTTTATTTTGAGGGTACTTTTACCCTAAAGCCTTTGGGGGTCTATTTAAGGTCCCAAAACGCATAATACGTCAGTTTCATAAGTCAAAACCCTCTCTTTCACTTCTAAACATAAAACACTCAAGAATCATCAAGAAAGTCATCAAGTTAGGATTAACTTTCAAGATTCTTCATCAAGGTGAGTTATTCTTCATAAGGTTTAAGCTAATTTCTCTATCTATTCATGAAATCCCTAATAGAATCTTAAATCCTAACCTAGGGTTTCAAGAAAGCAAATTCAAGAATCCCAAGAAAGGATTCCTTGATTCTTCTTTCCATGGATTAGGGTTCTTTATCAAGAAACTCTAAAGATTTTGAGTCAAGAAGTCAAGAATCAAAAAGAAGTTCTTCAACAATGTCTTTCCAAGTTCTTCCATTCTAAAAGAACTATCGAGGTTGAGGACTTTCTCCAAGAAACGATTATTCATCAAATTTTGATTGTGATATCAAATTTCCAAGTATGTAAGGCTACTCTGAAAACATGGGAATGTCCTCCCATGTGCCCCTATGATGTAGGTATGGATGTCCTAATGTGATGATGATAGGGTAACAAATTGAAGTATGAATTAGTAAATACGATGTAGAGAGTAATTGGCATTGTTGTATGCATATACATATATATTTCATGCATTGATGATGATCGTCATAAAAACCCTCATGTGTTTTTAAACTATTTTCATGAAAAGCATTTAGTTGAAAACCTTATATCTATTGTATTCTAGAAAAGCATGCATGATGAACATGGGTGTGTGTGTAGAGTCTAGAGTAATGATAAAATAATGAACGATGAATGATGAGCATGAGAATGTGTAATTGTCTTTAGGTTGAGAGTTAAAGCTTCTAAACTAGTATTCCTAAAGTCTATGATGTTGAAGTAACTGCTAATGAGGTGATGATGATGATGTTAATGTTAATGCAATGAGATGACAATGATATCAATGTAAATGAGATGCTAATGATGATGTAATGTGTCCCTATGGGGACTAATGATGATGTAATGTGTCCCTATGGGACTAATGATGTTAATGTTTTATGAGCATGTCGAGTTCTGGGAGGAGTATTGAGCACCGAAATGGATAAAAGTGAGTCCCACTTGAGTCCATTAACTACGTGGCTCGCGTAGGAAGAGAGGATTGAACTGCAATGCGGATGGCTCCTATCTTGTCCCAAATGAGGACTAATGTTATGTTTTGTGGATACACTAATGTTATGTTTTGTGGATACACTAATGTTATGTCCTTTACCCTGGGCAGGGTAATGGATGGATGTGGCAACGGCATCGCTTCGTTGTATCATCACTGGCTCATAAGTGATGGTTGTCGATTAATGAAATTCCCAGTTAGGCCTCTCAGAAAAGGTTTCCCTAATAGTACTCTAATGTAAATGTTAATGTAAAGGTCAATGTTAATGTAAAGGTCAATGTTAATGTTTCCCTGATATAAATGTTAAACTCTCATGATGATGTACGTTATGTTCGGATGATTCTAATGATGTGATTCAGCTATTTTACATGCCAGTATATTCCACGTACTGACGCCATTTGGCGCTGCATCGTTTTATGATGCAGATACAGGAGCTAGAGGACTTCCGCAGCCGCCCCGTTGAGGTCAAGTGTTGGTGAGCCTCCTTGTTTTCGGAGGAAACCTTTATTTGATGCTATCCTATTATTTCATTGAGTCGGGTAGCCATGGCATGTCATGGTCCCCTTCTTAGACGGTTTAGATAATGTTAGAGGCTTCGTAGACACAATGATGTAGTCAAGGTGAATGTTTTGATAACTGAGTAATATTTCTTTGTTTGGTTTTGATGATCAGCTTGAGGTTTGGCCATTGGCCCACTACTTTAAAAGTGTTGTTTACTAATTTCCTTCCGCTATGTTTAAGATGAACGAAGTGCTGAGGCTAAGTGGTTCGCTTGGGGGCTAGCAATAGGCTCTGAGTGCCGACCAAGCCTAGGGTACCCTCCCGGGGCGTGACATTATTATTTTAAAAAAATTATAAAATAAAATATAAAATATTTTCTTAACCCCCCCCCCCCTCTTCCCCTTTAAAATAATAATTTAGATATTATCATAATTTTTTTATGAATAATAATTCCATCCTGCCCACCTAATCCTCCATTTTTATTTTTTTTCATTTTTAGAAAATAATTTTTTACTTACCGCAAGACTTATTTGAAAAATAAATTTTTTATTTTTGTAATATTCGGCACACAAGTAGAATTATTTTTCTAAAAATATGTGTACATATTTATAAAAATGAAAAAAAAAATAAACATAAATTAGGAGCAGAGGGTAAGATGAGTGGGATAGAATTTTATGTATTTTAAAAAATAAAAATAATATTATTTATTTTAAGAAGTAGTGGAGGAGGGGTGAAATTTGATTTTTTTAAAAAATATTTTATAAAAGATATTTTAAAAAATAAAACGGCGGGGATTGTTAGGCGGTAGGGTGAAGTAGGTGGAAAAATATTAGATTTAATTTTTAAAAAAGTAATATTTTTTTAGGAGAATATTAATACTTTAATTTTTAACTTTTAAATAATATTAATAGTTTATTTAATATTTATCAAGGTAGAATATTTTATTCATGTGGTAAGTTTTTTTCAATAAAATATAGTTTAATACACACAGCACTGAAATGTGTTTTTTAAACTAATAAGTGATAATTTAAATATGAAATTCATACTTTCAATAATTTAAGTATGAAATTAAAATAAATGATAGTCTAAATGTGTTGTTGATATCTATGTCTATTTTAAAAAGATTTTTCATGGTTTTTAATATAATATTATTCATGAATGTCCAAATGTATTTTTGTGTTGTGGATATACATAAGTGGCATAGGATAGGGTGTGACAATATAGAATTCAGAACCTATTTTTCACTGACACACTTCACTCATAAAGTATCTTTGACTGGTCTACAACCTCTTTCATTATTTTATATTTTAGTTCTTCTTTTTTATATACGTAGCTAGCTAAAGAGTAAATAATAATAATATTATTCTGAAATAATCCTCTTCAAATTAATAATATACGATTAATCTAAAAAGTGCTTCACTCTCTTGGTATTTGCAAATATAGATAATGAAACAACAAAAGTTATTCTTTATTGTAAATTTCAAATAAAAACTAAACCATCAATATCATTTAGTAGTATTACTCCATATTTGTGGTGACAAACAATCCACTAACATACAAAAATTAGATTAAAATCATGTGCAAACACCCTTTTTTTTTATTATTCACTCTCTTAATGCTTTTTCTTCTATTTTATAAAAGTTACTATATGATACTCAATATGGATAAAATATTTCATTTTGATAAAAATTAAATATATTATTAGTATTAGTTAAAAATTAAAGATTAAGCATCACTATTTCAAAAAAAAATTATTTTTAATAATAAAATTTAATACATTTTTCTTACTCCACTCCACCACTTCCCCACAATATACCCCCAAGATTGCCGCAAGATTTTTCAAGATAAAATTTTTATTTTTACTATATTTGTTATACAAGTAGAAAATGATATTTTCCTAAAAATAAAAGGGTTATATGGAGTGGGTAGATTTCTATATATATATACTAAATGTTGGCGCCCATGGGGGTTAATATTTATTCTTTTTGCGTCTCAATTTATGTGATATAGATAAAATTTAGAAAGTCAATTAAATTTAAATATGATTTTTCAGTATTTTAGATTATTAATTATTGTAAATTATAGTGTCCTTTTACATAATTTTTAAATAAAATGGGTTATTCCTCTGGATTTCAAAAGTCAATTTTTTTATGTCTTTTACTTTTTTAAAAAATTATTATGATCTATATTATGTTTACATCATTTTTACATAACATATGTTATCCATCTATCCTTATTTATGTGACACTGATTAGAGTGTTAATTGAGCTTTTTATATGTCTTTTAAATGTTTTAAATTGTTAATTCTTGTGATTTATAGTATTTTTTTTATTTAATTTCATATATAGATATATTACTATTGTTACTTCCTCTGTCCCATATTATATGGGCACTTTTCATTTTACACGATTATTAAGAAATCATTAATGCACCAGTGCACTTTACCATTTTACCCTTTATTTATATCAATGTACACTTAATTAAGTTAGAAAAAATCATTAATGCGCTAATTAATGGTGGGGGTAAAATGAAAAAATAATTAATTTTATCTTAATTCAGTAAGTGCTCATATAATATGAGACAAATATTTATAGAAAGATGACCATATAATACGGGACGAAGTAGTAATTATGTAGATTTATGGTAATTTTTACGTAGTTTCCTAATTAAATAATACATGTTATTTCTTTTGTCCCCTTTAATGTGACGTCGATAGATTAATATTAATAATCAATTAAATTTTGTATTTGTTTTTAAAAAATTTGAAGTTGTCAAATATCATAATTTATATTATTTTTATACTTATCTAGATTCATGATCATTTTTATGTAGTTCCTAATTAAATAATACATGTTATTTCTTTTGTCCCATTTTATGTGACACCGTTAGATTAATTTCAATAATCAACTGAAATTTTTTATTTCAAGCAGCTGAAGCAGGCACGTCAATGGACAGTTGTCTACTTAAGCAAGCAGCTGAAGCAGGCATGTCTTCCAACAGCTGTCTGCTTCAGCTGCTTCGCTGGCCTCTTATTATATAGTAATTTTATACTTATCTAGATTCAAGGTAATTTTTATGCAGTTTTCTAATTAAATAATACATGTTATTTCTTCTGTCTCATTTTATGTGACGTTGATAGATTAATTTCAATAATCAACTGAATTTTTTATTTCAAGCAGCTGAAGCAGGCATGTCATCCAACGACTGCCCGCTTCAACTGGCCTCTTATTATATAGTAATATATGGACGACATGTCTGCTTCCGCTGCTTCTCTAGCTTCTTATTATATAGTAATATAATATGATATATGTATATATTTTTTGAAGGGGGGTGAAAGGAGTGGGGTTTTTTAACTTTTATAAAAGAAATATTTTGTAAAGAAAATGCGGGGAGGGTGTGGAGATTGGGGGAAGAGGAAATAGATTAAGACAAGAAAAATATTTTAAATTTTAGTTGAAAAATTAATTTCTTTTTCTTAAGGAACAGTGATACTTTAATCCTTATCTTTTAATTAGTAATAATGTTTTATGTAATTTTTAAAATTGGAATATTTTATCCATGTAGAATGTTATGTGGTAAGAGTTAAAATAAAAAAAGAGGTTAGAGTTTGCTGAAGTTGTATAATATATTTAAGTATAAATTAAATTATTACTGAATGGAATGTATAATACAATGTGGTTGATCATCAACGAATTAAATTATTTTGCTAATAAAAAAATTTCAAATTACTTGAAAAGATTTGATTTAAAAATAAGAATTCTTATAGTATTTATTCACTCATATTATTTCAAGTACGAAATAATTCAAATTTAAAGTGCTAAAATGTAAATTCGAGTCAAAAATTTTAAACCAAATGGTTAGTTTAAATTTATAAACGTGGATTAAAAGAGCCTTGTTCTAAAAAGAAAATAGGAGATTCTTAAATTATCCTTACAAAGTCTTAAATTACATAATTTAACAGAATTTTGAAATTAAATAGTTAAAGTAAAAAAAGTAAGGAAACAATCAAAGAAATACCATTAAAAATATCATAAGAATTTATCTAAGTTAATAGACAATTAAATCACAGTAACACAATAACGAGAGAAAAAAAAAACTAAACTATACAATATGAAAATAAGATAATACATGAGAAGGAAAAATTCTTTTGGCCTACAAAAATTGATTCAAATTTGACCACAATGATAAAAAATAAAAAAAAAATATTTACACTGTAAACTAATTTTGTTTGGAACATACTTTTCCTTTTGCTTTAAAGGTTGAATTTATTCTTTGATCATATTATAGTACATTGAAAACTATTAATAACATTAATTATTGGTGGTTTCATAGTAAAATTGAAAAAGAACCACAAGTTCACTATATTTAAAAAAATATATGTGTCTTTTTTATCAATACCAAAATATTTATTTTATGTATTATTTTCACTAACGAAACTGAAAATCTAATTTATTTATTACTTAATATATGCTTATTTGATTAGAATGTGTTCTAATTTATGTGAATCGTATTCTTATTTATTTGACTTTTACATTAATTGTTTTCTAAAAATAAATGAACATTATTTTAGATCTCCAAAAAGAATATAGAAAAAGAGTGACAATGAAAAATATAACGAACAATGATATTTAGTCAAGTAATAAAATATTAGTAATCAAAAATTAATTTTTGAACGATAATAATGAGCAATATTATGACATAAAATGTATTTAATTTTTTAGTTGAATGATTTCATTTTTAAATATAACTTGTTAACTTCTTTTCAATTTATTATTGTTATCATTTATTGAATAAAACATAAAATATAAACCATCTAGTATAAAAATCATTAATTCGAGAAGAAAGTAGTATACTTTTTAATAATAGATTAGATGTTTTTTTATTTAATTACTCATTTTACACTTGGACTTTTTATTTTTGTGATGATCATTTTTTTATATAATTATAAATTATGATACAACTAACTTATATATTAAAATCAAAAAAAAAATTTATGGAAATTAATTTATAAAACTTATAAAATTTGAAATTATATGATAAAGATATTAATTAAATAATTATGAATATTGGAGACTTAATGGTGATCTTAAGTTATAAATGTTTTATAAAAAGTAATTAAATGTACAAAAGCGAAACGGAGAGGAAATAGTAGTTCTTCAAATTTCTCAAATTTTTACTTGTATAGAAGACATATGTCGTGGTTAAACATGAATGGTTGATATTAATTAATTAAAGTAAGGTTCTAATCATGGTCCGGATAGTAGATTTTTCATATATTTACTTTCAATTGTTTTTGGCAAATTCCATAATTTTTGTAAAATATTATTTTATTCATAAATTTTTTTAAGTATTTTTTTTCTTTTTGCAACGTAGGTACATCAATTTTTTTATTTGAACAGTTTTCTTTTACAGAAAAAACATGTAAAATATGAAAATAAGAAATATCAAATATTTGTTGTAGTAAATTCAGAAAAGCTAATTAAATCAATTTACGATATTGTAAAACATAAAATAGTAAAAATATAAATAAAAAATCATCTAATTAATACATCTTTCATCATTAATTAAGAAACTAGCTTATCAATTGCTAAAGATAAAAAAATGTAAACAGTTGAGTATGCAACAAATAAATTAACTTTAAATACAAAAACTAATTTTGACCCAAAAAAATACAATAATAAAGAATCAATGGTCTAAGAAGGACTTTTAAGAATGCATGTAAAATAAGTAGGCTAAAACCAAATTAATAATTAAAAAGGTATAATTATTTATGCAAAACAAATATCAATACATAAATAATTATAAAATTAGTGTATATAATTTATTAATTTAATTCGATTATTTTTCACTTTCTAAAAATGAAATAATCAAATATTATCAATATTTAGAATATAAAATCAAATCAAATATCAATTTCTTAATCGATTTGATTTGATTTTTCACCAATGAATACCCTTGGCACCATTTCTAGAATGGAGTTTGAAAAATTTTGTAGTGCATATTGTATGTATAGAACGGGACCGAGTAAAGATAGTTGTTTTGGACTGACTGATAAAAAAATGTTCTCTAAACTGTTAAATGTACTTATATTCTCAATCCTGATATAACTATTATGATCTGTCTATAATTTATCGCTTTGATTTATTAAAAGGTGAGATTCTGAGATGGGTCAATATGCCTGGTAGATTGGATGATAATAATATGTATTGGTGAAATAATAAGTTAGTTGACAAAATCCATGTCTCAATATAGAGATTGATGATATGTCTTTTGAGAAGCTTATAAGTTTTCATCGTGTCAAACCTTGCAAGTGAATTTATGAATCCGACACATGAAATAAGTTAAGCAGTGCTCTAAAGGAAATTAATCTTTAGATTAAATTTTTCAGTAATTTAATTTATTGATTAGCATTTGTAATCTTAACATGGGGAATTACATAAGTGTTTGATGGGAATTTCAAAATATAAATAGAGGAGTGCAATTATGAATCTTTAGTGGAATGATTTGTAATTTATTATGGTAAGAATAATTTCAAATTAATTATTTGGATTATCTCCATAATAGGGAGCCTCAGTAATTAATTTTGTGGTCCCTACAGTGCTCATATTTAACTAGAACTCAGAATCCTATTTCTAATAAAAGAAGGACACATATTAGTTTCTTATTTTTCAAGAAAAGTAGGTTTCCTTCTTCCTTTTGGATTTGGAAAGGTCCTCTATAAATAGGGGTTTTCCTAATCTAGAGAAAAAAGGATTGGGATGAAAGAGAATTAGGTTTTCTATACAATGCTTGCCCACCCAAGTATTGAGAGAGTTCGGATGTGAACTTGGGATCACTGTAGAAGACCGCAAAACTGTAATCTAACTCGTGGATTCGCTTGAAGGTATATGGTCACGCTTCAAGAGGTATTTATCTAATTAAATTTCTAAAGTTTATGTGTTTTAGCATGATTATTTGTGTTATAGCATAAACGTATGTGTTATCTATTATTCATGTAAGCAGTACGATCCTTATATGCTTCCGTTGAAGTAGTAAACAATACTTTAAAATAGTGGGCCAATGGCCAAACATCAATTTGATCATCAAAACCAAGCAAGGAATTATTGCTCAGTTGTCAAAACATTCACCTTGACTACATCATTATGTCTACGAAGCCTCTAACATTATCTAAACCGTCTAAGAAGGGGACCATGACATGCCATGGCTACCCGACTCAATGAAATAATAGGATAACATCAAAGGAAGCATATAAAGATCGTACTGCTTACATGAATAATAGATAACACATACGTTTATGCTATAACACAAATAATCATGCTAAAACACATAAACTTTATGAAATTTAATTAGATAAATACCTCTTGAAGCGTGACCATATACCTTCAAGCGAATCCACGAGTTAGATTACAGTTTTGCGGTCTTCTACAGTGATCCCAAGTTCACATCCGAACTCTCTCAATACTTGGGTGGGCAAGCATTGTATAGAAAACCTAATTCTCTTTCATCCCAATCCTTTTTTCTCTAGATTAGGAAAACTCCTATTTATAGAGGACCTTTCCAAATCCAAAAGGAAGAAGGAAACCTACTTTTCTTGAAAAATAAAAAACTAATATGTGTCCTTCTTTATGGAAATAATCCAAATAATTAATTTGAAATTATTCTTACCATAATAAATTACAAATCATTCCACTAAAGATTCATAATTGCACTCCTCTATTTATATTTTGAAATTCCCCATTAAACACTTATGTAATTCCCCATGTTAAGATTACAGATACTAATCAATAAATTAAATTACTGACAAATTTAATCTAAAGATTAATTTTCTTTAGAGCACTGCTTAACTTATTTCATGTGCCGGATTCATAAATTCACTTGCAAGGTTTGATACGATGAAAACTTATAAGCTTCTCAAAAGACATATCATCAATCTCTATATTGAGACATGGATTCTGTCAACTAACTTATTATTTCACCAATATATATTATTATCATCCAATCTACCAGGTATATTGACCCATCTCACCTTTTAATAAATCAAAATAATAAATAATATATACAGATCATAATAGTTATATCAGGATTGAGAATATAAGTACATTTAACAGTTTAGAGAACATGTTTTTATCAGTCAGTCCAAAACAACTATCTTTACTCAGTCCCGTTCAATACATACAATATGCACTAGCACAAGAAGTTGGAACTGCACCATTCCCATAATCAAGATAAATTACATATAATCTTGTGTTACAATCATACCGATGGCTTGTCCAATTTCCATCTTAGATTGTGAACGAAAAACTTTATACTTATAAGAACCGATGATTTAATCCTCTGTGTATAAGCTTAAACTTTATATACTAAATCATCTACTATATAAGTAAATGAACACAAACGATTATATGATCTATTAAAACTTTTATTAAAATCGGATGAATAATTATTCTATAATAAATATTATATCTAAACTCATGATTAATAGTATATATTTCATGGTTAATAGTATATATCCCAACAATCTCCCATTTAGACTTTTAACCATCACAATTATTATAATATACTATATTTAAATGCATAGTTAATAGTATATACCCTAACAGTGTCCACTACAATCTTGAAAGGTGAACAAAATCTAAGAGCATAAATGACATTTATGTAATATTTGTTAAAAGTTAGTTCAGAAAGTGATCAGATAATCCCAACAACTATATATTTTTTTCAACTGAATAGAATCTAATTTATTTAAACCTTTCTGAAACTCAACAACTCTCAAGTTTGCAATACAAAGCTGACATGTATTAAATTCTATGTTCTGCTATACTTTTTTTAAAGAAAATTTAGTTAGGTGTACATATTTTGTACTTTGTATATTGTATTGTACATCAAAAATAAGTGACAAGTTCATTTAATTTTCTTAAAAGCATTTTCGCCATATCAATAAATTCTTAGAGTTTATGAGTTTTGAACTTGTAATTGTCACACTCCTATTTTTTCCGTGCATGGTGGTTTGAAAATAGAGTTTGTCCAATTAAAGTGACATTTTGAAAAGGGATTTTTTATTTGTTTAGAGTCGCCACTTGGAATTGAGGTTTGGTGTTCCAAGTCACCTAATTTAAATCCCTAATAAAAAAGAAATGACTCTTTATTTTTTAGCATGCGAAAACAAAGATTGGGTAAGGAATTCAATTGGCCGAGGGGAAGGTGTTAGGCGCCCCTCGAGTCCCGTGATTTTAGCATGGTCACTTTATTGACAAGTTTATGACTTAACATAATTTTGATTATATTATATTTATAAATATAAATTTTCAAAAATGCCATTTACCCGCCTTCTTTAATTCCTGTCTTATTTCATTAGTACGTGGTATATTGGTAGCAACACTTTCCAACCTTGCCACAAATTATTATTTTATCACTTTGTAGTTTTGAAAAGAAAGTTTATTTAATAAAGTTTGAGTCCTAATATTTGTCTATCATTATTTATCCACCTAATCATGCTCCTTAATACAAGATCTAAAAATTTTATTTATTTAATATTCTAAAAATATTTATCCCTTAAAGGTAATATATATATATATACAAATCTACATATCTCGGGTTATAAGAGAATGAGGTCACGTGTAGTTCAAATAGGTGCAGTGATGGATGGATGGATGGATTAGAGAGTTGAGTCTTGTCTAGTTTATATCCCGATCCGTGGCTCCTATTGTTACATTGAAGATAATAAAACTGAAAGGAAACGATACAAGATCTTGTCTATTCTACTTGTCTTGGCCCTCTTTTTCGTTCAAGTCCTTCTTTGCATCTTTACTTATAACCTCGCCTTCTTCTGGCGGGTACCTTGACCTCAAAATCTAAGCTCGAAGTTTGAGTTTGAGGCTAGAACTTGAAATCTCTATTGAGTTGTTGATGCCTCTCCAAAGGAGAGTTAGTAGACTATTCTTGCACACTTGTTTTTTGAATTGAAGTTGGGAAGCTGAATCTTCAAATATTGAGATGCTACAATGGATCCGAACCAACTCTTAATGTCATTTTCACTTCTCAGATCGGAAAAATGTTACTCCATTATTGAAGTCCAAATTTGTGGTCGCAGAGGGACCTACCTGCAATCAAAGAAAAAAAACAAAACAAATTTTTTTTGCTCCAGTTTGTGCTAAGAAAAATTTTGTGGGTTATTTTGCTTGACTTGAACTTAATATTAAACAAAAATAATAAAATGATTAAAACAAGAAAAAAAACAAATACTTTGTTATTGAATGAAATTAGATTTTATGCTTTATGAAAAATAAAAATGGGAGCTATCATGCCCTATGAAGATATGAACGAATATTATAAGTGTAATGCCCCGCTAATTACTAAAATACCCCTAGAGGAGAGGTGCGCGTAAAACGCGTCTTCCAATGCTCGGATTGAAAATCCGAGAGTGGATTCGTGATCAGCACTGAAAATGGAGTGGGAAGAGGGTCTCGGTCGAATTTTAGAGCGATCGAGTCGGAAAATAATTTTTCGTTCCAAAACGAAAAACAGTGTGCCTGCGCGACAGAACCGCGTCGCGGATCGGTCGCGGAGTCACACTTGTGTTTTCTGTAAAATTTTCGACGGAGTTGAATTTCCGAAAATACACTGTCCGCGACAGGTCCGCGTCGCGGACTGTGTTATTTCAGATGGGGGAGTAATTCTTTTAAATTATGGAGGGCAATTTAGTCCATTCCTAATTATTCTAAACGTCCCCCTACGCCTAATTAAGGTCAGTTTTCGAAGAAAAGGGTTTCAAAACCTAAATTCTAAGCGTTCTTCCAAAGAGTCACCTAAGGTAGGGCTTGAAGGAAGGGAGGATTGAGGAGATCAAGAGGAGGGTGTACTTCCTTGTGTTAGCAAAACTTTCCAGGTATGTAAGGCTAACTTAAAGCATGGGAATGTTCTCCCATGTGCCCTTCTGAGAACTGATGATTAGAGTCATTGATGATGAGGTTGATGTAAAGAGTTGATGCATGTTAAAAATTTACGTATTCTATGTATAAATGATTTTCTTACAGAAATTGATGATCATCATTACTTTGTTTTATACTTAACTCATTTTTGTAAGTGCATTTACAAACCCTATATGAATTGCAAATTGAAAAGCATGCATAATGAATTTAGAGGATGAGTCTAGAGCCTTGACGATGATGATGTTGTGATCGTGTTTCACATTTGATGAGAGTCTTGATGATGATGTTGATGAGAATGATGTATTACGATGTCTTAAAATTCAAGGTCTAATTTCTAAAAAGAAATCTTGAGTCTATGATGTTGATGTTGATGTTATGAGGTGAGGTACTATGTCCCTCTGGGACCGATGTTGATGTTGAGGTTTTATAATATGTCCCCATGGGACTGATGTTGATGTTGAGATGATGTACTATGTCCCTCTGGGACCGATGTTGATGTTGAGGTATTAATTATTATACCATGTCCTTATGTGACTGATGATGATGTACTATGTCCCTCTGGGACTGATGATGATGATGATGATGATGATGATGATGTTTATGAGCATGTCGAGTTCTGGGAGGAGTATTGAGCACCGAAATGGGTAGAGAGTGAGTCCCACTCGAACCCATTAACTACGTGGCCCGCGTAGGAAGAGAGGATTGAACCGCAATGCGGATGGCTCCTATCTTGTCCCAAAAGTGGACTGATGTTTTGATGTTTTCTTGTGGATCCACTGATGTGATGTCCTTTACCCCGGGCAGGGTATTGGATGGATGTGGCAACGGCATCGCTTCGTTGTATCATCACTGGCTCATAAGTGATGGTTGTCGGTTAGAGAAACTCCCAGTTAGGTTCCTTTGATAGAACTCTGATGTTGATGTGATGTTGAGTCGATGTGATGTTCCCTTGAGTCGATGTTGATGTGATGTTGAGTCGATGTGATGTTCCCTTGAGTCGATGTTGATGTTCCCTTGAGTCGATGTTGATGTCCCCCTGAGTCGATGTGATGTCCCTTTGATGTGATGACGATGTGGAGATGAGAGGTTGATGAGTCAACTGTCTATTCTAATCTCTTGCCTTAGATAGACATTGACATTCTGATGGAATATGATGTTGAGTTGATGTTTCTTTATGCTGTGTACTTACCCTATTATTCAGCTATTTTACATGCCAGTACATTCCACGTACTGACGCCATTTGGCGCTGCATCGTTTTATGATGCAGATACAGGAGTTAGAGGACTTCAGCAGACGCACCGTTGAAGCCGCAGAGTTCGAGTTCTGAGTTGGTGAGCCTCCTTGCTTTCCGGAGGAAACCCTTCTACTTATGTTTTTCTTTATTCATTGAGTCTGGTAGCCATGGCATGCCACGGCACTACTCTTAGACAGTCGAGTTAGAATTAGAGGCTTTGTAGACATGATGTCGAGGATTGATGCAGATGTTTCCTTTTGAACTGAGTAATATTTCCCTTACTTAGTTGATGTTGAGATTGATGTTGGCCATTGGGCCCTTATTTAAGGTATTCCTTTGATGTTACTTCCGCTATCTTGATGTTGAATGATGTGAGGAGGCTAAGTGGTTCGCTCAGGGGCTAGAAATAGTCTCTGAGTGCCGGCCACGCCCAGGGTACCCTCCCGGGGCGTGACAAACTTGGTATCAGAGCACAGAGTTCAAGAGTCCTAGGGAGTCTACAAAGCCGTGTCTAGTAGAGTCTCGTTTATGCGTGTGTTGTGCACCACACTTCATAAACAGGATGCTACAGGGCATTTAGGAAATGGTTACTCTTCTTTGATGTTCTGATGTCGTGCGATAAAGCTTGGCTCTATGAGAGTCCCTTTTCTAATTCGTGCGTTACGCGTTTGCAGATAATGCCTCCAAAACGCACAGCTGCTCAAAGGGATGCCTCAGTCCCTAATACTGAGAATCCCTTACCAGAGGCCCCTCGTCAGCATGAGACAAGGAGACGGGGACGACCTGCTGGAGCTACTGAGGCTCCACCAGCACCTCCGGTTCAGTCAGCCCCCACTTCGGAAGCGGACTTCAGGGGAGCTATTGCTATGCTCACCCAGTTAGTAGCCTCTCAGAGTAGCAGTCGTGGTCCCCAGGCCCCTAGCTCCAGTTCTCAAGAGTCTACGGCTGCAACCAGGCTCAGAGATTTCCTGAGGATGAACCCGCCGGTCTATACGGGGTCAAAGGTTGAGGAGGACCCACGGAACTTCATTGATGAGATGCGTAAGATTTTGAGGGCTATGCATGCAACTGAGGTGGAGGGAGTCGAGCTGGTCTCTTATCAGCTTAAGGATGTTGCTAATGTCTGGTATAACCAGTGGGAGGATGTTAGAGGTGAGGATGCAGAGCCTGCTGAGTGGGAGGAGTTTGAGAGTGCCTTTCTTGATCACTTCTTTCCCCAAGAGTTGAGGGAGGCGAAGGTCGAAGAGTTTGTGAATCTGAAACAAGAGGAACGGACGGTCAAGGAGTACAACTTGAAGTTCATCCAACTGTCCAGATATGCTCCAGAGATGGTCCTTGATATGAGGGCAAGAATGAGGAAGTATGTGTCTGGATTGGGCAGACACGTAAAAAGGGAGTGTAAGGCAGCATTGCTAATTCCAGACATGGATATCGCTAGACTTATGGTCTACGCCCAACAGACTGAGGAGGACAAGAAGAGGGACAGGGAAGAACAACAGAAGAAGAGAGCCAAATCGGAAGGGCATGAGCCTAATCAGCAGAAGCAGAAGAAAGGTGATAGGACATTCTCTCAAAAGAGGTCTTCTAGCCATGCACCGTCGATGGCGAGTGCACCTGTTCAGCAAAACAGGTATGATCAGCGATCCTATGGGTATCAGAATTTCAGAGCACAGGGACCTCAGTCCCAAGCCAGTGTTGCTCAAGGTCCGAGAGGAATGCCACCCTGTGGCAGGTGTGGCAAACTGCATCTTGGTGCGTGCCGTGAGGGCACTAATAATTGCTTCACATGTGGGCGACCTGGCCATTTTCAGAGCGAGTGCCCTACGAGGACTCAGAGGTGGAGTGACAGAGGAAATAGAGCTCAGTCTTCTACAGCGCCCCCTGAGGGCAATCGTCAGAAGGCAACTACTGCTAATGCTGGAGGTGGGACAAATCGCCTGTATGCGATGGGTAATCGACAGGATCAAGAGGTTGCTCCAGATGTTGTTACGGGTATGCTCCGAATCTTTTCTTATGATTGTTATGCACTACTTGACCCAGGTGCCACCTTATCTTTTGTGACGCCCTATGTGGCCCATAAATTTGAGATTATTCCGGAGTGTTTGCTTGAGCCTTTTTCAGTATCGACTCCTACTGGTGAGTCAATTTTGGCTAAGAGAATCTATAGAGATTGTATAGTGTCCATCTGTCATAGGGATACTTTGGCCAATTTGGTGGAGCTGGAGATGGTTGACTTTGATGTGATTCTTGGTATGGATTGGCTCCATGCGTGCCATGCATCCATAGATTGTAGGACCCGAGTTGTTAAGTTTCAATTTCCTAACGAACCGGTCCTAGAGTGGAGGGGAGGTTATGTTGCACCCAAGGGTAAATTTATTTCTTACCTGAAGGCGAGGAAGTTAATCTCTAAGGGGTGTATTTATCACCTTGTACGAGTTAAGTCTGATGATGTTGAGTCCCCTACTTTTGAGTCAGTCCCGATTGTAAATGAGTTCCCTGAGGTGTTCCCTGAGGATTTACCTGAAGTCCCTCCTGATAGGGAGATCGACTTCGGTATTGATGTACTTCCTGAGACGCAGCCTATTTCTATTCCACCATATAGGATGGCCCCTGCAGAGTTGAAAGAGTTGAAGGAGCAGTTGAAAGATCTGTTAGAGAAGGGTTTTATTAGACCCAGTGTTTCTCCTTGGGGTGCTCCCGTTCTGTTTGTACGAAAGAAGGATGGGTCACTAAGAATGTGCATAGACTATAGGCAATTGAACAAGGTCACAGTCAAGAATAAGTATCCTCTTCCTAGGATAGATGACTTGTTTGACCAACTTCAAGGTGCTTCATGCTTTTCGAAGATAGATCTCAGATCAGGTTACCATCAGTTGAAGGTGAGAGAATGTGATATTCCAAAGACAGCTTTCAGGACTAGATATGGCCATTTTGAGTTCTTGGTCATGTCCTTTGGATTGACGAATGCGCCAGCAGCTTTTATGGATTTGATGAATAGGGTGTTCAAACCCTACCTTGATATGTTCGTGATAGTGTTCATTGATGATATCTTGGTATATTCGAGGGATGAGGAAGAGCATGCTGAACATCTTAGAGTTGTCCTTCAAACTCTTAAGGATCAGGAGTTGTATGCGAAATTTTCCAAATGTGAGTTCTGGCTCAAATCAGTGGCTTTCTTAGGCCATGTGGTATCCGGTGATGGGATTCGAGTAGATGGTCAGAAGATTGAAGCGGTTGCCAACTGGCCAAGACCGACCTCTCCGACGGACATAAGGAGTTTCTTGGGCTTGGCAGGCTACTACCGCAAATTTGTTGAAGGATTTTCTTCCCTATCCGCCCCATTGACTAAACTGACCCAGAAAAAGGTCAAGTTTGAGTGGTCTGAAGAATGCGAGAAGAGCTTCCAAGAGCTAAAGGTTAGGTTGACTACTGCACCTGTATTGACCTTGCCTGATGGGACGGAAGGTTTTGTGGTATACTGTGATGCGTCAAGAGTTGGATTGGGATGTGTGTTAATGCAAAGAGGTAAAGTGGTGGCTTATGCTTCCAGGCAGCTTAAGGTTCATGAGAAGAACTATCCGACCCATGACCTTGAGTTGGCAGCAGTGGTGTTTGCACTTAAAATCTGGCGCCACTACTTGTATGGAGTGCATGTGGACGTGTTTACGGATCACAAGAGCTTGCAGTATGTCTTCAGTCAGAAAGAGCTTAACCTGCGACAGAGAAGATGGTTGGAATTGCTCAAGGACTACGACATGAGCATCATGTACCACCCAGGTAAAGCTAATGTTGTTGCTGATGCTCTTAGCAGGTTGTCTATGGGTAGCACAGCCCATGTTGAGGAGGAGAAGAAGGAGTTAGTAAAGGAAGTGCATAGGTTGGCTCGATTGGGAGTCCAGCTTGAGGAGAACGACGAGGGAGGAATTAGTGTGCGGAATGGGTCTGCATCGTCCCTAGTGACAGAGGTAAAAGAGAAGCAGGACCGAGATCCTGTGATACTCCAATTGAAGGAGGATGTTCAGAAGCAAAAGGTGATGGTCTTCTCCAAAGGGGGAGATGGTGTATTGAGGTACCAGAGTAGACTGTGTGTCCCTGATGTTGATGGTGTCCGAGAGAGGATTCTAGCTGAGGCCCATAATACTAAATACTCCATTCACCCAGGCTCCACTAAGATGTATCACGATTTGAGAGAGGTCTATTGGTGGAGGGGGATGAAGCGAGATATTGCGGAGTTTGTTTCAAGGTGTTCAAATTGCCAACAAGTAAAGGTTGAGCATCAAAGGCCAATTGGCTTAGCCCAAAACTTTGAGATTCCAGAATGGAAGTGGGAGATGATTAACATGGATTTCATCACTGGGCTACCGAGATCCCGGAGACAGCATGATTCCATATGGGTGATTGTGGACAGAATGACGAAGTCAGCGCATTTCCTGGCAGTCAAGACGACTAACACTGCAGAGGATTATGCCAAGATGTATATTCAAGAGATCGTGAGGTTGCATGGAGTTCCCTTGTCCATTATCTCGGACAGAGGAGCCCAATTTACTTCTCATTTCTGGAAGTCCTTCCAGAAAGGATTGGGTACCAAAGTGAATTTGAGCACAGCTTTTCACCCACAGACAGATGGTCAGGCAGAGCGCACTATTCAGACGGTGGAGGACATGTTGAGAGCATGCGTCCTTGATTTCAAAGGAAATTGGGATGATCATTTGCCGTTGATTGAATTTGCATATAACAACAGTTATCATGCGAGCATCCAAATGGCCCCTTATGAGGCATTGTATGGGAGGAGATGTAGATCACCTATTGGGTGGTTTGAAATTGGAGAGGCTGAGTTGATTGGTCCTGACCTGGTTCACCAGTCCTTAGAGAAGGTGAAAATTATTCGGGAAAGATTGAAGACTGCCCAAAGCCGTCAGAAATCTTACACAGATGTGAGGAGGAGAGACCTAGAGTTTGAGGTGAGCGATTGGGTTTACTTGAAGGTATCACCCATGAAGGGTGTCATGAGGTTTGGGAAAAAGGGGAAATTAAGTCCTCGTTATATTGGCCCATACCAGATTGTGCGAAGAATTGGGAAGGTCGCCTACGAGCTAGAGTTACCCTCTGATTTAGATGGAATCCATCCGGTGTTCCATGTTTCGATGTTGAAGAAGTGTTTGGGAGATCCAGCCTTGGTAATTCCTGTGGAGAGCACGGGAGTTAGAGATAGTTTGTCTTATGAGGAAATCCCAGTCCAGATCCTTGATCGACAGGTTCGCAGGCTGAGGAACAAGGAGATAGCTTCGGTCAAAGTCCTGTGGAGGAATCAATTCGTTGAGGAAGCCACATGGGAAGCTGAGGAAAAGATGAAGGCAAAATACCCGCACCTGTTCGTGCTCGAGGTTGATGAAAATGCCGAAGGTAACATTTTTACCTGTATGAAAATTGATGTTAATACCATGATGTGATGTTTATAAAAATTGATGTCTCAATATATGATTAATGAGGTTAATGAGAAGTCGAGGTAATGATGTTATTGAGCGAGTATCGAGGTGAGTCTTGAGTTTATTCGTGCTAAATGTCGTTCCTACTCATCATTCGAGGACGAATGATCCCAAGGGGGAGATAATGTAATGCCCCGCTAATTACTAAAATACCCCTAGAGGAGAGGTGCGCGTAAAACGCGTCTTCCAATGCTCGGATTGAAAATCCGAGAGTGGATTCGTGATCAGCACTGAAAATGGAGTGGGAAGAGGGTCTCGGTCGAATTTTAGAGCGATCGAGTCGGAAAATAATTTTTCGTTCCAAAACGAAAAACAGTGTGCCTGCGCGACAGAACCGCGTCGCGGATCGGTCGCGGAGTCACACTTGTGTTTTCTGTAAAATTTTCGACGGAGTTGAATTTCCGAAAATACACTGTCCGCGACAGGTCCGCGTCGCGGACTGTGTTATTTCAGATGGGGGAGTAATTCTTTTAAATTATGGAGGGCAATTTAGTCCATTCCTAATTATTCTAAACGTCCCCCTACGCCTAATTAAGGTCAGTTTTCGAAGAAAAGGGTTTCAAAACCTAAATTCTAAGCGTTCTTCCAAAGAGTCACCTAAGGTAGGGCTTGAAGGAAGGGAGGATTGAGGAGATCAAGAGGAGGGTGTACTTCCTTGTGTTAGCAAAACTTTCCAGGTATGTAAGGCTAACTTAAAGCATGGGAATGTTCTCCCATGTGCCCTTCTGAGAACTGATGATTAGAGTCATTGATGATGAGGTTGATGTAAAGAGTTGATGCATGTTAAAAATTTACGTATTCTATGTATAAATGATTTTCTTACAGAAATTGATGATCATCATTACTTTGTTTTATACTTAACTCATTTTTGTAAGTGCATTTACAAACCCTATATGAATTGCAAATTGAAAAGCATGCATAATGAATTTAGGGGATGAGTCTAGAGCCTTGACGATGATGATGTTGTGATCGTGTTTCACATTTGATGAGAGTCTTGATGATGATGTTGATGAGAATGATGTATTACGATGTCTTAAAATTCAAGGTCTAATTTCTAAAAAGAAATCTTGAGTCTATGATGTTGATGTTGATGTTATGAGGTGAGGTACTATGTCCCTCTGGGACCGATGTTGATGTTGAGGTTTTATAATATGTCCCCATGGGACTGATGTTGATGTTGAGATGATGTACTATGTCCCTCTGGGACCGATGTTGATGTTGAGGTATTAATTATTATACCATGTCCTTATGTGACTGATGATGATGTACTATGTCCCTCTGGGACTGATGATGATGATGATGATGATGATGATGATGTTTATGAGCATGTCGAGTTCTGGGAGGAGTATTGAGCACCGAAATGGGTAGAGAGTGAGTCCCACTCGAACCCATTAACTACGTGGCCCGCGTAGGAAGAGAGGATTGAACCGCAATGCGGATGGCTCCTATCTTGTCCCAAAAGTGGACTGATGTTTTGATGTTTTCTTGTGGATCCACTGATGTGATGTCCTTTACCCCGGGCAGGGTATTGGATGGATGTGGCAACGGCATCGCTTCGTTGTATCATCACTGGCTCATAAGTGATGGTTGTCGGTTAGAGAAACTCCCAGTTAGGTTCCTTTGATAGAACTCTGATGTTGATGTGATGTTGAGTCGATGTGATGTTCCCTTGAGTCGATGTTGATGTGATGTTGAGTCGATGTGATGTTCCCTTGAGTCGATGTTGATGTTCCCTTGAGTCGATGTTGATGTCCCCCTGAGTCGATGTGATGTCCCTTTGATGTGATGACGATGTGGAGATGAGAGGTTGATGAGTCAACTGTCTATTCTAATCTCTTGCCTTAGATAGACATTGACATTCTGATGGAATATGATGTTGAGTTGATGTTTCTTTATGCTGTGTACTTACCCTATTATTCAGCTATTTTACATGCCAGTACATTCCACGTACTGACGCCATTTGGCGCTGCATCGTTTTATGATGCAGATACAGGAGTTAGAGGACTTCAGCAGACGCACCGTTGAAGCCGCAGAGTTCGAGTTCTGAGTTGGTGAGCCTCCTTGCTTTCCGGAGGAAACCCTTCTACTTATGTTTTTCTTTATTCATTGAGTCTGGTAGCCATGGCATGCCACGGCACTACTCTTAGACAGTCGAGTTAGAATTAGAGGCTTTGTAGACATGATGTCGAGGATTGATGCAGATGTTTCCTTTTGAACTGAGTAATATTTCCCTTACTTAGTTGATGTTGAGATTGATGTTGGCCATTGGGCCCTTATTTAAGGTATTCCTTTGATGTTACTTCCGCTATCTTGATGTTGAATGATGTGAGGAGGCTAAGTGGTTCGCTCAGGGGCTAGAAATAGTCTCTGAGTGCCGGCCACGCCCAGGGTACCCTCCCGGGGCGTGACAATAAGGGTTCGTGCCCTAAATGAATATTATAAGGGCTCGCTCCCTAAGCGAATATTATGAGGATTCGTGCCCTAAGCGAATATTATGAGGATTCGTGCCCTAAGCGAATATTATAAGGGTTCATGCCCTAAGCGAATATTATGAGGGTCCGCTCCCTAAGCGAATACTATGAGGGTCCGCTCCCTAAGTGAATATTATGAGGGTCCGCTCCCTAAGCGAATATTATGAGGGTTTGGTCCCTAAGCGAATATTATGAGGGTTTGCGCCCTAAGCGAATATTATGAGGGTTCGCGTCCTAAGCGAATATTATGAGGGTTCACTCCCTAAGCGAATATTATGAGGGTTCGTGCCCTAAGCAAATATTATGAGAGTTTGCTCCCTAAGCGAATATTATGAGGGTTCACTCCCTAAAGGAATATTATGAGGGTTCGCGCCCTAAGCGAATATTATGAGAGTTCGCTCCCTAAGCGAATAATATGAGGGTTCGCTCCCTAAATGAATATTATGAGGGTTCGCTCCCTAAGCGAATGTTATGAGGGTTCGCTCCTAAAACGAATATTATGAGGGTTCGTGCCCTAAACGAATATTATAAGGGTTCGCTCCCTAAACGAATATTATGAGGGTTCGCTCCCTAAACGAATATTATGAGGGTTTGTACCCTAAATGAATATTATGTTTATTTTATTTACTTTTTTTTAATTTTTAAAAATAAGATAAAATAAAATATGCCCTAGTTTTGAAACTGAGAAATTTTGAAACTTTTTTTTAATTTTTTTATTGGTGAATTTATTTTTTATTTTATCATCTTTCTTTTTAGAAAAAGAAAAGTCCGATTTGATTTTTTTCAGAAATATGAGAGAGAGAAAAAAATATTTTCTTTTTATTTGTGACCGAGTCCTTTTGTAGGACTGCCTACGTATCTCACCATAGCAAGAACCAGGTCTAACGTAATTCATACGAATAAAAAATATTTTTTTATTTGAGACCGAGCCCGTTAGTAAAACTGCCTACGTATCTCACCATAGCAAGAATCAGTCTAACGTAGTTCATACGAACCAAAAATATATTTTTTGAAAAATAATATCTTTTGAAAAGATTGTTAGATAGAAAGAAATTGACCTTTGATTGATCATATCTTGGCTTCAGATATTATCAACAATTAGACTTGTGCATACAAACCACCTTCGAGTACTTCTAGGCAAATTTGAGGCCAACTTTGAAGTAATTTCTGTAGTTTCAAATGATACCTCAAGCATACTTAAGTATTAACGAGATCTATTCATCTTGCATCAAATATAGGGTTGAAATTATTCATGTCCTCATGTTTCAAGTGTCTTACCAAAATAAAGTCCTAATTCACACAAAATACAAGAGTTGAGATCGTAGGACATTTTGAGAGTCACTCACACTCAGAAAGATGTTCAATGCATGAGATTGAGATGCCATATACTTGACCCTCATGTAAGTATCCATTAAAGTGAGAACATCGAAAATAAAATTAAGTAGGACTTGTATTCAACACAAAAATGTAGGCTTGGAATGGGTAAGGTAATCTTTTTATAAAGTAACCATTTTCTCCCCAACATTGCACTATGCACTCAATTTATATTTTTTATTTTCACATTTGATCTTTATCTGCTTGGTTGTTTTTCTGTTTTTTTTTTTTTTACTTTCTCCTCTTTTCTTTTGAGTTTTTCTCCTTTTATTGGAGTTTTTTTTTACTATCACATTTTCACTTTCACCTTGCCATCCGACTTAGGACTTTGTCAGTGCATTCTTGGAGATAAGAGAAAAATAGAATTGTGCATTTGTGCAGTCAAAAGGATATGGGCGAAAATATGGTTATGGAAAAAATATTTTAGGCTCAAAAAGGAAAACACTAGGGATCATGTGTCATTTGGTAGGCTTACAGGTACAATTGGATCAAAGAAGGCCTACAATCCTTTTTCAAATTAGATGTTGCTCAAAATTTCGCCTCAATAAACATTCGGGTCAAGTTATAGATCAACAAGTCATTCCATTGAACTTTATATCTAACGTTCACCACACAATGCACATGAAACAATGTCCTAATTCACACAAAATAGAAGAGTTGAGATCGTAGGACATTTTGAGAGTCACTCACACTCAGAAAGATGTTCAATGCATGAGATTGAGATATCATATGCTTGACCCTCATGTAAGTATCCACTAATGTGAGAACCTCGAAAATGAAATCAAGTAGGACTTGTATTCGGCTTAAAATATAGGCTTGGAATGGATAAGGTAATCTTTGTATAAAGTGACTATTTTCTCCCTAACATTGCACTATGCACTCAATTTATATTCTTCATTTTCACATTTGATCTTTATCTGCTTGGTTGCTTTTCTTCTTTTCTTTTTTTCGGACTTTCTCCTTCTTTTTTTGAATTTTTCTCCTTTTATTGGAGTTTTTTTTTACTATCACAGTTTCACTTTCACCTTGGCATCCAACTTAGGACTTTGTCAGTGCATTCTTGGAGATGAGAGAAAAATAGAATGGTGCATTTGTACAGTCAAAAGGATATGGGCAAAAATATGGTTATCAAAAAAAATATTTTAGGTTAAAAAAGAGAACCACTAGGGATCAGGTGTCATTTGGTAGGCTTACAAGGCACAATTGGATCAAAGAAAGCCTACAATCCTTTTTCAAATTAGATGTTGCTCAAACTTTCGCCTCAACAAACATTCGAGTCAAGTTATAGATCAACAAGTCATTCCATTGAACTTCATATCTAAAGCTTATCACACAATGCACATGAAACAATGTCCTAATTCACACAACATAGAAGAGTTGAGATCGTGGGACATTTTGAGAGTCGCTCACACTCAGAAAGATGTTCAATGCATGAGATTGAGATATCATATGCTTGACCCTCATGTAAGTATCCACTAATGTGAGAACACCGAAAAATGAAATTAAGTAGGACTTGTATTCGATTTAAAATGTAGGCTTGGAATGGGTAAGGTAATTTTTGTAGAAAGTGACTATTTTCTCCCTAACATTGCACTATGCACTCAATTTATATTCTTCATTTTCACATTTGATCTTTATCTGCTTGGTTGCTTTTCTTTCTTTCTTTTTTCGGGACTTTCTCCTCTCTTTTTTTGAGTTTTTCTCCTTTTATTGGATTTTTTTTACTATCACAGTTTCACTTTCACCTTGCCATCCAACTTAGGACTTTGTCAGTGCATTCTTGGAGATAAGAGAAAAATAGACTAATGCATTTGTGCAGTCAAAAGGATATGGGCGAAAATATGGTTATCAAAAAAAATATTTCAGGCTAAAAAAGAGAACCACTAGGAATGAGGTGTTATTTGGTAGGCTTACAAGGCACAATTGGATCAAAGAAAGCCTACAATCCTTTTTCAAATTAGATGTTGCTCAAAATTTCTTCTCAACAAACATTCGGGTCAAGTTCTAGATGAACAAGTCATACCATTGAACGTTATATCTAAAGCTCACCACACAATGCACATGAAAAAATAAGGTCAATTTTTTTTTTGTATCCTTAACTTTGAGCAAAAGATTTTTTCAAGTGTGACATAAGTATAATCAAGAGGTGCCAAAAGAATCTATATGAGTCACAACAAAGTTGATCACTCTATTATGCCAAATAGTTAATACTTTTTCATGCACACTTCTAAGTAGGTTGATACCAATCAAGACAAGAAGTACGTTTTATTTTTAGTATTTTTATTTTGAAGATGGACAAAAAGATTAATTTATTTTTTGAAAAGAAAAAAAATATTTTTCTTTTCTACACAAAGAAATAAGATCTTCCTTTTCTTAAATTTCTTGAATGAGGATCTTTTTTTTAAGAGTAAAATCTTTTTTAAAAAAAATATTTTCTTGGATAAAAATTATTATTATTGTTTTTTTAAATAAAAATCACCGAACCCAAGAAAGGTTGCCTACTATCTCATCAAGATGAGAATCAGGTGCGCGTAGTTCTTGAATCAAAGAAATATTCGTGTTTATTTTTTAAATAAGAAATAAATATTTTCTTTTGCTTTTATGAATAAGAAGAAAAAAAATGTATTTTTTTTACATTTAATAAGAATTTTTTTTATTATTAATAAAGAACACTGAAACCAAGGAGGGCTGCCTACATATCTTATCGAGATAAGAATCAAGTGTGCGTAGTTCGACCTTTCTAAAAAAAGTTGAATAGTAAATGATTTTTTTACAAGAAAAATAAAATTTTTCTATAGTAACAATTTTTTTTTTAAGATGTGCTTTGGGATAAGAAGATAAAATAAAATTTTGATAAAGGAGTAGTACAATTGTTAAAATCTTAAAAGATAATTATGACTTTTTTTAACTAATTCGTCTTAAAGTGGTCAATATCTAATATAGTCTTCCTCATAATGTGATGAGTAGCACAAAGAATGCACATGATGGTTTCAAAAAAAGGATACCTGCCTCATACGGACTTGACCCTAGTGTTGGGTTCCATTAATTTAAATGCTCATGGTGCAAATAAACGCACCCTATTAAAAATAATCGTTGTATGAGGCTGGTTCAACTAGATTTTATGTCTTAATGATTTTGGTGTTTAGACCGGGTGTAAAACAAGTGGACAACTTGAGTCGGGAAGGAACAACTTACCGGTAGCAGGGCTTTCCGGCCTCACTGTTTGGACCTTCCCATCCTAATATTTGTGCAACTAAAATTCTTCCCAGGAGCGTAATCGCATCTCTGGTATCTCAAAGAAAGTTTCGGGAGCGTAGACCACATCTCCAAATGAAGTGGATTTTTAGAAGACTCAGATGGGTACGGGGGAGAAGACATTATATTGCAGTTCAAATAATATTAAAGCAATAAATTAGCAGGCAAATATCACATTAAATCAATGTATACAATATTCAAAATAATAAAGCCATATACAAGCGAATATTGATAAGCTCGAATTCTGATTATCCCCAGCAGAGTCGCCATTTGTCACACCCCTATTTTTTCCCGTGCGTGGTGTTTTAAAAATAGAGTTTATCCAATTAAAGTGACATTTTGAAAAGGAATTTTTTGTTTGTTCAGAGTCGCCACTTGGAATTGAGTTTTGGTGTTCCAAGTCACCTAATTTAAATCCCTAATCAAAAAGAAATGACTCTTTATTTTTTAGTCTGCGAAAACAAAGATTGGGTAAGGAATTCTATTGACCGAGGGTAAAGTGTTAGGCACCACTCAAGTCCCGTAGTTTTAGCACGGACGCTTTATTGACAAGTTTATGGCTTAACATAATTTTGAATATATTATATTTATAAATATAAATTTTCAAAAATGCCATTTACTCGCCTTCTTTAATTTCTATCTTATTTCATTAGTACGTGGTATATTGGTAGCAGCCTTTCCAACCTTGCCACAAATTATTATTTTATCACTTTGTAGTTTTCAAAAGAAAGTTTATTTAATAAAGTTGGAGTCCTAATATTTATCTATCATTATTTGTCCACCTAATCATGCTCCTAAATACAAGATCTAAAAATTTTATTTATTTAATATTCTAAAAATAATTATCCCTTAAAGGTAATATATATATAAAAAATTGCCGATTTTATTTTTTGGTTTCATTTTATTTTCTGGAAAAATTAATTAACTCATTATACTTAAACTTCATTTAGAATGTAAATTAATTATATCTCTTAGAACATGAATTTTTTGTATTTTAATCAAGAACAAGTTTAAAAAAAAATTAAACGTTTAAGCATGCAACATATAACCACATGTTATACCAAATGTTACTTTAAATGTAACAATATAGAGAGTTCAAACATATTTCAATATTATAGCATCAAAATTAAACATACATTAAATTTGAACAACTTCGTAACATTTGAACATATCTTGCATAATTGTGACTTTAAATCATACAGTAAAAATTGTTACCTTTTGTGAAAATTAATTCACAAGAAGAGAAGACCATAATGCAGAATCACGATCCCGAAATCTCGAAAGAAAACCTCAAAACTCAACTTTTATTTTCTCTAATTGTATTTTTTTGAGATTTTTTTTGTGTTTGTGCAGATTTTTTTCCTCTTGTTTTTGAAGTGTGTGTGAAAAAGAAATGTAATTTTTCTTGTAGGTGTGTTTATGTATGTGGGAAAAAAGAAAGAATGTGGTGTAAGATTTTCTTAATGTCGAATCTCTTCTTATTTGTGCTCTTTTTTTTTTTATAGAATGTGATGAAAGAAGAAGATAAAAATGATTGTGTTGTGTGTGTCGTGTGTTGTCCTCCCCTCTTTTTTTGTGTGTGTAGTATATAGAGGGAATATGTGAGGGTGGAAAAGTGGGAGTAGTGAGTTTTGTGGGGTAGATTTAGGATTATTTTAATTTTTTTTTTGTTTTGTTTTTTGTTTTGATAGGAAAAAAAATGTTAGAAAACTACTTTAAATAAAATAAAATAAAATAAAATAAAAAGTTAACTAGCTAAAACTAAGATATAATTAAGAAAATACTAACAATACTAAATTATCTATCAGAATTGAAATTTAAAAGAAAACATATATTCTTAAAAATTGTTTTTTTTTAAAATAAAATTTATATGTGACTCTATTTTTTTATTTTCAAATTATCCTAAATAAGATAAAAATAAAAATATCTAATTTAAATTTTAAAAAATAAATATTTAAATATTAAAAAGTAAAGTGATTCATAATTAAATACTAATACATCAATAAAACTAGACGCATAACACATGGGCAAAGTAAAAAGTAACAAGTGGCAAGAGGAAGAGTCTATAAAGACTGCTAGTTATCATATTAGTCTATTATACTAATTTGCTCCTAAATACATGGGTGTTAGAAAGAAATGAATAATATAGTATATTGTGATAATTAATAACTAGGGTTTAGGAAGAAAACAATCTCCATCTGAAAATTTGATAATATTAAATTGTGATTACTACAAATTCATTTCTATTAAGATGAAGCATAACTCATACATTTCTTTTTATATTTAATCACAACTCTTCATAGATAATTTAATTAAATGATAAATTTTTAGAAATTTGATTAAATTAAATATGCCTTTGATTGATCATCTGATTTAGAAACAAATTATACAAGGATTGTAATACAAAAATTAACGATGCATGAATTAGTAATAGAAAGAATATATTTTATAGGGTTTTTGATTAAATATGATATAAATTGAGTATAAAGTGTATGACTTAAACTTATGTTTGATTTAAAATTATATAAAGTCTTGTAAAAGGGTTTGGGGAGACCTTGAAGGGTAATTTTGCCCTTTAGTGTCTTTAATCCGTGTATAAATAATCATGCTATTACTTATACTTAGTCGGGGCAATGGAGACAGTTGGATCAAATTTGAACGGGGTTGAAAATAGGTTAACATAAAATGGGTAATATTTTAATCTGTACATATTTTATATGGATAAATATAGGTTGGATAACAAATGAGTTGGGTAAAATACTAATTTACTCATATTTTCATGAGAAATAGTACTCTCCTTTAAAATTCAATATGGATAAAAAAGTTTAGTCTATCTTTGGATGAAAAGGGTTAGAAATATTTTATTAATTTTATTGTATCATGAAACTAAACCCGACACCCCATGTGAGATCCGACTTCTAAATTTCAATTCAATCCGAATCAGTCCTAGGAACCAACTTCTAAATCAGGATTCTGCAATGTCATAATTCAATTATGATACTCGAAATGATAGGGGATCAAGGATAGGGATGGGATAAAAAAATATTTTTTTGAATTTGATTTTTTTTATAAAGCATAAAATTTTAAATTATTATTCTTTTGGACCCGGAGTGGAGGGGGAGGTGGGGGCTGGTAGGGGGAGTTGATAGGTGTGGGGTGAGGGGGTATGGTGGGCTTAAAAGATTTGAAAATTTGACAAGTTGAAAGTTTTAATTTTCTTTTTTGATGGAGTGGGGGGGCTATTTTGGGTAGGGAGCGAGGTAATGATGAAGTAAAAAAATGACTTTTTTAAAAGATAAAATTTTGATTTTTTTTTAAATTTAATTTTCTTTGATGGTGAGGGCTGATGGAGGAGTTGGAGTATGCGGTGGGGTAAGAAAAAAATTATAATTGAGGTTAAAAGAGTAGAAAAATATTTTCCCTGCTTTAGAGGTAAATTTTTAAATTTTAAGAAAATAAGTTACGACAATCAAACATAAAAATAAAAAAAAATAGAAAATACAATAAATTTGGAGTGAATAAAGGTTGAAATACTAAAATTTATTTCTATGAACTGAATATAAATTTAAAAATATATTTTATTTATGTAAAAAGTGACTATCAAAATATGAAGGAATTAGGCACTACTTATACCGCATTCCTTTTGATATTGTACATGAAAAAATATAGGATTTTCAAGAACCTTTATTTTTTGCTCAATCAAAAAGCTTCAAGGATAGAGAGATGATTTAAATAAAGTATTTCCTTTCTATTAGTAAAAAAGAAAATGGCAAGTCCAAATAAATATCCAAAAACAATCAGATGGGCTATGTCATGGTCAAAGATCAAAGCTTTGAATACAGTTAGTAATCATTGTCAAAAGAAAAAAAGAAGAATTGACAGGAGTCATTAACATTGCATAGAATTCTATGTATCAGTAAAAATAATACATATATTAATTTTATGTATAATTAATATTTATATTTTATTATGTATCATGAATTTCTAAATATAATAATTTTAATGCATATATTAGGATGATCAAAGATTTAATTGTCCCTCAAAATCCTCTTTTCTATATAATTGCGGATGATATCTTAATAAATATACGATTTTAATATATAAAATCAAACCATGCATGTATAATTAATATTACTAATACAGCATAATTGTGTTTAGTGAAAAGTTGCCTTTCACACACTTAACCTACTGAAAAGTAATCTTTGTTGGTTGATTGATTTATGAGTGAGCAGTAAATTTTTGGAGGCACTATGAGTAGGAAATGTCACTCTCATTCAATTTGCATCCCTCTACTATCTCATTTTCTTTAGTTTCACTAATATATATATAATTAAAAAAAATTAATTTTTTTAATTTTTTATTCTTAATAAAATAATTTACAATTACGCATAAAAATTAAAATACAGTGCCAAGTCAAATATTGTCACATAAAATAATATGGAAGAAATATACTATTTTTCCTACTAAAACATATAAAATTTGAATTAAAAACAAGTATTCATATTATTTTACTCCAAAGGAAAAAAAAATGAAATTGGAGAAGAGGTAAGTGATAACTACTTCAATTTAATGGGATAAAAGTTGAGATGACATTAACTATTACCCCTTACATTACTTGGAATTGTTAACTTATGAGAACTTAAATTAGAAATATATTTAATTAAATTAATTATGTTAATGATAATTTAAAACTCTAAATTTAATTATCATTATTTATAAATATTTAATATTAAGAGTAGGATTAGAAAATAACAAAACTTTCTTAATTTATTAAACTGGATAAGTAAAATTAAACACTTATTAATAGGCAGTAGAGAAAGAAAATTTTCCTCTTTGCTTATTTTAACTTTCGTGACGAATTGCGTGAAGTATGAAAAATATAATTAAATTATATTTTTTTAGTTAGTTTCATATTTAAATTATTGTGAGTGTGAGTTTTATATTTAAACTATCACTCATTGATTTAAGAAACATACCTCCCTCATTTATTACACTCTCGATGATGTGTGTATTACACTCTCTCTTTTATTTTTTTAAAATTGCTACATGACACTCCACATGAATAAAATAGTTCACCTTGATTTGGGAAGGAAGAAGGGGCAGGAGGGGTTGAAGTAAGATTTTTTGAAAATATTTTAAATTTTTATTTTTGAAAGGGATTTTTTTTTGAGATAGTGAATTTTAATCTTTAATTTTTGAATAATACTAACAGTTTATTTATTTTTTTGTCAAGGTGAAATATTTTATTCATATAAAATATTATGTAGCAAAGTTTTTTTTTTAAATAAAGGAAATGACGTATTACACGATCACTAAAATGTGTTTCTCAAAGTAATGAGTAATAATTTAAATATAAAATTTATATTTTTAGATACAAAATTCAAAAAGAAATAATTTAAATATATTTTTGATATTTCCCTCCAAATGTATTCTTTGTCATTATTGGCAACAAAACATACTTTAGAAGTAGTCCGAAAAGTTTTCTAAAATAGACAGTTTGAGATAGCCAAGAGGCATTTACCCCTCTTCGATGATAATTAGATTTTTACTTATATAATTATATCAATTAACTAAATAGATTTTTAATTTTATAAAATAAATTCTAAAAAATTTGATCCTATCATATAGTAATTCTAGTCACACGAATCTGCGCATTTATGTTTCCTATATTGCATTTTATAACATTTTAAAATAATATATTTATTAACTTTGTTTTAATTTATATCACCCATATAAAAATTTGAGATGCAATCAAAATTTTATTTATACTAGAAAATTTTCAATAAACATTTAATTTTTCATCAACCAAAATTTTATTTATGCAGTACTAGAAAAAATCAAGAATTATTTAAGTTTTATGTCTTTAAATTTTAAAATTGGTAATTATTGTAATTTATAGTACCACATATATGTTACTTCCTCCATCTCAATTAAAGCTACTTATTGTGATCTATAGTACTTTCTATCTGAAATCTTCAATTGCTGAATATTGTGATTTATAACACTTTTTACATAATTGTTTAATATATAACCAATTTTAAAAAAATAAATTGAAATAAAAAATGCAAAAATGAAGAAACATAGGCACACCAATAAAACCACTGAAGTAGTCAGGACAACTAAAAACTCCTCAAACTAACAAAAGACATAATCACAAAAAAAAAAAAAAAAAAAAAAAAAAAATCAAAAACTACAAAAATAAATAAAATCAGACACGTCAATAATCAGTTGTCTGCTTGTAGTAGTTGAAGCAGTTAGGTTGTTCGAGAAATTTAAAAAATTAAAAATAAAATACAAAGATGAATACATGCAGAAATACAAATAGTCAGATGCCTGCTTCTAGCGGTTGAAGTAAATAAGACAACCTTAAGCTGCTCAATCTATTCTTTAATTAAATTAGTCACACGAATTTATGCAAGCATGGGCTCAACATATATATATTTTTGTAAATTTTGATTACGTTATATTGATATCAATATTATATGTTCTTAAAAATTTTAAATTGTTAATTATTGTGACTTATAGTGCATCTTATGATATGTTAAAATAATATATTTATTTACTTTACTGCAATTTATATTGCACATATAAAATTTTGAGAGTCAATAAAAAATTTATTGATGTGCTATTGAAAAAAAAATGAAGAACTATTTAAATTTTTTTTATGTCATTTAAATTTTTAAGTTGATAATTTTTGTGATTTATAGTACCAAATATATGTGACTTCCTATGTCTCAATTTAAGTTATTAACTATTATGATTTATGATATTTTCTATATGAAATTTTAAATTGTTGATTGTTGTGATTTATAATACTTACATAAATTTTTAATATATAATGAATTCTCCAAAAATAAAAAGTAAAAAATAAATTAATATAAAAAGGAGTAAAAGCAAATATATCAATAATTCCGCTGAAATTAGGCAGGACAGCCGAAAGCACCTTAAACTAACAAAAAATAATCACAAGAAAAAAATAAAATAAATACAATTCAAGAAATTTTTAAAAAATAAATATTTAAATTGAAAAAAACAGACACGTGGATACTTAATTGTTAGCTTCTAATAATAGGTTAATCCTAAGCTGATCAATATATTCTCTTATTAAATAAGACAATACATAGAGAGAGAGTTTATAAACAATGAACAGATTTTGCCTTGTGCGTGGGCTCATGATAAACATCACAACCCAATAGGAAATGAGAATCTATTTTGCTCCTGACTAAAATAAATTAATTATATCATCTTGAATGAGAAATGACAAAAACAATCCGCAAAATTAAACCCAATTTGTCCAATCCGTTGAAGTATGGGTGGATTAATAATCCGTCTATTTATTTAGAATTAAGTTGATATGCAATCCGAATCGACTCGAGAAAGATCTTGCCAAAATATTTTTAAAACATCCTTTTTAAAAATTTAACATGTTTTATATAGCCATAATAAAAAAAATATAATTTAATTAAGTACTAAAATATTGAAAAAGAATAAATAAAATAAGTAAAAGTTGGATCGAATTGGGTCTTGACCCGCTCTATAACTCATTACTCAACCCGTTTTGATCCAAGCAAATTCAAGTTGGATTGGGTCTTAACCTATTATAAGCCGCTCAAATTTGACCCGACTCGCCCAATTTTAGGGGTTAGTTTAAAATAGTTCCTTAAGTATGTATTTAACTATTTTGGTTAGTGAAATATTTATCAAACTCTGTCTGTTGTTGGATAGGACAAAAGCAGTGGATTATTTTTACCTATAAACAATCAGAAAATCCCATCAAATCTTAGAATATGCAACACATAAAAATGACCATAGACACTAAAAGATATAAGAAGTAATATAAATTACACCTCAAAAAGATATACCAAATTCTAGATGGTAGATTGAAAATAGTTGAGACTAAAAATTGAACCACAAAGGGTTTGTTTCGTATGAACGAAAATATTTTTCACACAAAAAAATATATTCTCATTTTATTTTTGGTGTACTTTTAACAAGGAAAAATATTACTCCAAAAATATTTAGATGTAACATAAAAAATACTATAAGCAAGGAATCAAGTTTCACCCTTTATTATAGATCTGAAACTTTGTCACAACTTGACCCGAGTCCCAACTCCAACCCTTATTTTGACTCTAATTCCAACTCGAGATCCGAATTTCTAACCTCCAACTCAAGATCTCACCTTGACAAGACCCTCACTTGAGACCCACCTTGAGACTCAATTCCAACATAATACCTAACTCTAAATCCAGACTCAATCTTGATTTAAGATTCAGCCCTGGCCTTAAACTAAGACCTACCTTTGAATTTAGACCCAATCTCAACTCAAGACACGATCCTGAAACCAAAACTTGAACTAGGAATTAACCTTTAACCCTCAACCCAAATTGCAACTCTAACTCGCAATCCAACCTCAATCGACGACTCAAGATTTGATGCTAGCCTTGACCTCAATTCCGAACCTAACCTTGACCTTGATATAGGACCTGATCTCAACATGAGACTTTTGACCTCAAATCGAGACCTAATCCCGACCCAACTTGGGACCTAGCCAAAACCTTGACTCTGCACTTGATTGTTGCTTGAGCTAAGGTTGGTATTGATTCCTATATCAAGGGTTTAGGTTGGGTGTCAAGTTAAGTTCTAGGTTGAGTATTGATTTTGGGGTTAAGATTGAGTCTTAAGTTGGGAGTCGAAATCAAGTCGAGGTTAAAAGTTGGGTGTCTATGCAAGTTAGGTGAATTTCAATTTGGAGTCTGAATTGATGTCAATTACAAGGTTAGACAGGTTTTAGTTCAGGGTTGGGATTAGGTTGGGTCACGATTTGGGGTCAAAGTTAGCTCTTGATTTATGGTTGAGTTTCAAGTTGGGTTACAAGAGTTCAATTCCAAATTGGGTGCCAGTACCAAAATGGGGTGGTTCTTGAGTCAAGGATCGGGTTCCAAGTTAGGATATACTTTAGAATTCCGAGGGTGTGTTTGGTATGGAGTAAAATGTTTTTCTTAAATTTAAGGAAAATGAATTGATTTAGAATCTATAATATTTAAGCCAACCAAACATGAAAAAATAAGAAAATATTTTCCTCCATACCAAACACCCTTAATCTGGCTACTACTTATTTTATCTTGTTATTTAACATTTATACTACTTAGGTAGAAAAATAATAACAAAACTTTCTTAATTTGTTAAAATGGACAAATAAGATTTAAAATTTTATTTTTGATATAAACGATCAAGTAAAATAAAATAGATAAAATTAACTTGAGACAAATATTTTTAATAACATGGACAACTATCATGAAATTGAGGAAGGAGGCTCCTCTATATTTCTTTTCTCCTTATTTTCTTCAAGTTTCTATGTTGATGACTTATACATGATATATAAGTTGGATATTAATAATTAAAATTTAATTAATTTCTATTATTAAATAACAAAAAAAATAATCAATTATTAAAATTTAACTCAAAATGAGAACATGGGAGAAAGAAAATGAATGAGGAGGTTGTACCAAAAGAGTGAACTTAAATGGGCAGACGAAAAGCATGAGGGGCAGTCAAAGGTCAAAGAATCGGCAAAAGATCGCCGACCCCAAATTTTTTAATTTTTTAACTCTCATCTCCTCCCCCTACAAAACAAAACTCTGCAGTCAGCAATTCCACAGCAGAAAAGAAGAGAGAAACTGTCCTCTCTCTCTCTCACACACAGAGCGGCTTAGTAGAAGGTGGGATCTAATGGAGTACGAAAGGATTCACAAAGTGCAGGTACAAATTTAATCACCCTTTTGGAACTTTTCTTTTGTCTGCTGCACAAACGGGGTTCCTAAAAAAAATGCATTTCTTCATCTGAAGTAGTCGCAAACTTCATTCTTGAGCTGTTTAAAATGAGTCTTGATCTGGGGTTTTGAGAATTACGGTGAGGGGTTGTTTTTTCAATTGGTTAATTTTATGGTGTTTTAGCTTCTTTTAAAGATTTGGTTATTAAGCTTGAAGCTTTTTGGGAAAAATTCCAAATCTTATGGTGGGTTCTGTTTGAAATTTTTGTTTTTGTTACCTTTCAGACTGGTATAATATCTCCAAGTAAGCTGAGGATGAAGCTCATAGGACCTCACCATCAGAAGAAGAAGAAAGAAGGTTCAAATAGTAATTCTTCAAGAACTTCACCTGCCAGGCTTGAGGATTCAGAGTTTGTCAACAACAGTCTGCTGGCTATCCAAAATGGAGATTTTGAGGAAGAATGTATGTCAATTTCTTCATTCGAATTTACTGATGCTGAAAGTAACTTTCATTAGCTTTGAATCCAGTACAAGCCTGAACATTTAAGTGAACTGCTGGATCCACCCCTTCCCCCTAGCCAGTGGTCCAAAGGGTGTCAACAACACTATAATGTGTAGATAAGTGGAAAAAAAGTCATGTATCTACTCCAATTTTAGTATCTTAGTTTGATTGGAGATGGAGTTTTAAGAAATGTTGAAATTTTTTTGAATCTCGTGGTCCTAAATTAAAGATGAGTAGTCTTTTAAATTTTGTTGTCTTTAACTTAGCTTTAAAATGTTGGAATTGAAAAGCTTACTTAATATAGAAAACATTATTGTTTGGGGGACAGATTAAAAATGGGGACGAAGGACAGAGGATGGAGGACGGATGGAGTACTAACTATGTATTAAATCACATCAGGCTTCTGTTGGCTTACCTTATGTGAAAATCCTGGATCCGTGAAACTGCCCCCAGCTCCCAATTTTTTCCTTTGTGCAACTTGACTAATGGATATGTGCCTCTAGGATATTTTTATTTTTCCTTTTGCTGTTGAGAGGGATAATTCTTAAGATTAAGTCATATGCACTGAGAGTTCAAATTATTAGGTTACTTGAAACAGTTCTGATTTGTCCTACTTTTCAGTTCCAATCCACATTCACTATTGCAGTTACCTGTAATTAGCTTTAGGTAACATGAACAATAATAACATACCCAGTGATAGTGTAAAAATATTTTTCACTGTAACACATATTGCATTTGCATTTGTGTTGAGTTGCTAGGAGAGGAAATATGTTTAATTGCCCCTTTATTTATGCAGGCTGCAATTTAGAAGCTACAGAAAATAAATTGCCAGGAAATTCATTCCAAAATTCTAGGCAAGGTGATGAGGATTCAAATTCATGCCTGCCGAAAGAAAATGGAGATGCTGCTCGGTTGAAAAGGCAGCAATCATCCAAGATGGATGGTGGAAATTCTAGTTCAGTTCATCCCGTTAAAGGATGTGAAGATGAGAATTTTGATTATGATAGTACATCCAGCTTTGAATTTCATAAAGGGGAGAGATCAATGCACCACCATTCCATACCAGCAAGGTCGTTTTCACGGCCCATGTCTTCCAAGTGGAATGATGCCGAGAAGTGGATAATGAATAGGCAAAATGTGCAAGCTAATCATTCCAAGAAGGTTCAATTACAGAACCAAGCATACCGGGGCCCTACCATGAGCATGGTTAGAGTTGCTCCAGAATCAAGTAGTTATGAAAGTAAATTAGCGGTTAAGAAGGTAGATTTCTGTCAACCAGCATGTCAGTTAGTGCCTGAGAAGTTTAATTTTGATCAACCTGGTTCTCAAAGTCAAGGGAATGGACCGAATACCGTGACACTTGATCTTTGCCCTGAAAGTAAGGATTTGACTGAGGTGGTCAGTGGGGACTCTTGTTTGACTGAAGATAGAACAGGTACATCATGGACTCTTTTGTTCCTAATATTGATTTTTACTGGCTTAATGTAAATATTCTTCAAGATTTTTACACTTTCACCAGGGGAGGGGACAGGGGGAAGCAGCAAGAGGGAGGATGAGGTATTAAGGTTTTAGGATGAACTTCTACTAACATTAATTACTTGGATTAGAACACTGATTGTGGGCCTCCGGTAGAATCTTTTGCCAATTATAGAGGCATGAACAATTGTCGTATTTTAGTGTAGGCATCCAGCATATGCAACGACCAGGGTGTATATTTAGGTCAATGTATTGGATTTTCAGATGGAGCACTGCCAAACCTATGACCTCAGGTTGTCGCGAAGAATGCCCGGTTATTATAGTACTCTAAGTAGAATCCATACAGTACCACCCCCCTTCCCCCCGGGAAAAAAAAGATACATGTACGTATTGTTTTATCCATGCTATTAATGGTGTGGCCTGCTGTGGATCTTTACCCAGTGCATGATCAGTCTATTTTTGGGCGGTATGCGGGTGGTACAATTTAAGTGTCTATGCTTCTGTTTGGGGTGAATAAAATCTGGTTGAAGTCTTTGCTAATGGCAGAACAGAGGTTATTGATGGCACGGAGGCCTGGAGCTGAAAATTATGTTTTTGTTGCACTGTAATGCAGTCCAATGCACACATTTCAGATTAATAGTTTACTAAGTTTGATGATTTCTCTCTTATACAGAACATTGATTTTATACTGAGCTGATGTGAACTGTTTGATTGAAAATCAATGCAGTTGGCCCTGCAATAAGATCAGTCTCCATGAGAGATATGGGAACAGAAATGACACCTATTCCAAGTCAAGAGCCTTCAAGAACAGCTACACCTGTTGGCGCGACAACTCCACTCCGCAGCCCCACTTCTTCAATCCCATCTACACCTCGTAGAGGAGAGCCAGCTCCAACACCTACAGAGAATAACATTGACAATGCTTCTCAAACATCACCAGAAAACAATAAAAGGGATTTGTCGGAGGAAGAATTGAAGATGAAGACAAGAAAAGAGATTGTAGCCCTTGGTGTCCAACTCGGTAAAATGAATATAGCTGCTTGGGCGAGCAAAGATGAGAAGGATAAAAGCAAGGCTGATGCTGCTGAGGCTGAACGAATGGAATATGCTAAAAGGGCAGCTGCTTGGGAGGAAGCAGAAAAGTCTAAACACACTGCAAGGTTTCCTCAATATTGAACTCTGAATCGTATTAAAACACATTTTAAATCTGTGTTCTACTGTTAAATTGTGAATTAACAGAAAGACCATTGATCTTCCAGATATAAGCGTGAAGAGATAAAAATCCAAGCTTGGGAAAGCCAGCAGAAAGTAAAGCTAGAAGCAGAATTGAGGAAAATCGAGGTATATCTGATTATCCTATAGTAAATAATGTTCTACCATGATTAAAAGCCTCACTCTTAGAGAATGTTGAACGTATTTAATTGATAGAAGCTGATTATGGATGGTTGTACATTAGCACTCTGCAACTGGGACATCTCTTAGAAATTGAACCAACTCATGTCACGTACTCATATTGAGGCCATTTAGCGTAATATTAAGCTGCTACCGCTCGAGTTAATGATCCAGAGCTCAATTTACTGCACAATTTTCATGCTATTTTACACTCATCATGTGTATTGTTCAGGCACAAGTTGAACAAATGAGAGCACAAGCTCAAGCAAAGATAGTGAAGAAGATTGCAATGGCAAGACAAAAATCAGAAGAAAAGCGCGCCGCAGCTGAAGCTAGAAGAAATCAGCAAGCTGAAAAAACTACAGAGCAAGTTCAATACATACGCCAGACAGGTCGACTTCCATCTTCATCCTTCACGTGTTGTGGTTGGTTATGATAAGATTAAGCAGCGGCTTCAATGCAGATGGTAATCAAGTTTCACATGCACATTAAACTTTTGAATTAGCCTCTCTCATACTGTCCTGTTGTAATAACACAAAGTTTAGTATCACGCTGAACATTGTCCATCCTTGTATCTATCTTTTTGCGAGCTGCAAATGTAAGTTTTTACATGGAATGAAGTTTTAGTTCTTCAGTGAGTTTTGGCTTCTATCTTGAATATTAAAACTTGCCTCTTCAAAAGGAGTATTACTGAAAAAGTGAAAGAAGATTCCTTTTGTTCCCATGTCTTTTTGCCTTGCAATTTTTTTAATTAGTGTATTGCAAATGAGAGAAAGATAGTTGTTAAATGCCTGTGTGCTCGAGACATAAGTATTTCTCACTAGTTTGCAAATTATTACCAACAACATAAAGGTACAGAAGTAGTATATTCTTTGGGAATTTTCTCCAGAAACGCTTTATTCTTGGCAACTCCAAGATAACTCGCATGTCACACCCCAAATTCAACTAGTACCTAGTGTCAATCTTGGACATGAGCTGATCTTGCTGAACCATTTTCTAGCAGCCACGTACAATCAAGAAACAAATAAATGTATCTCCACTTAACACTAAGCTTTTAGCCAGCAAGGTCCATATTGATAGCTCTACAAAGGAAACAACTGCTCCTCACAGTTTATATAAAGCAATAACTGCTTGTTTGGACCGTCGAGGCCGCTATAGTAACTAGGGAAGCATAAATGCTATGTGGACCATCAAAGACACCATAATCTCTATATAGAAGCTGAAAATAGGTGCATATCTAAATAATAATACATCAAATAGCAATCAAACTTTAGCCAATCATCAAACAAAGGCTAACATTTTTAGCTAACAACATAGCTACACAACCCAATACACTAGTCTGCGAGCATCTATGAATACAATATTTGCAAAACTCTGATCCACCCAAAATATATAAACAACAAAACAAGCAAACCTCCAGGATTTCGACAACCTTTGAAAGAACGGAGTCAATCATTCAGTTGGATGGGCGATTGTGCTACTCGACATGTTTGTATGGTCATCGCTCAGGACCTGTAGGCATGATCGTAGCGCCCTCAGGCAAGGGGCATCAGTATAAAATAATGTACGAGCGTGTAAGACTAAATGAAAGCTTAAACTGAAGTATAGGGACTAAATAAAAAGGGCAAAGGTGAAACATAAGTATAATACCTTATCTCCCTATAATAATACAATATAATTACATAAGAAACAATAACCTGACTCGGCTCCCATAATCCCAACAGGTACAAACATCACATAATCACTATAAGTCCTAACAAGTGCAAACTATCACTAAATACCCATATTAGCCCCCTTACCTGGATCCTAATGATAATCAGATCTGAACTATCCGAATGTATGTGTGCCATGAATGAATGCAAGTCTGAGGCTTTGTGGTATAATACGTAATTGCCACTCCATATGTATAGCCTACTCGTCTTGTAGGTACGGTCAATCCGGCTTGTAGATACAATCTATCTAAGCATTATATACTCGGTGAAGAAATACCAGTTACATTGCTATGAAGATGAAAACTTAGAGCTTGCGCAGTTATTTGTAGAGAAGAAGATGTTATTGTGAATCTTGATGAATGAATTGAATTGCTTGTGAATGTATACACTTACATATATACACAAGTATACAACTAAGTAACCACTCTAACCAACTAACTTCCTAACTGAATTAGTTACAATTACTTGCAACTTGCACCCTACAACTAATCTGTCACATGGACTAATGTGTAAGTGACTGAATTGTCCTCATTATTCTCAATACTCCTCCTTAACCAAGGTGTGATGAAGGCATTCATGACACCAAGTTTGAATAGTAGAAAATCATGTTGTAACTTCCCTGAACCTTTGGTCAGAATGTCTGCTTGTTGTAGCTTAGTAGGAATGTATATGGTGTTTATCAAGCCTTGTTGGATCTTCTCCCTAATGAAGTGACAGTCAATCTCTATGTGCTTAGTCCTCTCATGGTATACAAGATTAGTAGCTATTGGATGGCTGCTTTACTGTCACAAAAAATGGAAACTGGTTCTTCAACTTGTATATTCAACTCTTCGAACAAGTTTGTCACCAAAACAATCTCAGCTGTTAGGCAAGCAAGGCTTCTATACTCAGCCTCTGCAGAACTCCTTGAAACTGTAGCCTGCTTCTTGGATTTCCATAAAATAAGGGCGTCACCTAACTTCAATAGATATTCCATTACTGATCTTCGGGTGTTGGGGCATGATGCCTAATCTGCATCACAATATCAAGTCAGCTGCATTTTCTTTTGAGAAGACATAAGCAGTCCCAAGTCTAGTTGATTCTTTATGTTCTGAGGATTCTGAGTGCTGCTTGCCAATGTTTAACCTTGGGATCTGTAAAAATTGACTTAACGTTTGTACTACATAGACAATGTCAGGTTTTGTGATGGTCAAATACAACAGTTTTCCAATCATTCTTTGGTACTGAGATATATCATGAAACAACTCCTCCTCACTACTGCATCCTTTAGAGGCTGTAGTGAATTTGACATTGCACTCCAATAAAGTAATGGTTGGCTTTTCCGCAACCACACCAACTTCATTCAACAACTCTAGTGCATACTTTCTTTGACTTATAAGAATACCCTTTTGTGATCTGCTGAACTCTATGCCTAGGAAGAATCTTAGCTCACGAAGATCCTTAATCTTGAACCACTTATGCAGAACATTTTTGGGGTCCTGAATGAGAGCTGCATCATTCCCAGTAATGAGAAGATCATCAACATAGACTAGAATGATGACCAAACTAGTACTTTGCCTCTTTTTGATTAATGAGTAATCCAAATGACTCTAATTATAGCCAGATTTCAACAATGCTTCTGTGAGCTTAAAGTTCCATTTTCTTGAAGCTTGTTTAAGTCCAAATAGAGACTTTACAAGCTTACATACCATAGGTTGAGTTTTTATCACTTGCAACCCTTTAGGCAATTCTATAAACACTTCCTCTGTAAGATCACCTTGTAGGAAGACATTGTATACATCCATCTGAAATATGCACCAATTTTCAGCAGCTGCTAAGGCAATAACAGTCCTAACTGTCACCAGCTTCACCACTAGTGAGAATGTCTCTTGATAGTCTATTCCAACAGTCTGACTATACCCTTTGGCAACCAACTTGGCTTTGTACCTTTCCACTTCACCATTCACCTTGTATTTTATCTTGAAAACCCATTTGCAGCCTATTACAGGTTTGTCTTGTGGCCAAGGAACAAGATTCCAAGTCCCATTATCTTCAAGTGCTTTTAGTTCTTGCTGCATTGCATCAATCCATTTATCATCTTTCAAAGCTTCCTCATAGGACTTAGCCTCATCAGTAGCTGAAAACTTGCGTAAACAAGCTTTGTATGCTAGAGATATGTTCTTGTATGAAATGAAGTTTGTCAAAGAGTAAGGTGTCTACCTTCTCTTTGTGGTAGTGTCATAGTCTTGGTGCCATGCTGGTGTGATCACTGCCCTTCTAGATCTTCTTTTAGCAGGCATAGTAGGTTCAATACTAGTTCGTATGTTTGTGACCTCATCATTAGCGATCTCATTATCTAGTGGTGCTGCATCATTGGTACTGTCTCCACCTATTGGTAACTCAACAGGATCACCTTCAACATGTGTAGCATCAAGTATCTCAACTTCTGCTGGTGTTTGAACTAGTTCTGATTCCAATGAGTGTACAACATTTGGAAATAAAGGAACTGAAACATTGTGCATCCCTTTGAAAAGAACTATTGTCTCCGTGAATGTTACATCTCCGGTAACAATTAACCTCTTACTTGCTATTTCATAAAGCAAATAACCTTTCTGAGTATTAGAGTACCCTATGAGAACACAAGCATCAACTTTAGGAGAAAGTTTATCCCTATTAGGGAGTGTGGTGGCAAAACACAAACATCCAATAATTCTAAGATGACTTAGATTAGGCTTCTTCTTTTAGAATACCTCATAAAGAGACTTCCCTTGTAATATGAGAGTAGGCAGTCTATTTATTAAGTATACAACAGATAGTACACATTCTCCCCAAAATCTGATGGGAATTGTACCTTGAAATCTAATAGCTCTTGCCATCTTAAGTATATGTCTATGCTTTCTCTCAACCACTCCATTCTGTTGTGGAGTATGTGCATAGCTGCTTTGGTGTAAAATCCCTAAGGGATCAAACAACTTCTTACATTTTGTGCTAAAAAACTCTCCTCCATTATCTGATCTGACCACCTTTACACAACATTCAAACTTAGTCTTAACCATTTTGAAAAAGGATTGAAAGATTGGTATCACATCAGACTTTAGTCTAAGTAAAAACAACCATGTAACTCTAGAACAATCATCAACTATAGTCAAGAAATACTTGTAGCCAACATGAGTTTTAACTCCATATGGACCCCAAACATCAATATGCAATAGGTCAAATATACAACTGCTTCTGGCCATTGACGTAGGAAATGGTAACCTTGTTTGCTTAGCTAAAGGACATATGAAACAATCATTAATATGTTTATTGCTAGTAGGAATCATTTTCTTCAATATGTTGAAGGAAGGATGACCAAGTCTTCTATTCCACATACATTCTTCTCCATCAGCTTTGACATGCATCATACTTGCAACAACTTTTTCATCATTTCTTCCTTCACCATCCTTATTCATGCTATACTTGTTTTCCAGCATCTTCATTCAACAGAAAGTAAAGATCTCATGACTCCTTACCAATCCCCTTGACTTTCCCAAATTGACAGGTCCTGGAATACATAAAACTTAAGAAAGAACTTTACTATGCACTATAGTTGCCTGGTTAGTTGAGAAATTGAAAGTAGATCATATTTGAACTCAGGAACTACCAATATATTGGTCAATATATCACTATTGTTCCATCTATAACTACCAACATGTGATACTATAGTAGTGCCTCCATTAGGTAATTGCACATATTTCTGATCATTTTGTTCTAATGTAACTATATCAAATAACTCGTTCAATGTGACTGTGACATGCTTTGATGATCCTGAATCAACAATCCACTACTTTATTTTAGTTTCCACAAAGAAACAAGTATCCATACCTGCTTGATTAACAGATGAAACTTTAGCATTCCCTTGCTCAATAGTTTGAGAATCTGATTTTATTGCTCATGTGTGAACATGGGAGTTCCTACATCAAATGGATCAGCCTCCACAGCGTTTACTGCAGCTATTCTATTTGGATGATTTCCATACTTTCCAGGCACTCCAATTTTCTTCTTGTAGCAGGTCTCCTTGGTATGACCTTAAAGCTTGCAAACCTCACACTGCAGAGTGTATTCTCTCTACTTCTTGTAATTTGGTTGTCCTTTACCAGTGTACAAAACAGTAGAGCTAGAAGAATCTATATCTCCTCCTAAAGAGTAATTACTATTTGTATGTTTTCTTTGAGACATTGACTGATCCTTTCCTACATATAATGCAGCAGGCAAAACATTGTCTCCTCCTGAATATGAACCTGTTGTAGCTCTCTGCCTTTCATCTGAGATGATTATTGAATATGCCTTGTTCACTAATAGTAAGGGGATCATCATGCGAATTTGACTATGTGCCTGACTATATGACTCATTAAGCCCCATTAGAAAGGCAAACAACTTCATATACTGTAGGTGACTTGCATAGACTTTTGGTCTATCACAACCACAAGATGGAGAAGCTACGAGTGCATCAAACTCATCCCAAAGGAGTCTCAATCGTGTGAAATAGGCAGAGACAGACAAGGTACCTTGTGTAATTGTGCAAATCTCACGATGTAGTTGATATCCACGCAATCCATCCACCTTATCGAATCACTCCTTCAGATCTGCCCAAACTGATGTTGCATCCGTTGCATAGATGATTCCACTCATCAATTCCTTTGAGACTGAGTTCAAAATCCATGATAACACATAAATATTGCATTTTTCCCACTATTCTTCCAATGCAACACTATAATCACTTTTCTTACAAGTTCCATAGACAAATCCCACTTTACTCTTAGCTCGGAGGGTTAGGAGCATCGATCGACTCCACAACACATAGTTCTCCACGCCTGTGAGCTAGATTGTTGTCAACATTATTCCTGGAGTGTCTGACTGCATCAGATACTGAAAATAATTTTGAATTTTCTCAACATCACTCATCGTCTCATTGCTCACCATCTTCAAAAAGCTACACTTCACCTAGAGCGTAAGGATGACTGTGAACTGATCACTAATCGAAGAACCGTAGCTCTGATACTATGAAGAAATATCAGTTACACTGCCATAAAGATGAAAACTTAGAGCTTGTGTAGTTAATTATAGAGACGAAGATGTTATTGTGAAGCTTGATGAATGAATTAAATTGTTTGTGAATGTGTACACTTACATATATATACAAGCATACAACTAAGTAACCACTTTAACCAACTAACTAACTTCCTAACTGAATTAGTTATAATTACTTGCAACTTGCACCCTACAACTAATCTGTCACATGGACTAATATCTAAGTGACTGAATAGTCCTCATTATTCTCAATACTCAGTCTGTAGGCATGGTATATCAATCAACTGGTAAGCTCTAGAACCCTGTAGTATCTGTATCTGTTGAGGCCAAAAAAAGCTCATAGACTACAATCAGATGATAAAAACATCACAACAATAGCAAGTAATCATAAGTGATGCAAATACAGTCATAACATATTTTTCTAAATTGCTAAGTCAAGAATAGAATCATATTGACAGATATAATATTATGCTATGGTAGCTGGCTCATAGGATTATGCTACAAGTAAGGGTACTCACTGTTTGGATAACGACCAATCCAAATTGAAAAATTGAACTGAACCAAACCAATTAAATAAATTGATTTTATTTGAATTTGTGTAGTTTGATTTTAATTTTAAAAAAACTGATAGTGTTTGGTTTGGGTTTGTTCGGAAAAAATCGAAGAAATAACCGAACCGAACAAAAAATTTTTGTACATATATTTTATAATCATGCATAAATAATAAATTCCTTTTACAAATACTTTTAAAGATCTTATATACATTTTCATTAAATATTTTTAAATTTATTTATGAAGGCATAAATGCTCAAGACGAGAACATTTATCTTATTGATTTCATATATATAATGTCTATGACAATTGTTGGTGTGACTATAAATGTCACTATCTCTTCTTTATAGGCCAAAATGGTAAATTTCAAAACTTTATTCACAGTAAATTTAGTGATTAAAAGTTATATAATATCAGTTGTTCTAGCTATTTTTCATTTTGAATAGATTCTTGTCACCTTTTTCCCATTTGAATGCATCATTACTTTTGTTTTTGTATTTGATTAATAATCGGAGAACCATCCAAACAAAATCAAAACCAATAAATGTATATTATAATTGGTTTAATTTGGTTTGATTTTGAAAATTTTAAAACTAGTTGAATTGATTTGGTTTTGATTTTGATCAATAATCGATCTAACCTAACCCATGAACACCCCTAGCTCCAGGTCATATAACGACAATATATAGGCCATCAAGATCATGAAGGAAGAGAAATTATGGCCTTGGTATACCTTTTAATCAGATCCCTAAACGTGCCTCTATGAAGCTTGGCAAATCAAAAGTAATGCAATAATACGAGAATCAATTAGGCTGCAAGAACGAGCCACAATCAATCAATAAGACGTTAAGATCATCATCAACCACCCACTTTTAACTCAACAAACAAAATCACAATCTCAAACAACCAACAATTAATAACAATACCAGCTAGTCTATTGACATCTTATAAGAATAATATGCTTCCAAGGTAATATAAGGAGACACACTTTACGTTGTTCGATCGTTAGCCACAATATGCAACACCTAAAAGTGGTACACCAATCTCCTATACTTACAAAGCTTTCATACCATCAATTTACACATAAATAGATTTCATAACAATACAACAACTAGTCTTCCTGGAGCCATGACATTCAAACTCTGCCTAGTGGCTCAAGACAAAACGACAAAAATATAAAAAACACACGGAAAGTGATTAGAGGAAGTCTTTTAATAACTTTTGGGTCACACGATCAATTATTTAGAAAACCAAAATTACAATCCAATCTTCAAAAAAAAAAGGACCAAGTCCCATGAAAAACCCGATACAAAAGTGGAATATGAAGAGTCTATCACACTCTTCTATGAAACTAACATGAAGTGAAATCTATCTGCTCCTATTTGGGAACTATTCCTTAGATATACATTCTTCTCTCCCTTTTCTCTCTTTTATGTAGTTGCAAATGTATCTTTTTTGGCTGAATGTGCAGTTTTTTCTCATCGTACTGTGGGTTTTCTTCCCTCTTTGTCCTTATTTTAGAGTGTGCCACCTATTTTCTTTGACTTCGGTAATTGTTAGTAAATGACTTTCCTTTGCCTCCTAGTTATCACTACTATTATTCTGCATGCCTTAATTCTTGACTTATTCTTTATTTGCATTGCGTTATGATTTTTCTTGTTTTCACCCTTATTCTTGAAATTTTTTCCTATGTTGATGTATCTCCCTATTAAGCTTGGGAGATGTAAGGCCCACAAGTTAGAAAGTATAAAAGTGCAGAAAAATTTTAGGCTAATCTATGAGCCTCATTTATGGCTCATGGTCCAAACTATGGGTTGTATAGACAAGGCTCGTGGATTGGAGTCTGAATTGGGGGAAATTTAGATTTTCAGATCTTGATTTACGAACAATAGGACGAGCCATGGTTCATTTTACAAATCGTAAAATTGAGTCGTAGTTTGGGAGCCTGAGTTGAAAATTTTTCTAAGTTGTGGACAGAATTTACGAAATGGGTTTATGACTTGCCAATCAATTTACGAGCCATAAAAAGGGGGTTTGTAGATTGAATTTCAAAGACAGTTTCAGAAGCCCAAAATGTAACCAGGACGAAACCCCCATTTGATGACCCGTAGATGAATCTATGACCCGTAGATTGGGTCTATAGATTGACCCCGACAGTTTTTAATGAAGCAATTTCAATATTTTCTCACACCCTAAGCCTAATATTACGTCGTTTTAAGCATAAATTCTACCCATATTAGTCCCCAACCTATCATAAACTTTCATTCACTCTCCACTCCAACTCTCCTAGAAAAATTTCCCCAAGAAAATGTCCTCTCAAGGAAAGGAAGGAAGCTAGGGTTTCCGAGGTTTCTTCCCAAATCTCAAGCTTTTCTTTAGGTCTTCTAATCAAGGTATGTGGGCTTAATTTGTGGATTTCTTTCATCCACAAAACTCAAGTTTGAACTTATTTTACCTAGCTTTCAAGTATGAAAATGTATAAAGTCCCATATATTATGATTTATTTTTAGTTTTGAGTAACTTACAAATGTGATGTTATACAAAGCTATGAGAGTAGATGATTTATGAGATGAATTTCATGTTGCCCTATCTAGGGTTTTTTAATGCTTATGGTGGGTGATGTGAGAATGTTTTATACTAATAAGATTTACTATTATTTATGCATTTTTCTCTTGAATTGCATAATAAGTCTACATGCATTAGCCCACCAACTTTTAAGTTAAGTTTCTTGTTGAAGTATGTTATGAATGATATGGGCCTTCAAATTGATGTTAAGAAAGTATGAAAGTTATAAAGTATTTTACAAAGTCCTTTTATGATGTTTTAAAGATGATGAAAGGACAATTCTCACCAAAGATAAACCCTCTTGTGAAAGGACAATTCTCACTTGAAGGGATTCTTAAGTTAAATAAGCTATTCCTAATTATGATAATGTTATGTTTTCAAAGCTTATGAATGTATGATTATGATTATGATTTAAAGCATTTCCTGGGACTTGACTTATCGTTAGGGCTTGAGGTGGGCTCAATAAGAGAACCTTAGTAGTAACCTCCTGTCTCATTAACTATGTGTGATCACTAGGAGTCCTTGTAGGCTAAGTATCACAGACATAGAACTCTCGCTACGACTTCCGTGCGACACTAGTCAATTTGCTCACGAATCTTTCACGATCTTGCAAATACTAGTAAGCCTTTCAACTAAGACCGCTAAGGGAACGCTAGATTGAAGACTTATAAGAGAGAAAGAGAGCTTTAGAAAAGAAGACTTTTATAGCTTGGAAGAATGTTTTACACTTGATTTCTGGATGGTTTGCAAATAAAAATGGCCCCCTCTATTTATACTACTCCTAGGGGACCTGGGTACAATTAATATTTACATAATAAGTCCTCCTTATTTACGATTTAGTCCTTTCTCTAGAATTCTCCACATAGTTCTAGAGAAAACTGCACATCACAAGAATAAATTACATAGATTCAGAGTCTTCCGAGCTACCCAAACACTTCGAATTCTGCTCCGTTGTGTAAGAATAGTGGTGGGTCCTGACACTCTCCCCCACCTGATGTGGCGACGACCGCGGCGCGCTGCTGCTACTGCAAGAACTCCCCTACCTTATCCTTCAACTGCCACAGGTCTTCATATCTCTCCTATGTGGCTTCCTCCGGTGCCTGGCCCTTCCAGTGTACGAGGAACATAGTAGTAGTAGGTTGTTCCCTCTTCTGCTTGGCTTGGTAGTCCACAATGGCTTCTAAGTCCCGATCATGGGAGGTCGTGACTGTAATAGGCACCCTGCTCGACTGACCTCGGCTTGGCTCCTCTATGTCCTCATGGTACGGCTTGAGGACACTGGCATAGAAGACAGGGTGCACTTTGAATGATGGAGGGAGCTCCAAGTGGTAAGAGATCTTGCCTACCTTAGCAACGATCCTGAACGGGCCCCCATACTTTCGTACCAGATTCTGATGCACACCTCGTAGAGCTTCGAATTGTCTCAGTTTGGATTTCACCAAGACCAAGTCTTCAACCTTGTAGTCCGTGGGACGACGCTTACGGTCGGTAAACTTCTTCATCTTCTTGGCCGCATTGTCTAAACAAGACTTAGAGGCATCCAGCTACTCCTCAAAGCCCCTGGCCAAATGATACGCTCCCAAAATCTTGCCCTCAAACGCGACCGGTAATGAATGTGAAGTTTGAGGCTGTTAGCCCGTGGCTAACTCGAACGACGACCTGCCAGTGGCTTCACTCCTCTGCAGGTTGTATGAGAATTGGGCTACATCAAGAAACTTTGCCCAATCTCTTTGGTGAGAGCTCACGAAGTGCCTAATATAGAACTTCAACAAGGCATTGACTCTCTCCGTCTGGCCATTTGTCTGAGGGTGAAAACTTGTGGAGAAGTGCACCTTTATGCCAAGCATCCCGACTAATTCTCTCCAGAAGTTTCCAGTGAAGCGTGGGTCTCGATCACTTATTATGTGCCTCGGCAACCCCCAATACTTTACTACATTCTTGAAAAATAGCTGGGCAGCCTCCTTGGCAGTACATCTGACTGTGGCGGCCATGAAGCTGGCATATTTGAAGAATCGGTCCACCTCAACCATGATCATCCCATACCCGTCGAACTTTGGGAGGTAAGTGATGAAGTCCATAGTGACGCTTTCCTATGGACGTTCGACAACTGGTAGTGGCTCCAGAAGTCCTCTAGGATGACATTGCTCCATCTTGTCTTGCTGGCACACAAGACAAGTCTGCACATAACACTTCATGTCGTCCCGCATTCATGGCCAGTATTTATATAGCCTCGATAAGAGCTCTTGTATGGTGCTTCCCGGTCCATAAAGTGTCATGGCTCTCCTTCATGATCTGCCGCCTGATGTTCCCATGCTTCAGTACATAGACTCTCCGTTTGGCGGTGAGCAGGAGACTATCCTCCATCCAGAAGCGTCGTGTCTGGCCTTGGGATGCCAACTCCACGAGTCTCTTCGCTTTTGGGTCGTGCTATAAGCCTTTCTTCATGGCCTCCCGGATATCGCATTAGGTTGTAGTGATGGTGGCCAGTTCAGCTTTTCAGCTCAAAGCATCTACCACGACGTTGCCCTTGCCTGGCTTATATTCTAGCTCGTAATCAAATTCAGCTAGAAAGTCCTGCCATCTAGCCTGCTTGGGAGTGAGCTTCTTCTGTGACTGGAAGTAGCTAGTGGCAACATTATCGATCTTGACTACGAACTTGGACCCTAACAAGTAACCCCTCCAGTATGTAGGCAATGTACTACGAACTTGGACCCTAACAAGTAACGCCTCCAATATGTAGGCAATGTACTATGAAGGTCATCACCTTCTCTTAAATGATGTATCGCCGTTCGGTCTCGTTCAGCTTACGACTCTCGAAGGCGATAGGGCATCTCTCCTGCATCAACATACTACCTATGGCATAGTCCGAGGCGTCAGTATGCACCTCAAAAGTCTTGGAGAAGCCGGACAATGCGAGGACCGACTCTTCTGATATGGAAGCTTTCAGACCTTCAAACGCCTCTCGGCATTCCTTGCTCCAAACCCACGACTTATTCTTCTTTAGCAACTTAGTGAGTGGAGCGGCCTTCGCAGAGTAGCCACTGATAAACCGTTGGTAATAATTAGCAAGCCCAAGGAATGACCTCAACTCTGTCACCTTCTTGGGAGTTTCCCACTCTTTGGTGGCTCGTACCTTGGCTTCATCCATTCGCAGCTGGCCCTGACTAATAATGTGATCCAGGAAGTGAACCATGTGCTGGGCGAACTCGCACTTCTCCCGCTTTATGTAAAGCTCATTCTCGACTTGGAATACTTTCTTTAGGTGTTGCACATGCTCTTCCAAGGTGTTGAAGTAGATGACAATATCATCTAGGTACACTACTACAAAGTCATCCAAGTAGGGGCGGAAGATCTTGTTCATCAGTGTGCAGAAGGTAGCAGGTGCATTGGTTAAATCGAAAGGCATAACCAACCACTCGTAGAATTCGTACCTTGTCACACACGTCGTCTTTGGCTCATCCCCTTCCGCAATTTGTACCTGGTAATACCTCTTCCGGAGGTCCACCTTGGTAAAGTATTTGGCTTGTCCAAGTCTGTCGAACAAGTCTGCAATGAGCGGGATGGGATACATATTCTTCACCGTCACTTTGTTCAACGCCCAGTAGTCTATGCAAAGGCGCAATGATCTATCCTTCTTCTTCTGGAAAAGCACTGAAGCACCATACAGTGCTTTGGAGGGTCTGATGTGGCCAGCTTTGAGGAGCTCCTTCAACTGCTTCTTCAGCTCCTCTAACTCGGGTGGTGCCATGCGGTAAGATGGGTGGGCAAGTGGTCTGGTTCCTGGCTCCAGCTCTATCCGGTGATCAACCTCCTGCCTAGGAGGCAAGTGTTTCGGCAGCTCATCTGGCATCACGTCCTTGTTCTCTTCCAGCACGTCCTCAATGCACGGTGGCAAGGCTTACTCAGCACCATCTTCCTTGCCCGAACTCGTGATGGTAGCTAGGTATGTCGGCTCCCCCTTCTTCAGCCCCTTCACTATCTATATGGATGACAAATGGGCAATGTCGTCCGCCTTTGGCAACTCTATCAAGGGTACCATGCAAGACCCTTCCCTCTCCATAACAAGCATACATTGGAGGTAGGGGTCAATCATGGTGTGGCACTGCCTGAAGAACTCTTGCCCAAAGATGATGTCAAAGATACCAAGGGGCGACGACAAAGTTAGTCTTACCTTGCCACTTTCCAAGGGTGACGTTTATTCCGTGTGCTACTCCACACACAGGAGTCAGTGGGGCATCAACCATCTTAAGGCGAGTGTTGCTCGGACTGTAGCTTAACCCCAACCTTGCTGTCGCCGTCTCGTCATAATATTGGTCTCCGTTCCCGTGTCTACCATGGGATGCACCGACTTCCCGTTCAGGGTCATGTACACATATTGCGTTGGGTAAGCCTCCTGCTTACGGGTCGGCTTGGCGGTGGTGGCACTTAACCTGATCATGGCCACCTGGGTAGTGCCCGAACCTTGTCCTTGGTCCTGTGACTCCTTCTCCTTGTGTTCCCGTAGGATGGCTCCAAGGTTCTTCATTTGGGGGCACCTCGCGTACCAGGGTGGGCCTCCGCAAATATAGCAGCCGCTTCCTTTGAACGACCGCTCCTTCTCAGCGTATCCCTGACGTCCAGGCCTTCTGTTATCAGCCCGATCTTGGTTTTTAGGTGGGTGTGGCTCCTTGCCCTTGCCGCGATTATCCCCACCTTTGGCATGGCTACCCTTCGACTCCTTAGCCTTGCCTTTGTCGTGCTTGAAATCTGTCAGGGCCTCGACTTGAGTGATGGCTTCGTCTATGGTGGATATTTGCCTCCGTTCTAGCTCGGTCTTGGCCCAGTTCTGTAAGCCGTCCATGAAGTGAAACATCACGTCTTTCTCTGTAAGGTTGGGAATATGAAGGATGAGAGTTGTGAACTCCTTTACGTATGCCCTTATACTGTCGGTATGCTTCACTTCCCTGAACTTACGCTTGGCCTCATAGACGACGTTATTCGGGAAGAAGGCCTTCTTGAACTCTATCTTGAACCACTCCCACGTGCCTATCGTGCATAGCCCCTTCCCAATTTCGGCCTTCTTGCACTTCCACCATAGCATGGCCATCTCTGTCGAGTATAGCACGACCGTGTTGATATTTGTTTCATCGTTCTTCACCTTGTTGCACTTGAAGCAGTTCTCCAAGTGCTACAAGAAGTTCTCCACCTCTTGTGCGTCTCAGAAGCCTTTAAAGATAGGTGGCTTGGGAGCTTCAATCCTGGCCTCCCTTTCAACATCCAACGCAACATACTTCCTTTCCTTGATGATCTCCTCGAGCGCCTACACCCTAGCGTTCATGGCTTCTAGATGTCCATGAACCTGCCTTCCAAGGCGGCAACCCGACACTCCAAGGAAGTGAGTGATTCCTTTGCCTTGATCTCGACTGCCTTCTGCTCCTCCAAGTCCTTCTGGATGTTGTCATTTTCATCAAGGGTAAATACCTCCAAGTTCTTGAACTTACTGTCGAACTCGTTCAAGCGCTGGCCAAGGAATTCCACCCCCTGACGGGCCGCCTCTACCCTCGTGACCCATTCCATGCTAGGTGTGACGTTCACGGGCTCCTCGTCACGTTCATCGTCACTAACCTCTGTAGCCGAGAGTGAGTGGGTGGTGATGACATCGCTTGGTGTTGGTTCGAGCAACATTTCATCCCTCGTGGAGCTCTTCTTCCCCTTTCGTGAGTTCTTGCCAAAATCTCCCTTAGTTATGTATATGGTGAGCCATAATGATTATGTTACTTCAAAGAATGTTTGAATGATGCATTGATCATTCATCACATATTGACCTTTACTCTTCGATTATGACTATGCATTGCTTATTATGATATTATGATTTCATTGTTGCATTGCATCCCACTTACTTAGTATATTCAAAGTACTAACGCATATTTTTCCTACATGATATAACCATCTAGGGACCGACGCTCCTCCTATGACACAAGGCTAGATTGTGCACATTTGAAGATGGGTAGATTAGGGTGTCCTCTAGTTAGGGAACGACCACTTTCTTTCATGCTTTTAGACAATTGATTTTCTTAAGTTGTATTTCTTTTGATAATTGTACTTGAGGGTAAACTTTGAATATGTCTCAGCCCCGCCAAGTTTTTACTTACACAGTACTGTTGGACAAAATGTATGAAGGCTTATGTTTGCTTTCCCCTTTATGGAGATTTTGATGATTGTCCCTTAGTCCCGTTTCCCTATTTAAATTCCATTTTATTTACATTCGAATACCTATGAATGCTAAAAGGCTTGGGCGAAGTGCCTTTGGATTTCTCATTCGCTGTGTTATGATTAGGCCCTGGGCTTGGGTCACGACAATAGATCTGTAAATCTGTGATAATCCTTGTTGCTTTGATTTTCAACTGCCTCATTTGCAAGTGAATCAGCTACATGATTTCTTTCTCTGAAGGTGTGTATTAGGCTCACTTGTAGACTGTCCATTTTATCTATTATTTCCTTTACCTTTTCTCCAGCTCTCAAGGTACCTTGCGCTATCTTTGCTTCATTTTTACAATACTTAATGAATTTGGTTCCAATGTAATCTTAATGAACCAATTACTCTGGTAGTATTATAATGCCTCTAGGATTGCTAGTGATTCTGCCTCTATATTTGTAGCACAACCTATCCACTTTGCTTTAGCATATATTAGATCCCCTTCTTCATCTTATCTAATGCAAAAATCCTAAAGAATTATCTCTTGGGTTACCTCTACTAGCCCCCTCTGTATTGCATTTTAACTTTCCTCTCTCTGGCCTCTTCCAAAGTACCCTACCTTTGCATCTTTGTGATTAACTGTGGCCTGGCTGCTTTCTCTGTTTTTATCCAAGGGTGCTCCATTTTCACTACCTTTCTCAGAGTATCCTCTACTTGTCTTACCATTCTTTCAAATGTTACTTTCTCTCCATGTTTAATGTTGTTTTCTCCTTCTCCATTATGTCCACATTATAACTGCTGGCACTGCTCTATATATTAATTGAAGCTTTGGGCAAGTCTCCTGGATCAACCATTGAGTAATGAGCTACTGTGAATGCATACCATTCATCCCAATACCTACAAACTTAGCAAAATGTTTCCAAAGCCTATAGGCTATAGGAGCTGTTAGAAAAACATGAGGCATAGTCTCCCTTGGTTTCTCCTCAAGGCATCACCATCTTGATATCAATTGAATTTTCATCCTCATCAAATTATCATCTGTGGTAATTTTTCTGTTCCGTAGCCTCCAAAACAAAGAAGTTAATTTTCATTTGCCCATATCATTAGATTATCCCTTCTTTTATCTCTTCTTTGCCTCAATAAGTTCCAAGCTGATTTAATAGTGAAATTTCCTTGTGTGTTGCACATCCACCATGCCACATCATTTTTATGCACTTCCTTAGGAGATTTTATATGATTTATAATAAATTCAGTCATATCCTCAAAAAAGGAGCTCCTTAATTTTAATGTCCAACTCTCCATTGTAAGTGAATGATTGTACCTCAAGCTCTTCCACTCCTATCTCATCTCCCTTTATATATTATAATGCTTCTTGTTCAATTATCAAATAAAAAACTGAAGTTGCCATTCTTCAATTGCCACCGTATGTTATGCTCCACCTCCTCCCTTATTTTTGTCATTTTTTTTCACTCATGAGAGACTCCATGTTCTTTTGCCAATAAAAGATGTAGCTTTTTACAATATTTGTTCCAATGTAACTCCCCTAAAGTGAAAAAGTACTTGTCCTAAATTTCCACCAGAGTTTAGCAAACAAAGCCCTAGACAAGTCATGCAAAGATCTGAAACCTACATCTCCCAAGAAATCCAATGCTTGTTTTTGGATCCTGCAACATTACACCCAAAAAAGTTAAAAATCTTATGGAGTTGGTCAGTCACACTCTTTAGAAGGTTCATTGATGATAAAAGGTATACTGGTATAGTTTGTAGAACATGGACTACCCAATTATATCTCCCTCCAAAAGGAAAGAGACTATTCTGTCATGTGCTTAATCTATTCAAAACCTTCTTAATCAAATTGTAGAAGTGAGCTTTCTTCCTGCTCCCATAAAAAATGGGACATCCCAGATAACTTAATAAAAGAGATCCCTGTCTGATTCCAGTGATCCTTTTGATCTTGTTGGCAGCCACTACCGAAACTTTCTCATGTAAGTAAAAGAGACTTTTATCCAAATTAATCATTTGACCTGAAATCAATTCATCGTCTCTTAATACCTTCATCGTTCTTCTTATGGAGTAGGGTTGACCAGAGCAAAATAGCATAGTATCATTTGGATATGATAAGTGGTTGACCTCTGGACTCCACTTAGGCATCCCATATCCTTTGAAGCCTTGATATTCAAATAGACCACCAATAGCTCTTGCTAATACTTCAACTGCAATAATGAACAAAGTAGGAGAGATCCTTGCTTTAACCCACTTGATGACCTTAAAAAGCCAAAATATTCTCCACTCATCATAATAGAGTACAATTATTTCCTAATAGTCACACCACCATATCAATAATTCTTTCAGAACAACCAAAATTCCTCAGCACCCTCATTAAAAATTCTCATGACATCCTATCATAAGTCTTAGCCATAATCCAACTTCACTATAACATTATTTAGTTTGTTTCTCCTATTGATAGCTTTCATGATCTCTTGTGCTAGTAAAACATTCTTTGTAATGTTTCTTCCTTTGACAAAGCCTAACAAATTACTAGAAATGATTCTAGGTAGAACTGTGATCATTCTCTCATGAATTAGTCTTATTATTTTGTTAACAAAGTTCTAAGACTAATAAGTCTAAGATCACTAAAAGTATCAATTGTTTCCTTCTTTGGGATAAGCACTAAGTTGATATGTGTGACATATCACCATGTACCATGTTTGTTATATCCTTACCCACAATGTCCCAACTACTCTGAAAGAATTGACTTGAGAAGCTACCAGGTCCACTGACAGAATCTCTAGTTAATGTAAAAATCACCATTTTTACTTCCTCTTTTGATGGCATCTTCTGCATTTCCTCATTCTCCTCTTTAGTTCTTATCCTTGGAATAAACTTCAACATTGAGAAATCACCAGCCTCTTATGTCTCTGAAAACTGCTCCTTAAAAACATTCACTGCCTTCATATCTATGTTCTGGGTTGTGGATATTATGTCCCCTTAAGATGTCAGAAGAAGCTTTCTCCTTCTCCTTTCACATAAGCATGAAAAAAATTGTGTTATGATCTTCATTTATAAACCACCTAGCGTTGCCTCTGCCTTGTGAAGTGAAGCCCTATTCTTTGTTATTGGTGCCATCTCCATATGAACTTCAGTGACTTTAATGGTATCTTCCAATGTTGCAACCTTCTGAAAAATATCATCAAAAGCTCTTCCACTCCATGGTAAAAGAAACTTCTTGGTTCTCTTCATTTTGCTATGAACCACATTGAAAGGACTCCCTGTAACTACCTCTCTTTTCTAAGCTTCATCCACTACTTTCTTGAAATCAGCATGCTTGGTTCAAAAGTTTACTAACTTAAAAAGGTTTTATAATGGCTCTTGAGTCATTCTTCCAACCATATGCAATGGGGCATGGTCTGATCCCTGAGTAATTTGGTGATAAACTTCACTGTCAAGCAACATATCCATCAATTCATTATTACCAAACACCCTGTCCAGCCTTTTGAATATGCTTTCTTCTAGTATTCTGTTAGTGGTTAGTGATTCGAGGAAGCTTATCTTAACAAAAAAAAGTTCTATTTGTCAAGCACAATAATCCACCATAAGGATCTAACATGTCACAACCCGGACCTAGGGCCTAGGAGTGACATGGCGAATGGAAACTTGAGAGTCCCAAAACAAGCCTCAAATTATCCATATTCACATTATCAGTTCAGAAGCGTATAAAAGATAGTAAACACGTAGTGCTAAGGGATGGGAAAGTATGACTCATACGATATCATAAGAATAGAGATTTGCATAGATTCACATAACACATAGCACATAAGGACTAAGGAGCGAGTAAGTATGACTCACTCTATAGGGGCAAAACGGGACTTAGGATCTTTCACATTTCTACATCATAACATAAATCCAAATCATATCATAACCAGATCTTAATAACCATATCCAATAGTTAGCCATAACCATGGTCTTTGAATAACAACACATAGCATATAACCGTACAAGAGTCTACAAGACGTCCAACAATGTCTCTAGTCATAGAATAGGACGGGGGCTAAGACATGTCCCGTGCTCACCCTCAAAGTAAATAACATAAGCGAAAGCAACATAAGGTAAAAGGATGGTGGCTTGTCCTTGGAAGATAGGACTCACCGCAACACTTTCTCAAATCCGAACTAGCTGTCAAATAGTGGATGAATGTAGTCTCCGGGGTCCTTACATGGTTAGATCATGTAAGCAAAAAGTATGCATTAGTATATTTTAATGTACTAAGTATGCGAGCATGCAATGCATTTGAACTTATTAAACCTGCATTCAATGTTAGATGACAAGGTCACATATATAGAAAGAAGTATATATCCAAAGAATAGTAGTATAACAATATGCCATGAAATCCATGATGCATGAAACACAATAATGCTTCCATATAGAGATAGGACGTGACCATAACTGACATCTCAAACCCATGCAAGCTATTACATGAATCTGTCCGATGTTAGCCTCCCATCGGGTGAGAGAAGATTACTTGACAAAGGTAATCTACACCACACCTTACGACCAGATCATTTCAGTGTGATGGCCACCTTCCTTACAACCTGATCATTTTGGAAGAATTTTCATATCATATCATATCATTTCATATGTCATTTCGATAGGGGGTTACCATATACCCATGCTGGCACATAGTTTAAGAGAGAGGAAGAGGACCTTTGGGGATAGCCTTGACACCTCCAATCTCATTCGGTACTAAGTCATCATCCCACAAAAATACTTATACATATACATATACATGTTTTCAAAAGAGGTACAAGTCATTTCAATGCATCATTGTCTTAAAAGCCAAACATTCTTCATAATCATTTATACTTGGGCTCAAAAACCAAATCACATTTCAAATCATACTTTTCATGCATAGGGTTAGCTCATTCACTAATATCAATAAGGTGTAAACACCCAATTTGCTCAAAGAGCCATATCATAGACATTTATGTGATCATATTCTTGTCATAATCATATGTGAGCTTAACTCACCGAATCATTTTCATAAAACCATATGTGAGCTTAACCCACCAATAATTTTCATCAAATCCAATGCTCATGAATGAATATGCCATGAATGATATGAGAATAACAATGGGCAATGGAGATTCAATCTTAAAGCAACAATCCAATATGAGATTAAAGTAAATCCATAAGTAAAATCCACATTCAAATCACAATTTAGATTACCCATGCTTAAATCAAACTTTAAAAGGTCAATGCATAATCAAATCTTCAGAATATACATGCAATTCAACATGTTAGGGCTTAATTCACTTTAAAATCAACAATAGAACATAGCCCATATCTCAATAGAATTAAATAAACAATAATCTTAAAAAGCCATAATTAAAGTAAGCTAAATTTCATGAAAAATCAAAGTAAAAGAGTTTAGGTCTCATGGTTGAAAGGGACCACGAATTAATCCTACATACCTTAATTACCCAAGAAGAAACAAGAAGAATTTGATGAAGAAGAGACCCTTTCCTTAAGCTTCAAAACAATCCTCCAAGGTTCAGTTTAGGGGATTTCTTAAGAGATAGCTTGAATAAATTCTAAGTGTTGAATGAATTTGAATGAGAGAAGAAGAGTATAGGCCATTAATGTTTTAGGATAGGATAGAAAGTCACAAAAGACCCTTAGGAGTAGCCAAAATTACAAGAACGCCATTAATGAAATAGAAGATAAAATGTTGTCAGGGGTCTCGTATGGAGGCATATGATCTGTTTGAAGGCACACGGACCGTATGGCCTTCCGTGAAGCCACGCTTAGCCCAAAATTCCACTGACGAAGTTCCGAGACGGTGATTCCATACTTAGAAAATTTTCACACCTATGCCCGTACGAAGGGGCATACGACCAGTGAAGGGGTTGTACAGTCCGTGAGAGGTTCATGTATGACATGCCTTGGCCAAAATGTGGTTTTCAAGCCCAAGGCTACATCACACAAGCCACCACACGGACTGTGTGGGGTTCGTGTGGTGCGAACCTTAGTCTTAAACTCCAAAGTTAAGGCCAATACTCTAAATACAAGGCCAAGGGTCACCTCAAGGCTCCTCCGCACAGCCCGTGGTGAGTCACACGGCCCGTGGAGGTGCCCATAAGGTGTCACCTTGGTCAAAAACTTTTCGTAACCGAATTTTCGAGCACTATTAAGGTCATAGCAAGTCTGGGTCCTTACATAACACCATCCAAACTCCACAACTTTAAGAAAATGCACCAAACAAAGCTTAGGTCGTAGAATGAGATCCTAAGCAAAGTCAATTTACGGTAACCATTCAACCTCCGTCATCGTTGCCTTCAGATGACACCATTCAACCTCTATCATGGTTGCCTTTCGAATGACACTCTGTATAATGCATCGAAACCACACAAGGGACCTACTGCAATAACCAACATGCTCGACTCAAAATATTGAGGGGAGATCGATAATTAGTCATCCATGTGAATGACCAACCTCCAGACAAACTGAGCTATCCCAAAGGACTGTTTCATTGTTTTTTGACTTACATTATCAGTCATATATTCAATTAAAAAGACCCTAGTAAGGCAACCTTTGGTCTCGAAAAAAAAAAACCCTCAAGACACCTCTCTTTATTTCTTAGTTTAATTAAAATCTTTTGCAGGCAACTGAAAATCAATTGCACAAAGTTACAAGTCAACAGCCAAATTTGGTGAGTGCTGTATTTATTTCTTTTTTATTCTTTGAAGAGAAATTTATAGTTCTACAAGAAGTGTTCATGGAGTTGAGAAACAGGGAAAAATTAAACTAAAAACCACTGACAACTGAATTTAGGTACTTTGAAGGGAAGGACTAATTTTTTCCCCAAAATTGTGTAATAAACATGTGCTGACATACTCTTTAGTCTTAAAAAATAAACAATTTTCTTTTATAGGAGCATATCAAATGGGTGTACGTGTTGTGTGCCATAATGCTAGTTATGTGACACATAATGAAGATATCCATGAACCAAAGATATGTTTTCGAGCTCTGGAGATGAAGAATCTTTTGAGAGCATTTCAGGGCTTTATTTCCCTAAATGGAAATATCTATTGCAAATCCAGATTAGTAAACATCAGCTAACACCAGAATCTTAAAGCAAAAAAGAATTAGTTTTCTTTTCACGTGGCAGGATTTAACAGCCAAAAATCACCAGTTGATGCTATTTTTCACTCATATAGTAACAAGGTTACATTCTGCATATAACTGTACAAGCATCACACTCTATTGCTTACAAAATAGAGTAGTTGTGTGACTTTGAGCTGTACGATTAAAGGAAGATTCGGCATGGCGGTTATACAGCACATCCATAGAGTCCATTGCAGGATCGGGAACTAAGCCATCACTCCCAACTGAATCACCAAAAGATCCAAAAAAGCATCTTCTGCACCGATGATAGATAGCGTGAACAATTCAAACATAAATATGTTGATCCAACTTGAGAAAAAGAAAAGAATTAACAAACTTCCCCTTGGTAAACAATATATTAAACACCAGCACCAAGATAATGTTTGAAAACCACCATACTTACAAGTTACAAAATATGCAACATAACATACTATATATATATATATATAACTTATAATAAGCATGAGTAGTACTTGGTACTACAAAAGGTAGTTTGGTAAATATGTCTTGCATACGGGCTTAATTGGTATCTTCCTACTTCTCTAAATATAACACTGTAAAACAGTCTAAAAATCATTATTCTGTATTCATTCATTCATTCTCTTCACTAACCATAGCTTTTTTTTTTCTTTTCTTTCAAGTTCTCTTATTTTGATTCCAAGTTTGTCCCTGTCCCCTATTATTTCTGATATCTGGTGAGTTTTATCCTCTTTTTACTTTATTTGAGTGTTCCCATTAGTTGGTAATGAGAAATTGCATACATTTGTTGGTAATGGAAGTTTAGTAAAAAATCTACCAATTTCCATATCTATTGGATAGTTTCTTACAAAGATATTATGCGTGAATGTCAATAATTTCTTATTTGAACTTATATGTTTAGAAATAAAAATAAATACCGGGTGCATGTTTCGATTATTCTACATGTACTTCTTGCTGATTTTGGTTAGGTAAATTGAAATTTTGAAGGTGAATTAGACTTTTGAAGAGGGTGAATTTGGTACAGTATAAGCAAAATTCAAAATCTGAGTAAGAAGTCACAAAAACCAACCCCGAGCTAGTTCATAGGTGCAAGATCAAGCATGGGGATTAAATTGGAGAAAAATCAAGAACATCATTAAAGCCACTGTGACATGCCATGCTGGGCGGCCCGTGTCACAGTAGCAAGGGAAAGCTTGGTGGAATCGAGGAAAGTCACCCACTGGCCAAAAGCCTTGATGTGACACACCACACTATGTGGACCACGACGCAATAAGGTGAAAAGTGAACATATTTTGTGCTTCATTTGATGAGGGGTACTTTTGTCCAAGGTCTTTCGGGTGCTACATATACACATCACAAACACTAATTTTTGAGGATCATAGCACCTAGTATGTAGAGAAGAGCAGACATTATATATTTAAGTTTTCTTTGTATTAGTTTCTTCTTTTCTATTAAACATATGTTATTCATGAATTCCTTGCTTTGTTATTGAATCATGAGTGGCTAAACGTTTTAATTCTAGGGGTGTGGTGCTCATATGAAGATTGTAGTTTGACAATCATATACTTGTGAAAATTTTCCATTTTTGCATTATTTATTTTTTCTTGAGCTTATTTATTTGATTTTCAGGCCAACTATCATAAATTATCTGTGACTCGTAAAAAGGAGTCGGAAGAGGGAATTTGCGAGCATAATAAGAAAAAGTAGAGCTTGCTTGTGAATCTTATTGGAAGAGGGGCCGATTCGCTAACGTGGATAGGAATATACCTATTAGCCTTGCTTAATTGACCAGATGAAATATACATGCACTTCACTATTGACCGACCCCTATTGCCACAGCTGTAGATACAGGGATTTCGAGAATACGCCTTAACGACCATAGGAATAGGTGTTAGGAATAGTCTAGTAGTTTTAGAGTTGTCAACATGATGCTCATAAGTAATATCATTTGCAACTAGTAACTTAGGAGAATACTCAAGTATGTGATTGGATAACTCAATTGAATTGTTAAACTTCCATGGCAATGGACCTTTCCCTCATCTGATTTAAGCCAAACAATCCTAAGCTGGTTACAATTTTATTATTGTTCTTGGTTAATTTTAGCATAGTAAAAGATACTTCCCACAAAATTGTTTGCTACTTACCAAATAGTTGAAAGAATAATTCAAATTAGATAATCAATTTAAAAAGTCTCAGTGGGTACAATATCTTGACTTAACCTCCTATATTACTTGTACGATTGCGTAGTATGCATTAGTCGCAATAGTGGTGCTTGATCTCCATCTGCTCAAGCTGGTTAGTCCTTTCGACAAATTCCGCTCTTCCATCGGTGATTTTTTATTGATAAATTCATGCGAAGATTGTAGTGTTTTTCCCTCCCGTAACATTTATCTTTGTTTTAATCTCTTCAACATATTCTTAACTGATTTCAATCATTTTAGATTCAATTCCTTTCATCTACATTGCTTGATTTAGGTAAGTTCACTGGATTTTATGTTAATGTGTTGATATTTATTTTCAAATCTTAATCAGTTAGCATGACAGTAAAACAAATATGCTGCATTACCAGGGTATTGTATGTAATCAGAGGAGAATTTAGAGCACCAGTGCAAATGCTGACCCTAATCAAGAAGTAATAAAAGTGGGCAACTAAAGAACATGAAGATAGAATATGAAAGGTGCCTTCTTTCCTAGCTATCCATATGGGAGTCAACAAATATTTTATGCGATCAGATTATCAATACTATTTTACCCTTGAGATACCATAAAAATTAGATAATAAATTGCCCACTTATTTATTTTTTGAGTCTTTACTTTTGTCACCCCTTGATTAAATTGACAAAATTGGATAAATTTGAAGAATTTTGGGGAAGAATATTATTGAGCATTCCAATTGCTCTTCTTTTAAAAAAGACCATTCCAATCACTCTTTGATTCACGGATGCTTTCTAATGCTTTACAGACTTGGATCATCTTGGCTGATAGTGTTTTACACATGCATTTAGGTTTGAACTTAGCATCTTTGTGCATTTACCATTCTCTTTATGAAGTTTCTGTATTTACTTCACTTTTTGTGCATTTATTATCCTTTTATGAAGTTTCTGTATTTATAAATCTTTTTAGAAAGTTAAAAGTGGACTTATTTTCCTCATTGAGATGTTATGTTTCTATTAAAAGACCAAGAACGAGGAAGATGTTGATGGCTTTATATTTTGTAAGAAGACTTGAAAGGTCACTATTCAGTATTCCCTATACCCAGAGTAATCTACTATCTTTAATTAAGTCGGTAATTATAAACATACATTGTCTCTTGTGTGGTTTGCGAGCTATTGCATAGGAGCGGGGGTTTACTTAGTGCGCATCTAGAGATTATACACATACACTGATGAGATTAATTTAACTTACATGGTCTGTGTACGTTTTTTCGAGCAAAAATTTCTGAAAAGCCATTAATATTCAACAACTGTAGTAACTTCTACGGCTTTGCTTTGAGAATTTTGAGACTTCAACTTCGATGAAAGTGTACATGAACAACAAACTTACCAAAATGATAGACTTGATAAGTGATGGTAAAGGTTACAAGGCTTTAAAGTTAATATAGATTTCATAACAGGCTTGGTTGAATTATCATGCTATAAAGCTGATATTGCCAACAAAAGAAAAGCATAACTGACTGTAGAATGCACATATTAATAGCCAGTTGATGCATACAACTAAGATGATTCATTTTGGATAAGTTAGAAATAAAAGGTTTAAGAAAACAAAAAGGAGAAGAAGGGATTACTAGGTGACACAGGGTCTTCTCCAATAATTCACGATTAACTCCTGATAAAAAAGTGTTTTCTTTCTAAAAGTTTGAATTCACATGCTCTTTATGTTTTCCACATTTTTCACGTATTAGTGGCATTTTCACTTCAAATCTGTAGCTATTGTTTCTATCTCTTTGTAAGTGACAATACTTTTTCATATTAACTTGAATATGATTAAGTTTTCTTCTTCGTGTTAACAGAATTCATCTTGAGTAATATGAATAATCACTTAGGCAATTTGATAGATAAAACCTTTTTATTTTGTGTCTAATGGTTAATGGTCTCCAAATAGCGAAACAAGAATAATTGATGAAAAAGAGACAACACTTGAGTTGTTCCAAAGCGAGTATGTTGAACTCATTGGGAAGTTTCTTAAGAGTTGGGAAAATGGATATGAGCAATTTTTCTAAGAAAAGTAGCAAGATGATTATTTTTCAAAGAATTGATATTGCCAAGGAAATTTTCAAAGGTACTACTGCAATTATGAAAAGGCAAATATGTGTATGTTGGTGACTTGGTGGTGATCTCTATGCCCTACCTTCTCTATTTCATTTATATATCAGGTGTTCCCTCAGTGCTTTTAGTACAAACATCACATGTTTCTTATGATACAATGTCAACCTTCTTAGTTTACTTCAAAGCATCATTCGGTCTATAGATTTAGGTGTAAAGAGGCACTTTGAGATCCTACTAACTGTCTACGTAAGTTCAAAAAGATAATCACTAGAATAATCCGCCTAAAGTAATCAAGAGATTGAAGACCTTTTTCTTCATTTTGTACAGTTTCATGTAAGGGTTAGAGTTTTTAGGGCCTTCGTATTGAATATCAATTTTGATTCACCTGGTCTTAAGATAGATTATTTAGTAATTCTATTATCATCCAGTGAATACAACAGTTGTGGTTTCCGCCTCTCTTTTGAAGCAAAGCCATATTAAGTGAGAATATATATGTAGAGGATCTAGGATAACTTCACAAGATATTTAGCTACCTTAGTAACTATTTCTGGTGGGTTTTGCTCAGGTTATTCCATGATTTCCTATATTTACTAACAGATAAGAGAGAGTAATTGTTGAACTGCCTACATTCTTTAGATACCTGCAGTTATTTCCATTTCTTCTTAGATAAACCGATTATATAGTGCTTATTCATAAGGGAATTGAAGAAAGCTTCATGTATCTCATGTAATTACATTTCCTATATATGCAATTTAAACAATTGTGTGACAGACTGCTAAATTTTGGGAGATCCACTTTACTTGCATTTAACACTGGATTAAGATTTTAGATTTCAGCCCTTGTTTTCTTCTTTATTTGTAGTTAATTTTTTCTCTTGGAACCTCACCTCTTCAAGTAAGTTTCTCATTTTCTTATACGGAGAAATCTACAGGTAGGTTGGATTCTCATAAATATATTTAAATAATTTGGTGAAATCTGTTTCTCCTCATCTTGTGCAACAGTCCCTCTCTCAACATAGAATATATAGATGTAGACAGAATTGGAGGGTGGAAAAAATAAAGAAAAAAAAACAAAATAGATCTAATGTGAAATTACTTACTCAAATTGGACCCAATCCAAGTTATGTACCCTTAATAAACTCATGGCCCAAACTATTTACCGTCTTACCCTACTTTTCCCTTTTTATTTTGCCCATGACGTCATGCTGAACATGAATACTATGAAATAATCCTCTGTGATACTCCAACGGTATATATATACCATACCCATACCAGTTTCATATAAATTGAGCTCAATTATCTGTGGTACTCTGGCGGTATATTGATATCCTGTTGGTATTATATAGGGTTATGTTTTTTCTAAGAAATAAATAAAAAACAATTAAAAAATATATATTAAACTCTAAATTAGTGGAAAATAGATTTGTTGTGATACTCCGTTGGTATATTGATATCATATCGGTATCATATAAGACTAGAGCTTAATTCTCTGTGGTATTTCATCGGTATATTTATACCCTAGTGGTACCATATCATTTGGGCCCTTTTTTAAGAAATAAAACAATTAAGAGAAAATTATTAAAGTCACAAACTTATTTATAAAACTCTACATTCTACCTTCCCCAGACCCCACTTGTGGGATTCCACTGGGTATGCTTTATTTTGTTTGTTTGTTTGTAAATTAATAGAAAATATATTATAGTGATACTCCGTCGGTATATTGACACCATATCGGTACCATATAGGATTAAACATAATTCTCTGTGATACTCCATCGGTATATTGATACCCTATCGGTATCATATAATTTTGGGCTTTTTATAATAAATAAAATAATTAAAAAAAAATTATTAAAGTCACAAACTTATTAAATTCTAAATTAGTAGAAAATATATTCTTTGTGATACTCGTTCAGTATATTGATACCATACGTGTATCTAAAAGAAAATTATTAAAGTTACAAACTTATTAAATTCTAAATTAGTAGAAAATATATTCTTTGTGATACTCTGTCAGTATATTGATACCATACGTGTATCATGTAGGATTGAGTTTAATCCTTTGTGATACCCTGCTGGTATATTGATACCCTGTTGGTATATTATATAGGGTGGGTGTTGATGTTAGCATGGCGTCAGCGCACAAATTTTAATAGTAAGGGGCATAAATATAAGGGGGTATATGAATGTAAATAGTTTGCTTTAAAAGGGCATGAGCTTAGTTTTCGCAAAAATAAAAAGGTTCGTTATCAGTATTGTTATAAGCATTAACTCATTTTCCTCTTAAATTTTACTCCATTTGATTCTTAGCAGAACTGTCAAAGAATGAATCTTATCTAACCATGATCATTCTAGAATACATATTCTTCAAATTGCTTCATAGCAGCGAGATTACAATAAGCAACTCAAGACCTAAGACCCCTTCCTGTTGATGTTCTATTTCGGTCTTTCAGGAACCTAACAATCATTGTGTTGCTTCTTTTTGAAATTAAGGGGGAAAAAAGAAGCAACGAAATGATTGTTGCCTTTTATTCCCCCAATTAAGTTCTTGTAAAGTAAAAAGGATGATATGTTGGAAATTCAGAACAGGGAAGTCCAAGTGTGAGCAGCGTTGACAAGCTTTTATCGTATTTAAAGGTACAAATACACCAGAACTTAGTTTATTCTCATGATATAGCTCATTTTTATATAACAGAAAAGTTGTGCAAGAAAGATGACTGTACCAGCTTGTAAAAAGAAGTGAAGAAAGCATATTCTTGGGAAATTGTCTTCAAAGTGTTCATAATTTTGACGTTAAAGCTTGTTTCAGACATTTTTGCAAGAAGAATTTATTCTCCAAAGAACAGACGTTCAAACGTATAAGTAAGTAGTATTGTAAATTTATATAATAAAAAAGGGGAAAAAATAATCTCCATGCGGGGCCCGGCTCCGCTCCGGGCCCTACACTGTCTTCACCCATCTAGTAACTATATGTAAGGCAGAATATATATGTTTTTTCATCCTCGCATCAAGCTAAGGTGCCATGGCTAGCTATGGTGCTTTCCTTGCCTTTTCCTATTCTTTACTCATTCTTTTGTTTAGGGCCATCCATGTGGGCGTATGTAATTGTTGTGTTGACATTATAATAATTTTTTGTGGAGCACATTTTGTCCTACTTCCGGTCTATATTTTTTTTTTATTTGCACCGGGTGCCCGAGTCTCTTTACGCCCCGACTAACCCCGGGGCGCACAGGCCCCCGACAAGGAGTTTCCTGCAAGTGCAATACGGTTAATTCAGGTTTTACCCAGTCCGATGGCCCTCAAAAATTGTTTGCACCCTATGGATTTCGAACTTGAGACTTTGAAAGGGAGCAAACCCCCAAGGCTCAAGTCAATTGCCACCAGGCCAACCCCTGAGGGTTTCTTCCGGTCTATATTATATGTTACTTTTAGCCTTTAGACTTGGTTCAAAATAAATACTCTCTCCACCCCTTTTTATATGACACCCTTTGACTTGACAAGGTGATTAAGGAAAAAAGGAAGACTTTTAAGATTTGTAATCTAAAACAAAATTTTTTAGATATTTATGTGGCTAAGATTCATTTCATTAAGGATAAAAGGAAAATTTTAAAGTTAAATTGTTTCTAATTATAGTAAGGTAACATTATTTTTGGGATAGACTAAAAAGTAAAGAGTGCCACATAAAATGAGACAAAGTAACTTTTTACATAGTAAAGACCCGAACCAAAGTTAATGACAGGTTGGAGGTTTGGAGAATGCCTTGGAGTCCAAAGGATTCAAACTGAGCAGGACCAAAACAGAATACTTAGAGTGCAAATTCAGTGTTGCGAGGGATGAAACAGACATTGATGTGAGGCTTGCCACTCACCCCATCCCCAAGAGGGAAAGCTTTAAGTATCTGGGGTCCATCATCCAGAGTAGTAATGATATCGACGATGATGTCACACATCGTATTGGGGCAGCATGGACAAAATGGAGGCTTGCTTTTGGAGTATTGTATGATAAGAAGATACCACCTAAACTCAAAGGTAAGTTTCACAGAATGGTGGTTAGACCATCTTTGTTGTACGGGTGGAGTGTTGGCCAATAAAAAATGCACATGTTCAGAAGATGTAGGTCGCAAAGATGAGGATGTTGAGATGGATGTGTGGTCACACCAGGAATGATAAGATTAGGAATGAGACCATTCGGGAGAAGCTAGTGGTGGCCCCTGTAGTTGACAAGATGAGGGAAATGAGAATGCAATGGTTTGGAGATCTGCAGAGGAGTACTGATGCTCCTGTTAGGAGGTGCGAGAAGCTGGATTTGGGAGTCACGCAGAGGGATAGAGGTAGACCGAAGAAGCATTGGGGGAGGTGATCAGACAAGATAGGGTGAAACTTGATCTCACCGAGGACATGACCTTAGATAGGAAGGAGTGGAGATCGCGAATTAGAGTAGAAGACTAATAGGTTAGATAGGTAGGAGTTGTCCGGTGTTGTCTTTATCTGCCTTCTATAAGTTAATTGTCTCGTATTTACTTGCTATCATGTGCTTTTCTTTATTAATCGCTCTTTCTGTTCACTTCCTCTTTCTCTTCCTTTCCTGTTTTCCATATCTAGCTTATTCTGCTTATGGGCTTTTGTGACGAGGGTTCCCAGAAAACAGTCTCTCTACCTCTATGAGGTAGTGGTAAGGTCTGCATACATTCTACCCTCCGCAAACCCCACTTATGAGATTCCACTGGGTATGTTGTTGTACTGTTTTCCTTATTAATTGACAAGCTTTCTTCACTGTGACATTTCCTTTTTTCATATCTACTTTTAATTTGCTACACTTGAGTAGAGGGTCTTTCAAAAACAACTTCTCTAAAGTAAGATGATTGCATCCACAATAGCACACCTCTATAAAGTTGATGGGTTTCATGAAAAAGTCGAGAAGATATATATCTTAGAAGAAAAATCCAAGAATTAAGGAGAAGAACAGTCTTAGTGATACACAATTTTCATGGTTCAAAGGAAGACTGGACCTTTAAGAGATGAAAATCAAGCTAACAAAGAGGCTGGAATTTCACCCATAAATGGGCTGCCATGCACGCTTATGGAGCAGCAAATTAAAGCCCAAAAGGGCTATTAACGACTGCTTCTCATGCCCAAAGTTGGGTTGAAAAGGCATCCCCCAAAAGTGGGTTTTTTGGTTAACTTTCCCCCTATTTTTGGAACAATTTTTACATGTTTTCCTTGTTAGGTTTCTATTTATTATTTCCATAAAAGTAGGATTCAAGTCCCATCCTATTCGGGATAGGTTTTCCCTATATAGGGAAGAATTTTGTTATTTTCAAAAGACATGATTAATATTATTTAAGAGGTTTCTCTTCTTTACGCCTCTTTGTGTGATGACTACGGATTTATCTTATAACCTTATAAGCACGATTCTTTAAAAGGTAAGATTAATTACTTAACTTGATATCTTTAGTTTCTGTATAGCAATACAATTCATCTTGTGCAAATTGTTGTCTCTAATTTCTTTGAAATGGAAGACTAGTTCACTGTTCACTCTTACCTAAGTTCTTAAATTGACTCTATTAGTATCATAATTGTTTTAAGAGATTAAGTGTCAAAAACACACCTAAACTATCCTCTTTTTTGAGTTTCATACCTAAACTATTGGAAGTGTGAGTTTCATATCTAAACTATCACTTATTGGGAAAAAAACTTGTCACGTGGATAAAATATTTCACCTTGACAAAAATTAAATAAGCTATTAATATTAATTAAAAGTTAAAGAGTAAAGTATTAATATTCTCCCCAAAAATATTTTTTTTTAATAATTATTTTTAAAAAATAAAAATTTAAAATATTTTTTCACCTACTCAACCCCACCCCCCGCCTACCCCCTCCCCCAACAATCCCTGCCGTTTTATTTTTTAAAGTCTCTTTTATAAAATATTTTTTTAAAAAAAAAATCAAACTTCACCCCTCCTCCACTACTTCTTAAAAAAATGATATTATTTTTACTTTTTAAAATAAATAAAATTCTATCCCACCCATCTTACCCTCCGGTCCTAATTTATTTTTATCTTTTTTTATTTTTCAATAGATATGTACACATATTTTTAGAAAAAAAATTCTACTTGTGGGGGGGATGAAGTAAGAATTTTTTTAAAATTTTTACAAAGATTTTTTTAAAAAAAAAACACTAAAATATTGGTTGGTTTTGGGGGGGGGGGGGGGGGGGGGGGGTTACTTGAAAGGAAGTGGTGGAGTGGGGGTAAGAAAATATTTTATAATTTTTTTGAAATAATAATACTTTAATATTTAACTTTAACTAATACTTTTGTCAAGGTGGAATAATTTGTGCATGTAGAATGTGATGTGACATTTTTTGTTAAATAAAAGAGAGAGTGTAATACACTCACCACGGTGAGAGTGGAATAAAGGAGAGAGGTATGTTTCTCAAATTATAAGTGATAGTTTAGGTATGAAATCCACACTTCAATAGTTTAGGTATGAAATTCAAAAAAAGAGGATAGTTCAGGTATGTTTTTGACACTTACATATTGTTTTAATCCACTAATTTTGAATACGAAGATCAATTAGGGTTCTCAGCACTTTATCTTTATATTTGCGGATGTTATTCTCAAATTTCACATATTTTTCAATTTGTATCGTTGATCTTTATATATTTGTTTATTCAAGTAACTCAATTCTATCATAAGATACATGAAATTCAAAGATTAACAAGTATTGAAAGACGTGAAATTCAAGAAAAAAATCTCAAAATTTCAAAATGAAGTGCTAAGATCTCTAATTGATCTCCGTATTCAAAATTACAACAACAACAACAACATACCAGTGGAACCCTACAAGTGAGGTCTAGGGAGGGTAGAATGTACGCAGACCTTACCACTACTTCATAGAAGTAGCGTATTCAAAATTGGCAGATTAAAATTAATTATGATATTAATAAGATCAACCCAAAAACTTGATAAAAAGTGAACAACTCTATTCGAAGAAATCGAAGACAACAATTAGCATAACACGAATTATCTTCTTTAATTTATTATATAGAATAGAAACCAATATAATGAATTTAAAGAAATAATCTTACCTTTCAAAGAATTGTTAGTCACTACGTAAAAAGGTATAAAGAAGAAAAACCTCTCAAACATATTAATCATATCTTTAGAAAATATAATAAAATTTATCCCCATATATACGTAAATCATCCCAAATCCTATCCTAAATAGCATGGGATTCAAATTCTACTTTTATGATAATAAAAAATACAAAAACTTGATTAGACATCTTTAAACTAGAAAAGTGGATAAAAATACATTCAAAACTAGGTTACAGGAACAGGGAAGAGTTATCCAAAATAAGATAAAACATCACTTTTAGGGTGTCTTTTCAGCCCAACTTTGGGCGTGAGAAGTAGTCCTAAAATAGCTTATTTGGGGCTTTAATTCGCTGCCACATGGACATGCATGACAAACCCATTTTATGGGCTTTGGGTTCCAATCTTCCTTTTTCTTTAGCTTGAACTTGAACCATGAAATATATTTAGCACTTAGTCTATTCTTTTCCACAATTCTTGGGATTTTCTTCCACGATAAACATCTTCTTGATTTAAACCTATCAACTTTAATGGCCACTATGAATCCTATCATAAGGTTTGCATACACTTTACCCTCCCACTTGTGAGATCACATTGGGTATGTCGTCGTTGTAAGCTAAAAATACCATATAATATGAATCACAGAGAGTATTAAGAAACCCTTAACATTATTTGTCATTATACATTTTGGTAACTTTGGCGCCATATTCCATTTCCAAAAGGAGCATTTATTAGATCTTATGAGTTGCTCTCCATATGTTTCAATTTATGTGACATTTTTTGTTTGTCGACTCAATTTGACTAAATTTGAAGCTAAATTGAATTAGATCAACTCAATAATTTAAATTAAAAATTCAAACTTTTAAAGAAGATACAAAAATACTATAAATTGCTATTTAAAATGATAATTAATTTTTAAGCATAAACCTTACACAGAGAGCTAAATTGATTCTTGAAGTTCATTAAATGAATTTAGTTTTTTTCCTTGAATCATCACATTTAACTAGCATGGACTCTTGTCGCAAGAAATATTGTGAGTGAAACTAAAACTTAATAAATACCAAAAATATCTATTTCTACCTATAAAAAAAGAAATTATAAGCCCACAAATTAATAAAATTGCCAATATTTTCTATTTCTAATTTTCACCAAGTTGTGTAATTATTTTACATAATGTAAATCATGTTATTTAACAAAATCAACGACCCAAGGGAGGTTTTCTACGGAGATGCTTGGAGGCTAAAGGTGTACTTGCAACATATATTAAGGTAATCAAGGATATGTATGATGGTGCTAAGACCCGAGTCAAGACTGTGGGGTGCGGCTTGGAACACTTTCCAGTCTTCACGGTGTTGCACCAAGGATGTTTTCTTATCCCATTTTTATTTGCTTTGACAATGGATGCTTTGACGCGACACATTCAAGAGAAGGTGCTATGGTGCATGTTATTTGCAGATTATATAGTTCTTATTGACGAGATGCAAAGCAGCATCAACACGAGGCTAGAGAAGTGGAGACAGAACCTAGAATCAAAAGGTTTCAAGTTGATCAACACAAAGACTGAGTACCCAGAGTGCAAGTTCAATTATGCGACCCATGAAGCGGATGTTTGAAACTCAGGTCATCCCTAAGAGAGCTAGTTTCAAGTACCTACGATCAGTTATCCAAGGTAATGGATTGAGGAGGATGCCGGTGGGGCCGATGAAATGGAAGCTTGCATTTGGTGTTTTTTGAATGATAAGGACATGATATCATTACTTAAAGTAAGAGTAATAGTTAGAATGACTGTTATATGAGGCAGACCATTGGCCAATCAAGAACTCTCATGTCTAGAAGATGAGGTAGTTGAGATGAGGATGTTGAGATCGATTTGTGGACATACCAACAAGGATAAGATTAGGAATGGCGTATTCGAGCCAAAGTAGGAGTGGCCACCCGTGGAGGATAAGATGTGGGAAGTAAGGTTGTGATAGTTCGAACATGTGAAGAGGAGATGTGTAAATCCCTCAATGAGAAGGTGCAAGAGGTTGGTCATTAAGGGCTTGATGATGGGTAGAGGTAGGCCTAAGAAGTATTGGGTTGAGGTTCGAATTTCATAAAATCGCATACCAAGACTCAACCGATAAGGAAGGTTTCAGCTCAATTTTGTGCTAAGGGATTCTTGTGTCCTTTTTTTTTTTTTTGATGAAGGTAAAGATTGTATTCGTCAACAATAAGGGAATGCTGGCAACCATCAAAAATTATTTACATAACTAGCCCATTAAGACAATTTTCAAGGCTGCATCTGCTGATTCTCTAGAAAGGAAAGAAAATCTAAGATCCTACTAGTGTCCTTAGGGACCTCCTCTTTACACCAAAAAAAGAAAGTTTTTATGCATAGCCATTTGACCTTTTGAATAGGCTCAGCAATGTTCTCCATGCATCTATTGTTCCTTTCCTTCTAGATAGTCCACCATATATAGAGGGGTATCATGTTCCACCATACCTTCTGGGCCTTACTCCCCCCTTTCCACACCCAGCAGCTAAGGAGATTAGAAGTGTGCTCTGGCATTGCCCAGTGTATCCTTGCTCTTCTAAGGAAGATTGCCCATATCTGTGAAGTGAAGCTGCAATGTAGGAAGAGATGACTATTGGTCTCATATGCCTCATTGCATAAAGAACACCTAGAGACTAGCTGGATACCTCTTCTTTGTAGTTTCTCATGAGTTAGACACACTCTTCTAACCACCAACCAAGTGAAACATTTTACCTTGGTTGGCACCTTAATCCTCCATATCTTTTTCCAAGGACCCAGAGTAACACCAGGTAGAGCCTTCACTTTCTCTTTGTACAAGCTATTTACTGACAGCATGACTTCCTGGTTGTGCTTCCAAACCATTTCATCTGCCATCAACCTTGTGCCCCTGAAATCTTCTAATCTCTTCAAGATGTCAGCTACTTTTCCTATCTCCCAGTCATTTAAAGGCCTTCTAAAGCTTAAATTCCACCCATGATCCGACCATACCTCATTTACAAAGGCATCTGGCAGCATACTAATAGCAAACATATCCGGATGAGATATCATTAATGGTTCTTGGCCAATCCAAAGATCCTTCCAGAATAGAACTTTTGACCCATCCCCCACTTTGTATCTGATGTGTTGCTGTAGATTGCTCCATAAATTTCTGATAGTTTTCCACACAGCTACTCCAAAAGTGCTACTGACTCTCCTAGACAACCAAGGGCTGTTTTGCCCATATTTTTTACAAACAACATCCTTCCAGAGTGCCTGATCCTCTTTACCAAATCTCCACAACCATTCTATTTTGTACTCTCAGATTTTTGATCCCCAATCGCCCAGAGTTCCTGTTAAGCAGCACTGTTTGCCATTTAACCAGATGTATTCCTTTGCCTTCCTTGTTCCCACTCCAGAGGAAATCCCTCCTTATCTTGTCAAGTCTTGCCTCCACTCTGGGAGGCATAAGAAAGAGTGACATGATACAACAACAACAACAACAACATACCCAGTGAAATCCCACAAGTGGGGTCTGGGGAGGGTAAGATGTACGCAAACCTTACCACGACCACACAGGTAGAGAGGTTGTTTCCTGAAAACCTTCGTCACAGAAAGAGTGACATGATATAAGTAGGAAAAGAATCCAATACAGAATTAATCAGAATACTTCTCCCTCCCAAAGAAAGGTATTGGGATTTCCAACTTGCCAATCTCTTTTCAGTTTTTTCAACTATACCATCCCATATTCCTGGATCCTTGTGGGTTCTTCCAAGTGGCATACCAAGGTATGTAGTTGGAAATCTTTCAATCTTGCATCCCAGTATGCTTGCTAAAGTCTGAATCTGAGGGACCTCCTTGATAGGAAACATACTACTTTTCCTCCAGTTGACTGTCAGTCTAGAGACAGCTTCAAAGATAATTAAAATCACTCTAATAATTCTGATATCTTCTTCTTTAGCATCACAAAAAATGACAGTATATGGAGAACCTGACAGTTTTTATACAAGCTCCAATCCAACCCATCCATTTTTTCCCAAACCCCATTTGCCTCAAAGTGTTGAGCAAAAAGGGCCAGTTGACATGATCATATGCCTTTTCAATGTCTAACTTGCACATGATTCCAGCTTCAGTCCCCCTGAGTCTTGAGTCCACACATTCATTAGCAACAAGGGCAGCATCTATGATCTATCTACCTTTTATGAAAGCCATTTGATGTTTGTTAACCAAATTGTTAACAACTTTCTTCAACCTTTCAGCCAGTAGCTTTGCTATTATCTTGTACACCCCACTTATCAAGCTAATAGGCCTGAAATCCCTGAGCTCAGCTGCATTTGTTTTCTTTGGTATGAGGGCCACAAAAGTAGCATTTAAGCTTTCTCTCAAAAGTCCCATGTTCATGAAATTGACTGATGGTGTTCAAGATGTCTGATTTGAGCATCTCCCAAAAAGATTGGTAGAAGCTCATCAGGACCAGGGGCCTTGTCACTAGCACACATTTTGACTCCTTCCAGAACCTCTTCTTCTTCAAATTGTCTTTGTAGCCACTCGTTTTCTTCCAAGCTGATACATCCAGCTCCCTGTAGTGCCAAGCCAGGTCTCCACTGCTCCTTTTCTCTGTATAACTCCTGATAGAATTCAATTATCTCATTTTTAATCTCATCAGCGTTTGTTACCTCTCTGCCATCAACCTCCAATCTCTCAATTGAATTCCACCTTTTGTGAGTTGTTGCCATTCTATGAAAATACTTAGTATTCTTATCTCCCTGTTTAAGCCATTGTATTCTTGATCTTTGTCTTCAAGCTATCTCTTCATTTCTGGAGATTTCATCAAACTCCCTGGACAATTGGATCTTTTGTATAAATTCATCATCTGACAGTGATCTCTTCTCTTGCAACTGTTCCAATTCAGCTATCTGCTGGAGTATCTCCCCCTTTTTTTGTTTCCAGTTGACTCTGTTTTCTTTGCCCCATGTTATAAGTTTTCCTTTCAGCAACCTCAATTTAGTAGCTAGAATGTCGGAAGGAGTCCCATCTACCGAAAATGAGTCCCACCAGTTCTACACTTTTTCCTTAAACCCTTCTACTTGCATCCACCACTGTTCAAACTTGAAATAGGATTTTTTCAGCTTCAGCTCCCGTAAGTAAGCATTATTGGATTGTGATCTGATTCCAGTCTTGGAAGGAGGTTTTGTCTGATATGGGAAAATGACTCCTCCCAGTGATGGGAATATAGAAACCTGTCCAATCTAGAAGCAACCAATTGGTTTTGCACCCCTTCTCCATGTATACTGTCCCCCAAATAAAGGGGGATCAACTAACTCCATCCCATTAATCCACTCTGAGAATTCGGACATTGCCCCTATCAGTCTCTGTCCTGTAGACCTTTCGGATGGGTATCTTGTCACATTGAAGTCCCCACATAATAACCACATGCCTGAACATCTCTCCTTTAGATTAGTGAGGTCTCTCCACAGCTCCCTCCTGCTAACTTTGTTACAATCTGCATAAATAGAACTGAGATACCACCTTAGGTCCATATTAATGCCCTCTAAACTGCAAGTTATTGATTATGAAGAAGTCTCCACCAGTTCTCCCTTCCATACTCTCATGTCCCATAACACTACAATACCCCCGCTCCTTCCTTCTGCCTCAAGATGTAATTCCCCCATCCATCTGTTGTGCCAAAGTTGCCTGATCAGCTTAGAATCTGACCTTGCCAGCTTAGTTTCGACTAAAACATAGACATCTGCATCCCATTGTTGTAGAAGACTTCTAATTGTTCTCCTTTAATTTTCGTTGTTTGCCCCCCTCACATTCCATGTCACGATTTTAATCATTTACAAATGGTAGAGGTTGATCTCCCCTTCCTTCTTGTCTCTACTTCTTTGAATTTTACATTGAATGTCAAATTCCTCAGCTCTTTAGGGATCGAACTGGAACCAATATCTTCCTTTCGAGGGCCTGCCTTCTGTCTCTTTTGGTCGATCTTCATGAAGAGGTCTAAAGCACTTTTGTTGCAACCTTCAAAGGCTGCGCCAAACAATTTACCAAGACGGAGCACATTCGCTTGCACCCAGAGTGAGGCTGTGTCATCGATGTCATCTTCCGATAACGGTTCCTCACAGTTAAGAGGATGTGGTTCTTCCATAAGCAAGAGCTGATTTTCCGGGGCCCCTTGCGACAATTCATCCTGATCTCGAACTGCGAGAGATCTTCCTTCCTCCTTGGTAGATGCGGCTAAGTCCCTAATTATCTCTGTAATTTCTCCTGTCTGCTGCATGTCGATGATCTCCACTGTGTGTGAAGAAGACGGCAGGTGGGTCTCTTTTATTATAACCTCAGATATAACAGAAGACAAATCAGGACTTGAATGGGCCCGTGAATACGAGATATGTTCCACAAAAGGTTCAATAAAATTGGGCCTTTTTGGACTTGGGCCCAAAGTAGTGTTCCTGGCCCCATTACCTTTTAAAAGGCCCGAATTATCCCCAACTTGGCCCACGTGTCCTTTCCCACTCACACTACCATGGGAAATGTGCCTACTTTTTCCCATTAATTCATCAGATCCCTCCCTTTTATCCTCTGTACAAAATCTTCTCTTTCCTTTCCCAAAGTTCTCATAACCTTCTGCCATGGAGTCCCTCCCCTGCTGAGAACTTTCTCCAACCAGCATTGTGCTGACATCTCGAGAGAAGAGCTTTCCCCCCTCTTTTCTTTTGACCCTCGCCGGCGCTTCACACCACACCGGCAACACGAAGAGATTTTCTCCATCATCCACCTCAAATTTCGCCGGAATCCTTCTCCTCGGCCCCCTAACCCTGATTCGGGCCCATCGGAGATGTTTTTAAGGGTGGTCTCCTCCTCCGTCTCCAGCCATCCACCGCACTGTTCCCCAATCTGCTTCGTTATTTTGGATGACCAGAGATGCAGAGAGAGACCAATGATCCTTACCCAGAAGCAATCGAGGTTGAGGCTCATGTCCACCGTACCTGCCTTTGGGGTCCACCACTCTAACCTGACGGAGTGGTTCTTCCTTGTCCAGTTGCCCATCATAATGTGATCTGCCTCTTTCCTCGACCGGAACTCAAACAGAAATAGGGAATCATTCATATCATAAATGTTAACGATCTGAACACCTTTCCAGGATTGGGCAGCCCACCTCCTAACATCGTTTCTGGAAGGAGTTTCGCCGGACAGGAAGCTACCCACTAGACATCTGCTGAGACTACCTTCCTTTTCATGTGACGCCTCATCTCGGGCTGTGACCTCCCACCTGCATTTTTGGAGGACTTCCTTGTAGCTCTTTTCTCCTCTGAGTCTTAGACTCACCTAGTTTCCATGGCAACCATTGCCCATGTCTGCCATCTTGATAATGTAGCCTTCTATTTTCCTCAAAAGCTCCCCCCATCCCTCATTGAAGTTGTTCTCCGGTAGTGTAATAACTGAATGCACGTGTCCTTTGACTGTGATGACGGAGATGAATCTACCATATTTATTGTTCTTTAGAGAGCAATAAATGTAGGTAGATATTTCCTTACATTTCCAAGTTTTAAATACATTACCTTTAAAGACTGTAGCCTCCCCAGTCTTCTACAAAGCCACAGTAGCCCATCCCTACTTACAGTCATTCTTCGCATATGATGATTAGACCTCTCAACCCATTCAAACCAATTACCTCGCGTATGCTTGCTTCCTGAAATATCGTATGTTTTGAATCCCAATCTAAAATAAATAGTGTTTTCCATGGAGTGAAACGAAAGAGACCAAGGCGATGATTGAATAAATTAGGAAGAAGAAATTCCGATCAAGAGACGTCGAAATTTAGGAGTCCCGGAGGCCGTAAGGGCCCCTAGGAAAGGACCTTGGGAAAAGTGCCTGAGAGCATATTTGAAAAAATATCCTTAATTCATTTCAAATCTATTATCCCCCAAACGAATTGGCCTTAAAACCTGTAAAAAGAACGGTCTAGATCTTAACTTAGAAATTTTCAGGGTGTTACAATATCTCCCCACCTTGGGATCATTCAACTCACTGAGGATATGACTCATAATAGGGTGTGGAGGTCGAAGATTAGGACAAACGGATAGTAAATACTCAAATGTGAGGCTTGCATTTTTGTACACTTAGATTCCTATTTTTGTTTCTATTTGTTGTTCCTTTAGCCTTGACTATTGTATTTTCGTGTTGTTCATCATGCTTTTAGTCTTTTTCTTGTTGTATATATTGTTTCTTTTGATTTAGTTACCGTATTAAGTGAAAAGGCTCTTTCGGGAAGATTTGGATGAGGTTGTGAGAGGTATACCTGAGACGAATAAACTCTTCATTGGGGGAGACTTTAATGGGCATATTGGGACAACCACTAGCGGATTTGAAGATGTCCATGAAGGCTTCGATTTTGGGGAGAGGAATGGAGGTGGGACATCTCTCTTGGATTTTGCCAAAGCCTTTGAGTTAGTTATTGCTAACTCATGTTTCCCGAAGAGGGAGAATCATTTGGTTACCTTTCGTAACACGATAGCCAAGACTCGGATTGATCACTTACTTCTCTGAAGGGCGATAGAAGCCTTTGTAAGAATTACAAGGTTATTCCGAGTGAAAATATCTCCACTCAACATAGGCTTCTAGTAATGGACTTAGAGATCAAGAGAGCAGAAGAAGCAGGTTATTAATGCCCAACCAAGGATTAGATGGAGAGGCCTGACCCCTGCCCTTTCACGAGAGATAGAAGAAAAGTTGAGTAATTTAGAGGCTTGGAGTAGTGGCGAAAATGTGAACAATATGTGGGACACTACTGCTAGTTGCATTAGAAAAGTAGCGAATGAGGTACTAGGGGTTTTGAGAGGGACCTTCGGTGGACGTCAGGGCAATTGGTGGTGGAATGATGAAGTTCAAGGCAAAATGAAAGCCAAGAAGGTCGCATATACAAAGTGGTTGGAATGTAGGGATGATGATGAAAAGCAAAGGCTTAAAGAGATCTATAAGACGACTAAGATAAAAGCGAAGATAGTGGTGACGAGTGCTAAGACGGCAGCATTTGAATGCCTATATGAGGAGCTAAGTGATAAACGCGGGAAAAGAGATTGTATAGGCTCGCTAAGGGGAGAGAAAGGAAAGCTCACGACTTGGACCAAGTGAAATGCATCAAGGATGAAGAGGGTGAGGTGTTGGTGGATAAGACTTCCATTAAGCTAAGGTGGCAAGCTTATTTTCAAAAACTCTTAAACGAAAAAGGAAATAGAGATATTGAGCTGGGAAAGTTGGCACACTCCGAAAGTCATCGAGATTTTGGTTATCGCAAGCGGTTCAAATTTGAGAAGGTTAGACGTGCTATTAGTAGGATGAAGAGAGGGAGGGTGATCGGACCCGATGAGATCCCGGTAAATTTTTGGAAGAACATGGTCAAGGATGGCATAGAGTAGTTGACTAGACTGTTCAATGCTATTATGAAGACTGCTAAGATGCCTGATGAATGGAGGAGTACAATGGTTCCATTGTACAAGAACAAGGATGATATTCAAAACTGTAACAATTAAAGGGGTATCAAGTTGTTAAGTCACACTATGAAGGTCTGGAGAGAGAGGTGGAGATGAGGGTGAGAAAAGTAGTATCCATCTCTGAGAATTAGTTTGGATTCATGTCGGGACGGTCTAATACTGAAGCGATTCATCTTGTTCGGAGATTAATGGAGAAATATAGGAAAAGAAAGGACTTTCATATGGTGTTTATTGATCTCGAGAAGACCTATGACAAAGTTCCAAGGGATGTCCTATGGAGGTGCCTAGAGGTGAAAGGTGTCTCAATGGCATATATTAGGGTGATAAAGAACATGTACGACAGAGCCAAAACTCGTGTAAGAACGGTGGGAGAAGACTCGAAGTATTTTCATGTTGAGATGGGACTTCATCAAGCATCTGTGTTGAGCCCTTTTTTATTTGCCTTGGTGATGGATGAGCTGACACGGTCTATTCAAGAGGAGGTTCCATGGTGTATGTTGTTTGCAGATGTCATAATTCTGATTAATGAGACTTGGGCTAAAGTTAATGATAGATTGGAGGTTTGGAGACATGCTTTGGAATCCAAAGGGTTCAAACTGAGGCGGACCAAAACTGAATACTTGGAGTGCAAATTCAATATTGAGAGAGATGAAGCAGACAGTAATGTGACACTTGATAATCTATTCCCAAGAGAGAAAACTTTAAATATCAAGGGTCCATCATCCAAAGTAGTGGCGATATCGATGCCGATGTCACACATCGTATTGGGGCAGCATAGACGAAATGGAGGCTTGCCTCTGGAGTACTGTGTGATAGAAAGATACCACCTAAACTTAAAGGTAAGTTTTACAGAATGGTGGTTAGACCATCTTAGTTGTATGGGGTGGAGTATTGACCAATCAAAAACTCACATGTTCAGAAGATACAGGTCGCGGAGGTAAGGATGTTGAGATGGATGTGTGGACATACTGGGAGCGATAAGATTAGGATTGAGACCATCCGGGAGAAGCTAGGGGTGGCCCCTGTGGCTTACCAAATGAGGGAAGCCAGACTACAATGGTTTGGACATGTGCAGAGAAAAAGTACCGATGCTCCTGTTAGGAGGTGCGAAAGGTTGGAGCTACACGGAGGAGTAGAGGTAGACCGAAGAAGTATTGGTGGAGGTGATAAGACATGATATGACGATACTTGATCTCACCGAGGACATGACCTTAGATTGAAAAAAGTGGAGGTCGCGTATTAGAGTAGTAGGCTAATAAGATAGTAGGGATAGGTCGGTAGGATTAGTTGCGTCGTTATATCCTGTGGTGTCAGTATTCGTCCTATGTGTGTTAATTTTACTGTATTTACTCTCTATCATTCCTTTCGTTATTAGTCGTTCTTCCTTGTTTCTCCTTGTTTCTCTCTTCCTTATCCTTTTTACGTATCTAGTTTATTCTGCTTATGGGTTTTTGAGACGAGGGTTCCCCGGAAACAGTCTCTTTACCTCTATGAGGTAGCAGTAAGGTCTGCGTACATTTTACCCTCCCCAAACCCCACTTTTGGGATTCCACTGGGTATGTTATTGTATTATCTGTTGTTATTATTGTCCTTTTATTTATAGCAAACTTCTATACTTTTATATTTCCTTCTATACTTGTTTTGATATGTTTCACTTGAGCTGAGAGTCCATCGAAAAGTCTTTCTACTTTCAAAAGGTTGTATACACACCACCCTCCTCAGAGGGTGGGAGTATACTACGTATGTTACTTTACAAAATGTCAAATTACTTGTGTCCCTGATATTTATAATTCTCCTGCCAAACATCCTTCTTCATAAATAAACTTTCACTTAAAAATTATCTAATTAGTGATTTTGAAATTTGATAATTATGAAGACTTATCAACAATCCTCATATTAAATGTACAACTGAATTATATTAATAATGTGATAAGGAGATATCAGTGTTACCAAAAGCAAAAAGGCCCTAAAGATCCATTGCGGCTTTTAAGGGCATAGCGCAATTTTTTTTATAAAGTGTGGACTTTCATGAAAAAAGGTGCAAAGGGAGAAACAAAAATAAAATATATGTTTAGTCCAAGACTAATACTTATAAGCATGAATGACAATGACAAATACATGGACAGATAAACTGAAAAAAGTTTACGTTAAAGGGACATCAATTGCTTAGTGTCGCCTATTTAAAAGAGGCTCCATTGGCCGGGGAAAATATGCCTTAGGAAACTTGATGACGACAACTGGATGGCATATTAAGCGAGGCGAAGTGCTGAACATGTTTTGCGCCTCGCTTTAGGGCTTCAACGCTTTAAACACACCTTTGACAATTCTGGAAAATATTATATAGATTATAATTTTTTAAATTTTACTCGTATTATTTTTTTATCATGAATATGGAATCGGACCTAGCATGGGCCTCATGTAACTAGTGTGTGTGTTATGCTCAGTTTACAGGGGTTCTATGACTTCTATGATTGATCCAACTTCATCAACATACATCTCTTTACCTCAAAAGTGAAATCACAGAATACAAATTCATCTTAATCTTCCGTAATGAGCTGTATCTATTAGATTTAAAACAAATCTGTAGCTTTCTGGAATCAGTACATGAAAATTTCCAGGTTGCAAATGTTTCTAGGGCAAGAGAATCTTTCCAAGAATGCATAGAATAAAGCACAAGCATATCTTACATTAGATGCTAACGGGCTTTCTTCATACGTTTTGGGGGCCTCATTGCTTCTCTCCTTGAATCTTCTGCAGTTCTCATTTCAATTAATGACTGCGAGCATTTGGAAGGAAAAAACAAGGTTATTATGATAATGGATATATCAAAACAGGAAAAAATAAACACACAAGCAATTAACCTATCTTTCTGAAGAAAAGGGAATATGAGCCGGTAGGTATCATACTTATTGCCTATGAGCCAGTAGGTATCATACTTATTGCATATATTCATTGTTACAACTAAATTCTGATGAGAACTTCAAAACTTATGCAAATTATGTTCATCAAGGCAAGCATTGTACTGGAAATATGAAGTCAGGTGCTAGGAAAGCATTGCAAAGCAGGATTTCTTCTCCAACTTCTACAAGAAAATAAGGCATAGGGTAGGACCTACAAGTTTAGAGAATAATTGGGATAGATGAGTAGATATTAAGAAAGACTAAGGCCTAAGAAGAATACAAAGGTCTGACTTTATTTAGGAGTTCAGCAGTTTCTTATTGTATCATCTAAGACACGATCACCTGTCGTAATGTGATTAAAGAGATCAGAGCGCACACATATCAATTACTAAGTTAATTTTCTTGTATAATTCACTCAGTTGAAATTCATTGTTTCCAAGCAACTCTCAAAGTTTTTAACCATTATTACTGAACCTCCAGTCAATAAGATGTATAGATAACTCCCTCCCAGCATTGATGGAAACACTTCATTCATGACTGGTTCTTTGTCACTTGATAATTAGCATGGAACTGTTTGAGCTATCAAGTGACTGCTGGAGTTAGTTACTTCTACCAGAAAAAGAATCTATAACCTGGGATGACCTACATGTTCTTTTGAATCGGAAAGCTCTCCTTTTCTCAGAGAGAATAGAATGCTTGCATCTTCTGAGGAGCTTCCTATCCAGCCCTCCAGTTGTACTTCTTTTTCAGTTATAACTCAAGTATTATCAGATGGTTATAAACATCATATTTGCATCAACACATATATAAGAGTCATATCCTTCTCTAAAAATTTCCAAACCACAATCCGGTAACTCTTTCCTCCAATGATGATATATACTTCTCAACAATGAACATTTGCTGAAATTTGCTTTTAGTTATTGCAGTAATTTTTTAGCATAATAAGTTACTTAGATTCAGAATGAATTTGAATCTTAAATTTCTGTTAAGCTATTATAGTTATTGAGATTATTTAGCCTTTTTTGAATTTTTATTATGCAGATTTTCTGTCGATTATGTTTAAGTTGACTATTTAAAGCCCTCCTATGGCTTAATAAAAATTTTAGTGACATTTTCAACCCTTTTTTGTTGCCCTATCTTTTAAAAAAATCAACAGTGGTACCAAAAGCCTCATTTGATCTTATGGGGATTATTCTAAAGAACTATTTTCAACCTATTTCTAACCTGCAAGAGCTATTTTTCAACCAATTTTAACTGTCATGACTACTTCCAATCCATGCTATGTTCAATGTACATGCTATTTCCAACCAATTTTTGAAAAACTGGCAAGCAACAGTCTCTTTTGAATGCCCCAAAAATTCTCATCAGCGAAAACTATCGGATTTGGCTAGTGAAAATGAAATCATATTTTGAAGCCTAAATATGTGGGATGTTGTGATGGAAGATATACCCTTATAACCACTCCCTGCAAATCCTACCATTGCCTAGATTAAATCTCATCCAAATGAACAAAACAAAAAATTAAAACAAAAACTGTAATTCAATATTTTTTTATGACAAGGGGAACCCGCAGCCGCTACCTATTGGGTGTACACAGGGTAAATATCCGCTCCTATGCAATAGTTCGCAAACTAAACAGGAGAGATAAACCGCACTAGGCAAGTCCAGTGCGATGAGCTCGACCCAGAAGGCAAACCCCCTGCTTTCGCTGGCATGGGATTTCGAACTTGAAACCTCCAACATGGAAGTCTCAAGCCCAAACAACTGCACCACCCCAAAGGGTAGCTATAATTCAAAGTTCCATTGGGGATTTTTCTAAAATCATTCCTTGTGAGACAACAAAAGAAGCTTTAGGAAAAACTAATAAAAAAATACCAAGGAAATGTTTGAGTTAGACAAATGCAAATTTCGAATTTGAAAAGGGACTATGAATCTCTTAAGATGCAAGAGGATGAGACTATTATTAAGTATTCTAACAAGATTTCTTTGATTGTTAATAAAATTGGGTTGCTTGGCGGGGATTTCAAAGATGATAGAATAGTAGAAAAAATTCTTGTGACAATTCCATTATAGATTTGACTCTAAAATTTCATCTCTAGAAGAGTCTAAAGATCTATCCACCATCTCGGTTGAAGAACTAATAAGTGTTATTCAAAGCACAAGAGCAAAAAAGAGCCTTCAGACAAGACAATGTCACTGAGGGTGCCATTGATCTTTGAATCTTCGCCAAGCAACCTGATTTTATTAACAACCTGTACATATTATTGGAATACAACAAAATTACATGCGGAAAGGTGACCTTACTAGTGCTTCATAAATAATCTAGAATATTAGGAATAACCTTTTCAGTTTCTGCAAGGAGTATCCTTTTCAGGATGTACAATTTTCCATCTCTCCCAGCGTCTTGACTAAGACCCATCTTTATTCCAGCAAGCTAGAGCCTCTTTGATGCTCCTTTGGCATAGTCCAGCTTATGCCACTAAAATTAATGAAAATTTGTCAAACGTCTTTCTACAATGTAGAGAGAGATGGTTTATTGTCTCAATCTCACATTCACAAAAAGAGTACCTAGAGCAAATTTGAAACCCTCTTTTCATCAAGTTGTCCTGGGTGATTGTAGCCTATTTGGCTAGCAGCCAAGTGAAACATGCTAGCTTGAATGGTACCTTGACTTTCCAGATCATCTTCCAGGGTCAGCTACCACACTGAGACTGATCTCTGTGATCTCTTGTATACTGAATCAACGGAAAATCTGCCTTTCTTGTCTGGTAGCCAAACTAGATTGTCCTCATTGGAATTTAAATCATTGTGTTGCTCCAGAGTATTAAGTAGTTCAGCCACTTCGTTAATTTCTTTATCATTGAAGTGTGTTTTAAACCTGAGATCCCACCCCCTGATTGTCTCTGATTTCTCTAATTGAGGATAACTTTTGAAGACTCAAGTTGAACATATCAGGAAACTTGTTCTTCAAAGTAGTCTGTCCCACCACACATCTCCCAAAAACAATGTTGTTCCCCATTTCTCACCTTGATTTTACAGATGTTGGCAAAACTGATCCACTTTCTAATAGACCTCCATACTACAGTCCCATAAAGTTATGTGGTAGGTAGTCCATTTGTTCTCCATTGCAAGCCTCGCCTCGATTGTCTCCTTCCACAGTGCTTGTTCTTGTGATGCAAATCTCCATAGCCATTTCATCAGAAGGCTCTGATTCTGCAACTTTAGATTCCTTATCCCCAGACCCTCTTCTTTTTTGCTTTGAATAACTTAATCCCACTTTACAAGATGAAATTTGTGATCATTAGGATCACAGTCCCTTACCACAAAAAATTTCTCTTGATGGCATCCATTCTGCCTATCACGTCTGCAGACATTGGTAAAACTGATATCATGTATGTAGGCATGGTATCCGACATGCTGTTGATGAGTGCAACTCTTCCACCAGAGACAAATATTTTTGCTTTCCAATGCACTATCTTCTTCTCACATTTCTCTACAACATTGTTCTTTATACCTTTTAACTGGGTAAATGATGTTTTCCCTTTAGTTAATGTGTAAGCCTGGGTTGGCTTCAAATAATAGCAAAATAACTCTTAAATACTTTAGGTGGGAGCTCTCTGCATCACAATGAATCAAGGTGTCATCAGAGTATTGTAAATGTGATATGGCCAGGCCCTATGTATCACACATGTTGGCATTAAAATTTCTTATCCATCCTTTTATTTGAGTTGTCCTGAGCATGACGTTTAGACTTTCCATTGCCAGAATAAAGAGAAAAGAGGATCAGGGGTCCCCTTGTCTCAATCCTTTCTGGGATGGGAAGATTCCAGAAGGAAATCCATTTATCAGAATGGAGAACTTCTCAGTTGTGATGCAGAATCTCATCCACTTTATCCGTTTTTCACCAAAACCCTTTCTCTAGAGTCTTCCGGAGGAAGCCCTAGTGAAGGTGGTCTTAAGCTTTTTCAATATCTAGCTTACATAGAATTCCTGGGACCTTGCTGATCTTTCTGACATCCACACACTCATTGTTCAATCAAAATTGCATTCATAATCTGTCTGCCTTTTATAAAGGCCATTTATTGAGCATCCACCAGCTTAGAGACTTCAGAACTTTTAATAAAACCTTGTAAATGCTTCCTATTAGACTTGTGGGTCAGAAGTCCTTCAACTCCTTTGCCCTGATATTTTTGGGGATCAATGTTATGATCGAATTGAAACTTCTTTAAGAAAAACTTTGAGCATGAAAATTCTGCACTACTGCAACTACTTAATTACCACATCTTGACAGACTATGAAAAATGCCATGGTGTAACTGTTGGGCCAGGTGCTTTATCCCTGGCGCATGCCATAACACAATCTTTAATTTCCTTTTCACGGAACTGTTCTTGCAGCATGATGTAGTCCAACTCATTCACCATAGTACCACATCCAGCATGGAACTGGGGTCTCCATCTTGCTAATTCAGCATGTGTAAGTTCTAATAAAATTTAATGATTTCTGATTTGATCACTATTGGTTCCCCCGTGCATTCTCCATTGACAGACAGCTTGTCAATATTATTGTACCTCTTGTGGCAATTCACAGTTCTATGGAAAAACTTAGTGCTTCTGCCCCCTCTTTTAACCAGAAAGCCTTCTCCCCTTTTTGACGTCCTTCAAATTCAACTGTGAGGACTACTTTAGAATAAATCGCATAGTCTGTCAATTGTCTTTGGTCTTGGTGCTATCTAATTCAGCCAGTTGATTTAGGTAGGATGCTTTGTTTTTGTAATCCCAAGTTCCCTCATCTTGTTTTACTCCACTCCTTAAGCTTATCTTTCAAGTATTTCAGTTTACTTGCTAAGATAAAATCAGGCGTTTCCTTAATAATGAACGAGTCCCATCAAATCTTCAGTCTCCTTGAAGTTTTCAGTTTGTAACCACCGTTTCTCAAACTTAAAAGTAAGAGTTTGATCTTTCCAGTTACCACATTCTAAAATCAGAGGACAGTGATAAAAAATAACCCTATGCACAGTTGATTGTTTGATGTTTCTGAAGGAATTCTCTTCAGATATCAAAAACCCATCAAGTCTTGCTGCAGAACCTTGCCTTTCCCCTCTCTTCCAAGTGAAGCTGTCTCTTGCTAACTGGGGATCTGCTAGCTCCATATATTCAATAAAGTCTGAACATTCTAACATAGACTTATTGAATCTGGTACAGTTTTTTTTCTGAAGGGAATCAAACTATGTTGAAATCACCCCCTTCCCCAAACCAACCACCACCCAGGGACGAGAAAAGCCTTTCCACCAATGTAGGTTCCCAAGTTGTTTGGTGCATACACTCCAGACATGTGCCAGCTGAAGTCCATTGATTTTCCCTTAAATTCGCAAGTAATACAATAGGCCCCTACCTCATATAACCCCCCCCCCCCCCAAAAGAGTCTACCATCTCATAGAATGTGAATTCTCCCTCTTGTACCACTAGCTTCTAATTGGGCATATCTCACCCATCTGTTGGCCCATAGTTCTCTTACAAAGTTCCTTATATCCCCTGCATCTTCGTCTCTTGAAAGTAATATACATCAGCCTTCCAAATGTGCAATAAACTCTTGATCAACCGCGCCTCTCACATTGTTGAGGCCCCTTACATTCCATGAGACAATATTAATCTTCATGAGAACGATCAATATTACATTCTCCCTCCCCCCCCCCCCCCCCTTCTTGATCCATAGCTAAAAATCTTGGCCCCAGATTTCAAATTTTTTAGTTCCTTTGCTCTTTTCAATTTATGTGTCGCTCGAATCAGAGCCTTTGAAGCTTCAACAAAGTTGTTCCTCTTACCACCTATGTTCACAAACAACTCCTCTGTTATTTACTCACATCCATAAAAATTAATCCCAAATTCTTTTTCTTTAAGATGTTCTGCCGAACCCAAAGTGGTACAATTGTCTAGGGGTTGTTCAATTATCCCTAGTAATTCTACTGAATTTAGAGGGATGGCTTCCTCAATAGTCAAAGCTCCCACTTTTTGTTTTCTAGCTCCACGTGTTCCTCTAGATCAAATCTGCTTTCCTCTTGGATGATTGACATATCATCATCATCCATTGGATGTGAATCATGGGGATCCTAATCTACATCGTCTCCCACATCTCGTGTTTCCTATGTTGGAATGGCAGGATTCTTTGCTCTGTTTTGTAAAGAAAGAGATCCTTTGATTGGATTCGCTAAAATTTCATTAATTAAAGGAACAAAAGGACTTATTTCACTTGGGTCTATCCTTTTATTTAACCCAAGTTGGGTTACTAGGTCAAGCCCAAGTATCCCCAGAGCCCAATATTCTTGTCTCCTTCAGAAAAAGATCATCTACCATATTCCCTCACAACCTCTCTACCTTGTGAGGTAGTGGTAAGGTCTGCGTACATTCCACCCTCCCCAGACCCTACTTGTGGGATTCAACTGAAACGTTCAAAATTTCCAACATTAGAGATGTGCCCACATCCTCACAGCTTTGTGTAGCTAGAAAAACCTGTACTTCTTCAGGAAAAAAAGATCATCTACTATATTCCCTCATGTGAGAGCAAACACTTGCTTGGCCAACTGGAACATTCAGTGCCCACATCCTGACACCTTTGTGTGGCTAAAAGAAACACTACTCTACGTAAAGTAGAGCTTCTCTACAATCCTTTAGACCAAAGACTTCTCTCGTCGACTGGTTGCAAGTCTCATTGGAGCTTCCACCCAAATCTAAATTTTAAAGGTGTTCTCATCATGGACAGTTCCACCACCTTCGGCACTGAATCCTCATCACCTCTAGCCTTCAATTATTTTAGATAGTTTCGTAACTCTATTTCCTCCTCTGTCTAGATCCACTTGCACAGAGCTCATCGAACTCCAAAATGATCTTCTGAGACCATAATAGTAGTGGAAGACCTACCAATCTTGATCCAAACCTCCTTCAAACTTTCCTCAATGGACATTTGATGTTGGGGACCACCAATCAAATAGGAATCTGTGGGATTTCCAAGTCCATTCACCCTTCACAATGTGGCTTGCAACTGTCTTAATTGGAAACTCAAAGAGGAACTGATTGCGCTCCATCTCGTAAATGTTCATGCCATGATGATGTTTCCAATAGTTGTTTGCCCACCAAAGTATATCAGACGTGTACATTCGTAATTCCCTCAAACAGGTTTCCTACAAGCTCCTAGCCAAGAGTTCATTCTGAGATTTTTCGGAATCTTCAGAGATGACTAAATGTTCCCCTTCCCTTTCTACTGTAGCAACATTCATTTCTCTTGTAGCCCATTTAATATTATTTATAGTATCTACGTAAAGAAGTCCTTCCTATGTCTTTCGATGTAATAAATTGACTATCCTTTTTTTAGCATTTATGAAGTTGGTGGTTTTGGTAGCAATGTCCAGCCACCCAAAATCAAATGTCAATTCTGTACCATGATGACAGCCTTCCTTTAGGCCCAAACTTATTAAAGTTTCTCAAACAGAAGAATTCTGAAAAATGATCATGGAACTTCCATCTCCTGACAGAATTCCCTTGTACTTTCGAAGCTTCTTTTAGGGTGCGTGCAACCCACTCCATTGTCTTCTAACTGAAGCTCACCCTATTCATCATGTTCCGACTTCTTTCTACTATTCATGCCAGTCTCACCCGTTGAGATCTTTGTGATGTCAAACAATTTGAGATGTATGGTGAAGTAGATATTGTCGTTACCCATGACAATAAATAGAAGAAGATGATTGGAAAGAAGAAAGGGGGGATTCTGATGGAAGACGTATGTCGGAATAGGGTTCCTGAAGTCCAGGAGGGACCTCAAGAGTTTACCTCAATATCTGTGTCTGGGAGCTTCTTTTTTATTGCAGTATCCTCAAAGCCCACTAAGAAAACCTTTAAATAAAGACCAGAGGAAAAGAACATTAGGAGCAACATTATATGTCTACCATTAGCAAATGAAACCGTCTAGCAAAAAGCAAAAATTGCAAGGCTTATGATTATATATTGATAATCAAAACAGAGCTATTAAGCACCAGGACAACGACATATACAAGAATCTGCACATGCAAACTACTCACTTACCCTCTTCCTAAAAAATGGTAAAAGTGCAAAGAGCCTCTAGTGGGAGAATGACAAAAAAATTCACAAGTATAACTTGCTGTTATGACCATGATATGTTGATGGCTATATTGCTCGAATTCCTCAAAAAGTCAACGGGTGTGTGTCAGATTCTCTAAAAGATGTCTATTGTTGGAGAATCTGACATGGGTGCGGCATCGAAAGTGAAGAGTTCACAAGACTTAGGTTGACATTAGATATTTATTTCATGAAGCAAAATACTCTTAAAATAAGAGGTTTCCATTATTCCTTGAAGCAAGGATTTCACAAGACACAAGTGAAAGCAGGGGCCTCCTTCAAAGAGAAATGAACATAAAAGTTGCAAGGCATACTGCTAACCTCTTCAGCTTTTTTTTGAAGTTCCAAAAGTTCTTGACAATATGTAAGGCACTCTGCATGGTATATAGCAGCTAATTCTTTTATCATGGCCTTCCTTCTGATTATACCAATCACTGTAATAATCAAGAAGAAACAATACATGTTAGATTAAACAACTATAATAATATAGACGAAACAACACATGTTTGATTAAACAAATCACATTCTCCTTCATTCCAAAACTAACACAAACTAAAATCTAGTGGACACCAACAATTCAATAAGCAAATATTTATCACCGAGTTCTTTGGAGGTGATGTTATTTGTCTTTTCATATTTGATTGGAAGACAAGTGTTCAAGAGACAAACTGATAAACTAAATTATCTATCTATTACAGACAAATTGGAGGTGATGTTATTTGTCTCGTCATATTTGATTGGAAAATAAGTGTTCAAGAGACAAAGTAATAACTAAATTATCTATCGACTACAGACAACCAACGTCTTATCTTATTAAAAGATAATTTCTCAAAATACAAAACTCACAAATAGTTAATCTATTAGAGAAAATCAACATTGCAAGTTGGCCAAAGAGAAGTGCACAACCCCAGTGACACACAACAACAGTAAATGAAAAGAAAGAAAATGAAAAGCCAACCAACTCTGAAGAAGACAGACTCTATGTTCACATATATATTATAATCGGATATCAAGAAGGTAGAAATTTAGGATTAATCTTCTTTGTTTTAGGATCATAATATCAAAGTTCTTTCTTTGATAGGTACAATTATATCTAGAATTTGTGGCCCTTCAACTGTGACTCTTCCCAACATAAGCAAGAAGAGACATATTATAGCAATGCTCATTCTTTGATAAATCCAACCCCACTGCAATCCTCCCAAGAGAAAATAACACGGACAAATCTTTAGTTTATTCTATAAACACTCTATCTGGACTTTAAGGGTTCAAGCAAATCCATTGAGACAGTTCCTTAGACGAAAAAAGCGCAAATGAAGATGAGAATATTTGACTTTAAACCCCTAAAATATCTAAGCTAAAAAAGAAAAACAAATCAAATCTGAGAAGTTCCATTCCCTCCTAATGTTAACAAATATGAAATCCCAAACAGCACATATGACTAATAGTTCAAAATCAAGAAACTACTCTCAACTTTGCATATAAACCTTTGCATCATTCACTTTATTCGATCCATTCACTCAAAATACTAAATAATTTGTAGAAAAATTCAGAAATTATTGGTAGAAGTTTCTATCGAGACAAAAAAAAAGATTTAAGGAAAAAAAATCTTTCGTTTAGAATGACGGCCGGAAATATATGTAGGGAAAAATTCAAAAGAAGAAAAAAAAATTAAACTGAGATAGTGTATATCCATTGTTAGAGACCCATTTCACCACAATTGAAATAACAAATTAGACTCTACAAATCTTACACTTACTTCTGCTTGGATTGAAACCAGCTTGAGCAGGTGGGGATGTTGGAGCTGAAGGTGGTGTAGGAAGCGGATCGTGTGGGGGATCAGAAGGAGGAGACAAGTGCTTCTGAAGTTCAACCATTCTTGAATTGAGATGAAGGATTTCCCCGTAAGCAGTAATTTTGTAGGAGACGAGCCCTTTTAAGAGCTGGTATGTGTGAACCCATCTTGCGCTAGGTTACTTTGTTCCACTCTCATTTCCGGGTAAAGAGATTTGGGGGTTGTAATTAAGGGTAACAAAAAAGTTTTAAAATTTAAAAAAAGTGACTCTAGTTTTAAATATTAGGTGTAGGTCACAAAAGATTAATTAAGGGTTAGTGATTTAAGTTGATTTTGTAAAAAGGTCCCCAACTTCCAATTTTTTACATTTTAACCCATCAATACAAAATACCTAAAATATCCCCAAACCTTCCCTTCTTTCTCAGCCCCCTCCCGCGATGCACAACCCAAAACACCCGACTTTTTTCTCCCCATTTGCATCGTTTCATTTGGTTTTGTTGTTGTTGTAGTTGTTGTTCTTCTTCTTCTTCTTGTTTTTGTTCTCCTCCTTCTTGTTCTTGTTGTTGTTGTTGTTGTTAGTATTTTTCCCAACACAATATTTGTGCTTCAAATTAGGGCGAAAAGAAATCAATTTATTTGGGGCATTTGTTCGGGTAGCCTTCGAAATTACTTGAAAGGTAAGTTTCCATCCTCATTATGACTGATAAAAGTGTATTTGGTGCTATTTTTTTGTGTTTTGTGGTTTTGTTGAATTTTTGGCCATTGTTGCCATTTGTGCACAGTAGGGGGCGATTTGGGGAAGACACAGCAGCTGCTGCATACTGTTCAGCAGCTGCTGGACTGTGTGCAGCAGCTGCTGGATTGTGTGCAGCAGCTGCTGGACTGAGTGCAGCAGCTGCTGGACTGAATTAGTTGGTTTCATATGATGAAGTAGCTGCAATTTGTTGTATTTCTGTACAGTTTTCTGATGTTGCACTTTTAACTGTTATTCATATAGGTAGCTTGAAGATCACCATGGGAGACAGAATAGTATTAGGAGTTGATTGTCATGGTGAATGGGTCGAGTCGAATAATCATTTTATTTGGCGTTGGAAAGGCAAAGAAATGGCCGAGACGACAGCGATGATTGTGAATCGAGATATCTCGTACGATGATTTTGTAAATCAAATTATTTGTAGTTGTGAATTAAATTGTGAGCCGGATGATATCGTCATCACTTACATGCATTCTTGTGGTGAAAAACAGAGAGTGGCTCCTTTTCGAATAAAAAATCAAGTGAGTTTACGGATTTATCTGGAAGATGAAGGAAGACCCGTTCTACGGGTATACATGGTTGAAAGGGCGTTGGAGAACCAAAATTGTCAACAAGATCTGGAAATTGTGAATGATGAATCTCCTTTGATGGCTATGGACATTCCAGATAGAGCAAGTAGAGGTGAGTTGACGCCGACCCCAGAAGTTGGGAGCAACACACTAGCAAATACACAATCGACACAGTCGAATCACCTCCAAGATGATGAAACAGGTTTTCATAATGGTATGACCTTTAAGAATAAGGAAGATTTAGATATTTCATTGAAAATGGCCTGTTTGAAGAAAGATTTTAGAATAAAAAAAGTGATTAACTCGCGAAATGTGTATTGCATCAAGTGTGTGCATCCCGAGTGCAAGTGGTGGTTGAGAGCGGTGAAGCTTGAAAGTTCTAATAGGTTTTACATCAGAAAGTATGAAAAGTTTCACACTTGTGGTTCTCAGCATCTGACTAGCCACAATCCCCATGCTACGGCCAAGGTAATTGGCGCATACTTCAAAGATAAGTTCCCCGAGGGTAAAGGGTCGTCTACCAGAGATATGCGAACCTCACTGCGGGTTGAATTGGGATGCAAGGTTAGTTACGGGAAACTCTGGAAGGGCAGTGAAATTGCAAAATCTTTGATAAGGGGAACACACGAGCATGGATATGCGGTGCTTGACGCATATCGCCATATGCTTAGCACTGTGAATCCGGGCACCAAAACGGCGTTGGAGGTAGATGAAAATGGTAAATTTAAGTATTTTTTTGTGGCCGTAGGAGCCTGGATTCTTGGTTTTAGGCATATGAGAAAAGTCATAGCCGTAGATGGAACATTTTTAAAAGGGAAGTATGGTTGCGTCTTGTTGTCTGCTGTTGCACAGGATGCTGAGAAACATATTTTTCCTGTCGCATTCTGTGTTGTTGACTCTGAATGTGATGCGGCTTATCGTTATTTTATTGACCAAATGAGAAGTTTTGTAGACGATACTCCGGAATTGTGCATAATTTTGGATAGGCATCCAAGCATTAAAAAAATGGTGTCAATTGTCTACCCTTCAGCTCATTATGGTTGTTGCATGTGGCACCTTGGTGAAAATATTCGAACCCAATTTCACAATGGAAAAATCATATATCATTTTTACCAGGCTGCACAAGCATACAATGTAAGTGAGTTTGATGATCACTTCAATCAAATAAGAGATATGGTTCCACAGGCTGCCGCACATCTGCAAGAAATTGGATTTCATAGATGGAGCAGGGCTTTTTTCCCTGGAAATAGGTATGTGTAATTACTGTTGTAGAATTCTCTATTCTTAATAATGGTAGTTATTAAATTTTATAATATCGGTTGCAGCATTTACAGGTTCGGTATTATGACATCAAACATAGCTGAGTCGATTAATTCTCTTTTTGTTGTTGAAAGAGAATTTCCAATTCCTGCTCTATTTGATGCGATAATCAAGAAGTTTGGGGAAAAATTTCACCAAAGAAGAATGGAGTTCATCAATGCATCAACCATCTTGGTCCCTTCGATAGAGGAGGTGATCTCCAAAAATACTATTATAGGGAACAAGCTATTGGTGCATCCAATTGCCAACTATAGATATGCTGTCTCCGGACATGATGCAGTGGCAACTGTTGATCTTCATTGCAAATCTTGCAGTTGTAGAGTGTTCAATCTTGATAAAATTCCTTGTCCTCATGCGATGGCCGCGCTTAGGAGTCAATATGGCGAAGATTATGGAAGGTGTATTTATGAGTATTCTTCTGAATACTATAAGGTAGAGACATACATCCTTGCATACGCGGAGGAAATCAATCCCGTGCCGTCTGAAGAATTTAGGGAGGTTCCTAGGGAGATTTTAGAAAGTGAAATACTTCCTCCACATGTTGCGACGGGAAAGGTGGGAAGAAGGGAAAATAAGCGGCGTCCAAGTATCGGACAATCACTGCCAAGCAAGAAGAATAGATGTTCCATCTGCAAAAGGGTTGGGCACAAGAGAACTACTTGCTCTGAGCGGAATGTTTCATAAGGACACTCTATTTTATTTGGTGTTTGTAAACGTCTTTTCATTATGCATGTTAAGTATGGAACAATTAACATTTATTATTATTTAATACATTTTACATTGTACATTACTTGTATTATTGCTCAATACATTTTTACTCAATTCATTATTGCTCAATACATTGTATGTTACTTGTGCACTTGTGTAGCAAAAAATCCCAAAAATTTGGGACACGAAAACAGAGTGCCTCCGCGACATGTACGCGTCGCGGAGGCATCACGGAGAAGCACATTTCCAGTGCTGAAAATGTTGCGTGGTTTTCCGATCGACCCGGGAGTTTTTTTTGGGACTTTTTCTTTGTGAACCAACATGTCTTAACATATTGAAGGATGTGTAGGTGTTGGGTGAATTTTTCGGGCCCCGTAACGAAAAATCCCAAAAATTTGGGACACAAAAACAGTGTGCCTCCGCGACATGTACGCGTCGCGGAGGCGTCGCGGAGAAGCACATTTTCAGTGCTGAAAATGTTGCGTGGTTTTCCGATCGACCCGGGAGCTTTTTTGGGACTTTTTTTTGGTGAACCAACATGTCTTAACATATTGAAGGATGTGTAGGTGTTGGGTGAATTTTTCGGGCCCCGTAACGAAAAATTCCAAAAATTTGGGACACGAAAACAGTGTGCCTCCGCGACATGTACGCGTCGCGGAGGCGTCGCGGACATGCACATTTCCAGTGCTGAAAATGTTGCGTGGTTTTCCGATCGACCCGGGAGTTTTTTTGGGACTTTTTTTTGGTGAACCAACATGTCTTAACATATTGAAGGATGTGTAGGTGTTGGGTGAATTTTTCGGGCCCCGTAACGAAAAATCCCAAAAATTTGGGACATAAAAACAGTGAGCCTCCGCGACCTGTCCGCGTCGCGGAAGCGTCACGGAGACGCTGTGTAATCCCCAGCATCTGCTTAGAATTTCCCAGCAGCTGCTGTACATTTTCCAGCAACTTGCGAACTTGCTACAACAACTTATAACAAAATGTTTTCCATCGGCTTATTTCTAGTGTTGAATTGGACTAAATTCTTTATATTCATGTATAATGATGACGACGTCGACTAATTAATAGAAACAACCACCGAAATAAGTTGTGACTTACATGTGCAATTGATCAATTGATTGTTTATTACTTTTGAGTAAGTGAAGGCAATGTATAAGATCATTGCTGAATTTACCATTTTTGTTGTAGTCGGAGTAACAAAACTCAACTTACCACTACACATGGATGATAGCATCCCCTTATAGGCATCTTCCCTTACGCACTAACGAAAAATCGAAGGTCGGGTCCAGCAGCTGCTGGGAAAAATACAGCAGCTGCTGTATAATTCCCAGCAGCTGCTGAGTATTTCCCAGCAGCTGCTGAGTATTTCCCAGCAGCTGCTGAGGATTTCCCAGCAGCTGCTGTATTTTTCTCAGCAGCTGCTGAGAATTTCCCAGCAACTTGCCAAGTTGCCACAACAACTTGTAACAAAATGTTTTCGATCGAGTTATTTCTAGTGTTGAATTGGACCAAATTCCTTATATTCATGTATAACGATGACCACGTCGACCAATTAATCGAAACAACCACCAAAATAAGTGTGACATAGATCTGCCAATATTTTATTTGTGTAAGTACTATCTCAATGTATAAGATCACTGTTGATTCCACCTCACGCATAAGATAATTACTAATGTATTACAAAACGTATCGACGCAACCAAGAAATAGTCACTTTACTTTGTCACCATCACTTACATGTGCAATTGATCAATTGATTGTTTATTACTTCTGAGTAAGTGAAGGCAATGTATAAGATCATTGCTGAATTTACCATTTTAGTTGTAGTCGGAGTAACAAAACTCAACTTATCACTACACATGGATGATAGCATCCCCTTATAGGCATCTTCCCATACGCACTAACGAAAAATCGGAGGTCGGGTCCAGCAGTTGCTGGGAAAAATACAGCAGCTGCTGTATAATTCCCAGCAGCTGCTGTATATTTCCCAGCAGCTGCTGTGTTATTGCCAGCAGCTGCTGAGAATTTCCCAGCAGCTGCTGTATTTTTCCCAGCAGCTGCTGAGAATAATCCAGCAAGTTGCCAAGTTGCTACAACAACTTGTAACAAAATGTTTTCGATCGAGTTATTTCTAGTGTTGAATTGGACGAAATTCCTTATATTCATGTATAACGATGACCACGTCGACCAATTAATAGAAACAGCCACCGAAATAAGTGTGATTTACTTAGTCAGCATCACTCACATGTGTAAGTGAGTAAGTGAAGGCAATGTATAATAGCACTCATAAATTTAGCATTTTATTTGTAGTCGGAGTAACAAAACTCAACTTACCACTACACATAGATGATAGCATCCCATTATAGGCATCTTCCCATAGGTACTAACGAAAAATCGAAGGTCGGGTCCAGCAGCTGCTGGGAAAAATACAGCAGTTGCTGTACAATTCCCAGCAGCTGCTGTATAATTTCCAGCAGCTGCTGTGATATCCCCAGCAGCTGCTGCATAATTCCCAGCAGCTGCTGTGACATCCGTCCATAAATATTGATTTTTTTTGTGAGCAATAAGCGATGTTGATGTTGTTAGGCTATTGGCATGCTTTGGTGATTTTTTCGGGGCCCGTACCTTAAAATCACCAAAAATTATACTTGGAAAACAGTGAACCTCCGCGACACGTACGCGTCGCGGGTGTGTCGCGGAGAAGGTTATTTGTTGAGGCTCGATTTATTTGTGCAAGTGTGTGTGCGCGACAGGTCCGCGTCGCGGACCTGTCGCGTAGCAGTGTATTTCAGGCCTCGATTTTCGCGTGGACCCACCACTATATAAAGGCCCCATCGTTTTTTAGGGCTTTTTTATCAAAACCCCACCCGATTTCGGCCCTCAACTCCTCCAAACTCAATTCTTTTCCCTCATTCTTCAAGTTTTCAAACTCCTACGCGACACACACTCATCTCAAGTAAGTATTTTCCCTCTACTCTTCAAATTTTCAATCATCTGACTCATCTCACTATCCATTATTCTTAGGTTTTTGGCAAGTGTGAGTGCTTTGTTGGTTTAGTACTTATCATTGCACTTTGATTTATGAGTGTTATTATTTTCGTAGTAATTTTGTCAAATATGTTGGATTTGTTTGTTGATTTTTGTTGGGTCTTATTGTTCTTTGCTTAATTGTTATTTTGGGTAAATTTACAACAACTAATGAAAAAATATGACTTCCTTCCTTTTCCCCTCTCTTGTTGAAGTTGCTATTAATTTTTGGTAGGGCTATAGTAAATGGCAAGACCAAAGCGAAAAAATGTTAGGCCCGACGCTGCTCCTTCTAGACGTACTAGAAGAGTGATTATATTGGAAGACGAAGAAGACGATGATCAAACACAACAACAACAACTTGATCGTCTCGTCGACGCAGTGTGTGCTGACGCTGGTATTGGCCCCAGTCAAGCAGATGCTGCACAGAGCTCAGCAGCTGCTGCAAGCTCTTCCTCAGATGCTCCACAGAGCCCAGCAGCTGCTGCCAGCTCTTCCTCACCTGCTGCAGAAACACCCTCAACTGCTGTCGGGAGTCCATCACCTGCTTAGACGCTGCCATAGTTGTGGCATTCAGGTATGACGATTATGGATTTGATATGCCAGGGTTTCTAAATCGTCATGAGGGAGGGCATATAGGGATTAAATCTGAACTTGGGAAACCATATTCAGATTTTAAAAGTATTCTAGTGAAGCAAGACTTAGATGGCTACTTTAGGTCAACGGTATTTGGGAAATTATACCTAGACATAGGTGAGGGAAACATTCCCCGATTTCAAATGAAGCTGATGTATCAGCTTATTCGTCGGTGGATTAGTAGCCAGAATGACTTCTGGGTAAATTTTTGTGGAATGCCAGTTTGTTTTGGGCTTGAGAGAGTTTGGCATTGTTACTGGCTTGAACTGTCACGTCCCACCTCCTCCTCCCTTCTTCTCCAAAAAAACTAAAAAGACCTATAAAAGAATTTGTGAAGCAATGGGAAAGACGCATTGCAAAACAAAGGAGATACTTGACCTTTTGCAGTCAAGTGAGGTGACGAGGAGTGTGAAGAAGTCCCTCTGTCTAGTTTACTTTGTCCATGTGGTTCTTATGGGTAGAGATGGAGGGACTAATGCAAAGGATTCTTGGTTCAAGATATCGGCCGACAGAGATGCATTCTGTGCATATCCTTGGGGTCGGGATAGCTATGAACTAACAGTACAATATTTGAAGAAGGCGGCGACATCAACCAAACAGTCGTCCAATCTATATGGTTTTCCATGGGCTTTTATGGTAAGTTGTATGTGTTGTATTTTCGTTGTTTTATTTATATTGATTTATTATGTTAATTAATAACATTTCGGGCCATTGATTTATTTAGGCTTGGGCTTTTGAGGCCATTCCTTATATTCGGAAAACATTCAAAGAGTTCGACGAGGAAGTGTCTTATCCGAGACTTCTTCGATGGTTGGCAGCGCCAAATAACGCAAGAGTGGAGGCGCATGAACTCTTTGATCCACCCTAGGACGAGGTAAGTCATACTATTGTTGTACTTCTTAAAAACTGCTTTCATTCTCGTACTTTACTATTTTGTTGCTAATATAATTTTATTAAATTTCTAGATCGTTTATCCGTGGCTAATCCCGACTGAAAGTGAGAAGGATATGGACTTCTGCAAGGGATTTATGCCACTCAGGCAAAAAGAAGAGGATCCTAGGATTGTGAGGATGGTGAAAGATTTGCGCGGGGTAACGGCCATCAAAAGAAATGCTCCTGTTCATGTGAGTGTTGGTGTTGGGGTTGGGGTTGCTGGTGCTGGTGCTGATGCTGATGCTGCTGGGGTAGGGGTAGGTGATGCTACCATGCCTAGTGCAAATGCTACCGGGGATGAACATATAGGTGGATTCTCTCCTCTTGGTGGTGAATGTGGTTTTGGAACTCCATTCACCCTTGGTAGATCCCACGATTTGGGTGCCGGGACTTCTAAGGTAGCAGCTTGTCAAACTTGTGGTTGCGAAAGTTGCAACGAGAGGATGAGCAGGATGATGGAAATGATAGTGTCACATAATGAGAAGATGTATAAAATGATGGAAATGATGCTATCATTTAAGGAATCGTTGAACACCATCCAATCCAAAAGAGGTGTCATCCCGTCGTCTAGGTTGGTGTCACCTTATACTCCAATTCGACATCACAGGAGGCGAAAGCAACTTTCAAAAGCCATCATGACTGCAAGGAAAAAAGTCAAAAGTGCCGTGATGAAGGACAAGCAGCCGGCAGCATCTGAGATGGAGGAGCAGCAAGCAACGTCTACAGGAGCAGTAGTTGATCTCAAAAACATATATTTTTTTATGTTTGTAATTATATACACGTTTTGATGTTAAACGTATGAATTTTGTTATTTTTCAGACTTTTATGAAATGTCGAAGATGAATATTTTTAGTAAACGTTATATCTCCAATTATTAACTTGTTTTATTCACAGCAATTGGTGCGACAAAAAAACTCCCTAAAATAACTCCCACAAAAAAAGATATGTACTACTCCGCGACGCCTCCGCGACGCGTACACGTCGCGGAGGCACACTGTTTTCGTGTCCCAAATTTTTGGGATTTTTCGTTCCGGGCCTCGAAAAATTCAACCAACACCTACACATCCTTCAATATGTTAAGACATGTTAGTTCACCCAAAAAAAACTCCCAAAAAAACTCCCGGGTCGATCGGAAAACCACGCAATATTTTCAGCACTGCAAATGTACTACTCCGCGACGCCTCCGCGACGCGTACACGTCGCGGAGGCACACTGTTTTCGTGTCCCAAATTTTTGGGATTTTTCGTTCCGGGCCTCGAAAAATTCAAGCAACACCTACACATCCTTCAATATGTTAAGACATGTTGGTTCACCCAAAAAAACTCCCAAAAAAACTCCCGGGTCGATCGGAAAACCACGCAACATTTTCAGCACTGCAAATATACTACTCCGCGATGCTTCCGCGACGTGTACACGTCGCGGAGGCACACTGTTTTCGTGTCCCAAATTTTTGGGATTTTTCGTTCCGGGCCTCGAAAAATTCAACCAACACCTACACATCCTTCAATATGTTAAGACATGTTGGTTCACCCAAAAAAATCCCAAAAAAACTCCCGGGTCGATCGGAAAACCACGCAACATTTTCGACACTGCAAATGTACTACTCCGCGACGCCTCCGCGACGCCTCCGCGACGCGTACACGTCGCGGAGGCACACTGTTTTTGTGTCCCAAATTTTTGGGATTTTTCGTTCCGGGCCTCGAAAAATTCAACCAACACCTACACATCCTTCAATATGTTAAGACATGTTGGTTCACCCCAAAAAACTACCAAAAAAACTCCCGGGTCGATCAGAAAACCACGCAACATTTTCAACACTGCAAATGTACTACTCCGCGACACCTCCGCGACACGTACACGTCGCGGAGGCACACTGTTTTCATGTCCCAAATTTTTGGGATTTTTTGTTCCGGGCCTCGAAAAATTCAACCAACACCTACACATCCTTCAATATGTTAAGACATGTTGGTTCACCCCAAAAAACTCCCAAAAAAACTCCCGGGTCAATCGGAAATGTAAAGACGTTCTTGTTCGCCAAAAAAAGGCTCAAATTTACATGACATTTCTCAATATTTATATTATATGTTACATCCTAATACGCATACTATCGTTCGCGACACCTACTATTGCAACGTACCAACGATATATGTCTAAAAAGAAATTGGTATCCAAGATTAATTGATGACAATGAAATTAATAAAACAACGATATATGTCTTAAAAATACGATTTAAATAACATAATCATTGTCTGAAATATACACAACCAATGTTTGAAATATACACAAGCAACTACTAAACTACTCATCATCATAGGGCAAGATTGGGTCCCCTCCTGTGGCTAATGGCGCCTCGTCCTCAACGTCATCCTCATCACTGTCGGATCCCATTGGTCGTGCCTCGGGGTCCGTGGGGATGTCATCATCAACGGGCTCCACAAAGGTAGGCCCGATGCCCAACACAGCATTTGCCAGGTCGTTGAGAGGGTAGCGGGCCGCAACTTCTGCCAACTCCTGCTCCGTAGATGCACGACCGCCCGCCCTATGCCTCAGCATCTCAAGCCCGTACATGCGAGCCATAATGAGCTCGTCCCGATGGTTCCGCTCAGCAGTGGTGAGGATTGGCCCAGTAGACTCCTCTGCCCCCTTAATGTTGGTCACATTGTATGGTGGGGCCTGGATCACGGGCCAATAGTCCGCCGCTTCGCTCGGGACACCTGCACGAGTGCACAATTCAGTAATGAGGCCCCCGAAAGCGTACCTCCGACCACGATGGACTCTAGCCTTTCTCATGGACGACTTGAGAATTGCCCCAAAGTTAAGCTCCATGCCCGTCATGAGGGCATATACCAAGCAAGTTCGGTGTCGGGTCACCGCAGTAAAGTGTTGCCCCGGAAAGAAGGAATGCATAACAATTTTGAGCCACACCCAAGCTTCCCGATTCATGTGGGCAAAGGGGAAGCTTTGGTGGTGTCCTCGTCCAGCATGCCTTATCCATCTTGCCGTGGAGTTAACTCCCGCAAGTGTGTGCCGGATGAGACGGTACGGGGGCTGCACTTGGATATCACTGAAAGGCTCAGAAGAAACATCAGCAGTGCCCACAATGGCATTTATGGCAACGGGGCCTATATTTACTTCAACTCCCCGCACAATAATCACCTGCGAGCGAGGTTCCTTCTTCATATTGGCATAGAATTCCCTAACCATGCTGAGGTTGCATGGTACGGGATCGTTGAAGAGGAACAACAATTGATAATCCATGCACCTTTGATAAATGTGCGGGAACTCGCGTGCCAGGAAGTCCGCATCAATAGGCACATCGGGGAAGTACTTCGTCTCATCATGAGACCGGTACCACCTGTGTCCCTCTCGGTCGACTGCCCGGAGCCCAAATATAGTGCGTTGGCCAGTGCGCGACGGTGCTGGGGGGACCTCTGGGACTTCCCTGTTACGCCGCCTGCGGCTAGAGGACCCAACTCCACCGGGTTGCCCTGTACGTCTTGCCCTAGAAGCCATTGATAACTGCAACAAAACAATTTCACCACAATAAATATCTTCTTCATTGCATCACAAATTCTTTTAAACATAAAACATCAACACAATTTCTTCAAATAGTCTAAATCAACCAACAAATCTAATGTCTAAAACAACAACAACCATACTTGAAATGTCACAATAACCACTTACAAAAGCAAAGAGTAAAAACAAAGCCATAACAAATTCTTTTATATGTCAACCTTCACAAATTCTTGAAATAATATAATCCAAACAACAAATCTAACATATCTCTCCAAGTTAATAACAAAAACAACAACACCTATACTTCAAATGATGTAATAACCAAATCCAAGAACCAAAACTAACACAAATTTGAAATATCACAACAACAACCATACTTGAAATATCACAATAACCATAATTTATAATCTTTTTTGTCACCTTCCTCCCAATTTTTACTACAAAAGCAAAGAGTAAAAACAAAGCCCTAACAAATTCTTTTATATGAAAACCATCACAAATTCTTGAAATAATATAACTCAAACAACAAATCTAACATATTTCTCCAAGTTAATAACAAAAACAACACCTATACTTCAAATTATGCAATAACCAAATCCAACAACAAAAACTAACAAAAATTGGACATTTACAAGAAAATACTTACTTTACTTGAAGATTAGATGGGTGTGCATCGCGTAGGAGTTTGAAAACTTGAACAATAGGGCAAAAAAATTGAGAGAGATGAGAGGAAACGCGAAAACGGCTAAGGGAAGATAAAAAAACCCTAAAAACGGCTAAGGGACTTTATATAGTCCTAGGGTCACGCGAAAAACGAGGAAAAAATTACACTACTGCGCGACAAGTTCGCGACGCGGTGCGATCGCGTATCGACACTTAGAAAATAAAACTCCTGCGAGTCGCACTTATACGCTTCTACGCGATCGATCCGCGACGCGGACCAGTCGCGGAACATGCGAAATCAACCGCTTGGAATTTTGTTTTTTTTAAAAAAAATTTAATTTTTTTTTTAAAAAAATTAATTTTTTTTTTTTATAAAAAAGTTTTTTTTTTCATATGGGTTCCAAAAGTTTTAAAACTTTACATTTACACCCATCATTAACTTAATCAAATAATTAAATTAACTAATGACAAGTTTGACCGGTCTTGGTCAAACTTGTCACCAATTCTAATTTTAAGACTTTTTTGTCACCTTCCACCCAATTTTCACAAGAGATTGAATATGACGACCGAGGTGGAATACTACTTTACTAGTAGAGACAAGAAGTAAATAATTTAAAATTTAAAATAAATAAATGATAAAAATATACTTCCTAGGTTTCGATTTTATTATTGACACTAAATTAATGAAGATTTGACCAAAAAATCTTATTCACACTTGTTATGCTTGGTAAGGCATAACGTTGGTGCAAATTGTTGACAAGTTTTCTAGAATCCGTGCAAATTTTGTTTGTCCAAGATGAAATTCTTGATGATAGTAGGTTGAATTTCTACAATTTTCGCTATAGGCCTAAATCACTTACAAATGCTTCGAGATCTGTGCCATATCACCCTATAGATCAAATGAAATTCTCCAAAAGTAAATCTAATTCTATTACCCTAAAATGTTGTTTACTTTAATCAAACTTTTTGAATTTTAACTTTCAAAATTGAAAATCTTATTAGAAACATATCTAATTGCCTTAGAATCATGACATCCATCCCCACCCCCCAAGTCATAAGAAGCATAATAAAGCTTATAGCATCAATGGGGAGAAAAATTAGAATCACAAAACAACCATGAAAATTAGTAAATCAACCATCACCAAAATATATGTGTCACAACACAAACCTAGGGCCTAGCCGTGACATGGAATGCGACACCCAAAGGCATCCTATCCAAGCCTCCTGTTCATATCGTAAGCATTCATAAGGTAAAATAAGCATACACAAGAGATTAAGTAAGCGTAAATGTATATAACCAAGAGTATGAAACTACATCATACCCATTTGTCCAATTCATGCCTCTACATCATAGATTTTGGCGAGGTCTAGCACATAGCTCACTAGCTCTCCCTCAAGATATACATCAAAAGTAAATGATAAAGTCTCATATAAAAGAAACGAAAAACATCATAAGGGCTTGTTTCCGAAGAATGGGAATTTACCAATAAGTCTTCAAGCTTAGGAATCCAAATGCCAGCCTCAATATGTAATAATCTCCTCGTCATCCATCCTTACATGGTTAGATCATGTAGACAAAGAAGTATGTGTTAGCATATCGAATGTACTAAGTATGTAGGTATGCTATGAATCAAAGGACGTTACGATAATATCAACATGCATAAATCATAACCAATGAGAGAGGGACACAATATGTATGAGCATGCCATTTAGAAAATCATAACAAGAAGCATCATAAATTCATTCTTAACCTTAGTATACATATGTGGGAATAAGACCATAACCGACATATAAGACCATGCGAACTATTACATGTAATCTTGATGTTCACTTTACATCAAGCTAAGAGGAGTCTACTTTATTAAGGTAAACTTGATCCTCACCCTATATGCTCTATCTTAGCACGGTGAGAACCATCATTTGACCCCACCCTTTAGGCTCTATCCTAGCACGGTGAGTGTTCATCATTTAAGCTAATTGGATCCAACAGTGCACCTTTTAAGGAATAAAACATGAACATCATTCCTATGGTGGCACATAACTATGGGACTTGAGGATTTATATAAGGACCCTTGGGGATATATAACGCCCGGTAAAATTATCAAAATACCCCTAGAGGAGAGATGTGCGCTTAGCGCGTGTTCTGATGCTCGGATGAAAAATTCGAGGTCGGATTCGTGATAAGCACAAAAGATTGAATGGGGGAGAGGTCTCGATCGACTTTTAGAGCGACCGAGTCAAAAGATAATTTTTCGTTCCAAAATAAGAAATAGTGGGAGTTTGCGACAGAGCCGCATCGCGGACCCATCGCGAAAGGTGACTTATTTTTTTCCTAACTTTTTCAACGGGGTTGAGAACTCGATCGGGAGGATTTTTGCCAAAAAATGATCTATACGCGACCAGTCCGCGTCGCGACTGCAAAATTTCTATAATTTTGAGGGGCATCCTGGTCCATTCCTAGCATCTTCTAAAACCCATCTACGACCAATGTAAGTCGCTTTCACAAAGAAAGAGTCTAAAAACCCCATTCTAAATCCTCTTCCTGACAATGCTAATAAGCTAGGACCTGAGAAGAGTAGAGAAGAAACAAGATTGAGGAGAGCAGAGGAAGTTCCAAGGGAGTTGTATTGATAACAATCATCCCAGGTATGTAAGGCTAACCTAAAACATGGGATTGTTCTTCCATGTGCCCCCTTTGAGTCAATTGAGTCCATGATTGAAGAAGATGAGTTATATATGAAAATCCTTGAGTATTTTACTAAGATTCTTCTTAATGCATGTATTTTTCTTAAATTGATGATCATCATAAACTTGATTTACTGCATAAGTGTTTTCATCAATGATTTTACAAAATTCTATGTCTATTTTACTCAAGAATAAAATAATAAACTTGGGGAAAGAGTCTAAAGACTTGACGATGATGATGTTTGTGATGTTGTGACTGTGGTCCAAATTGTTGAGTCTTGATGATGATGTTGATGAGAGTGATGTTCATGAGTCTTAAAACTTGAAATTAAATTCTAACAAGAATGTTTTGAGTCCACGATATTGATGTTGATGAGTTGATGTTGTTGATGATGTTGATGTTGATGTACTATGTCCCTATGGGACCGACGATGATGATGTTGATGTTAATGTACTATGTCCCTATGGGACTGATGATTATGATGTTTTATGAGCACGTCGAGTTCTAGGAGGAGTATTAAGCACCGAAATGGGTGAGAGTGAGTCCCACTCGAACTCATTAACTACGTGGCCCGCATAGGATAGAGGATTGAACCGCAATGCCGATGGCTCCTTGTCCCAAAAGAGGACTGATGTTTTTCTTGTGGATCCATTGATGTTGATGTCCTTTACCCTGGGCAGGGTACTGGATGGATGTGGAAACGACATCGCTTCGTTGTATCATCACCGGCTCATAGGTGATAGTTGTCGATCAGAGAAACTCCAGTTAGGTTCCACTGATAGAACACTGATATTGATGTGATGATATGATGTCTTGATGGATGTTAATGTTCTACTATCTACTCTTTATCCTTGTCCTACGCCGACAGAAGTCCTTTGAGTTAAGTTGAGTCGAGTTTCCTTGAGATGAGCCTGATGTATTGATGATGTTGAGATGAGACGTTGATGAGTCATGTGTCTACTCTATATTTGACATTCTGATGGAGTATGATATTGAGTTGATGTTATCCCTATACTGTTATACTTGTGCTGTTATATTCATCCATCTTACATACCGTACATTCCACGTACTAACGCCACTCAACGCTGCATCATTTCATGATGTAGATACGGGAGTTACAGGACTTCAGCAGACGCATCATTGAGGTTTAGAGATTCTGAGTTCAGTTAAAGGTGAGCCTCCTTGCTATTCGGAGGATCCCTTCTTCTTTATCTGTTACTCTGCTTATTGAGCTGGGTAGCCATGGCCTGTCATGGTACCGTTTTAGACTGTCTAGTTGAGTTAGAGGCTTCATAGACATAGTAGAGATTTGATGTGTGGTCTTTCCCTCTTAGAGTTGAGCTAGAAATACTATTTACTTATCATCTATGTTGAGACAGAGTTTATTGGCCATCAACCTTTTTTATTGATGTAGCTCACTACCTTAATTTAATTGCTTCTACTATACCTGATGTTGGACGACTTCCTTGAAATTGAGTGGTTCACTTGGGGACTAGCAATAGTCTCTAGGAGTCAGCCACGCCTAGGGCACCCTCCCAGGGCGTGATAAACTTGGTATCAGAACACAGAGTTCAAGAGTCCTAGGGAGTCTATAAAGCTGTGTTTAGTAGAGTCTTGTTATGTGTATGTTGTGCACCACACTTCATATGCAGGAGGCTATAGGACATTAAGAATAGTTACACCTGTTTAATATTCTAAGTTCGTGCGATAGGGTTTGACTTTATGAAACTCCCTTCTAATTCGTGCGTTACGCGCTTGCAGATCATGCCTCCTAAACACACCGCTGCCCAAAGAGATGCTTCAGCCCCAAACGCTGAGAACTCCCCACCAGAGGTCCCTACCCAGACTGAGGCAAGGAGACGGGGTCGACCTGCCAGAAATACTGAGGTTCCACATTCAGCCTCCACTTCGGAAGCAGACTTTATGGGAGCCATTTCTATGCTCACTCGGTTGGTGGCCTCCCAAAGCAATAGCCGAGGGCCCCAGGCTCCTAGCTCCATCTGCCAAGAGCCTACAACTTCAGTCAGGCTTAGAGATTTCCTAAGGATGAACTCGCCAGTATATATGGGGTCTAAAGTTGAGGAGGACCCGCAAAACTTTATTGATGAAATGTGCAAAATTTTGAGGGCTATGCATGCTAATGAGGTTGAGGGAGTTGAGTTGGTCTCTTATCAGCTCAAGGATGTTGCTAATATCCGGTATAACCAGTGGGAAGATAGTAGAGGTGAGGATGTTGAACCTGCTGAGTGGGAGGAGTTTGAGAGTGCTTTTCTCAACCACTTCTTTCCCCAAGAGTTGAGGGAGGCGAAGGTTGATGAGTTCATGAACTTGAAACAAGAGGGGTTGACTGTCAAAAGTATGGCCTCAAATTCATTCTGCTGTCCCGATATGCCCCAGAGATAGTACTTGATATGAGGGCGAGAATGAGGAAGTTTGTGTCTAGATTGGGCAGACATGTAAAGAGGGAGCGTAAGGCAGCATTGTTAATTCCAGGCATGGACATTTCTAGACTTATGGTCTATGCCAAACAAACTGAAGAGGATAAGAAGAAGGACAAGAAAGAGCAACAGAGTAAGAGGGCCAAATCGGCAGGGCATGAGCGTAGTCAACAAAAGCAGAATAGGGGTGATAGAACCTATTTTTAGAAGAGATCTTCTAACTATGCACCCTCGGTGGAAAGTGTGCCTACTCAGCAAAATAGGTATGAGCAGAAATCTTATGGTCACCAGAATTTCAGTATTTAGGGCCTCAATCCCAAGCTAGTGTGACCCAAGGCCCGAGAGGAAATCCACCTTATGGCAGATATGGAAAACTTCAACTTGGTGCGTGCCATGAGGGCACAGATACTTGTTATTCATGCGGACAGCTAGCCCATTTTTAGGGTGAATGTCCGACGAGGAGATGGGGTGACGGGAGTAACAAGGCTCAGTCTTCTACAGCGCCCCCTGCGGGCAGTCATCAGAAGGCTACTACTGCGAGTGCTGGAGGCAGGATGAACCGCCTGTATGCGATGGGTAATCGATAGGACCAAGAGGTTGCACCAGATGTTACGGGTATGCTCCGAGTCCTTTCTTTTAATTGATGTGCATTGCTTTACCCGGGTGCCACGTTGTCTTTTGTGACGCCCTACGTGGCCAATAAGTTTGAGATTTTTCCTGAGTGCTCGCTTGAGCCTTATACTGTTTCTACTCCCCTAGCTGAGAGGGTGTATAGAGATTGTGTAGTATCCATCTATCATAGGGATACTTTAGTTGATTTGATAGAATTGGAGATGGTTGACTTTGATGTAATCCTTGGTATGAGTCGGCTTCATGCCTGCTATGCCTCCATAGATTGTAGGACCTGAGTTGTCAAATTTCAATTTTCCGAATGAACCAGTCCTAGAGTGAAAGGGATGTTCTGTTGCACCCAAGGGTAAGTTTACTTCCTACCTGAGGGCTAGAAAGCTAATTTCTAAGGGGTGTATTTACCACTTCGTTTGAGTTAAATCTGAAGATATTAAGTTCCTTACTCTTGAGTTAGTTTCGATTATGAATGAGTTCCCTGAGGTATTCCTTAAGGATTTACCTGGAGTCCCTCCTAATAGGGAGATCGACTTCGGGATTGATGTTCTTCCTGAGACGCAACCTATTTCAATTCCCCCATATAGGATGGCCCCCGTAGAGTTGAAAGAGTTGAAAGAGCAGCTGAAGGATTTGTTAGAGAAGGGATTTATTAGGCCAAGTGTTTCTCCTTGGGGTGCTCCCGTTCTGATTATACGGAAGAAGGATGGGACTCTCAAAATGTGCATAGAGTATAGGCAACTGAACAAGGTCACAATCAAGAATAAATATTCCCTTCCCAAGATAGATGATCTGTTTGACTAATTTAGGGTGCCTCATGCTTTTCAAAGATAGACCTCAGATTGGGTTTTCGCCAGTTGAAAGTGAGAGAATGTGACGTTCCAAAGACAACTTTCAGGACTAGATATGGCCACTTTGAGTTATTGGTCATGTCCTTTGGGTTGACGAAAGCCCCTGCGGCTTTCATGGACTTGATGAATAGGATGTTCAGACCCTACCATGACATCTTTGTAATTGTGTTCATTGATGATATCCTGGTGTATTCTAAGGATGAGGAGAAGCATGCCAAACACCTGAGAATTGTCCTTCAGACTCTTAAGGACCATGAATTGTATGCGAAGTTTTCAAAGTGTCAGTTTTGACTCAAGTCAGTGGTTTTCTTAGGCCATGTTGTTTCGAGTGATGGAATTCGAGTAGATGCCCAAAAGATTGAAGCGGTTAAGAACTGGCCAAGACCGACCTCTCCAACTGACATAAAGAGTTTCTTAGGGTTGGCAGGCTACTACTACAGATTTATTGGCGAATTCTCTTCCCTATCCGCACCCTTGACCAAGCTAACTCAGAAAAAGGTCAAGTTTCAGTGGTCTAAGGAGTGTGAGAAAAGCTTCCAAGAGTTGAAGACTAGATTGACCACCACACCTGTTTTGACATTGCCCGATGAAACGAAGGACTTTGTGATAAATTGTGATGCATCCAGAGTTGGGCTGGGTTGTGTATTGATGCAGAGAGGGAAGGTGATAGCCTATGCTTCTAGGCAACTTAAAGTTCATGAGAGGAATTACCCGACCCATGATCTTGAGTTAGTGGTGGTAGTGTTCACACTTAAAATCTGGCGCCACTACTTATATGGAGTGCATGTAGATGTGTTCACTGACCATAAGAGCTTGCAGTATGGCTTTAGTCAGAGAAAGCTCAACATGCGACAGAGGAGATGGTTGGAGTTGCTCAAGGATTATGATATGAGCATCCTATACCACCCAAGTAAAACTAACATTGTTGCTGATGCTCTTAGCAGGTTGTCAATGGGTAACACAACCCATGTTGAGGAAGAGAAGAGAGAGCTAGTGAAGGAAGTGCATTAGTTGGCTCGATTGGGAGTCTAACTCGAGGAGAATGACAAGGGAGGGATCAATGTTCAGAGTAGGTCTGCATCATCCCTAGTAGTAGAAGTAAAAGAGAAGCAAGATCGAGATCCTATCATACTCCAATTGAAGGAGACTGTCCGCAAACAAAAAGTGATGGTCTTCTTCAAAGGGGAGATGGGGTGTTAAGATACCAGAGTAGGCTATGTGTTCCTGATGTTGATGGTGTCCGAGAGAGGATCATTTCCGAAGCCCACAACACTAGATACTCCATTCATTCGGGTTCCACCAAGATGTACCATGACTTGAGAGAAACCTATTGGTGGGGTGGAATGAAGAGGGACACTGCTGAGTTTGTTTCAAAGTGCCCGAATTGCCAGCAAGTGAAGGTTGAGCGTCAAAGGCCAAGTGGTTTGACTCAAAACTTTGAGATCCTATAATGGAAGTAGGGAGATGGTCAACATGGATTTCATCACCAGTTTACCGAGATCCCGGAGTCAGCATGACTCCGTATGAGTGATTGTGGATAGGATGACTAAATCAATGCATTTTTTGGCAGTTAAGAAAACTAATACTGCGGAGGAGTATGCCAAGATGTACATCCGAGAGATTGTGAGGTTGCATGGAGTTCCCTTGTCCATCATTTTGGATAGAGGATCCCAATTTACTTCCTACTTCTGGAGGTCTTTCCAGAAGGGATTGGGTACCAAGGTAAATCTGAGTACAACCTTTCGTCCACAGACGGATGGTCAGGCGGAACACACTATTCAGACTGTAGAGGATATGTTGAGAGCTTACGTCCTTGACTTCAATGGGAATTGGGATGACCATCTACCACTAAGTGAATTTGCATATAACAATAGTTATCATGCGAGCATTCAAATGGACCCTTATGAGGCCTTGTATGGGAGGATGTGTAAATCACCCATTGTGTGGTTTGAAGTGGGAGAAGCTGAGTTGATTGGACCTGACCTTGTCCACCAGGCCATGAAGATTGTGAAGATTATTAGAGAGAGGTTGAAGATTGCGAAAAGTCGTCAGAAATCTTACACCAATGTAAGGAAAAGAGATCTAGAGTTCGAGGTGAGTGATTAGGTATACTTGAAGGTATCACCTATGAAGTGTGTCATGAGGTTTGGGAAGAAGGGTAAATTTAGTCCTGGCTATATTGGCCCTTATCAGATTGTGAGGAGAATTGGGAAGGTTGCCTACAAGCTAGAGTTACCTTCTGAGTTAGACGGAATCTATTTGGCGTTCCACGTTTCTATGTTGAAGAAGTGCTTGGGAGATCCTTCCTTGGTTATCCCTGTTGAGGGCACTAGAGTCAAAGATAGCTTGTCTTATGAGGAAATTCTAGTTCAGATTCTTGATCGACAGGTTCGTAGACTGAGAAACAAAGAGATACCCTTCGTTAAAATTTTGTGGAAGAAACAATTTGTTGAGGAAGCCACGTGGAAAGCTGAGGAAGAGGTGAGAACTAAATACATGCACCTATTCATGCCTGATGACGAGAGTATTGGAGGTAATATCCCTATTCTTACCTTAACTTGATGTTTCTATTCTGAGTTGATGTGTATATTTTGATGTTCTGAGTAGATGTATTGAGATCAATGAAGAGTTGAGAAGTTGAGTTGTTGGGTGAGTATCGACTTGAATCTGGAGTCTAATCGTGCCATTATACTGCTCCTACTCATCATTCGAGGTCGAATGATCCCAAGCGGGAGATGATGTAACGCCCGATAAATTATCAAAATACACCTAGAGTAGAGATGTGCGCTTAGTGGGTCTTATGATGCTCGGATGGAAAATCCGAGGCTGGATTCGTGATCAACACAAAAAATTGAGTGGAGGAGAGGTCTTGGTCGATTTTTAGAGCGACCGAGTCAAAAAGATAATTTTTCGTTCCAAAACGAGAAACAGTGAGAGTTTGCGACAGAGCCACATCGCGAACCCATCGTGAAGGGTGACTTATATTTCTCCTAAATTTTTCAACGAGGTTGAGAAAGCTTGATTGAGAGGATATTTGCCAAAAATGAGCTATATGCGACCAGTTCGCGTCATGGACTAGGTTATGTCACGGCTGGAAAATTTCTATAATTTTGAGGGGCATCCTGGTTCATTCCTAGCATCTTCTAAAACCCATGTACGATCAATATAAGTCATTTTCACGAAGAAAGGGTCTATTTCCCCATTCTAAATCCTCTTCCTAACAACGCTAATATGCTAGGGCCTAAGGAGAGCGGAGAAGAGACAAGATTGAGGAGAGCAGAGGAAGTTCCAAGGGAGTTGTATTGATAGCAATCATCCCAGGTATGTAAGGCTAACCTAAAGCATGGGATTGTTCTTCCATGTGCCCCCTTTGAGTCAATTGAGTCCATGATTGAAGATGATGAGTTATATGTGAAAATCCTTGAGTATTTTACTGAGATTCTTCTTAATGCATGTATTTTTCGTAGTAGTGTAACAACTACTCGAGAGAGTGTATGGTTGGTAGTATGGATATTTTTACAGATCACAGATTGAGAAATTACCCATCAACCACACATAAGGGTAAGAAAGTTTATCAACATACCCAACCTAACATTTCAACAGCTTTAATAGGCCGCTCAACGTAGTAAGGTGCCTTATTTAGTATTAATGTCGAGTAGTACCAAAATAGGTTCTTTGTTCTTCGAAATAATATTAGGAGGATTTCTCAAATGTAGTCACTGGTATGTTATATATCTTTTAATTTGATGTTTATACATTGTTAGATATAAGAAACATACTTTTCTTTGTGACTTCTTATATCACAATAAATTTTGATGTTAGTTTCAAAGTCCCATTCGAATCCTTCTCAGTCTATACTCCTGTTAGTTAGTCAGTCTTAGCTTAGAGGGTATACATAAATTACCCAATCTCAGTTTTTTAGAAAATTACCTCAGTTAATCTAATAGAATTAGACATGCTTGATTTTAATATCATTTGACTGGTTATATTCTTGTTATGCCTCAGTTGACTATAGAACCAGAGTCGTTAAATTTTATTTTTTGAAGTCTTAGAGTAGAATGGTCATACTTCAACACCTATAGGTAGGTTTCTCTCTTACCTTAAGGCCAAAAGATGATTTTTAGGTATCACACCTACCATTTAGTTAAGGTTAAGGATTCTAGTTCTGAAACCCCAACCCTTTAGTGTATTCTATTGGTAAATGAATTTCCAGAAGTCTTTTTAAAAGATCTTTTTAGAGTCCTTCTAGAAAAGAAAATCAATTTTGGAATAGATCTTCTTCTAGATATCCAACTTATCTCTATTTCTCCTTATAGAATGGCTTCAGCCGAGCTTAAGATGTTCCAAGATTAGTTAAAGGACCTTCTACATAAAGGTTTCATTAGACCAATATCTCTCTATTGAGTACTCCAGTTCTCTTTATGCACAAGAAAGATGGTTCTTTCAAAATATAGATTAATTATTGTCAATCGAACAAAGTCACAATCAAGAATAAGTATCCCATCTCCATAGTTGATGACTTGTTTGGCTTGCTTCAAGGTGCTAATTTCTTCTCAACGATAGACCTCAAATTAGGCTATCATTAGCTTAGAGTCGCATAATATGACATTCTGAATACAACTTTCAGGATTCAGTATGATCATTATAGATTTGTAGTATGTATTTTGGACTAACGAATGCTCCTATATCTTTTATGGACTTGATGAATAGAATGTTCAAAACACTACTTAAACATATTCATTAATATATTCATATATGAGATTCTTATCTATTCCTAGAGAGAGGATGAACATGCAGGCTATTTGAGGTGTCTTGTAGATTCTTAAGGACTGTCAGTCATTTGCTAAGTTTATCAAGTATGAATTTCAATTGAGCTCAATATCCTTTCTTGAACATATAGTTTTTGGAGAGGGCATTTAGTTGATCCTCAAAAGACCAAAGCAATTATAACTAGCCTAGGCCCCTTTCTCCCACAAATATTAGGAGTTTTTGGGTTTAGTTGGCTACTACAAGCAATTTGTTGAAAAATATTCCTCTATTGCTTCTCTTTTATCGGGGATAACTCAGAAGAAAGTCAAATTTTGGTGGTCCAAATCTTGTAAGAAGATTTTTCAAGAGTTGAAGACTCAACTCACTTTAGACCTAGTTTTGACTCTACCAAAGGGTTTAGATGATTTTGTGATATATTGTGATGCCTCTAGAATTTGCCTTGGTTATGTATTAATGTAACATGGTTAGGCCATAGCTTATGCTTCTAGCTAACTCAAGGGTCATGGGAAGAATTAATTGACTCATGACCTCGAGTTGGCAACAATAATGTTCGCATTGAAGGTATAGAGGCACTATCTTTACGGTGTTCATGTGGATACCAGAATTTAGAAAGTCAAAATGCACAAGGAAAATGTAGAAATTGGTTCTGGTGTAGGAACCATGAGAACAATTTATAGGTCTTAGATCACTCTATGGATCACAGATAGGGGTCATGGAACTCCTTAAAGTCTAGGAAATTTTTTTGGACATTAAGTAATTTTGATGAAACAAGTTTAAGGGCTATGTAAGGAATTGTAGATCATGGAAAAGGGTCATAGAAAGAATCGTGGATTTTTGAAAAAATAATGAGCCTCTATACCTTTTGACAAGCCAACAAGATGTCTCGTGGAAAGAAATATAAATAATAGAAATGTTCCTAGAAGTGGAACCTTAGAAATTGGACTACCAGGTTCACAAACCCACTGTAAAAATTCTGATGACTTGTCTACGCTTAGGATTTATTTTGGAAAAAAGGAGTAATTATGAGAGGATGCTATAGCTCATGAAAGGAACCATGAGCCATAGACATCGATCGTGGTAGAATGGAAAAAATTACTGGGACTCAAAACTTTTTCTATGGACCAATAGGATGGTTCTTAGATGGTTGTACGACCTATGGAACCTAACCCATGCAAAAATTAAGAGATTCCAGGTAGAAGCCATATTTTACGAAAGGGGCTCTACAGTCTATAAAATGAATCATGGCACATAGACCCTAGCTGTAAGTCCCTCTGATAGGTTTTATTTGAAGGGTATTTTAGATATTTTCTACTCTCCTAACTCCTAAACTATGTCATTTTGGACCTACAAACTACCCATAACCATTTTTAGCCTAAAAAATAACCCTTTCCCTTCATCAATCCGAATTCATAAATTTCTCTTGAATCATCTTCTCCGAGGATCTTCTCAAAATCAAGATTTAGGGTTCTTCAATTGAAGCCTTCGATTTCAGATTCTAATTAAGAATTCTACTTGAGGTATATAAGTATTCATGAATGAATTTTAATGAATTTTTTTCTTTTAAGAATTTCCAACATAAAAGTCTGGGATTTTGATGATCTAGCATTGGATTCCATGAATTATTCTTCTACTCATTATTATTGATTCAAGCATGCATCAATTGACATAAATTATATGATATCAAGGTTTTTTAATTCAAATTCTTCTCAATGTCATTTAAAGTTCATAAAATTCTTTATAGACTGTTTCAATTATGATTTAAATTTATAGTTCTTCATAATTATGCATGATTTCATTAAAATTATATGATTTAAAGTTAATTATTTATGAAACCATACAAATTACTCTAGTTTTCATTACGATCTATAATCGTGAATTGACAAAGTTTTCATGCAAGCTTATAAAATGGATATATTAAGTTTTAATATTACTCTACAAGGAGGTATGCATGATTATGAAAGTTTTTCTCACATATGAATGAATTCACAATGATGAAAGGATATTACTCACGTTATATGAATCAATGATGAAATAAGCTGCTCTACAATTATAATTTATGAATCAAATTGGTAGTTAATTATTGTCTTTCTACATTATAAGAACTAATGATTTACGATTTATATTATGTTGGGATTTAACTTAGAAATGAGTGGACTTAAAAACTTATGATTTATGATTTCTATTTAATTGGGATTTAACTTAGCACAGAGCAGAGTAGGCTACCATGAGACAAAAGATCTTCTTTCTAAAGTACTTCGACTTTGAGGTGGAGGCTCTGTAAGGAAGTCTCTAGTAGTAATCTCTAGTCCCATATCTATGTGCCATTTTAGGTTTACCTTAATAGGCGTAGCTATTAGAGTTACATACAGTGTATGTTATGACCTATTTATGAAAGTCTACCTTGATAAGTAGTCTCCCCTTTTTCTAATGTAGGGAAATATTGGGATTCTATGTTATGTCTTGTATGGTCTTATTGTCGATTATGATTGATATGCCACATATAGTTATGGTTTCTTATAAATCATGCTTCTTTAAAGGTTTCTACTATGATTCTTACTGCGCATTGACTATACTCATATTTTAATTATGCCTTAGATGAATTTCTTATCATGTTTGTTATTTGTTTAATTGTATATCATGACATACAACATTTTGTATTCTCACATACTCAGTATAATTAAAAGTATTGCCTTATATGCATTCCTCCTACTCTACGTGGCTGTTGAGATTCCTCTTCAAGTTTAGAGTTGGTGAATCCTTATATTTTGAGGACGTGCTATGTTTACATTCAGAGTTTCTTGATATCAGTTTATGTTTAGGCATCGAGTTATCTAGGGCCTGTCTTAGTAAATCATCTATGCTTTAGAGGCTTTTAAGATATATGTGCAACTTTGAAGTCTTTGTTGTCACTTATACTTATGTATGTTCTATGTTTGAAATTGTTTAAACTACCTTAGCTTATTCCACATTCTCTTATGTATTGATATCTTTACTTACCTTATGTATTCAATGAATTCTAAGAGGCTTGGTTGAAGTTCTTCAAGATTCTAATTGTCGTATCACATCTAGGGCTAGCTTGGGTCATGACAAATTTGGTATCAAAGTACAAGGTTCAAGGTGGCCTAGGTGTCTGAAAGTTGCGTCGAGAAGAGTTTTCTTCATGGTTGTGAAGTGAGCCACATCTATGGATGAGAGGCTATAAGGCGTTTAGAAAATGTCTCACTCTTTTCATAATCTATGTCGTGCAATTGAGTTATACTTCATAAGTTTCCCTTCTAACCCTTGTTTTTTGTGTTTCAAAAATATGTCTCCAAGCAGAGTTCTGACATGAGAGGACATAAATGCTAATGAGGAGTAACAAGCACCTCTAGCTCCAGTCGATCCTTTGGCTGAGCAAGTCTCTAATGCTTAATTTTGGGCTGCATTCCAAATGTTAGCTCAGGCTATGACCATCCATGCAAATCAGGAGGGAATTTCCCCAATTAATATTCAAGTGAATGCACTACAACAAAGTCTAAGATTTCACTTGGGTGAACCCTCTCGAGTTTCATGGTTCAAAAGTGGATGAGGATCCACAAGAGTTCATCAAGGGTGTGAAGAAGATTACTAAGATCATAGGGGTATTGTCAAGTGAGACTGTCAATCTAGCCACTAATCAATTGAAGGGACTGACACAAATTTATCATAAGTAATGGAAGGAGAATATGGCAAGGGGTACCAATTTCATTGAATGGGGTGAGTTTAAATGTACTTTCTTATATAGGTTTTTCCCACTTGAGCCAAGGGAGGCGAAGATCCAAGTGTTTATAAACTTGAATCAAGGGAATATATCTATGCAAGAGTATTCATTGGAATATACTCGAGGGCTAGGATGAGCGAATCATCTTTGGTAACTCAAGTTTGGAGGTGAAAGACTGCAAGACCACTACGCTCACCAAAGAAATAAAAATCTCAAGGCTAATGATATATAAGCATTACATTGACGAGGAGAAGGTGAAAGAAAATTCTAGGGACTCTAGAAGGGCTCCAATCGATGGTGGTGGTTCTCATCCTACGTATGGTGGTGATAATTAAAGTCCTCAATTTATACCAAGTTCTTCCGTCAAGGTTTTCTCATGCTTTGGGTCAAAGATTCAATAATGATAGAATGTCTAACCCCAAAACTCAAAGAGGTGGTAATAGTGGGTCTTCTATTCCTACTTGCCAAAGGTATGGCAAGAGCTATCTAGGGAAAGCGTTTGATGAGTATTGATGCTTGGTTTGGTTACGGAAAGATGGATTATAAGATAATGGATTGCTTTTTAGCTTTTCGTAAGGGTGGAGATGATTACCCACAAGGTCAGCCTACTATTTTAAGTCACTCGGCTCAATAAGGTACTTCATTCAGTTCAGGTGGTGGTCAATATTAGAATAGGTTTTATGCTTTTCAGACTCGACGGATTATGAGGATTTATCGAATGTGGTCATGAATATGTTATGAGTTTTTCACTTTGATGTTCATGTCTTGTTAGATCTTGAAGAAAATCTTCCCTTTGTTACACCATACCTTGATATCACAACCCAAGCTAGTACTTAGGTGTGGCATGGCAAATGATATCCCTGAAGAAATCTCAACAAACCTTCTTAACATATCTTAAGCATTCATAAGCAATGGGAAATTGGCTTAAGCGAAAACATAGAGTAAGGTACTAAAGGATCATCGAATAAGATAACATGAGAATACCAGACAACATACTCCCATACATTATGTCCAACATATGCCTCTAATTACTAGAGTAGGCAGGGGCTAAGATATATCCCTAGCTCACCCCCAAAAGGAATAACAAGGAAAAGGTCTTAAAGTATCCAAAACATGATATAATCTAGAATGAGGGAGGCTTGTCCTCGAAGCATAAGGACTCACCAAATAGAGTCTCCAAAGCAAGCTATAATCAATCACGAGGATGAGGAATACCACGATATGAACCTATGGCTTGGTAATGAAACGATGAATGTGACACCCAAAAGCGCCCCATCCAAGTCTCTTGTTCATATCATAAGCATACGTAAAGTAAATAAGCAATCACAAGAGAAAGCAAGTGGAAATATTTTCATACAAGATAAACATAGGAGTCAACTCTTCCCATTAAAGGAAATTACATCAACATAGGTCCAAAACATGCCTCTATATCATAGATATTGGAAGAGTCTTGAACATGCTACTAGCTCACCCTAAGATAAGAAAAGTGCAAAAGTCATAACAACATCAACATAAGCAAGAACATAAAGGCTTGTCTCTGAAGAATGGGAACTCACCAAATCTTCTATAGCAAATGCCAAAAGCTAGCCATGAAAGTGAGGAGTGATACCGTCACCTGTCCCCACATGGTGATATCATGTAGAAAAAAGTTTGGTTAGTATGTTGGTATGTATTAAGTATGTAAGACTGCAATGCATCAACAAACATCGTACATAATAGCAATATGCATCAACATGTCAATTGAGTAAGGACAAGATATGAATGATCAATGCATCTTTAAAAAATAATGGTTTGAAGCATCATAAAACATTTCATAACCTAGTAGACATACATGTGCGGGAATAAAACCATAATTGGCAATAATACTATATGGACTATTACATAGAATCTCGATGTTGCATCTACACTAAGCAAAAGAGGACTCCTATGGCTTTTTCCTAGCACGATGAGAATCATATGTACATAACGGCCCCGCCTTTTAGGCTCTACCCTAGCACAGTGAGTGTCACTAGTATTTGTAAAGACCTCACCCTTTATTCTTAATCTTAGCACGGTGAGCATCACATCATAAAGCTACATGGATCCAATAGCTAACCTTATAGGTACATGATCATAAACCTATAGTGTCACTTAGTTATGAGATAATGGGATAATGGAATTTACCAAGGTCCTCTCGGTGCTAAGTCCTATCCCATGGAATACATAATTATCCTTACACATAGACATCATCATAATTCATACTTTATCAAAATCATACTTTCATAGTTTGTAAAATAGGTATCATGACCTCATGAAAACATATCATATCATAGGAATAGTCTATCTACATAATTTGCATATAGCGTGGGTATACTCCCTATCTTTTTATCATCTCATGAGCATTAGGGTATTAGGTCAACCTCATCATCATATCATCATCGTTATCATCATAAAATCATACTTTCATATTTAGAATCATCTATATGAAATCATAACTTAGTCATAGAAAATTAGGCATAACATGAGTTTATAGTCAATTGAACCAATATAATGTAAAAAACATGCAATTTGACAATAATCCATGCTTAATTGAGTAAATTGATTATAATTGAATGATAATTCATGCCATTGGATGAGAATGAAATAATAACCGTTATGGATTAATGAACCCTAAATAAAATTTGAAGAGAGTTTATGGAAAAATTATCAGTTTCATGTAATTGAAAAAATTCATATTAGGATAGATCAATAGTCATAATCTAGATCATAATTGAAGAAATTGGGTTGAAGTTGAGAAGACCCATAAAATTCACATACTTGAAATAGGGTAGAAATTGAGATTTGAAGGAGCTTCACAGATGAAAAGATTATATGAATGAAAACCCACATACCTTAAGTATTGGCCTTAGAATTTGAAGAGAATGGAGAGCTTGAGTTGGTTTCAATGGAGTCCTTACTCGATGGAGAAGAAAGCTTTTGAGAGTGATTTCTAGTGAGAGAATTTTTTTGTAGTGAGTGGATTGATGAATAACGTGGTCATTGGGGGTCAAAGGCAATTTATAGAGTGAGCTTTGATCATAAAAACCATCCAATTTATTTAATGGTGGTTAGGAAGAAGTTCCAAACGATCTCACTTAAAACTGAAACTGTACTCTTGTTCCCGCATAGATCATTTTTATGCGAAGTTTAATTTTCCCATGTTTTAACCCTAGAACAAGTTCAGGTCACTTTTGTGAATGAACCTTTTCCACAGGATAGAGAGGTCGCAGATGCTTCTAAAAATGTAAAATTTTACAAAATTATCTTGATACGGTTGACCTAAAAATCAAACGAGACCACTTTTCTATACAATTTTGCCTCTTGGTTAAGAATTCGGCCTTGGATTTGCCAAAACTAATATGGGATGATGTATTATGCATGGAATTTTTCATAAGGTCATTCAAAGGCTTTTTGAGAGGTGTTAAAATATCTCCTCCTTGGGAACATTCGTTCTCGAATGGTTTTTATCCATGAGAGACAACTAGAAGCGGGAGCATGATTCTTTTATCACACTGTGATATAAACATCCTTGAATGGCCCCATTCGAGAACAATTAGTAAAGTCTTTGGAAGAATAATTGGTATCTTTATCACATTAGCCAAAACTTATTTGTTTTTGTTCATTCCTATTGCAACAAGATGGACTTTACCGAGGTTGAGAATGGACCAACTATTAAATCTTGGGTGGAAATTTCTTTTACCGATTTCTCTAGGTAAGGTACGAGAGTTTTTTTATTTGGCCCCTCCAGTATTTACAGGGTCCAATCTCATCAAGGATCCCTAGGACTTTATAGACCATATGTATAGAGTATTGGGGGTGAGGCATGACTCTGTCACTAAGGCTGTGGAGTTGGTTTCGTTTTGACTATGTGATGTCACCACCTTGTGGTACGAGGCATGGGAGACTCCAGAGGGCCTGATGCTCCGCCAATAGAGTGGGAGGACTTCACTGAGGCATTTTAAGCTCATTACTTGTGATGGGAGGTTCAGGAGGCCCATCTTGACCAATTTAGCAGTTTGAGGCAGGGGGACATGAGCATAAGGGAGTATAGCCTTAGGTTCAATTCTTTGGATATGCATGCACTAGACATTGTACGTGCCATGAGCCCTGGAGTTCATCATTATGTGGATGGTTTAGGGGATCATTTGATCAGAGACTCCAAGATAGAATCTTTATAGGATGATATAGATATTTCCTGCATACAAACTTTTACTCAGGCCACAGAGGACCTTTCTTGTCGAATTTGGGATACCTGCAGAGATAGGGAACAAAGTAAGAGGGCTCATACTATGGGGTCTTATAGGGGGCCACAAGGTTATTTTAGGCCCCCATTTCATTGATATACACCTCGGTCAGCAGGTAGTTATCCACCATAAATGCAGGGCTAGCAGTTTGATCGTTATATACAGTCAGGATGGGGGCAGAGTTTAGGCCAGCCTGAGAGCCGTTGACAGGAGCGTTCTACACAAATGAGACAACTTACTTGTCACACCCCAGGAGGGTACCCTAGACATGGCCGGAACTCAAAGACTATTAGTTTTCCCCAAGCAAACCACTTGGCCTCATCACATCCGTTTGTTCAATAAACTCTGTCAATTAGCGGAAGACTAAAGATAGAAATGGGCACATCTAATGTCTCAAAAATATATCAAATCAATAAAAGGGTTAGTAGAAAGGAACTAGGTCAATAAGTCTCAACATCAATACTCAACTCTAGTCTATGAATTCTCTATCACTATCAAGTGGTGCCAAGAAAAGACCCATGCCTACCTCAAAATAAAATAAAACTAACTCAAGTCCAACTCTAGTAAGCAAGATGAAAATAAATGCAATAACCCTCCGAAGTAAGGAAAGCTCACCAACTCAGACGAACTGCTTAGATTCTCAACGATGTGCCTGTTGACGATCTCTAGTACCTGCCTTTGCATCATAAAATGATGCAGTCCAAAAATAGGCATCAATACGTGGAATGTACTGGTATGTAAAATGGCTGAATGAAATAGAAAACAGGTAGAATAATATAGAAACAACATTTACTCAAAATATACTCAATCAAAATGTCAGATGTCTATCTAAAGTAAGAATAAAGAGTAGAAAAGTGACCAGTCAACCAATCAAACCTCATCAATCAACTGAACTCAACTTGACCTAGAGTACTCAAGGTGGGAGTTTTTGAGGAGTTTCTCTTATCCGACAACAATCCCTTATGAGCCAGTGATTGTACAACAATCCCATTGATGTTGCCATAGCTGTTCAGTACTTGCGAGGTAAAAAACGCCTCAGATCCACTGGGGGTCTAGCCTCAACAAGTCCTCTATTTCTTTTAGGGACTTTAACTCAAGAGGGAGCCTCAATGCAATGGTTCTAATCCTCACCTACGCTTGGACACATAGCCAATGAGTGTGAGTTGGGACTTACTCTTACTCATTTCGATGCTCGATACTCCTCCTAAGACTCCATGCTCAAACGAATCCTCAACCCAATCAAATCATCTCAATTAGCCTCATGGAGGCACTCATCAACTCAATAAGTCTTATGGAGACTTTCATCAACTCAATTAGCTTGACTCAAAGGGGGCCTTTCAGCCATAAGTCTCAATTAACTCATCAACTCAGTGCTCATTGAATAACTCAAGGACTCAGATCATCATTAAGAGGAAGTCATTTAGGAAAGGCTTTAAAATCCAATTATGAATACTCAAGGGATCATCAAGCTCAGTTAACTCAACTTCATACTCACATCAAAATACAATCAACATACTCAAGTCAAGGCTCTAGACTCCATCCCTGGGTTCATTCATGCATCTTTTATGAAATTACATAGAGGGTTATATAATAACTCATGAAAAGCATATAATTTAGGAAATCAAGTTTATGATGATCATCAACATATGTAAATACATGTAATAGATATAAATTTCAAGCAAATAATCAAGAATCATGTATGTAGACTCATTAGACTCTTAACTCCTCTATTACCATCAATGGGGGAACATGGAAGAACAATCCCATGCTTTAGTTTAGCCTGACATACTTGGTGTGAAGCTTTTGGATGATCAACCTCAAAGAATTCTCCTCGAACTCCTCAATTCCTCGCTCCTCTTTTCTCCTCTTTAGCCCTAGTCTTTTTCAAAGACTTAGAAAGGATTTAGAATGGGGTTTAAAACCCTTTTTATGCTTAAAATGACCCACTTAAATCGTTTTTTGAGTTTAGGAGGGGTTGGAAAAGGTCAGAAATGCTCCTAACAAAAAATTGAAAAAATGTTCGCCTCAGGCATAAGGGTCCACGACGCGGACTGGGTGTCCTGGAGTGGATTTTCACCGAATCTTCTCTGAACGAGTCTTCTAATCCCGTGGAAAATTTTTGGACAAAATAATTTTGGACAAAATTTAAGTATTGGTCCGCGGCAGGTGGGCAACGCACACCTGCCCGACACCCTCACTAGAAATGGTTTTCACACAAAAAATTATCTTTTGATCTGGTTGTTCTAAAAATCAATCGAAACCTCCCTCCCACTCAATTTTTCAAGCTGATCACATATCCGACCTTGAATTTGCCATTGGAGCATGGGAAGACACGTTATGCGCATATCTCTCCTCTAGGGATATTTTTGTAATTTTATCGGGTGTTACATCATATCCCCCTTGGAATCATTCATCCTCGAATGATGAGTAAAGATGGACATAAAGACACGAGTAGACTCTAGACTCATCTCAATACTCACTCAACAACTTAGATTCTTGACTCCTTAGCAACCTCAACAAACTCTGTTCAGACTCAAGAATAGACACATCAACTCAAGAATAGAAACATCAATTAACTCAAGGGTAAAAACATTGCCTTCAACATTCTCATCATCAGGCATGAATAAATGCAGATATTTAGCTCTCATCTCTTCCTCAGCTTCCCATGTGGCTTCCTCAACGAAATGGTTTCTCCACAAGACCTTGACTGGGGCAATCTCTTTGGTTCTCAACTAGCGAATCTGACGATCAAAAATGTTAACCTGAAACTCCTCATAGGAGAAACTATCTTTTAATCCAATGCTCTCAACAAGGATCTCCAAGGAAGGATCTCCTAAGCATTTCTTTAACATCGAGACATGGAACATTGGATGAATTGCGTCTAGCTCAAAAGGAAACTCTAACTCATAAGAAACTTTCCCAATCTTCTTCACAATCTGATAAGGACCAATATAGCGAGGACTCAATTTCCCCTACTTCCCAAATCTCATGACACCCTTCATAAGTGACACTTTCAAGTATACCCATTTATTTACCTCGAACTCTAAGTCTCTTCTCCTCACATCTATCATGATTTGTTGCAAATCTATGCAGTTTCCAACCTCTCTTTAATGATTTTTATCTTATCCATTGAATGATGCACAAGATCAGGTCCAATCAACTCGGCTTCTCCAACCTCAAACCACCCAATCGGTGATCTATGTCTCCTCCCATACAAGGCTTCATAAGGAGCCATTTGAATGCTTGCATGATGACTATTGTTATATGCGAATTCAATCAATGGTAAGTGATTATCCCAATTTCTTTTGATGTCAGGACACAAACTCTCAACATATCCTCTAACGTCTGAATTGTACGTTCTACTTGGCCATCCGTCTAATGATGAAAGGCTGTACTCAGATTCACTTTAGTACCCAATCCCTTCTGAAAGATCTCCAAATTTGGAAGGTGAATTGAGCTCCTCTATCTGAGATGATATCCATGAAACCTTACAATCTCACGGATGTAAAACTTGGCATACTCCTCTATAGTGTTAGTTGTCTTAACTTTTAAGAAGTGAGTCAATTTGATCATCTTTTCCATAATCACCCATATCAAATCATGTTTCTTTCGTGACTTCGGTAGACTAGTAATGAATTCCATGTTGATCATTTCCCAATTCTACTCAGGAGTCTAAAAAATCTATGCCAATCTACATGGCCTTTGATGCTCAACTTTAACTTGTTGAGAATTCGGGCACTTAGAAACAAACTCAGTGATGTGCTTCGTCATTCCACTCCACCAATAGACTTCCCTCAAGTCGTAGTACATCTTGGTAGAGCTAGGATGAATAGGATATCTGGAGCTATAGGCTTCTGCCATAATTCTATCTCGAGTACCATCAACATTTGGAATGCACAATCTACTCTGGTATCTTAACACTCCATCTCACCCTTTAGAGAAGACCATCACTCTCTGTTTGTGGACAACCACTTCCAATTAAAGTATGAAAGGATCTTGGTCTTGCCTTTCTTTCACCTCTGCCACTAAAGATGAAGCAGACCTATTCTGAACATTGACTCCTCCCATCATTCTTCTCAAGTTGAACTCCCAGTCGAGCTAATTGATGCACTTCCTTCACTAACTCCCTTTTTCCTTTCTCAACATGGGTCGTGCTACCCATTGACAACCTGCTAAGAGCGTCAACAACAATGTTAGCTTTACCTGGGTGGTAGAGAATGTTCATGTCATAATCCTTGAGAAACTCCAACTATCCCCTTTATTACAGGTTGAGCTCTTTCTGACTGAAGACATATTGCAAGCTTTTGTGGTTAGTGAACATATCCACATGCACTCGATCTAAGTAGTGGCGCCAGATTTTAAGTACAAACACCACCGCTGCCAACTCAAGATTGTGGGTCGGATAGTTCCTCTCATGAACCTTAAGTTTTCTGGAAGCATAGGCGATCACTTTCCCTCTATGCATCAACACACAACCCAACCCAACTCTAGAAGCATCATAATATATAAGAAAGTCTTCTATCCTATCAGGCAAGGTTAAAACTAGTGCAATAGTTAGTCTAGTTTTCAACTCTTGAAAAATCTTCTCATATTCATCAGACCACTGAAACTTGACCTTCTTTTGAGTCAACTTATTTAATGGTGCAGATAGGGAAGAAAATCCATCAACAAATCTGAGGTAATAACATTCTAACCCCAAGAAACCTCGTATGTCATTCGGAGAAGTCGGTCTAGGCCAGTTCTTAACCACTTTACTCTTTTGGGAATCTACTCGAATACCATCACCAGAAATAATATGGCCTAGGAAAGCTACTGACTTAAGCCAAAACTCACATTTTGAGAACTTTGCATACAACTCATGGTTCTTAACGATTTGGAAGACAACTTTGAGGTGATTGACATGCTCCTCCTCATCTCTCGAATACACCAATATGTTTTCGATGAACACAATCATAAACATATCAAAATATTGTCTAAACACTCTATTAATCAAGTCCTTGATGGATGAAGGTGCATTCGTCAACCCAAAGGACATGAACAAGAACTCATAAATGGACATATCTAGTCCTAAAGGATGTCTTTGGAATATCACATTCCCTCACTTTCAACTGATGGTAGCCAGATCTGAGGTCTATCTTTGAGAAATAAGAGGCAACTTGAAGTCGGTCAAATAGATCATCTATCCTGGGAAGAGGATATTTATTCTTTATCATGACTTTGTTCAGTTACCTATAATCAATACACATTCTGAGAGATCCATCTTTTTTTCACACAAATAGGATAGGAGCACCCCAAGGAGAAATACTCAGCCTGATAAATCCCTTCTCTAACGAATCTCTCAACTGCTCTTTCAACTCATCGGGTGCCATTCTATAAGGTGGAATTGAGATAGGCTGGGTATCAAGGAGAACATTAATCTTAAAGTCAATCTCTCTATCAAGAGGGGCTCTAGGCAGATCCTCGGGAAACACTTTAGGAAACTCATTCACAATCGGAACTTACTTAGAGTAGGAGACTCAACATCATCAGACTTAACTCACACGAGGTGATAGATACAACCTTTGGAGATTAGCTTTGTGGCCCTAAGGTAGGAGATGAACTTTCCCTTAGGTGCAACAGAATCACCCTTCTACTCTTGAATCAATTCTTTTGAGAATTGGAACTTAACAGTTTGGGATCTACAATCAATAGAGGCATAACAGGCGTGAAGCCAATCCATGCCTAGGAGTACATCAAAATCAATCATCTCTAACTCAACCAAATCAATAAGAGAATCCTTATGATGGATGGACACTACACAAGCCCTATAGATTCTTTCATCTCGAATAGACTCACCCACTGGAGTAGAAACATCAAAGGGTTCAAGAAGACTCTTAGGGGTTCTACAAAATCTACTGGCCATATAAGGAGTTACAAATGACAATGTGGCCCCAGGGTCCATCAAAACATAACAATCAAGAGTAAAGACTCGAATCATACCCCTCACAATATCTGGGGAGTTCTCCTGATCTTGGCGACTACCCATGGCATACAAATGGTTTGTAGCTCGGCTCGCACCTAACGTAGTACATTTCTGGGTTCCTTTGGCAAGCGGGACTGGTACAGAAGGTTGAGCCCGGTCAGCCCACTTTGGACTCTTTCTCTGAAAGTGAACCACTTGGCCATACTTGAAACATTCATCACTCCCCTCCCAGCATCTATCCAAGTGTAATATGCTACACTTACCACATGGTGGCTTACCTTGTGAACCATGAGCCACACTAGCCTGTGACGAAAATCCCTGGGCTCCAAAGTTCTTAGACCTCTGATCATTCCTGTTTTTGGGCGTAGGAGCACTAGTAGATGATGGTTCTAGCCCTGACTGGAATCTAATACCATTCCCTTTCTTTCTAGCCTCTTGGCTGGATGTCTTAGCCCTCTTACTTCTGAACTCTTCTTTGTCATGCTATCTTTCCTCATCAGCTTGTTGCACATAAGTCATCAACCTCTTGATGTATATATTGCTCACAAGCATAACTCCCCTCCCATCTTTTTTTGTTCCTCTGTTCAGCCCATCAACATACATCCTCATTCTCCCCCTCATGTCAACAACCATATCCATAGCATAGCAAGATAGTTGGGCGAACTTTATCCTATACTCTTGCACAGTCATAGAACCCTATTTCAGATTCAATAACTCTCTTGCCCTGGTCTCCCTTCATTCTCTTTGACAGAAGCACCCCAAGAAAGCTTGCTCGAACACTGCCCAAGTCAGCAATAGGGATCCCTCTCTTCCACCCTTCTTCCATTGATCATACTATAGTTTGGCCATACCATTGAGCTTGTAAGCAACTAGTTCAACTCTATTAGCATCAACCACATGCATCACTTGGAACACCTTCAGAAGCTCCTGTATATAGGTCTTAGGATCCTCAGTGGATGCAGACCTTGTGAACTCAGGAAGATTCATCCTCAAGAATTGCCGGACTCTAGATGTGTCCTATGCATCTTATCTATCCGCTTCTTGCCTCGTAACAGGTGCTGTGACTTTAGATATCTTGGCGAAAGTCAGCATTAGAAACCTTATCTTGTGGGGGCTACTCAATAGGGACAACTGGATTCACGGGCTGATCATGTCCTTGAGGCTTGGGTGGGTTAATATTCTACCTAGCAGAAAGCTCTCTACCGTTGAAGGCTCTTCTTGGAGGCATGATCACAACTCTGCAATGCGTAGAGCAAGAATTAAAAGAGAGTTTTCATAAAGTTTTAACTCTACCGCACGAATCAGATCATGAAAGAAGTTTAACCATTCCTAATGTCCTATAGCCTCTTGCTTATGAAGTATGGTGCACAACACACACATAAACAAGACTACTAGAACAACTTCATAGACTCCCTAGGACACTTGAACTCTATGCTCTGATACCACCTATAACGACCTGGACCAACACTATGAAGTATTATCCGCTCTTGGGCCTAGCCCATCACAGATTTGCCCTTTGGGCTCACCCCAAAAGTGCCTTATAGTATATAGACTAGTCCTTTACTTATACACCCAACATCTCTCGTGGTTTTGCCGATGTGGAACTTCTCATCTCAAGATGGGTTGATACATACACCCCCTCTATGGACTCAGCATCCTCGTTGAGGTCTTTCCCACTGCATGGTATTCGCTTAGACTCAACACTGAGGTGTAACACCTCAAATTCAAAGCCTAAGAGTGCATAAGGATTGCTCTGAAAAAAATGACTTGGAGTAATTGGACGAGGGTGACTCACGACCCGTAGAAGGAGTTACGAATCGTAAATAGTCTCGTAGAATGAGGCCAAGAAAATAATCGTGAGGACTCTGGAACTATATTTTTTTATAAAGGGGTTTACGTGTCGTAAGTTGGAGTACGACCCGTAAAAGGATTTGTGGAGCCTGCACAGACTTGATGAAATTTGGGATCTTTCAGGAGTTCAATCCAAGAATCGTCAGATGACCCATAAACACCTGTATGAGTCATAGACCCTATCATAAAATGAAAATCAGAAAACGTTTTTGAAACTCTATAAGATGAACTCCATCTGCAGCCCATAAAATGGACCACGACCCGTAAACGGAGTCTCGTGGTCCTGTCCAGTGGATTTTTATAAAGTGAAGTTCTAATTTTTTCTATTCGCTTAATAGTCTCATCTATCCCTTCCATGACCCCTCATGAAATGCCAAGCCCCTCTCTCATCAAGTCGAGTGTAAATGATTCCAATCGCCTAAGTTCTAGCGTGAGTTTGTATGTGTCAACTTTAAATCATCATATATCTTAGCATACATCAAATTAGGTTATGTACAACCTACCAAATGGAATCTCTTTGAATTATCTTTCTAACGTAATTGGTTTCACCTAATTTGGAGTTTGGACCAAAAAGTTATGCCCATTTTACTAAAGCACTTCAAGCTGTCAGTTTCTACGACCCAAAATACGGGCCGTGGAATGACTTACGGCCAGTAAACAGGATTTTGTGGAATTGACTAGTCAACTTTAAAAAGGGGCGTTTTTGACCTTTCCTCACACCCTAAGCCCAATCTCACGTCGTTTTGACATCCCACACGCCCTATAACAGTCTAAAACTCCCCCAAATGACATTGATCCGAATTCATTCTTCAAAAACATAATTCTCAAAAACTCTCTCAAGTCTCTAAGGTCCTCCACTGAAGACAAGGCTAGGGTTTCGGGTTTCTTCACCAAAATTTCCATAAATCTTTGGCTAAGGTATGTGGGTTTGATTTGTGAAGCCCTTTCCTTCACAAAGGTCAATTTCCTATTCCAATTTGGGTTTGACATTTATGCATGTTGCGAAGTTTTTGGAAGTTGGTTTAATCATGTAATTTGTGATAAATTGTTAGTTATATGAAGTATATGAGTAATATGTTATGACCTATGATGCATATTGAGTTGAAATGCATGACTTTCTAGTTAGGGTTTTACAAGAATCATGTTGGGTTGATTTGTATGCTTCCAAATGCTTATATTATGAATTTATTTGAGGTTTATATACAAGCTAATTTGGAGACATGAAGATGATGATATTGGTTTCTTAAACTATCTTTTAAATTGGTGAATCCTACTACTCTTATACATGAGTAACTAGTAATTTTCGTAATTCCATGACTAATTGTGATTTCTCCTTACTTATGGAATTTTGGGTTATGAAGTTGATGGAGGGTTGCTTGATTTTATTTAAGTTCATACTTCCTTTATTATTATTGTATATGAGTCAAGTATAAATCATATGAATTTCATGACTATGAGTCTTTAAGAATGCAAATCTCATGTTTTGAACCTAAGCTATATGAAGAGTATGTTTTATAACAGAAGGAAGTCTCAATCCATGCTATATATTAGCATAAGGTTCCTAAATGTTAAGAGTCAACATTCATGTTATGGCTTCATGAAAATATTATGAAACTTTATATAAGATCATGAATTCCTTTCTTTATATGTCCTGGATATTATGAATAATGGTGTTTGCCAAGTATGCTATGAAACACTTTGAAGTTATATGAAAGCTATGCATTATTGAAATGTCTTCTTTATGATGTGGTGATGTACAAGTCTATGCATGCCATGGCTATACTCTTGTCTAAATGTTATTTGGGACTAGACTCATCGGAGTCAAGAATGAATGAATGAATAAAAGAAATGTAAACCCCCACCTAGTAATGATCATGAAACTATGATGACCTGTTAGTAGAGGGATATGATAATGATGCTAGCCGATAGTAGAGGCTTAGCCAAAATTATTATGCTAGTCGATAATAGAGGATAAACCATGATGTAGGAGCTATCCTTATGATGATGATTAATGCTCTAAATGTTTTTGGGTCCAAATGTTTATGGGACAGGTTAGTAGAATTCCCCTCCATTGTTTTAAAAGGCTTATGGAACGGGTTAGTAGAATACCTCTCCACTAATGATTTCATGATTTATGTTTATGATTATTCCGTGAAAGTTTTACTAGCACTGATTGGACTTTGGGATGAATGCGATAGCTCTCCGTTAGAAGAGGCATAAGACAAATAGTAGAACCCCATTGTCCCATAACTACGTGCCACCGTAGAAAATAGGAATCACCTGCTAATAGAGGTTGGTTTCTAGACCAACCGATAGTAGAGGTTTCTCAATAACAAGGCTTTAGTGGATCCACTTAGGCATCTTAGGAGGTTACCTTGGCAAGTGATCTCCCCCTCTCTCTGGTGTAGGGGTAACATCAGGACTCCATGGATAACTCACATGGTTTATGTTGGTTAAAGGGTGCTCTCATATATGTTCAAGCTCTCCTCATGTGTAACACCCCACATCTTACATGTACTAGTCCAACGCAGATGAAACATGATATGGCAGGGTCAAATCCGCACACATTTTAAAAGTGCATAAATTTTAGATTAAAATTGGTATACGTACGTCTAACGCTTAAGATGACCGAGTGTACACAATTTTTAAGTCAAGTTAAGGAGATTGTGACCTTAAATAAAGTGAAATAAGTGAGGTGCTTGTGAGACTTAAGAAGCTAGCAGGTGAGTCACCTACGTGCTTAGCTTAAATAGGCTAGGTAAACGGAGACAAGGCCCAACACCGAATTTGTTTAAGTCCGATAAAGAATAAACCCCGAGTTAAGGATGTCATTTAGGTCCATGGTTTAGCATCATAAAAGGATAACATTTTTAGCCCAAGATGAATAGGAAAAAGGGCCAAATTACATTCACAACCCAATTCACAAATAATTGAGTGGGTTTAAGTGAGAAATATTTGCAACAAAGCCATCAATTGAAGCCCAATAAGGCCCAAGTGAAAAGGCCAAGTTGTTGCATCATAACCTTAATAAAGTAAGGCTGGAAATCCAAAAGAAATTCGGCCAAAAGTGGCCTTACAAAAGGGAGCAAAATCCAGCAACTTTTAGTCATTTTCTTAAGGCCAAAAATCAGATTTGTCTCAAAGTTTCTGCTTGCTCTTTCTTCACTTTGTAAAGCAGCCAAGGCTCACCTCTAGGGTTCTTGAAGAGAATCTAATCCTTGAGGGCTAAGGTAAGTAAAAATACCTATGTTTTGGTGTAATATTTCCATGGAAAACATGAAGAGTATGCTGATTGTACTTGTGCAGGAATTTGGGACAACATGTGTTCCAAAGATTGTTGTCCACTTTTCTTGTTACGTAAGAGGATTTTATCTTGTTGGTTGGTTGAATTATGAAGTAATATGTATGTTTTTAACAAGGTTTGGTTCTGTAGTTGTGTAAGAAGGCTGCTGCACCATTTTTACCTTCCGCGAAAATGAGTTCTTATATGATACCTAAATTGCGCCCTTAGTAGGAATTTATGGACTGAATATTGGGAATGGTTGTCTCATGTTTTCCATCCACTTGGGGGACTATTTTTGTACTGTTTTAGGACTGTATTTATGTGTAAATATGTTGAGGATAGTGTGGTTGAGGTTGAAACAGATTTGGAATTGTTGACGCCGAAATGTAGGGAAACGATATAATGTTGTGTTGCCTACTCGCGTGTTGTGTAGATTTGTTGTCTGTTGTACTTTATGAGCTGTTGTAACGCTGTTATGGGACTAAAAATAGCTGGATATGACATGTATATGGGAATGTGTATTAGAAAATATGATTAGGAGTGGAAGTGTTGAAAGAATCTTTGATTGCTAATTCCGAGCTTGCTGCCCGGATATTATTTTTGGGTGAAATTGGATTACCAAGATGTGTTTATTAGCTGCTAATACTAGTTTTATCACCTACTATATCGTAGATAAGTGTTTGGAGGAAAAGGATACTACTCCGAGGTAATAACGACATAGTACAACGAGGTATGTAAGGCTACTTGATTTCCTATTACTTGGCATGAAATCTACATCCGTCCTTGGTACATAGAGGGCACTTACCAACTACGACATCATTAATAATTGTGTCTCCACTCTTTAACACGTTCATATGTTCCCATACATAGCCATTATCAAACCTACATACGTACCAAGATACCAAATATACACGAGTTCCTTTTTACCAAACAAAGTCCATGTGTTGTTTAATCTCCTATACGGTTCATTAGTTGTGTATCTCTCTTTTCATTGTGGTATTGTGTTGTATGGTTGTTTATATGTCACATGTCTATATTCCTACAGTTCTAAAGGTTATGACCACCAAAAGAATCATTTGGAAAGTAAATATAAGATAACTCAAAGTTGCTTATTAATGGGTGGTATCCCAAGGGTGGAAGAATCACCTAGCATGGGTCAATCCCATATTACGGGGGGAGGGGGGGAGGGGGTATCCCAGGGGTGAAAGGAAAGCCTAGCATGGGTCGATCCCGATATTGATTTACCACTGATCAGCTGGTCATTTACATGATATATTGTGCACAGATTATACAGTAAAGAATGGTAAAGTAATAAAAACACATAAAGTACATGATTCCACAGTATGACTAAAGGTGGTCTCTTCATCCTTACACACCAGTGTGTGATATCATTTGAGTTCTTATTTCATATACAGTATTTCCTGCCTTACATATTCAGCACATTATCTCTTACTGACGTCCCTTATGGGGGACCTGCATTTCATGCTGCAGGTACAGGAGTTACTAGATCTCCCCAGTAAAAGTACAGGACTTTCCAGCTGCTATTACTAAGCTCCAAGTTGCTTCGGGGCTTGTGTGTTTAGAACTTGTATTTTGTATTGTATAGTTGGCCATGAGGCGGAGCCTATCCTGACCCATATGGATATTGCTCCTTACCTAGAGGCTTTGTAGACTATGTAAATTAAAGTGTGGTCAAGTAGCATACTATAGACATCGGGGCTCCAATGGCCTAGTCTTATGCATTTACTTTTGGCTTGTTAATATTATTTACTTTCTTTTGATAGCATATTGAATATGGGAACCTCTTAAATGTTCATAGCAGGTGCATAGTTATATGTTGGTTCTCCCGAGCCTTGTCGGCAACGGGTGCCAGTCCGCCTTAAGGGGACTTAGGGCGTGACATCATGTTTCCAATAAGTCCTCTTATGATAAATTAAAAATGGTTCCTTTATTTTATGTCCAAAGGTGATTTAAAGTTCCTATGATTCATTGTTTCATATGTTCAAATGGTAATTTTCCCTAAATGTATATGTCTAGGTCTACAAGTGTGTAAGGTGGTCTCCATTATGATTACTAATGTTTCTTCCATAATAAAATAGTCTTATGCGTAAAGTGATGTATTGTTCACTCAAGGATATTAATATTTTAACTAACCATAACAAGTATTTTCTCAGTAATTTAAGTTTATGTGACACATCACACATTCAAGTAAGGGTTAATACTTTAATTCTCATATGCAATATTTCACGTTCTATGATGAGAGTTAATATCTAAATGATCACCATATGTATGTTCTAATTTTATATGTTTTCTCTTATTTATGACTATGTTCATCCATGCATCCCGCTATGTCCTTTCTAAAATTGTGTTTTTATGTTTAAATGCTATTGACTTGATTATGGCTTACTAATGCCCTTGTAAACGTATGATTTTTAACATGAGACTTAGCATGAATCATTTCATTATTTACTTGCATGCCATGCATTGCATACCTACATACCAGTGCATTCAAACGTACTGACGCATACTTCTATGATTACATGATTTCACCATGTAGGGACCGACGCTCTTCGATATCCTCCACATGGCTAGCTTTGGATTATTGGAGACAAGAGTTGGTGAGTCCTCTAGTTCGGGGATAATAACCTAGTTTTCTTTCTAGATTGAAGTATAAGACATTTTAGTTTCCAGTTGTATATTTCTTTTGTTATGTATGTATTTGAGGGTGAGCTTGAAAAAGTCTTAGCACCGGCAAAGTTATGTTAGAGGTATTATCAGAGAAATGTTATGATGGTATTCAGTTATCATATTCTTTTATGATTTTTAAGTTGTGGCCCTTGGCCCCGTTTCTTCTAGTTTTCTACTTCATCTTTGCATTTTATGCCTAAGAATAATTATGATATGTGAGATGGCTTGGGTGAGGTTCCTTCGGGTGTCTCATCCACCGTATGATGAGTAGGACCCTAGGTCAAGTCGTTACATAAGGTTTGCCCCGCCTCAATGGGATTCACACAAAGTTAATTAAACTCTGACACAAATCAACAAGGCTAACACAAGAGTGGCTATGATACCAAGTTTGTCACACCCTGGGAGGGCACCCCAGATGTGGCCGACACTTAGAGACTATTTCTAGCTCCTAAACGAACTACTTGGCCTCATCATATCCATTCGTTCAATAAACTCTATCAATCAGTGGAAGACTAAAGATAGAAATGGGCACATCTAATGTGTCAAAAGTATATCAAATAAATAAAAGGGCTAGTAGAAAGGAACTAGGTCAATAAGTCTCAACATCAATACTCAACTTTAGTCTATGAAGCCTCTATCACTATGAAGTGGTGCCAATGACAGACCCAAGGCTACCTCAAAATAAAATAAAGCTAACTCAAGTCTAACTCTAGTAAGCAAGATTAAAATAAATGCAATGATCCTTCGAATTAAGGAGGCTCACCAACTCAGTTGAACTGCTCAGATTCTCCACGATGCACCTGTTGACGATCTCTAGTACCTTCCTTTACATCATAAAATAATACAGTCCAAAAGGGGACGTTAGTATGTGGATAGTGCTAGTATGTAAAATAACTAAATGAAATAGAAAATAGGAAGAGTAATATAGAAACAACATCAACTCAGAATATACTCAAACAAAATGTCAGATGTCTATCTAAAGCAAGAACAAAAAGTATACAAGTGACCCATCAACCAATCAAACCTCATCAATCAACTCAACTCAACACAACTCAATTCGACTCAGAGTACTCAAGGTGGGAACTTTATGGGAGTTTCTTTTATCCGACAACAATCACTTATGAGCCAGTAATTGTACAACAATTTCATTGATGTTACCACAACCATTTTGTACTTTCTAGGTAAAGAACGCCTCGGATCCATTGGGGGATCTAGCCTCAACAAGTCCTCTATTGCTTTCAGGTACCTTAACTCAAGAGGCAACCTCAATGTAATGGTTCTAATCCTCACCTACACTTCCTGACGTAGTTAATGAGTGCGAATAGGACTTACTCTTACTCATTTGGTGCTTGATACTCCTCCCAAGACATAAGACTCCTCAACTCAATCAAATCATCTCAGTTAGCCTCATGGAGGCACTCATCAACTCAATTAGTCTCATGGAGACTCTGATCAACTCAATTAGCTCAACTCAATGAGGCCTTTCAGCCATATATCACAATTAACTCATTAACTCAGTGCTCATTGAATAACTCAAAGACTTGGATCATCTTTAAGAGGAAGCCATTTAGACCAGACTCTAGAATCCAATTATGAAAACTCAAGGGATCATCAAGCTTAGTTAACTCAACCTCATACTCACATCCAGATTACAATCAATATGCTCAAGTCAAGACTCTAGACTCCATCCTTGTGTTTATTCATGCATCTTTTATGAAATAACATATAGGGTAATAAACAACTCATGAAAAGCATATAATTCAGGAAATCAAGTTTATGATGATCATCAACATATGAAAATACATGTAATAGATATAAATTTCAAGAAAATAATCAAGAATCATATATGTAGATTTATTAGACTTTAACTCCTCTATTACCATCAATGGGGGCACATGGGAGAATAATCCCATGCTTTAGTTTAGCCTTACATACTTGGTGTGAAGCTTTTAGATGATCAACCTAAAAGAATTCTCCTTGAACTCCTCAATTCCTCGCTCCTCTTCTCTCCTCTTTAGTCCTAGTCTTTTCAAAAGCTTAGAAAGGACTTAGAATGGGTTATGTTCAAAATAACCCACTTAGATCGTGTTTTAAGTTTAGGAGGGTTTGGAAAAGGACTGGAATGCCCCTCACAAAAAACTGAAAAAAGTTCACCTCGGGCATAGGGGTCCACAATGCGGACTGAGCATCCCGGAGTGCGTTTTATAGAAAATTCTCCAAACGAGTTTTCTAATTTGGTAGAAATTTTTTGAACAAAATTTAAGTGTTGGTCCGCGGCAGTGCATGTCGCAAACCTGCCGCACAACCTCTCTAGAAATCATTTTCGCATCATAAAATTATCTTATGATCCGATTGCTATAAAATCAATCGAGACCACTTTCCCACTTAATTTTTCATGTCGATCGCATATCTGGCCTCAGATTTTCAATCGGAGCATAGGAAGACATGTTATGCACACATATCTCCTCTAGGGGTATTTTTGTAATTTTACCAGGTATGCATTACTCCTCCTTGTACTCAATGCGGTAAGCTTCATACCGGGCAATGTAGATAAAGTTTAGGTGCATGTTACCATTGTGGGTAGATAAAACATTTTAATAGCCAGGACATTTCAGCCTTCAGGATCCGAAATAACCGTTTATTCTCAGTACGTGCTCCCTAACTCGGTCCACAACATACTCAGAGTCAAGGTAGGGGGAGAGTTGGAGGAGACACTTCAGGTTCTACTAGTGGCCATAATCACTTTTATGCACTCACAGACCAACATGATTTTGAGGCATCTCCAGATGTTGTCAAAGGTATATTGATGATACACTTTCATGCTGTTTATGCACTAATAGATCCTAGATCTACATTTTTATATATTACTCCATTTATTGCTGGTAAGCTTGATATGAGACTTGAGTTATTGCTGTAGTCAGTTGAGGTATCTATGCCGGTTGGTGACTTAATTATAGCTAGTCACGTCTATCAAGATTGTACGATATTAATTAATGAACGTCCAACCTCTGCTGATTTAATTAAATTGGTTATGCTAGATTTTGATATCGTTATGGGTATGGATTGGTTGAAAGCTTGTTATGCTAATATTGTATGTCATGCAAAGTTGGTCTGCTTTTATTTTCTAGGTGAGCCTATCCTTGGATGGAAAGGTAATGCTGCCTTGCCCAAGGGTAAGTTTATCCATACCTCAAGGCTCAGAAGCTAACTGCTAAAGGTAGTATATACCATCTAGTTCATGTTAGGGATATTGATAAGGAGCCAGTGACCCTTCGTTAGTCTCTATTAGAATGAATTCCTAATGGTGTTCCCTAATGGGTTCACAAGAATTCCCCTGAAAAGGAAATTGGTTTTGCTATAGATTTTCTTGCTAATACGCAACCTATGTCCATTTTTCCCTATAGAATGGATCCTACAAAGCTAAGGGAATTGAAGTAAGAACTAAAGGACTTACTCGATAAAGGCTTTATTAGGAAAATTACATCTCTATGCGGTGTTCTAGTGATCTATGATGAAAGAAAGATGGCTCCTTACGAATGCGTATCAATTATAGACAGCTAAATAAAGTCACTATCAAGAATAAGTACCCTCTTTTGCGGATTGATGACTTGTTTGACCAATTGCAGGGTGCCAAATAATTTTCCAAGATCCACTCACGATTCGAGTACTACCAGCTGCGAGTCAGGGATGTTGATATTCCAAAGACACCATTTAGGACGAGGTATGGACATTTTGAGTTCCTTGTCATGTCTTTTAGGCTTACAAATGCCCCAACAACTTTTATTGATCTAATGAATCGAGTCTTTAAGCCATTCTTGGATGAATTTGTGATCATGTTATTAATGACATCTTGATATATTCACGGTTAGAAGTTGAGTATGCAGACCACTTATGAGCTATATTACAGACCATCCAGGACAACAAGTTATATGCTAAATTCTCTAAATGTGAATTTGGTTAACTTTTGTATATTTTCTTAGTCATGTTATTACTGGCGATGGTATCAAGGTCGATGATTAAAAAAATAGAAGCAATGATGGCTTAGTCGAGACCATTGAATTTGACAGAGGTTTGTAGCTTTTGAGGCTTGGCAGGATATTATAGAAGGTTCATTAAGGGATTCTCCTCTATCTCTACACCAATGATGAAATTGATGCATAAAGCAGCTAAGTTTCAGTGACTGTAGCATGTGAACTAAGTTTTGAAGATCTAAAGAAAAGGCTTACCACCACACCTATCTTGGCTCTTCTAGATAGAACCAAAGGCTACGTTGTATATTGTGATGCCACGAAAAATGGACTAGGTTGTGTTCTTATGCATCATGGTAGTGTTGTCACATACACTTCTATATATTTGTGGAAACATGAAAAAACTATCCTACTCATAATCTTGAGCTCGCCCTAGTTGATTTTGCCCTAAAGATTTGGCTACATTATCTATATAGAATTCATATTGATGTTTTTACCAACCACTATAGCCTCCATATTTATATAAGAAGAAGGAGTTGAACCTATGACAAAGGAGGTGGATAGAATTACTAAAGGACTATGATGTTGGCATTTTATCCCATCCTGGCAAAGCTAATGTTATTGCCGATGCACTTAGCAAAAAGTCTATAGGAAATCTAAGCCATGTTGAAGTTGATAAGGTCAAAATGACAAAAGACCTATGTCAGCTAGCTAGTTTGCAGGTGTGATTAGTAGATGCAGAGGATGGTGTGTAATTGTTCAACATATAGCATAATCTTGCTTTGTTACTGAAGTAAAAGAACGCAATGCGAGGATACTGAGCTTATGACACTGAGGGAAAGTATTCCACAATAGCAACATCCTTTATTTGAGCTAACCGGAGATAGAGTCCTTAGGTACCAAGGCCGCTTATATGTGACAAACATCGGAGGGCTTAGTTCAAGATTCTATCTGAGGCCTATTATTCTAGATATTCAACCCACCTTGGAGTGAAAAAATATGTCGAGACCTTTAACAAATCTATTAGTGGAATGGCATGAAAAAGGGTATTCCGGAGATGGTAGCCCAATGTTCCAACTGCCAACAAGTTAAAGCAAAATATCAAAGACTTGGAGGCCTAGCTTAGTATATTGAGCTTCCTCTATGGAAATGGGACATGATAAATATGGACTTCATCACTGGTTTGCCTCGTACTCTACCTAGGTATGATTCTATTTGGGTAATCATTGATAGGTTGAAAAAATCTGCTCATTTCTTGCTAGTAAGAATAACATATTCAACAGAGAATTATGCTAGACTTTACATATGGGAGAATGTTCACCTTCATGGAGTTCCATTATCTATTATCTCGAATCAAGGGGTTCAATTTACAACATATTTTTGGAAGTCTTTTTAGAAGGGTACTCTAGTAAATCTTAACACCACTTTTCATCCATAAACTGATGGCTAGGCAGAGCGTACCACTCAAACAGTTGAGGATATGTTATGTGACTGTGTGCCGGAATTCAAAGAAGTTGAGATGATCACCTACCTCTTATCAAGAACACTTATTATAACAACTTCCAAAATAGTATTCTAATGGCTTATGAATCATTATATTGGTGAAGGTATAGGTCACCGGTCAGTTGATTTGAGGTCAGGTAGGCAAAGTTGCTAGGCCTTAATCTAGTCCACAAGCAATAGAAAAAGTGAAACTTATTAGAGATTGATTGCAAACAGCACAGAGTCGGCATAAGTGTTATACAGATGTTCGAAGACAAGACTTAGAGTTTGATGTAGAAGATTGGATTTTCTTGAAAGTATCACCTATGAAGGGAGAAGCTAGAGGTGGCCCCTGTAGCTGACAAGATGAGGGAAGCGAGACTGTGATGGTTTGGACATGTACAGAGAAGGAGTATCAATGCCCCTGTTAGAAGATGTGAGAGGCTAGATTTGGGAGCTACAAGGGATGTAGAGGTAAACCAAAGAAGTATTGGGGGGAGGTGATTAGATATGATATGGTGAAACGTGATCTCACCAAGGACATGACCTTAGACAGGAAGGAGTCGAGGTCGAGAATTAGAGAAGCAGGCTAATAGGGTAGATAGGAAGGAGTGGTAATTGTCTGTCTTTATATGTTATTTATCTGCCTTTATATGTTTACTATCCTGTATCTACGTATTATTATGTGTTCTTCTCTTTCTTGCCTGTTTATCATATCTAGCTTATTCTGCTGATGAATTTTTGTGACGAGGGTTTCCAGGAAACAACCTCTCTACCTAGTGGTAGTGGTAAGGTCTGCGTACATCTTACCCTCCCCAGACCCCACTTGTGGGATTTCACTGGGTATGTTGTTGTTGTTATCACCTATGAAGGGTATCATGTGATTAGTAAAGAAATGAAAGCTTAGTCCTATGTATGTGAGACCGTATAAGATTATTCAAAAAATTAGAAAGGTGGGATACGAGCTTGATTTGCCTTCAGAATTGGGAGCAATCCATCCAATGTTTCATGTATCTATGTTGCGGAAGTGCATTGGAGATCCTTCACGTATTACTCATATTAAGGATATCCACATTGTTGAAGACTTGTCTTATGATGAGGTACCAGTGGCTATTTTAGATCGACAAGTAAGAAAGCTTCGAAGTAAAGAAGTGGCCTTCGTAAAAATGTTGTGGCAGAATGACAATATCGAGGAAGTAACTTAGGAAGCTGAAGAGGAAATGAGGAAGAAGCAACCGCTACTATTTACAACTTAAGTTGAGTCGCATTTTAAAATTAGCAGTTATGTTATTTTATAGTAAATTATATTTTAAATAATTTGGAAGTTTAATTTGTATGTTTTGTCGTGGGATAGCTATGCGAAGCTTAGTAGTTAGAATTTTCAGAAGTTGATTTACAGTTTCCAAGGATAATTGGTATATCTTCAAAAATAACATTCTGGTGGATAGGAAGTAGTCAAGGGGCTTTCTTGACCTATTCGGGGACGAATGTTCTTACGGGTGGGGGGGGGGGAGACTATGAGACCTTATGTTTCTCGTCTTCCATAATATACATAGCGTGGTATGTTATATAAGGCATATATGATTTTATATAGTACCTAAGGATAATAAAGATTGTACATGAGTGATAATATCAAGGACCTATAGTTTTCAGTCAAAGGAATCCCCTAAGCACGTATTCGAATTAAAGAAATGGCCCGAGTCGCACCTCACCCTTTTCAGATGGTTAATTAAGTTTCTCTTTTTAGATGAGACTAAAAGTGTATAATTTGCTAATAGTGGATTGTTAAGAGGTATTTTAATAGCATAATGGTCATATATTAAGTTTTGGAGTCACGAAAGTTGCAAGATAAGGTTGGCCAAAGTTACCGTAAGTTTCTTTAAGAAGTCTTTCTTAAATTTTGGTCAAATTTCTCAGACCATATCTCCCAAAATATAAGGAGTTAGAGGAGAAATGACCTGTAAAATCGAAGGTCTACAATTCTTATTTGCAACGCATAAAACCGCGAATCAATCTGACTTTGAAATAAAAAGTTGTGACTATTTTACCATGGACTGCTCGAGCAACAAACTAGGTCACGGACTGGGTTGGGTCAAGCCCACTTATAAGTCGACAAATAGAACATTTTAAAGCTCCAAACATTCCATTTTCATTCCAAAATAGTTAAGGAACTGAAGAGAGTTCTCCCACAAGGTCCTTGAGCGATTTAGGTAAGTTTTTTGTGTTTTCACCATTAAAATTTGCCCTCGTGCCTAGAAATGCGTGCCTTATGCTTTGCAATTGTTTGTCCCTCCTACTTGCTATGTTTGGATCTGTTTTTGGAAGGTAGAAATTTGGTGTTCTTGTTGGTTATTCTACCCTTATAGCTGGTTTGTTCAGGTAATAATCATGGTGCTCTTTTATGATCGTTTTTACGAAGTTCTACGGATGGTTCATTGCTTTAAGGCTATATGACAAATTTGTTGATCTACGCTTAATTATGGACTATTTTATAGTGTTTATAAGTTGCGTATATATAGTGGTTGTGAAGCTTAAGACGTAAGGGACAACTTAGCAATCTATTTACCCAACTAAAAGTCAGGGTCGATCCCACAAGGTATAGGTTGAAATAAGTCTATCCGCTATTACTTTACAACTAGAGTTGCTACTTCCCAAAAACAACAATGCAAAAAGTAAATTGGGGGTTTATTGTGATAAGTGACAATAATCAGTGAGTAGAACTTGTGTGTACAGAATAAGACTTGAGCTAGGGTTGTGTTCCATATGACCAATAACTCATCAAGCATTACGCTCTCAAGCTACTCCTATGTTCAATACATGAAAAACCTAGTAAGCTAAGTAACTTCTAATTCACCTCTTACTCCTTCTGAGAGGCATTTCATTCCTCTTCTCTCGGACATAGAATGTATTTCATGTTCACCCTAAGTTTAGATTTCTAAGTACTTTCCCCTCGCGGATTCTAATAAATTAGACGAGCATTTATTCTCTTGAATCCTAGCCAATATTATCTTTTCTTAATTACTACTTTCCTCTCCGACAAGTAATAAATATGGGTGAGTTCTCAATGCGCTGACTCATTAAGTACGCAGTTTAGATGAAGACAATCATAATACATGCTATTTGATCACCAAAATTTGCATAACTCATTATTTTGTCGTGGTTCCGACAAACCTAGTTATGGATTTAGCTATGCATATTGAATGAAAACAACCCACAACTTTTCATGACCCAGACCTGGGCCTGGAAGTGACACGGCGAATGGGAACCCAAGAGTTCCCAAACAAGCCTCAAAGTATCCAAATCCACATCATTAGTTCGGAAGCGCGTTCAAATAATAAACACATAGTTCTAAGGGATGGGAAAGTAGGACTCTTGCTATGGGATATCGAAGGGAAAGAGATTTACATGGATTCACATAGCACATAGCACATAAGAACTAAGGGGCAGGTAAGTATGACTCAGTCTATGGGGAAAATACGGGGCTTGGGATCATCCACATTCAACCTCAAAACATACATACATATCAAAATTCCCATAAACAATCCATGATAGCCATATCCATTAGATAACTGAAATAATAAGCTTCAAATACGACACATAACATATAGAATCTATGAGAGTCTACAAGATGTCCAACAATGCCTCTAGTCATAAGATGAGACGGGGGCCAGGACATGTCCCGGGCTCACCAACAAGTAAGGAAATAAACATAAACTAGCATAGGCAGAAGGAAGGTGGCTTATCCTTGCAAGATAGGACTCACCACAAGTTCAACTTTCTGGATTAAAGTTACGCGTCAAACGGTGGATAGTCGTGGCACTCGCTCCCTACATGGTAAAATCATGTAGGCATAAAGTATGCGTTAGAACGTTTGAATGTACTAAGTATGCGGGTATACAATGCATATGGCTTATCCAACCTGCGCTTAAATGTTAGATGATAAAGGCACATAATATAGAAAGAATCATATATACAAGGAAGAGTAGTATACAATATGCCACGAAATTCATGATGCATGAAATGCAACGATGCTCATATATTGTGGGGATGGACTATAATTGACAAATCAAACCCATGCAAGCTATTACATGAGTTAGTCCGATAAAGACATCCCATCGGTAGGAGAAGATTACTTGCTAAATTTAATCTACATCGCATCTTACGGGACACACCATTTCGGTGGATGGTCACCTTCCTTACGGGACACATCATTTCGGAGGGATTTTCAAAATGATATCATATTAAATGAATAACCACTCCTTATGACCTGGTTATTTCAGTAATGACTACCGTCCTTATGTTGGCACATAGTTTGAGGAAAGGGAGAGAACCTCCAAATCCATCGGTGCTAAGTCAAAATATCCAACAAGGATACTTATACATATACGTGCTTTCAAGAGATACAATGTTCATTTCAAATCCGTTCAATGCAAATTTGGGCTCAAAAGCCAAAACCCTAAATCAAAATCATGATACTCATACGAGGAATAACTATCTACCTATACAAGATAATGCAAGCATCCAAAATGCTCAAAGAGCCAAAACCATAATAATTGACATATTTATGAGTACATTCTTGTCATAACCCATAATCTTATCAAAATCCTATCATAAAACATAATTGATCTTAACCCACTTCATAATTTCCATAAAAACCAATGTGCATGAATGAAAATGCAACAAATGATGTGAGAATAGCATTGGTAATATGGATTCAATCTAAAATCAACAATTTAATATGAAAAATTTTGAAGTAAATTTATAATGAAATTCACATTTAAATCATAATATAGATCACCTACTCATAAATCAAGCTTTAGAGGGGACATGCACATTTATAATTTCATAATCTCAATGCAAACTATAATATAAGGGCTTAAATCAAGTTAAAATCGTCAATAAAGCACAACCCATTCTTCAACTGAATTTATAAAATCTTAAATCTCAAAACCCATATTTAAAGTAAGCAAAATTTATGAAAATAAATTGAAAAGAGTTTGGGTCTTCTTTGTTGAAAGGGACCATGAATTAATCCCACATACCTTGATTAGGAAGATGAATTGAGAAGAATTTAGCTTGAAGATAAAACCCCGATTGAACACTAGCTTGAGTTTTGAGAGAAGAACATAGAGAGGATTTTTAGAAATTGATTTTAGAGTGAGAGTGTTTCTAATGAGAATGAATTAAAGTGAAAGGATATCAGCTAATTTAGGGGTTTAGGATAGGTAAAAAGGTCATAAAACATATTTAAAATAAACCGTATTTACATAAAAGCCATTAATGAAATGGAGGAAAATTGGGTCGTCATGGCTTCTCTGGCACTGACATGGTCCGTGAGGCGCTTCACAGGCCGTGAACAGTGTCCGTGAGATGACACTTATATAGATTTTTGCAATGCTCGACACTTAGAATTTTCAACGTGAAGGAACTTCACACGGACGACCACATGACCCGTGTGACACTATACGGGTCTTGTTAAGGGCCGTGAAATGATACTCAGAAAAATTCTTGCACACGGTTCCCGTAATCGAAATTTTGGCCAAGTCACCCTTTACTAGAGGCCACACGGTTCGTGCGACCTTACACAAGCCATGTGGGCCTCCCATGAAGTGACACTTGGTCAATTGTTTTCATGGGGCAACATTGTAAAGTCCGATAAAGTCGTTCGAGCATCCAGGTCCTTACATCATCTCTCCCTTGAGAACATTCATCCCCGAATGTGCAATAATGAGGCTTGAAGGGTTTGGCTTAGGACATGAAACGTCCAAACATAAGTTGCAATATATAACTCACCCTTGAAAATTATAACGTCATTAAAACTCATGACAAAGCATATTAAAATCATTCCAAACATCACAAAAAAAATCTTTTTAATGCACATGTATGCATGTCATGTCATGAGACTCAAGAATGGAAGAATTCGGACCACTTAGAAAAGGAAGAATCTAATACCTTAGGCTTGAGTAGATTGGAAAAGATGGGGGTATCGCTTCATCATGTCCAACTCCGCCTCCCATGTGGCACTTTCCACGTGTTGATTTCTCCAAAGTACCTTCACTGAAGCTACATCCTTATTACGAAGCTGCTTTACTCGCCTATCCAAAATCTCTACCAGGACTTCCTCATAAGATAGGTTTTTCTCAACCTTGAAACCCTCCAAAGGCATAATAGTGCTAGGATCACCAACTAACTTTCTCAAAATAGACACATGGAAGACCAGGTGAATGGAACTCAAGTTCGGAGGCAACTCCAACCTATAAGCCACGTTCCCAATCTGCTCAACAATCTCATAAGGGCTAACATACCGGGGGCTTAGCTTGCTTTTTTACCAAAATGCATCACACCCTTCATAGGCAAAACCTTCACATTCACCCAATCACCAACATGAAATTCAAGATCCGTCCTCCTAATATCCGAATAGGACTTTTGGCAACTTTGGGCCGTCTTAAACCTTTCCTAATCAACCTCACCTTCTCCATAGCCTCCAATACTAAATCCAGGCCAATCAATGCCATTTCCCCCAACTCAAACTACCCCACTGGTGACCTACACCTCCTCTCATACAAGGCTTCAAACGGTGCTATATTAATGCTAGCATGGAAACTATTATTATAGGCAAACTCGATGAGTGCAAAGTGGTCATCCTAACCGTGTTTGAACTCCAATACACATTCCCTCAACATATCCTCCAAGGTTTGAATTGCCCTCTCGGCTTGCACATCAGTTTGAGGATGGAAGGCGGTGCTCAGGTTCACTTTGGAGCCATGTCCCTTCTGAAACGACCTCCAAAAGTGAGAAGTGAATTGCGTGCCATGATCCGATATGATAGACCTAGGCACACCATGCAATCTCACCAATTATTTGATGTACAATCTTGCATAATCCTCAGCTCTAAAGGTAGTCTTGACGGGTATAAAGTGAGTCGACTTAGGCATCCAATCAATAATAACCCAAATGGAGTCAAATTATCTTCGGGTCTGAGGCAAACCAACCACAAAGTCCATGTTCATATCTTCCCACTTCCAAGTAGGAATCTCAATATCTTGAGACAAGCCACAGGCCTTTTGGTGCTCTACCTTCACTTGTTGACAATTTGGACATTCGGATACGAACTTGGCTATGTCCTTAATCATACCATGCCTCCAATACATCTCCTTCAAATCCCGATAAATCTCAGTAGACCCCAGATGGATAGAGTAATGAGAGATGTGAGCTTCTCTCATGATCACCTTTCGAAGGCCATCCACATCCAGAACACATAGTCGGTCTTAGTACCGAAGTACGCCATCTTCCCCTTGGTGAACACCTCAATCTCCTTCTCAGCAACCAATTTTTTCAATTCAACCAATGATGGATCTAAATCCTTTTTAGCTTTCACATCAACAACCACTGAAGATTCTGCCCCATTTTGAACATGGATACCACCATCATTAGAGTCGGTCAACCTGACACCCAACCTAGCCAATCGGTGAACATCTTTTGCTAACTCCCTCTTCTCCTCACCAATATGAGTCACACTCCCCCAAGATAGCCTACTAAGAGAATCGGTTATACCATTGGCCTTACCAGGGGTGATATTGAACACTCATGTCATAGTCCTTTAGGAGTTCCAACCATCTTATTTGCCTCAAGTTGAGATCCCTTTGAGTGAACATATATTGCAAACTCTTGTTATCAGTGAAAACATCAACTTGTACCCTATACAACTAGTGCCTCCAAATCTTCAAGGGAAAAACCACCGCCGCTAACTCAAGATCATGCATCAGGTAATTACGCTCATGCACCTTCAAGTGCCTTGATGCATACGTTATTACCTTACCATGTTGCATAAGTACGCAACCCAACCTGATCTGTGAGGCATCACAATAAACCACAAATCCCTCCGAGCCATTAGGTAAGGTCAAGACAGGTATTGATGTAAGACGATCCTTAAGATTTGGAAAGTCTTCTCGCATTCGTCCGACCACACAAACTTAGTCTTCTGTTGAGTCAATTTAGTCAATGGGGACGCAACAGATGAGAACCCTTTGACGAAACTCCCATAATAGTCGACCAATCCCAGAAAACTGCAAATGTCCGAAGGTGTTAATGGTCTAGGCCAGTTCTTTACAACCTTGGTCTTCTTTGGATCAACCTTAATACCATCCTCCAACACCATCTGACTAAGAAAAACTTCTTCTTACAACCAAAACTCACATTTGCTAAACTTGGAATATAATTTTTTCTCCCTCAAGGTTTGCAAAACCAACCTCAAATAATCCATATGTTCCTGCTCACTATGAGAATAAATGAGAATATCATCAATGAAGACAACCACAAAACTGTCAAGGAATGGCTTGAACACTCGATTCATGAGATCAATGAACACGGCCATAGCATTAGTTAATCCAAACGACATCACCACAAACTCAAAGTTCCCATACCTTGTTCAAAAAGCCCGTCTTGGGAATATCACATTCTCTAACCTTCAGATTATGATACCCAAAATGGAGGTATATCTTTGAGAAGTGGGTAGCCCCTTGAAGTTGGTCGAACAAGTCATCAATCCTAGACAACAAATACTTATTTTTAATGGTCACCTTATTCAGTTTCCTATAATCGATGCACATTCGGAAGAGATCCATGTTTCTTCCTTACGAACAACACTGGAGCACCCCATGACGATATACTTGGCCTAATGATGCCCTTTTTTGACAAGTCCTTCAACTGATCCTTCAACTCTTTCAACTCATCTGGTGCCATATGATAGGGAGGAATGGAGATAGTTTGAGTATCCGGGAGAAGATCTATGCCAAAGTCTACTTCCCTCTCTGGAGGAATACCGGGCAAGTCTTCGGGAAACACATCCAGAAACTCGTTCACCACCGGAACCGACTCAAGAGTAGGTGATTCGGACTCTATATCCATGACCCTCAGAATATGATATATGCACCCCTTGGAGATCATCTTCCGAGCCTTGAGGTAGGAAATAAACCGACCTTTAATAGCAGAGTCACTACCCTTCTATTCAAGAACGAGCTCACTGGGAGGTTGGAACTTGACCTTCCGAGTTCTAAAATCTATGGAGGTATATGATGCATGTAACCAATCTATCCTAAGAATCATGTCGAAATCAAACATCTTAAGTTCCACAAGATCGCACGGGAAGATTTTGTGTAACACAGAAATAAGACAGCCACGATAGACCCTATGTGCAATAACAGATTCACCCACAAGAGTATAAACTGAGAAAGGATCCTTTAAAATTTTGGGGCTCAAATCAAACTTAACAGCCAACAGAGGAGTCACAAAAGACAAATTTGCACTCGGGTCAAATAAAACATAAGCATCAAAATCAATGACTTTTAACATACCAGTCACAATATCCGGAGCCTCGTTAACTTCCTTACGTGCATGAAGAGCATAGAACCTGTTGTTCTCTGGGGCAAAACCTTGGGGAGCTCTTTGTTGGCCTTGCCCACCTTGAGCTGCCTGACCTTGACCCTTGCGAGAATTCTTAGGACAATCAGCAACCTTGTGTTTTTTATCACAACACCTGTAACACAAACCCAAATCTTTCCTACAAGCACCGGTGTGATTCTTTCCACACTTTTCAAGCTGAAGGTACCCTAGTCCACCACCAACCGGTGCCTTGGGAGGAGGCACCTTGGAACCTAAACCTTGGCCTTGTTGGAATCAACCAAAATCACCACCACCTCGAGAACCGGAGAACCCACCGTCAACATGAGCCCTCTTAGATTTGTGCATTCTCTTTCTTTGAGTTTCTCCCCTTCGATTTGTTCAGCATATACCATGAGCCTGGAGATGTCCATCTCCCGAATAAGCATGGTTGTTTGGCATTCCTTCATAAGCAAATCAGAGATACCAGAAACAAACTTGTGCATCCTTGCACAAGGGTCAGCCACTAGTGCCAGAGCATACTTGGAGAGCTTAGTAAATTGGAGGGCATAGCCCTCACGTTCATACCTCCCTACTTGAGGTTGATAAATTCAGTCATCTTAGCTTCTCTAAGCTCTAGTGGAAAGAAACAATCTAGGAAGGCAAACTTGAACTCCTCCCAATTAATAGCATCATCACAAACCCTCTCCCTAGACCACCAGGTGTACCACACTTGAGCCACATCCTTCAGTTTATAAGCAGCCAATTCAGCCTTCTCCTTAGAAGTGACACCCATAAAATTCAAAACTTTGGTGAGCTCATCAATGAACTCCTGAGCATCCTCATAGGCCTTAGACACATAAAACTCGCGAGTATTTATCTGGGTGAAATCCCTTGCTCTGAAAGCCGGAGTGGGGTCATGTGAAAGGTTAGCCTGCCTAGCTTGAGTTGTCACCACCTAGGCAAGCATAGAAAAGGTCATACGGAATTCACCATTGGAGATTAGTTCATTTATAGGCCCTTGAGGTTCTTGGTCCTCATTAGCCGGAGCTGGCCCTGGTAGTGGGGCCTTCCTCGAGGCATGGTCTGAAACAGAGCAATGACACCATCACTATCAGAGAAAAACAAATTATACAACTATAGCACAACACATGACATAAAGAAGTGAGATGATTCCTAGAATGTCTGTAGCCTCTCACTCTTAGGCATGGTGCACTTCACACCCATGAATAGGATTCTACTTGACGCGACATGTTGGACTCCGAGGACCATTTGTAAACCTAGGGCTCTGATACCATCTTTGTGATAACCCGACCTGGGGCTTGGAAGTGACATGGTGAATGGGAACCGACAGTTCTCAAACAAGCCTCAAAGTATCCAAATCTACATCATCGGTTCAGAAGCGCATTCAAATAGTAAACACATAATCCTAAAGGAAGGAAAGTAGGACTCACGCTATGGGGATATCGAAGGGAAATAGATTTACATGGATTCACATAAACATAGCAAATAAGAACTAAGGAGCGGGTAAGTATGACTCACTCTATGGGGCAATACAGGGCTTAGGATCTTCCATATTCAACCTCAAACATACATACGTATCGAAATTCTCATAAACAATCCATGATAGCCATATCCATTGGATAACAAAAATCATAAGCTTCAAATACAACACATAACATATAGAATCTACGAGAGTTTACAAGATGTCCAACAATGCCTTTAGTTATAAGATGGACCGAGGGCCAGGACATGTCCCGGGCTCACCTTTAAGTAAAGAAATAAACATAAATTAGCAGTGGTAAAAGGAAGGTGGCTTGTCCTTGGGAGATTGGACTCACCACAAGTTCAACTTTTTGGGTTCAAGTTAAGTGTCAAACGGTGGATAGTCGAGGCACTCGGTCCCGACATGGTAAAATCATGTAGGTATAAAGTATGTGTTAGTATGTATGAATGTACTAAGTATGCGGGCATGTAATGCATATGGCTTATCAAACCCGCATTTAAATGTTAAATGAGAAGTGCACATAATATAGAAAGAATCATATATCCAAGGCAGAGTAGTATACAATATGCCATGAAATTCATGATGCATGAAATACAACAATTCTCATATATAGTAGGGATGGACCATAATCGACAAATCAAACCCATGCTAGCTATTACATGAGTTAGTCCGATAAAGACCTCCCATCGTTAGGAGAAGTTTACTTGCCAAAGGTAATCTACATTGCACCTTACTGGACACACCATTTCGGTGGATGGTCACCTTCGTTACGGGACACACCATTTTGGAGGGATTTTCAAAATGATATCATATTAGAAAATGAATAACCATTCCTAATGACCTGGTCATTTTGGTAATGGCTACCGTCCCTATGTTGGCACATAGTTCAAAGAAAGGAAGAGATCCCCCAAATCCATCGGTGCTAAGCAAAACATCTCACGAGGATACTTATATATATATACGTGCTTTCAAGAGATACAATATTCATTTCAAATCCATTCAATGCACATTTGGGCTCAAAAGCCAAAACCATAAATCAAAATCATGATACTCATGCAAGGAATAACTATCTACCTATACAAGATGATGCAAATATCCAAAGTGCTCAAAGAGCCATAATCATTGACATATATATGATCAAATTCTTGTCATAACCCATAATCTTATCAAAATCTTATCATAAAACATAATTGGTCTTAACCCACTTCATAATTTTAATAAAAACTAATGTTCATGAATATAAATGCAATGAATGACATGAGAATAGTATGGGTAATATAGATTCAATCTAAAATCAACAATATAATATGAAATTGAAGGAAATTTATAATTAAATTCACTTTTAAATCATAATATAGATCACCCATGCATAAATCAAGCTTTAAAAGGGACATGCACATTTATAATTTCATAATCTCAATGCAAACTATAATATAATGACTTAAATCAACTTAAAATCGTCAATAAAGCACAACCCATACTTCAATTGAATTTATGAAATCATAAATCTCAAAGCCCATATTTAAAGTAAGAAAAATTTATTAAAATAAACTGAAAAATATTTGGGTCTTCTTTGTTGAAAGGGACTAAGAATCAATCCCACATACCTTGATTAGGATGATGAATTGAGAAGAATTTAGCTTGAAGATGAAACCCCGATTGAAACCTAGCTTGAGTCTTGAGAGAAGAACATAGAGAGGATTTTTAGGAATAGGTGTTAGAGTGAGAGTTTTTATAATGAGAATAAATTAAAGTGAAAGGATATCAGCTGATTTAGGGGTCTAGGATAGGTAAAAAGGTCATAAAGCATATTTAAAATAAATCGTATTTACGTAATAGCTATTAATGAAACGGAGGAAAATTGGATCGTCATGGCTTCATTGGCACTGACACGGTGTGAGGCACTTCACGGGCCGCGAATAGTGTCCGTGAGACGACACTTAGACAGATTTTTACAATGCTTGACACTTAGAATTTTCAACGCGAAGGAACTTCACACAGACGGCCACACGATCAGTGTGTCACTACACGGGTCGTGTCGAGGGCCATCAAATGATACTTTGAAAATTTTTTGCATGCAAAGTTATGAGATAGTGAATTCGTACTTAGAAAAATTTTCACATCGTGATTTACGGGAGGGGCCACACGGCTCGTGTGACACCACACGGTTAGTATGGGATTCTGGTGTGGTGTGCCTTAGCCCGAAACTCCTTGTCAAGTCCCCGTAATCGAAATTTTTGCCAAGTAGGCCACATGGTCTGTGTGACCTCACACGACCCTGTGGGCCTCCCATGAAGTGACACTTGGTCAATTTTTCTCATGGGGCAACATTATAAGGTCCGATAAAGTCGTTCAAACATCTGGGTCTTTACATAAATTGATGAAAAACACATGGTAAAATCACTTACAATGCAAGAGAGAAGAATCACAAATTCAAAATCCTTGACAAAAGATATAAAAATGATTGCACGTCCAAGTTTTTTGTTAGGTTGATGTTCTCAATTATACACGTTGTCTAGAAATGAATAATAAAAACATCATTTATACCCTAAAGAGACCTAGACCTAATTAATGTAGGAAAACTGGCTCGACATGGTTCATGGAGCACCTCCACGGTCTGTGGTGTGCACCATGGCTCGTGAAGGGTTTCGTGATGTTCTCCTTGAGAGAAACAATCAACAACTTCGAAGGCATCCTACCACGGGAGCTCACCACAGTACGTGGTGCGCTTTATGGCCAGTGGTGGGTCTCGTGAAGATTTCCTTGAGTCCTCGTGTGCCAGGCTTTCGACCTTCATGAATTTTTGGACCCTTTCATAATCTGTGGTTGGTTCCATGGCCTGTGAAGGGTCCCATGGTCCTTTTCTTGAGTTGACTCCCTTCCAGATTCCAAGTGTACCCTACATGGCACTATGTACAATTCGTAAGTCATTCCACGGCTCGTGAAGGGGTCCATGGAAATTGACTTGCACGTTTATTCTTTTCTTTAATCCATTCATGGTACCCCACCATGGCACATTGTGAGATTTACGTCCAGTGGTGGGCATCGTAGAAGGTCACTTTGTAGCCTTTCATTTCTGGTTTTTCAATTTATCTCTAAATCTATGACTCACTTGTATTTCCTAAAAACAACACAAAACACACATCATAAACACAAAACACATTTGGGATTCACAATTATTCATAGTTTTGGGGGCTGAAAGTGGCATAACTTCATGAGACATCACTCCCGTCTTATCACCATCTCATGAGCATTAGGGTCTTAGGTCACTCTCATCATCATTATCATCGTACTTTTATACTTAGAATTATATTTATGAAAGCATAGATTAGTAATAGAAAATTAGGCATGATATGGGTTCATAGTCAATTAAACCAAAATCATGTAAAAATCATGCAATTTGACAATAATCCATGCTTTCTTAAGTAAATAGATCATAATTAAACCATAATTCATGCAATTGGATAAGAATGAAACAAGACTCATTATGGAGTCATGAACCCTAAATAGAATTGGAAGAAAGTTCATGGAAATATCATCAAGTAATTTAAACGAATTCATATCAGGATAGATCAATAGTCATAGTCGAGATTATAATTGAAGAAATTGGGTAGAAGTTAAAAAGACCCATAAAATTCACATACTTGAAATAGGGTGGAAATTGAGAATTTAAGAGGAACTCCACATATGAAAGGATTATATGAATGAGAACTCACATATCTTAAGTATTGGACTTAGAATTTAAAGAGAAATGGAGAGCTTGAGCTAGTCTTCAATTGAGTCCTTGATGGTGAAGAAAGCTTTTAAGAGTGATATCTAGTGAGAGCATTCTTTTATAGTGAGTGGATTGATGAATAATGAGGTCATTTTGGGGCTAAAGGAAATTTATAGAGCGGGTTTTGGCCATAAAAATCATCCAAAATTCATTTAATGGCAGTTAGAAAAAAGTTCCAAATGATCTCACTTAAAACCTAAATTGTATGGAAAATTTTAAAGTGTCATAAATTAGTGGCGCGACGCTGACTTGTTCCCGCATATGTCATTTTTGAGCGAAGTTTAAGTTTTCCCTTGATTTGACCTTAGAATGAGTTCATGTCACTTTTGTACTGAAATGAACCCTCTCCGTGACGCGGAGAGGTCGCGAGTGCTTTTTTAAATTCAAAAATTTATGAAAAATTATTTTTTATGCGGTTGACCTAAAATTGAATGAATTCACTTTTCCACACAATTTCGCCTCTTGATTAAGAATCCAGCCTTGGATCTGCCAAAAATAATAAGAACAATGCGTTATGTAAGACACCTTTCATAAGGTCATTCGAAGGTATTTTGAGAGGTATTACAAGGAAGAGGATAATTTTCCATCCCCACATTGTCATATAATATAGGCAATATGTATGCGTTAATACATTTGAATGTACTAAGTATATAGGTATGCAAAGCAATAATGTGCATAAGTGCAAGTGACCACGAAAATTCATACTTTAATGGATGAGTAAAGACATGTAAGAATGGAGGATCAATGCACTAACAACCATAAGTAGTATCATGTAAAGCATTATAGAAGATCATATATATGTGGAAAGTAATTGTAATTGACAATAAGACCATGCGAGCTATAATATGGAATCCAATATAATTCATATATTCAAAAAAGAGGAGATTACTTGTCAGGGTAGACTCTGTCATGGCACATTCATTCATTCATTAACATTGGGGGATAAATGTGGATCCACTAGCCTAGCCTATAAGGCAACCTATGGAGGAACATAGTTTTAGGCAAGAGGTTGCTACTAGGATTTCCTTGGGAAGCAAACCTTCAAATTCTAAATCGAACCTTGTCTCTATCCTTCTCAGTGCTAAGTCAATCTCACAAATAATAATAGTCTAACAAGATCAATCATAGGCTTTAAGTTTCAATAAAACATCAATAGTGTACATAGAATAACTCATTAACCTTACTGATTCTAAATGTGAATGTGGTCCTTATCACAAGTAGAATCCATGGTTTAGATGAGAAAACCTTTCACCAACACTCAAGTATTCATTAAGGGCTTCCATGATCATTTCAATAACTTTTATAAACCTTTGGTTAAAGACTTCATCATTTAAGACATGATTCATTTACAATTAGGGTAGTCTAGGTGGGTTTGATGTCAAATGATTTAAAACATACAATTCAATGAGCTTATACATAAACAAAATGAAATTCATCATTTAAAACCGTAATGAGAGCACCCACTATGAATCTCTAAAACCTTAGATAGCTTGACATAGAAATACCTTGTATATCATCATTTTCATGCAATTGAATACCAATTCTTATCGAAATAAGTCAATCAACAATAAATAAGTCATAATATATGCAATGTCAGCAATATCATAAAAACTAAGGAAATTAGATGTATGAAATTGAGAGATTTCATTTGAAAAATTCTTAGGCTCCACGGGTGGAAGGTAACCATGGATTAGACCCTCATACTTGAGATGGAAACCTAGAAAAACCTTGAGAAATGGTAGAGGAACTTGAGGAAACCCTAGCCACTGCATTCTTAATCCTTGGAAGGTTAATGACTTATGATTTTTGTGAATGAAGTGTAGTTGTAGGATTTTTGGTAGTACAGGGTAGTCTTTAGGAACTAAAATGACGTAGTTTAGAGCTTAGGATATCAGGAAATAACCAAATAGCCCTCATCTAAAACTGTTGGGCGGATCCACAAAATGGGGATCTATAGGTCCTAGTTCAATTGACGGTCTATAGATAGGGGGTTTTGTACAATGAGGCAACTTCCAATGTTTGAAGATATCAAACCATGAAGCCCTTTTATTGTAACGACCTTACCCAACACTGTGAAGTATTGTCCGCTCTTGGGCCTAGCCCATCACAGATTTGTCCCTTTGGGCTCACCCCAAAAGGCGCCTCACAGTATATAGACCAGCCCTTTACTTAAATAGCCCATTACTCTCCCTCTCTCTTCCGATGTGGGATTTGCGTAAGTGAGCCAGGCGTTACGTATCGCCGTCCCTACACTCACTCCCTGTTGGGACTCAGCGTCCTCGCTGAGATTTTCCCCACCACTGTACTAGTCGAGAGTCGGCTCTAATACCATCTGTAATGACCTGGCCCAACACTGTGAAGTATTGTCCGCTCTTGGGCCTAGGCCATCACAGATTTATCCCTTTGGGCTCACCCCAAAAGGTGCCTCATAGTATATAGATTAATCCTTTACTTAAATAGACCAGGACTCTCCCTCTCTCTTCCGATGTGGGATTTTCCTAAGTGAGCTAGGCGTTACGTATTGCTGTCCCTACACTCACCCCCTGTTGGGACTCAGCATCCTCGCTGAGGTTTGCCCCACCACCGTACTAGTCGAGAGTCGGCTCTGATACCATCTGTAACGACTAGGCCCAAGAGCGGACAATACTTCACTGTGTTAGGCCAGGTTGTTACAGATGGTATCAGAGCCGACTCTCGACTAATACGATGGTGGGGCAAACCTCAGCGAGGATGCTAAGTCCCAACGGGGGGTGAGTGCAGGGACGGCGATACGTAACGCCTGGCTCACTTAGGCAAATCCCACATCGAAAGAGAGAGGGAGAGTCCTGGGCTATTTAAGTAAAGGACTGGTCTATATACTGTGAGGTGCCTTTTGGGGTGAGCCCAAAGGGACAAATCCATGATGGGCTAGGCCCAAGAGCAGACAATACTTCACAGTATTGGGCCAAGTTTGTGCAGGGACGGAGATACGTAATGCCTGGCTCACGTAGGCAAATCCCACATCGGAAGAGAGAGGGAGAGTCCTGGGCTATTTAAGTAAAGGACTGGTCTATATATTGTGAGGCGCCTTTTGGTGTGAGCCCAAAGGGACAAATCCGTGATGGGCTAGGCCCAAGAGCGGACAATACTTCACAGTGTTGGGCCAGGTCGTTACAGAAACGTGACCCAAGCTCGTCCCTAGGTTGGCTTGACCTTAGGCGTGGACCCATGGTACTTGCAAATGCCACGAAGAATAAAATGGTTAGACATGATGGAATAAGCAGGGCAACACACTAATGGGTACTCAGACTTCCCTTGTGCTATTAAAGTGACAAAAACCCTTAAGAGTGGCGTCACCTGGTCTATCATAGGGAAATTGCACTGAAAGTCATGTGAAACCTAGACTAAAATTCATCAACAAAATAAAAACGTCAAGAAGTGCAAAGTTGATAGGGACGGAGCGCCTTGCATGGGTCGTGTCACATGACACGGTCTGTGGTAGGGCCCGCGTGGGGTACTTAGTAGCGGAAGGCTAAGTGACTCGAGACGGGCCACTGCACAGGCCGTGTAGCATGACATGCTCCGTGGTAGAGAAGTTACTTGACATGGTGCACGACACGGTCCGTGTAGGGGTGCACAAGTCATGCAATGCAACGTGAAGAGTCCTGCCATCGCCATTCAGCCCTAAGCATAGAACACCATCACTCATTCATGCAATTCGACACTACTACACGTAGATCTACCAACATACTCTCTTAAAGACCACAGGAACATCACTTTTTCAAATATAGAACCCCTAAAATCACAAAATTTCCATGTTCAAGTTTACAAGATTAAAAAATGGTTGTTAATATAGCCCAACAAAATATCCATATAACTTTGATACCGTAGTGTCTTCTAAACAACGAAAGGAACCATATTTAGGCATGGATTCACATATGTATACAAAAGTATACACTAAATGGGGGACTTACTTGAAGAGCAACAATGAAAATGATGCTTTCCTTTGGAACATTAGAAACCCACACAAGGATAATGCTATAGATCGTGATAGCTACTCACAAATTGTGACAAAAGAGATAACCAAATTTCGTTGGGTTATGGGAGAAAAGTAGGCATGAGAGGAGTGAGGGTTAAAGTAATAATAAAGTGGGAGTGGGGTATAGAGGGTATAAATACCTATACCCGATGGTTCGCCTCCACTGTTTGCTACACGACCCGTGTCAAGTGGCACAGTCCAATTGGACTAACCGTGTGCCTAGACTTGGAGAATTTCAAAATCGTACCTGGCACAAACACCCCCACGAACGGCTACACGATCCATGACACGTTTCACGATCCATTTGAACAGTCTGTTTGCCCAGCTTTGGAATATTAGAATAAAGCTTACCTGGGCTACGCGTCACACGGTCACTGACACGGCCCGTCAGGAGTTACATGGTCCATGTAGACGCACGTGTGGCTCTCCTTTTCCAATTTTGGCCACTGCGTTTTCGTGTCACACCTCCAACCACGCATGCGCTAACGCTTCTAATCACAGTGCTTATACCTCCCTGGAAACACAAATCAAAAACAAGAAAATACATGACAAAAAATACTTGGTTTTTATTAATATTGTTATTATTATTTTTAAATTGGTTGCCTCCCATGAAGCGCTTAGTTTAACGTCACGGCTCAATGCAGCTGTGTTGACTACTCAGACTTCATCAAGGAGTAAGACCTCAATCACTGAGGTTTCATCTGGAGCACCCGTATACTTCATCACTCACTGCCCATTGACTTTGAAACGATGCCTTTTGTCAATTTCTAACTTGATTGTGCCATGCAGAAATACATGGGCAATTTCTTACGGGGCAGACCACCTAGATTTGAGCTTACCTGGAAACAGCCTTAACCTAGAGTTGTACAACAGTACCTTGTCACCAAAACTGAAACTTCTTGGTGCAATATGCTTGTTGTGATGTGGATTCACTCTATCTTTGTAGAGTGTTGCACTATCATAATCCTGGAGAAGAAATTCATCCAACTCATTGAGCTGATCAAGCCTCACATTGGCAGCCTCATCCCACTTCATGTTTAGGGTCTTTAAAGCTTAGAGCGCCTTGTGCTCCAATTCCACAGGTAGATAGAAGGCCTTACCAAACACCAATTGATATGGAGACATACCAATGGGGGTCTAGTAAGCTATCCTGTAAGCCCACAGTGCATCTTCTAGTTTTCTAGCCCAATCAGTTCTCATGGCATTCACAGACTTGGTCAGGATCTCCTTGATCTCCCCGTTTGACACTTCAACCTACCCACTCTTCTGTGGATGATAAGGTGTTGCGACCTTGTGTTGTCGTACACCATACTTAGCTAGTGCAACACAAAAGGTTTTGTTACAAAAATGGGAGCCCCCATCACTAATGATAGTTCTAGGTGTCCCGAACCTGGAGAAAATGTTCTGCCTCAGAAACTGGACCACACACTTGCTTTCGTTGTTTGGCAATGCAATCGCCTCCACCCATTTGGGGATGTAGTCCACCACCACTATTATGTACTTCATGTTAAAGGACCTCACAAATGAGTCCATGATGTCAATGCCCTATACGTCGAACAACTCTATTTCAAGGATAGGGGTCATGGGCAGCTCTTGGCGCCTAGAAATGTTTCCTTGTCGCTGACACTGATCACAACCTCACACCATGTCATGGCATCTTTGTAGATGGTAGGCCAGTAGTATCCACACTGTAAGATTTTTTTCACTGTCCTGGCTCCACCATGATGGCCCCCCACTGGGGAAGAGTGACAGGCTTCCAAGATGTTTATCATCTCTTTTTGTGGAATGCATCGTCGAATGACCTCATCAGCACATGTTCTGAACAAGTATAGATCATACCAAAAGTACATGCAAAAATCATGAAGAAACGTTTTCCTCTGGTGAGGTTTAAGGCCCTCAGGCATAATGCCACTCACCAGAAAGTTAACAAAATTAGCAAACCAAGGGATTAAGTCAACAAACGCTTCCAATACCTGCTCATCGGGAAAGGAATCATCAATGTTTAACCAATCCTTAGCTCTTGACTCATCCTCTAACCTAAACAGGTAGTACGCCACCTAGTTTTCATTCCTTTTCGATCATGAACCTCAAAGTTGAACTCTTGCAACAAGATCACCCATCTAGTTAGCCTCGACTTAGTATCTTTCTTAGACATAAGATACCTTAGTGTTGCATGGTCTCTGCACACAATCACCTTTGTGCCCAATATGTAGGCCCAGAACTTGTCAAATGCGTACACCACAACCAACAACTCTTGCTCAGTCACTGTGTAATTTCTCTGTGCGCCATTTAAGGTCTTGCTGGCATAGTATATAGGATGAAAGATCTTGTTGCGCTTCTGCCCTAGCACAAAACCTACAACAATCCCGCTCGTATCACACATAACTTCAAAAGGGGTAGCCCTACTAGGTGCAACTACCACAGGCGCAGAGATCAACTTTTGCTTCAGAGTCTCAAAGGCATGCCGCCAAGTTTCATCAAACTGAAACTTGACATCTCTCTCCAATAGTTTGCACAGTTGATGTGCAATCTTGGGGAAATCTTTTATGAATCGGCAGTAGAAGCCCACATGCCCAAGAAAACTCTAGACCCCCTTCACCGATATGGGAGGTGGACACTTCTCAATAATCTCAATCTTAACCTTATCCACCTCTATGCCCTTATTAGAAATCTTGTAGCCAAGGATTTTCCCCTACTTGACCATGAAATGACATTTCTCCTAGTTCAAAACCAAGTTTGCTTCCTCGCAGCGTTGTAATGCCCTGCTAAGATTCAACTGACAGTCGTCAAAGGAATCACCCACTACAAAGAAGTCATCCATAAATACCTCAAGGGTGTCTTCGACCTTTTCAGAAAAGATCAACATCATACATCGATGGAAAGTGGCTGGGGCCTTACAAAGCCCAAATGGCATCCGCCTTAAAGCAAACGTCCCTTAAGCGCAAGTGAAAGTAGTCTTCTCCATATCCTCCAGGGCTATGATTTTGTTTGTAGCCCGAGTAACTATCCAAAAAGCAATACCACTCTCTACCTACCAACTTGTCGAGCATCTGGTCCATGAAGGGCATGGGGAAGTGATCCTTCAAAGTCCATCTATTCAGCTTTCGGTAGCCCATGCACACTCACCATCTCGTAATAGGTCGCAAAGGGACAAGTTCATTTTTCTCATTGGCCACCACTATTATGCCGCCCTTTTTTGGAACACATTGCACTGGACTCACCCATCTGCTTTCGGAGATGGGGTATACCACCCCATCATCCAGCCACTTGATAATCTCCCTTTTTACAGCCTCTTGCATGGGCGGATCAGGCCTTCGCTGGTGCTTGATACTGGGCACACAGTTATCCTCCAATTTGATCTTGTACGTGTATATCCCTGGAGGAATCCCTATGATATCTGCAATGGTCCAACCAATAGCTCTGTTGAACATTTAGAGAACTCCCAACAATGCGTTCACCTGGTCTTCCTGAAGATCTGTAGCCACAATCATAGGAAGAGTGTTATTAGTGCCCAAAAATGCATACCTTAAGTGCTGGGGCAGCTCCTTGAGCTCCACAGCAAAAGGCTCCTCAATAAACGATTTGGCTGGTGGTGTTGGCCTATTTTATAGGCCCAAGTCTAGCTTCCTGGGGTCAAATGGTCTGGTTCCCCTGCCTTGTAATGTATACATAGTGTCATTATACCCATCGACACCATCTTTTGGGAATTTCATTAACACTGCCGCTTGCGTGTCCACGATCATCTTTTCCTCGAGTGGAATCTCAAAAAAACAATCATCCTCTACATTCATGACAGACATCACTGCTACCCCTTTGGGTCTCTTCATTGCAACACACACACACACTACACTTTACCTCCTCAATGTTCAACCAAAAGATAAGTTCTCCACGCTCCATATCAACTAGTGCGCTGCCAGTCGCCTGAAATGGTCTTGTGAGGATAATGGGGACCTCGAAGTCCACTTTATATTCCAGAATGACAAAGTCTGCAGGGAAAATGAACCTGCCAACATAGACCAGCATGTCACACAAAATCCCCGCGGGCCTCTTCACTGATCTGTCTGCCATAAGTAGCCGCATGGTAGTGGGTGTGGGAGTCCCTAAACCCAACTGCTGGTACACTGCTAGCAACATTAAGTTTATGCTGGTACTCAAGCCATAGAGGGCTGGTGCAAAATCATAAGCTCCAATAGTGCACGGGATAGTGAAAGCTCCCAGATCGCCCTTCTTCTTGACCGGGGATCTTATAGCAATGACGCTACAGTGATGAAGATTGTTTGCCAGCTCGATCGTGGTTGTCCTCTTCTTAGTGACTAAGTCTTTCATAAACTTGGCGTATCTTGGCATCTACTCAAGTTCTTCCACTAGAGGGATTTTTATGGACAACTCCTTCAGTATAGACAAGAATTTTTGAAACTTGCCATCTTTAGCCTTCCCCAACCTTTGTAGGAATGGAGGTGGTGGCTTTGGGATGGCCGACAGGCACGGAGTAGTGGGATCGTCCAACTCTTTTGTCTTTTTAGCAATTTCAGGTTCCATTAGTGTTGCATCAATGTCGTTACCCCCGTCATCATCGTGCACCTGCACGGGGTAAGGTGCCTTGCCATCTACTTTATCAAGACCTACATCACAGGAAACAACAGGGTCAGAGAGTAGCTTATCGCTTTTCGCGGTGACCGTCATGTAGTGGCCATCATTTTTTGGATTTTGCACATTATCACTAGGATGTGACCCAGCTTTCCTTTGATTCAATGAAGCTGACAGTTGCCCCAATTGTTTCTCCAGTTGCTTGATTGAGGTTGAATATGATTCGACCAATTTTCGAACATTAGACATTTCTCCTTTTACATCTCGCACCCCTACCTCGGTGGACTCCGCCTTGTCAAGAACCTTTTCCATCATCTCCTCTAGTCTCGAGTTTCTGCCGCCCTGATTTTGGCGCTCACGATATCTATAGCAATCTCTATTTTTTCAGTTCCTTTAGTAGTTATCACGACCATAGTTCTGACCTTGGGTACCAGAGTTAAATGCCCGATAACCCCCATGACTGCCCAAGATGTGAGCCTCTTCATCATAATTGTAGCCTTGATCATCATACCTGGGCAGTGTGTCTATAACTTTTACTTTTTCTAGGCCTCCACCAAGTAGTCTCTTTGACCGTAAGTCGATCTGGGTCCACATATCGGCCATGTCTTGATCCTGTTCTTCCTCCTTTTTTCGTTGCTCTGTAGTCATCTCGAAGACCATCCTAGAGCAGTCCCATCTCTGGTGTACCATGCCTTGTTGTTCTTAGCTACTTGATCCAAGATCACCATGATGTCTGGGAATGTTCTAGACAGGTACGGCCCCCCCACATGTTGCATCAATGATAGGTTTAGTCACAAAGTTGCAAGACCTATAGAAGACTACTTTCAAGTGCTCATCTGTGAGATGATAGTTGGGGAATTGCTTGAGTTTCTGCCTGAACCTCTCCCAAGATTGATATAATGCTTCATTTGGTAGTTGTTTGTGATATCCAATCTCATCTTTGATCTTTAGTTGCCTCGACGCAGGGAAGAACCTCTTTAAGAATGCTTCTTTTAACTCTCCCCAAGTACGGATAGAATCATGGGAAGCTCATTCAGCAACTTTATTGCTTCACCTGATAGAGACAATAGGAATAACCTCAACCTCAGCGCTTGTTGACTGACTCCCAGAATTTTAGAAGATTGGCATGTCACCGAGAAATTCATAACATGCTGATTTTCGTCCTCAGTTGCAGCTCCACTGAACAGCCTTTTCAACTGCAACATTTGTAGCATAGTGCTGGTGATAGTAAATTTGACACTTGTAGGTAGTGGTGGCAACACTATTGCCCTAGTGGTTCCAGCACCTTCATCATCGTCATTCACTGCTTGGGAATACTGGAACCTTTGAGGCTTCAAAACTGGTTGCAACTACGGTGGTGGCACAAGTGGCACCTGTCGAAGTGGTGCTGCTGGTGGCACCCCATTACTGGTGAGGTCATCTTCACCCAAACCATCATTTCCCCTGTCTGTTGGATTCACTGCTAACTCTCTCAGCCTTGTTGCTTCGCAGTCCCGGGCGTTCATTTTGCGGATCGACTTGGTGAGTTCTGGGTCGTCGGGAATAAGTACCCTTGTTTTGGGTGTTTGGTATGCAACGTTGGTTCCCTACAATGAGAATAAAATAAATAAAAGTAAAATTATGGACTAGAAATACACATTGAAAGTAGAAACTAATAGACTATTACTTTGCCGCAGTCCCGGCAACGACGCAAAAATTTGATACGCCCAAATTTACACTCCAAAAGGAATTTGATACGCCCAAATTTACACTCCAAAAGGAATAGTAAAGTGGTCGTTGACCAAATATAGAACTCAACAAGAGTTGAGGTCGATCCCACAGGGAATGCATGAGAATACATCTATTAATATCCTTTTTTTAGATATAAGTTCTACTCCCAAGATAAAGATGCATGAAGTAAATGGGGGGTTTATGATGTTTCAACCAAATTCCTAATGTAAAGTAGCTAATGCATGTACGTTGACTACTGGGTTTCAAACAGTTGATGAGAAGCTAGGGTTGTGTTTCCCATGAAATCTAATACGATAACCAAAATTGACGCAATAAATCCATTCATAATTACATATACAAGATCAAACAAATTATATAACACCTAGTTCACCTCCCGGTCCTTCCTAGATGTATTTCACTCATCACCTTCTGATCTCAGAATGTGTACGATTTTAACCCTTGTTCTAGATCTCAGAATACTCTCACCTTTCGGTCTCAAGTACTTAGACTAGGTTAAAACCCCAAATTTCCATTGTAGAATCCTTTTCCTAATCACTACATCCCTTCCGGGCAAGTAACAAATACAGGCTTACCCTAACGCGTCGACTTGTTAAGGAAGAAGTTAAAGCAAAGAATACTACAATGTATACGATGATCAATCCCTAGAGTTCACCCCCAAATTTTGTTATCTTATTGAATTGTCATGGTTCCCACAACCCTAATTATGGGTTTAGCCTAGCATAATCAAAACAATCTGCCCACAACAATACAAAGGAATCATGATAAATAACTTACTGTTGATAGAATGATGAATTCACGTGTTACAATCTTTAAAGAGATGATCGAAATCCAAGAATTCAATGTAAATTCACACACAATAGTGTTCTATCTTTATTCTCTAACTCCAGTACTCCAATAATAATAAAAATAGAATAAGAAAAATATATATACAAGAAAAAACCTACTCTAACGTAAAATATGAAAATAGACGTCGGCATGGGTACAGGTCACTTGTACAGAATATGAGGATCCACACGGACAGTGAAATGGTCTGTGAGTCTTCACTGTATTGCATTCCCACATGTCGGCATGGTACGTGTAAGGGTTCACAGACCGTGAAACATCCCATGAACCTTTCCTTAAGGAATTCCTAGCAACACTTTGATCCCCCATCTTCACGGCCCATGTCATGGTCCATAGTTGGTCACATGGTCCTTGATGGGCACTGTCTCTCTCCACTTGTATGATTTTTATTATTTTTGACGATGATCCTTCCAACTTACGTCAATGTTAAGGAACGTGACACGACCCCTTTCCATTTTCACGGCGCGTGAAAGGCTTCGTGGGACGTGCCTTGGTCTCCTTCGTTCTTCAAGCGAAGTGTGAGGCCACGACGGACCTCATGGTCCATTGAGTGACACATGGACCGTAAAGGCACCTATGGTCCTTCACTTGGTTTAATTCACTGCTTCCTTCATCTAGGACAATCTATGTACCCTCCCACGGTCTGTCTAAGGCTACACGGGTCGTGAAGGCCTCCATATGCCAACACTTCAGCTCTTTTTCACTCTTTTTCTCACACCTCACTGATTTTTCCATGCCTTAACCATTTTCTTGAAAAATTATTAAATACACACTTCAAACCAAAAAATTCGCTTGAGAAAGTGCAAAATTTCTATGTTCAAAGCATCACAAGAGTCGTATTTCCATGACTCATCAAGAGTTGAGAGTTTGATTCATTGAGTTGAGTATTGAGATGAGTTTTGAGTCTATTCGTGCCTTGATATCCACCTTTACTCATCATTCGAGGACGAATGATCCCAAGGGAGAGATGATGTAACGCCTGATAAAATTACCGAAATACCCCTAGAGTAGGGTATGCGCGTAATGCATCTTCTCATACTCGTATGGAAAATCCAAGGCCATATTTGTGATTAGCATGAAATATTGAGTGGGAAAATAATCTTGGTCAATTTTTAGAGCAACCTGGTCAAAAGATAATTTTTCAATTCGAAGCGCAAACTAGTGTTGGTGCGCGACAGGAGCGCGATGTGCCTCCATCGCTGAGAAGCACTTATAGTTTCTTGAAAATTTTCTACCGAATTGATAAAACTCGTTCAGAAATATTTTTTAAAAAATACATTGTGCGCGACCAGTCCGCATCGTAGACTGGGTCTTTTTTCGAGCTGAAAATTTCTAATTTTTACAAGGGGCATTCCGGTCAATTTCAAACCCCTCCTAAACTCTATACATGATCTAATAAGGTCATTTAATGTAAAAAGGGTATAAAACCCCCATTCTAAGTCCTATTCCATAATCTAACAAGGCTGGGGCTTGAGGAAAGAGAGGAAAGCCTGAGGTAGAGAGATTTGAGAAGAAATCCTTGATGTGACTGGTTTATTGCTTCATCCCAGGTATGTAAGGCTAAACTAAAATCATGGGAGTGTTCTCTCATGTGCCCTATAGATGGTCATAGATGATTTGATGGTTCCAAGAGTCTACATACATGATCCTTGATGGATTTCCTGAAAATTGGTTTAACATCACATGTTTTTTTATATTGAGGATCATCATAAACTTGTTTTCTTGAGTTGAACATTTTCATGAGAATTCGCATAACCCTGCGTAACTAATTTGAATCGCATGCGTAATGATCTTGAGAATTAAGTCTAAAGCCTTGAGTTGAGATTGTCGATTGTGATGAGAGAATAATGATGAGTTGATAGAATTTTATCGCCTTACGAGTCTCTATAAATGAACTCTACCAATGTGTCTGTTCGATTGATTCCTAATGATTGTTCTAATCTTGAGTCATTGATGAGCTTAATTGATGAAAGGTTTAGAGTCCCTATGAGTTGATTGATGATAGGGTTAGAGTCCCTATGAGCTTAATTAATGAAAGGGTTAGAGTCTCTATAAGTTGATAGATGATAGGGTTAGAGTCCATATAAGCTTGATTAATGAAAGGGTTAGAGTCCTTATTAGATACCAATTGATGACGAGGTTGAGTCCCTATGAGATTGGTTGAGGTGGAAGTTTTATGAGCATTGAGTCATGGGATGAGTATTGAGCACTGAAAGAGTGAGAGTTAATCTGACTTGAACTCATCAAACTACGTCGCCAAACGTAGGTGAGGCTTAGAACCATAACATATATATTATGGTTCCTTCGTGAGTAACAGTCCCCAAAAGGAATAGCGGACCTGTTGAGTACTGATTCCATGTTGGGTGAGCCGATATGGTTTCAATCATTCCCTACTTGGCAGGTTTGGAAAGGCTGTGGCAACATCAGCATGATTGTTAAACATTCACTGACTCATAACTGATTGTTGTCGGATAAGAGAAACTCCCATAAATTTCCTACCTTGAGTACTCTGAGTTGAGAAGAGATGAGACGAGAGGAGGTGAGCTCCTCTAAGATAAGATAAGATTAGAGGAGGTGAGCTTCTTTGAGATGAGTCTGAGATTATACATGAGTTTTAGTTGTTGACGGGTCACTTGTCTACTCTTTATACTTGCATAGATAGACATTTGACAATATGATGTTATTTGATGAATATTTTTAGTTGATGTTGTTTCCATTTTATTCTGCCTGATTCTGTTTCACTCAGCTAGTTTACAAACCATTGATTCCAAATATTGATGTCCCCTTTGGACTGCATCATTTTATTACTCAAAGGTAGGTATTATAGATTGTCAACAAGCACTCCGTTGAAGATCTGAGATTCACACCTAATTGGTGAGCCTCTCCTATTCCAGAGGATCCACTACTTTTATTTTATCATGATTTTGAGTTAGATTGGACTATTTCTTCTCTTTTGATTTGGGTAGCCATGGGTCTGTCATTCGCACCACATTATTAGTGATAGAGGCTTCATAAATGATGGTTGAACGTTGATGTTGAGATCGTGAGCTAGTTCTTTCTTCTAGCCTTCATTTTTTTATATGTTCTTTTGAGAGTTTAGATGAGATGTGCCCATCATTTACTTATATTTTCTGTTGTTCAATAGAGTTTACTGGATTGAATGATGTGATGAGGCTAAGTGGTTCGCTTGGGGACTAGCAATAGTCTCTGAGTGCCGACCATGCCAAGGGTACCCTCCCGAGGCGTGAAACATCCCTACAGTGTGACATTACTAACCCTTACCTATTGTCCCAGTACAACCTCCCCTCGGCCCAGTTCGATTGATTAAACGAGAAACATTGATCTAATCCTGTTAATTAATATCTTTTCCTATTTATTACTACTTTGGTCCAGTCAGTAACACTAGGAGGGTTCTAATGTTTTCCACCTTTAGAAAGCATTCAAAATGAAGAGAATTAATTAATACATGCATGCACACTTTTCAAGAATTATAAATTATCCAGTTGTACCTTGTTAGTTCTTCATGGTTCCTATAACCTTAGTTGTGGATTTAGTAACTCATGACCAATGTAAATGCAAGACTTATGGATTTGAATAATATAATAGAGAACTTACACAATTAAATTAAGCACAAGAAAATCCAACTCTTCAATGAGAATCACTAGACTATAATTAGAAGATGAAATTAATGTTTACAAGTGTTTTTCTTTATTCTCTACTGTCTCACTGGTATTTCCTTCGTACTCTCCTATAGAAATAGCCTAAAAACCTATTTATAATGTTTAAAATACAAATCCAAAATAAAATAGGAAAACTGGGATGGCAAGCTCCACGAGGTGCTCTATGGGACACATAGGGATTTACGGTTTATAGCCGAGCTTCCGTAAACTATTGATTCAATTACGTACTTGGCTTTTACGACACCACTCTATGGCCTATAATAGGTTCTACGGCCCGTAGGGGGTTTCATCTGATGAAATTTTAGAAAGTCCTCAATCTCTAGTCCTCAGGCTACGAGATAAGGTCTATAGCTCGTAAAGTATTCTGCAGCCCATCTGCAAGATCGAGACTCAACTTCAGAAATACACCCTTTACTGGAAATATGAAACCATCTTTATGGCTCGTGGAATTTTCTACAACTCGTAAAGGGTCTTGTAGATCTTCGAATTAGGCAACTTCTGTATATTTTCCCCAAACATTGTGCCAACCCTGAAATCCTTTAAAACAAACATAAAAACACATCAAACCCACTAACATCGCATTGAGAACACACAAAATTTCAAGTTTTAAGTATCAAAAGTGTTGTATTTTGATAGCACATCAATGTTCCATGGCATGATATGAATTATGAAAAAGTGAAACATTTCCTAAAACGCCTTGTAGCCTCCTACCCATAGATGTGGCACGCTTCACACTCATGAGTATGACTCTACTTGACGCAGCATGTTGGACTCTGAGGACCATTTAAAAACCTAGTGCTCTGATACCATCTCTGTCATGACCCGGACCTAGGGTCTAGGAGTGACATGGCAAATGGGAACCCGGGAGCCCCGAAATAAGCCTCATAGCATCCATTTACACAACATCAGTTCGGAAGCGCATAATTAATAAATAGACACATTATTCTTAGAGAACAAGGCTTTGGACTCAAGCTATGAGGATGTCATAGGAATAAGGAGTTGAATGGATTCACATAGCACATAGTACATAAGAACTAAGGGGTGGTTAAGTATGACACACGCTATAGGGATAGAATGGGACATAAGACTTTTCATATTCACATATCTCATCATGAAAATATCATCATATCATCAACATCAAGAGATAGCCATAATCATAATCTCCATAAGCAAATAGCATAACACATAACAAGCCCTTACATAGAGTTTACATGATGTCCAACAATTCCTCTAAGTCATAGAATAGGACGAGGGCCAAGACATGACCCGGGCTCACCCTCAAAGTAAAGACACAAATGGAAAGTAGCATAACATGTAGATAGAAGGTGGATTGTACTTGGGTGATAGGACTCACCACAAGCAACGCTCACAATCCAAGCTAACCATCAAGAGGTGGGTGAAGATAGTCTCCGGTCCTTACATGGTTAGATCATGTAGACAAAGAGTATGTATTAGTAAGTTTGAATATACTATGTATGCAGGCATGCAATGCATATGAGCTCATTAAACTTACATTTAATGTTAGATGACAAGGGCATATATATAGGGAAAAGTATATAATAAAGACTAATATTTCAATATGACATGAAGTGCATAATACATGAATGTGAAAATACATTGCATATTAAGGGTTGGGACCTTAACTGACATAAAGCCAAGCGAGCTATCACTTGGCACTCTTTCGTCTACCCCATAACGGGTAAAGAGGTGACCTACTTGCCAAAGGTAGATCCATTAACATTTATCATCCACAAAGGGGCATCAACATAACCTATGGTCGGCAAATAGTTCAAGAGAAAGGAATACAAACACTTGGGGATAGACCGCCCTGCCTCCAATCCCATCAGTGCTAAGTGATCATCCCACAAGAATACATATACATATACATCTATTAAAACACACATAAGTCTTTCAAATCATTTACATGCATACTTAGGCGTAAAGGCCAAACATACTTCGTAATCATGCATACTTGGGGCTAAAAAGCAAAAACATACTTCATATCATACTTTCATGCATAGGAATAGCTCCCTTAAACACCTTCATGAGAAAGGAGAACAGACCCTTGGGGATATCTCGCCCTGCCTCCAACCTCAATCATTGCTCCTTAAACACAGTGGTGTAAGCAACCATATTTGCTCAAAGAGCCATAACATTGGCATTATGTGATCACATTCTTGTCATACCCATACTTTGCTTTGAAACATAAACATCATCATAATTAGGACTTAGCCCACATCATAAACTTCATGAAAACCATAGTCATGTATGCATTTGCCATGAATGAGATGGGAAAAGCATGGGCAATAGCAATTCAACCTTAAATCAACAATATAATATGAAATTCAAGTAAATCCATAAGCAAATTTACGTTCAAATCACAATTTAGGTTACCCGTGCTTAAATCAAGCTTTAAAGGGGACATGCACATTCAAATCTTCATAACATCAATGAAATTCAACATATTAGGGCTTAAATCACTTTAAAATCAACAATAAAACATAGATCATATCTCAATTGAATCAAATAAACAATAATCTTATAAACCCATATTTAAAGTAAGTCAAATTTCATGAAAATTCAAGTAAAAGAGTTTGGGGTCTTCATGGTTAAAAGGGAACATGAATTAATCTGCACACCTTAGTTAACCAAGAAGAAATAGGAAGCAATTTGATGAAGAAGAGAGCCTTTCATTAATCTTTAAGATAATCCTCCCGGGTTCACTTTAGTGGAGTTCTTAAGAGAGAGCTTGAATAAATCCTTAGTGTTCAATGAATTTGAATGAGAGAAGAAGAGTATAGGTCATTTCAGAGGTTTAGGATTGGTTAGAAAGTCATAAGCAACCCTTAGAAGTAGCAAAAATTACAAAAAACCATTCATGAAATGATCTTCAAAATGCTACTAGGTGTCCTGTGAAGAAGCTCCATGGTACGTGTAAAGAACCACGGATCATGCAGAGCACCCATAGAGGTCTCCTTAGCCAAAACAGGGGGAATAAAATACGGATGGGCTTTACTAAAATGGGCATAAATTCTTGATCCGAACTCGAAATTAGTTGACACCAGATGCGTTGGAAAGCCAATTCAAAAAGATTTATTTTGGTAGGTCGTAGGCCACCTAGTCCATTTTGTACTAAGAGATATGACCATTTAAAGTTGACCCTTCTACCGATTCATATGAAAAACTTAGTCAATGGAATACATTTGAACTTGGTTTGACGTAGGAGACCTATGATGACCCTAAACCAAATAAATAAGCTTGGATTGAAGGTTTGAAATTAAATTTAGCTTGATCTTGAAGGTTCCATGGAAAATCGTCTGACTAGAGCTTGAAAAGATTATTTGGAAAGTGCTTGAGCGAGTGAATGAGAAACTACGTGTTAGAATAAGAACAAATAGTAACGAAGGAGTGTAAACTGATTTAGGGGTTCAGTACAAGGGTCACATAGAATCGTGTAATGGTTACACGGACCATGTGGCCTTCCATGGTCCTACACTTAGACAAAATCTTCACTGATGAAGTTCCAAGACGGTGATTCCATACTTTGAAAATTTTCACACCAATGCCCATATGGAAGGACATATGACCTATGAAGGATCATACATATCACATGAGCTTCATGTGTGAAGTGACTTGGCCAAAATGTGGTTTTCAAGGCCAAAAATACTCACATAAGCCACTACACGACCCACAAAGTACCACACAAACCGTGTGCAGTTCATGTGGTGCAAGTCTTGTTCTTTAACACCAAGGTTAAGGCAAAAACTCTAAACTCAAGGCCAAGGGCCACCTCAAGGCTCCTCCACATGGCCCGTGGTGAGTCACATGGCCCGTGGAGGTGTCCATGGGGTGTCACCTTGGTCAAAACCTTTTGGAACCAAAACCCATGCACCATTAAAGCCATACGAAGTTTGGGCCTTTACATCATCTCCCCTTTGACAAAATTCATCCTCGAATATGCTAGAACAATGCCTGAAAGGCCTGACTTGAACATGAAATATCCAAACACAAAGACACAATGCGTATTTCATCACTTGAAAATGTTAAAGTCATTAAAAACAATATTAAAAAAAATCTTTAAGTCATTCTCATGTATGCATGTCATATCATGAAACTCAAGAGTGAGAATTAGGACCATTGAAAATATGAAGAACCTAATACCCTAGGCTTAAGTAGATTAGGAAATATGGGGTTATTGTTTCATCATGTCAAAACTTTGCCTCCCATGTAGCACTCTCCACATATTGATTTGTCCAAAGCACTTTAACCGAAGCGACATCCTTGTTGCAAAGCTGCTTCACTTGCCTGTCCAAGATTTCAACCGGGTCATCCTCATAAGACAAGTTCTCCTGAACCTCAACACCAACCAAAGGCATAATTATACTAGGATCACCAATCAATTTCCTCAACATAGACATATGGAAAAAGTGGGTGAATGGGACTTATCTTTATTGGCAAATCCAATCGATAGGCCACATTACTAATTCGCTCAACAATGTCATAAGGACCTACTTATAGGGGACTTAAGTTGCCCATCTTACCAAAATGCATTACACCCTCTATTGGAGAAATCATCACATACACCCTATCACCCGACAAGAAACTCAAGATCCCTCTCTCTAACATCCGAATAGGACTTTTGATGACTTTGAGCCATCTTCAACATTTCCTTAATAAATTTCACTCTTTCCATAGCCTCCAACACCGAATCTAGGCCTATAAAAGCCATCTCAAACCACCAACCAGAGATCTACACCTTCCACCATACAAAGCCTCAAATGATATAATAGACATAGGCACACCATGTAACCTAACAAACTCTCACATATATAACTTAGCATAGTCATTAGCATTGAAAGTTGTCTTAACAGGTACGGAGTGAGCCAATTTGGCCCTTCTTTCAACAATTATACACATGGAGTCAAATTGCTTCAAGGTACGGGGCAACCCAATCACAGAGTTCATATTCACATCCTCCCATTTCCAATAGGAATTTCAATACCTTGAGCCAAATAATCGGGCCTTTGATGTCCACCTTCACCTGTTGGCAATTAGAGCGTTCGGATACAAGTCTATCTATGTCTATCTAAATATCATACCACCATTACATTTCCATTAAATCATGATATCTCTTGGTAGATTCTGGATGTATAGAGAAGAGGCTTGTGGGTTTCACTCCTAATCACCTCCTTAAGACCATCAACATTCAGAACATACAATCAATCTTGGTACTGAATTACACCATCTCCCCCTACGATAAAACTCTTACTTCTTTTTGGCAACGAACCACTTCAACATAACCACTGACAGGTCTAAGTCTTGCTTTGCCTTGATATCAACAACCATAGAAGATTCAGCCCCATTCTGAACATGAACAAAACCATCATTAGATTCACTCATCCCAATTCCCCCAATCTCGTCAAATAGTGCATATCCTTCACTGACTCCCTTTTGACCGTATCCATAACATCAGCTACAATATCTTTCTTGCCCAGATCTCATTAATGGCACAAAGTAACTTTCCCTATTCAGTAGAAAGGGATGGAGATAGGAAATCTTAAGACACGTTCCATGGCATGGTATGAATCATCAAGAAGTTAAACATTTCCTAAAACACCTTATAGCCTCATATTTATCAATGTGGTGCACTTCACACTCATGAGTAAGACTCTACTTGACGTGCCATGTTGGACTCTAAGGACCATTAATAAACCTAGTACTCTGATACCATCTCTGTCATGACTCGGACTTAGTATCTAGGAGTGACATGGCGAATGGGAACCCGAGAGTCCCCAAACAAGCCTCATAGCATCCATTTACACATCATCAATTTGGAAGCACATAATTAATCAACAAGAACATAATTCTAAGGGAACGGGGCTTCGGACACTAGTTGTGGGGATGTACTAGGAATCAGGAGTTGTATGGATTCACATAGCACATAAGAACGAAGGGTTGGGTAAGTATGACTCACACTATGGGGGTAGAGTAGGACTTGGAACTTTTTACATTTCCACATCTCATCATAAACATATAATTATATCATCAACATCAAGACATAGACATGATCATAGTCTCCATAAACAAATAGCATAACACATAACAAGCCCGTACATAGAGTTTACATGATGTCCAACAATGCCTCTAAGTCATGGAATAGGACGGGGGCCAAGACATATCTCGAGCTCACCCTCAAAGTAAAGACATAAATGGAAAGTAGCATAATAGGTAGATAGGAGGTGGCTTGTCCTTGGAATATAGGACTCATCACAAACAATTCTCACAAGCCAAGCTAACCATCAATAGGTGGATGAAGATAGTCTTCGGTCCCTACATGGTTAGATCGTGTAGGAAAAGAGTATGCGTTAGCACATTTAAATGTATTAAATATGCAGGCATGCAATGCATATGTACTCTTCAAAACCCGCATTCAATGCTAGATGACAGGGGAACATATATAGAAAGAAGTACATAAGAAAGACTAATATATCAATATATCATGAAGTGCATGATGCATGAATGTGAAAATACGTTGCATATAACGGGACTTAACCAACATAATACCAAGTGAGCTATCACTTGGAACTCCGTCGTCTACCCTTCAACGGATAAAGAGGTGGCCTACTTATCAAAAGTAGATCCATTAACATTTATCATCCATAAAGTGGCAGAAACATAACCTATGTTAGGCACATTGTTCAAGAGAAAAGAGTACAGACCCTTGGGGATAGCCCGCCCTACCTCCACTCCCATCGGTTCTAAGTCATTATCCCAAAAGAATATATATACATATATGTGCTTGTTAAAGAGACATAAGTCTTTCAAATCATTTACATGCATACTTAGACTTAAAGTCCAAACATACTTTATAATCATGCATACTTGGGCTAAAAAGCCAAAATATACTTCATGCCATACTTTCTGCATCAGAATAACTCCTTTAAGCACCTTCATGAGAAAGGAGTACAAACCCTTGGGGATATCCCGCGCTGCCTCCAACCTCAATCGGTGCTCCTTGAACACAGTGGTGTAAACACCCATAATTGCTCAGAGAGACATAACATAGACATTATGTGATCACATTCTTGTCATACCCATACTTTGCTTCGAAACATAAACATCATCATAATCGGGACTTAGCCCACATCATAAACTTCATGAAAGAGTTTGGGGTATTCATGGTTGAAAGGGACCATGAATCAGTCCCACATACCTTAGGTAACCAAGAAGAAATAGGAAGAAATTTAATGAAAAAGAGAGCTTTTTCCTTAATCTTCAAGACAATCCTCCAAGGTTCACTTTATGGGATTTTATAAGAGAGAGCTTTTTCCTTAATCTTCAAGACAATCCTCCCGTGAAGAAACTCTATGGTCCGTGTAAAGAACCCCGGATCATGAAGATCACCCGAGGAGCTCTCCTTAGCAAAAATAGAGGGAGCACAATACGGACAAGGTTTATAAAAATGGGCATAACCTCTTGATCTGAACTCAAAATTAGGTGAAACTAAATGCTTGTAAACCTAATTTAAAGAGCTTAAATTCGGTAGGTTCTAGGCCACCCAAGTGTTTTGTGATAAGAGATTTGACCATTTAAAGTTGACCCTTCTATCGCTTCATATGCAAAACTTAGCCAATGGAATATCTTTGAACTTGGCTTGATGTAGGAGACCCATGATGATGCTAAACCAAATAAATAAGCTTGGATTGAAGGCTTTAAAGTGAATTAAGCTTGAGCTTGAAGGTTCCATGGGAATCTTCTGCCTAGAGCTTGAAAAGAAGATTTGAAAAGCGTTTGAGCGAATGAATAAGAAGCTAAGTGTTATAATAAGAACGAACAATAACAAAGGAGTATAAACTGATTTATGGGTCCTATACAAGGGTCACACGAACCGTGTAGGGTTCACATGGACCATGTGGCCTTTCATGGTGCTATACTTAGACAAAATCTTCACTGACAAAGTTTTGTGACGGTGATTCCATACTTAGAAACTTTTCACACCAATGCCCATAAGTAAGGTCATACAACCTGTGACGGATCATACAGATCGTTTGAGCTTCATATGTGAAGTGCCTTGACCAAAATGTGGTTTTCAAGGCCAAGGCTACTCACACCAACCACCACACGACCTATAAAGTGCCACAAGGACCATGTGAGGTTCAGGTGGTGCAATCCTTGGTCTTGAACTCCAAAATTAAGGCCAATACTCTACATACAAGTCCAAGGGCCACCTCAAGGATCCTCTACACAGCCCGTGGTGAGTCACATGGCCCCTGGAGGTGTGCATGGGGTATTACCTTGGTCAAATTTTTTTCGAAACCAAAACCTATGCACCATTAACACCATATGAAGTATGAGTCCTTACAGGGGCAATCATCCTAGATACTAGAATGTCACATAATAAATACGTAACATGGCATCCAACAGTACCTCTAGTTATACATTGAACAGGGACCAAGACATGTCCCGCACTTATCCTCAAAAGTAAATTACAAAAGTAGCAAAGTCTTAACATAAGTACGGTAGATAGAAAATGGAGTTACTCAAGTTTGGTTTACTCAATAGAAGTCCGAAAGGTTTGATGAAGGTACTATTGATTAGGATATATTTAAGGCCTCTTTCCTTGATTGTTTATTCCCACTTGAGTTAAGGGAAGCTAAGGTGATGGAATTCATGAACTTGAAGCAAGGCTCAATGGGCATGAGGGAGTATGCCCTCAACTTTACCAAGTTGTCCAAATTTTCTCCTTCCTTGGTAGCTGACTGAAGGGCCCACATGAATAATTCACCTTGGGTGTGTCTGACTTAGTAAAGATGGAGTGCAAGGCTGCCATGCTCATTGAGAAAATGGATATCTCTAGACTCGTGATATAAGCTGAAAAAGTGGAGAGTGAGAAGTTGCAAAAAATGAGGACAAGGAAGTCCAAGAGGGCTCGATATGATGGTGGATTTTCCTATAGTTAGTCCAGTGGTGGTCGATTCCATCAAGGTCAAGGGTCTTTAAAGGTGCTCCTCAAAGGATTGATAAAGAGAAAGGGGCCAATTCTAAAGCCCAAGGTAAATTTGTGAAAGTTGGTGATAATCCTCCTAGGTGCCCCAAGTGTGGAGGAACCATGTTGGTGAATGCTTGAGAGGTACCAATGCATGCTTCGATTGTGGGAAGATGGGACATAAGATCGCCGAGTGTCCTAATATGCCTAATAAAGGTGAAGAAGAGCATCCACAAGGTCACGTAGCTCAAAGAAGGCAAGTGCAACAAGGTGCCCAAGATCAAGGTGGTGGTCCGCGGGGTAATTATTCTATGCTTTGATTGCTAGACAAGAGGTTGATGAGGCTCTTGATGTGGTTACCAGTATATTTAAAATCTTTGATCATGATGTGTATGCTTTTCTTGACCCGGGTGCCAATATGTATTTCGTTACTCCTTACCTTGCCATAAAGTTTGATGTGTCTCTAGAAGTTTCTTTTTAGCCTTTTTCAGTCTATACTCTCATTGGTGAGCTAATCCTAGACAAAAAATGTATAGAAATTATCTCGTTTATGTCTTACATAAAGTCTTCCCATGTGATCTACTTGAGCTTGATATGGCGGATTTTGATATAATTATTGGTATGGATTGGTTTGATGCATTCTATGCCTCTATTGATTGTAGAACTCGTAAGGTCACATTCCAATTCCCTAATGAGCCTATCCTAGAATGGAAGGGAACCAATTCTATGTTCCCTAGGGAAGTTTGTCTCTTATGTGAAAGCTATAAAAATGATTTCCAAAGGTTGTCTATATCATGTTGTCCAAGTTATGGATGTTATATGTTCCTACTCTTGATTCGGTCCCCATAGTAAATGAGTTCTCTAATGTCTTTCCAATGATTTACCTGGTATTTCTCCCATAAGGGAAATTGATTTTGGTATTGATATCTTTCTTGACACCAAACCTATTTCTATACCTCCATACCGCATGGCCTAGACAGAGTTGAAGGAATTGAAGGAATAATTAAAGGACTTGCTTGATAAAGGGTGGGTGGCTCTCGTATTATTTGAAAGGAAAAAGGATAGTTCACTTTGGATGTGTGTGGATTATTGATAATTAAATAAGGTAAGGTAACCATCAAAAACAAGTATGAACTTCCTAAGATTGATGACCTATTTGATTAGCTACAAGGTGCAAGTGATTTTTCTAAGATAGATCTCTGATCCAGATATCACCAATTGAGAGTGAAGGAAGATGATATTCCAAAGTCGGCATTTAGAACTCTCTATGGTCATTTTGCTTTTTTGGTTATGTTATTTGGACTAAGAAAAGCTCTTATCGCTTTCATGGATTTGATGAATAGGATCTTCGAACCATACTTGGTATGTTTGTGGTGGTATTCATAGATGATATATTGGTGTTCTCACGGGATGTAAAGGAGCATGAAGACCATTTGAAGATTGTGTTGCAAACTTGAGAGATAGATAACTATTTTCCAAGCTTAGCAAGTATAAATTTTGGCTAAGAGCGGTTGAATTTCTTGGTCACACTATCTCAAATGATGGTATTAGAGTTGATCCAAAGAAGACTGAGGCTGTAAAGAATCAGCCTAGACCATTGTCTCCATCCGATATTAGATGCTTTTTGGGTCTGGTAGGATATTATAGAAGGTCTGTTGAGGGGTTTTCCTCCATTTCTTCTCTTTTGACAAGGTTGGCCTAAAAGAAGCTAAAATTCCAATGGTCTGATGAATGTGAGAAGAGTTTTAAATTGTTAAAGGATCATCTTACATCGGTTCCTATACTGATATTTTCTGAAGATCCGGATGGTTTTGTGGTGTATTGTGATGCCTCACATATAGGCTTGGGTTGTGTCTTGATGCAACATGGAAAGGTCATTTCCTATGCTTTAAGACAATTGAAAGTGCACGAGAAGAACTATACAACATATGATCTTGAGTTGTTGACTATTGTGTTTGCATTAAAGATTTGGCGACATTACTTCTATGGTTACATGTTGACATATTCACTGATAATAAGAGGCTGCAATATGTGTTCAGCCAAAGGGATTTGAATTTAAGGCAAAGAAGGTGGTTGGAATTATTGAAGGATTATATTATGAGTGTGACGTATCACCCTGACAAGGCTAATGTTGTGGCTAATGCATTGAGTAGAGTGTCTATATGAGAGTGGAAATAAAGAGTTGGTCAAATAATTACATTGTTTGTCTTGTTTGGGTCTGAAGCTAAACAACTCGAGTAATAATGGTGTGTTGTTACTAAATGGGGCGAAATCATTCTTGATGGAAGAAGTTAAAGAAAAACAAGACATGCATCCTACCTTGGTTGAATTAAAGAAGTTGGTGGCTGATAAGAAGATAGAGGTCTTTTCCCAAGGGGGAGATCAAGTATTGTGTTACCAAGGGCGATTGTGCATACCCCATTTAGATGGACTAAGGGAGAAGATACTTGATAAAACTCATAAGTTCAAGAATTCTATTCATCTGGGATCCACCAAGATATATAGGGATGTGAGAGAATTGTAATGGTGGAATAGCATGTAGAAAGACACAGCAAGGTGTGTGATGGGATGTGCAAATCATTAACAAGTAAAAGTAGAATACCAAAGACTCGGTGGTTTGACTCAAGATATTGAGAGACCAACTTGGAAATGGGCGATAGTGAATATGAGTTTCATCATGGGTTTGCCAAAGACTAGAAAGAAATTTGATTCAATATGGGTGGTTGTGGATAGAATGACGAAAACAAATAACTTTTTATCGGTGAAGACTTCTTATGGTGCTGAGGATTATGCTAAGGTTTATATCCAGGAGTTGGTGAAGTTGATGGGGTACCATTGTCCATTATATCGGATAGAGGTGCTCAATTTACTTCTTATTTCTGGAAGTCATTCCAAAAAGACCTTGGTGCGCGGGTGAAGTTAAAACTGTATTTCATCCTCAAATGGATGGACAAGTCGAAAGAACAAGATAAACGTTGGAGGATATGTTGAGAGCTTGTGTGCTTTATTTCAAAGAAAGTTGAGATGATTTTATTGATATGCTTATAATAATAGTTTCATTCAAGTGTTGGTATGGCTCTGTTTGAAGCGTTGTATGGTAGACGGTATAGGTCACCGGTGGGATGGTTTTGGACCAGATTTGGTAGTTGATGCTATGGAGAAGGTGAAAGTCATAAGGGAAAGGTTGAAGGCTGCCAAAGTCATCATCATATGTCGATGTTTGGAGAAGAGAACTGGAGTTTGATGAAGGTGATTGGGTGTATTTGAAGGTTTCCCCAATGAAAGGGAGTGATGTGTTTTTGTAGGAAAGACAAATTGAGTCCTAGATATGTAAGACCTTATAAGATAGTGAAGAGAATGGAGAAGGTAGCCTATGAGCTAGATTTGCTAATAGAATTAGCTATGGTACATACGGTGTTTCATGTTGTGATGCTAAGGGAATGCTTGGTGAATCCTTATTCTATTATTCCATTGAAAGTCGTGTTTATTGAGGAAAAATTCACTTATGAAGACACTACAACATTTTTGGCTTTTAAGTACCCTGACTAAGTGTGGCCTAAACTATAAAAAAGTGTTGTCTTTGATCAAAGGCAACACTTTTTGGCTTTAGGCAACACTTTTGCAGGGGGTGGCCTAAAGAAGCGTTACCTTTGACTTTAGGCAACACTTTGTAGGTGTTGCCCAATAGCTACACTTTAAAAGCGTTGCCCATGGGGAGCAAAAGCAATGCTTTGTAATAGCTATATAACAACACTTTTACTACATACTACTACATTTTTAAGTGTTGCCTCTTCATACTTATTGGCAACACTTTCGAAGTGTAGCCATTTATAACATCTCTAAAACAACACTTTAAAGTGTATCCTTTGCTGATATCCATGTCATAATTGACGTTCAATTTTGAAGTTTTGCAATATTGACTAAAAAAAATTTATATGCCAAAATTTTCTTATTGAATTTTTTTTTATATATATACTAATCACACTACGCATAATTTTGCTTACAAATAATTAAATATATAGATATGCAATAAACTTCAAATAATAATGTCTTACAAATTCTTATAAGAGTCTTTTAAAGATGTGTATACTCGCAATGAATTCCACAAAATCAATTGTATTTAAACTCTAAAAATAGTGCAAAAAATCTTCCTATTCATTTCAATAAATCAAATTGACTTGTGGCCGCCATTCAAATTTGATCTCTCGCATTTTCCTACACATTAAAAAAATAAAACAATTAGAGAGAAATCAAAACAAATGAAAGATAAAAAACCAGCATTGTTGGAGCTTTGTTGAAACAACATTAATGTTGAAACAAATCAAAACAAAAAACAGCATTGTTGAAACAAATGAAAGGTAGAAATGTTTAGAGTTGAACCATACATCATTGCAGTAACATAAACAACAACTGAAACATTTAGTAACATCATTGCAATAGTAACATAAACTGAAGTAACATCAACAACAACTGAAACATTCAGTAAGCCTCACGCACACAAGGATATTCAGTAAGCCTCACGCACACAACTGAAACATTCAGTAAGCCTCACGCACACAACTGCAGTAACATTATTGCAGTACCATAAACTGCATGAATCTGATTTTCAAGAATTTCAACTCTATTTATTGTTACTCCAATCACTAGAGTTAACAAATTTGTCACTTAAAGGACATTCAGATGCCACTTAAAAGACATTTAGATGTGGCACAAAGAATAAAATAATATTGATGGATTGAGTTTGTAACTTAACTTGATATGAGTGTTTATAGCATGTTGATGAGAAAAGGTTCAAAATAGTCTATCATCTTTGGACTAGGCTCAAAATTTTTAAAAGAAAAAAAAACAACTCTAGAAGAACCATTCAAACTCTTCATACAAAGTTGTCAAGAAAAAACAATTTCCTGACAATGACCTTCACCTTCTAATTGTTCATTTCCATGCCATCATTTCTTGTTTTCTACAACAAAATCCATAGATATATGATGAAAAACTTCTAATTGAACTGTAAATCAACAAAATTCATTCCTACTCAGTTAGCAAATTCGAAATGAGAATTTTTTTATTCTGCCTCATTAATATTATTGCTTTTTTTCCTGTTTCTGCTCATTTTTACCACAACATTTTTACAATTCCACGTTCTTGAATGATCACCCAGGACTCAGTCATTTAACTTTCCTATGTCAAATGATTACACTAGTCATTTAAACATTCTGAAATGTTCAGCTTGGAATAGTATCAATGTAATCTGCCAGACTACCATCCTCCTAACTCCTACCCCCGCGATTATCACTGAATCCATGAATCCCCTTGAAATAGTCATTTGGTACCTAGGAGACGTGAGTGCAACATAATCTGATGCTTCAAATCGAACTGTAAATCAACAAAATTCATTCCTACCCAGTTTGCAAATTCGAAATGAGAATTTTTTTATTCTGCCTCATTAATATTATTGCATTTTTCCTTGTTTCTGCTCAGCTCTCAAGACTTTTCAAAATCGAAGGATTGGCTAAAATCCAACAATGTTCTTTTCTACTAAATGTAGTCATACTAATCCATGCATGAATTTTCAATGGCATACATACATATTAATGATATGGGAGATTTTATCACAGCCTGTTCAATTTACAACTTTTGACTTGTACTAGCTATCACTTGGTTAATGGAACAATATCTTTTAATGAAAAAAAACAACCGGTCAACAGAATATCTACCCATCTCACAAGAAGCCTTGCTGGTATAATGAACTTGGAAACATTCAGTTAGAAACATATTTACATACCAAGTAATTGTTGCTTATAAACATTGGAAGTCCTTAACAACTTGGACAGAGACAAGCTCCAAACACCAAGATTCAAACACCAATTTTCACAAAGATACACAAAATGAACAATTCAACATTGTTGCAGCTTCAAACACCATACCCACTAAATTAAGTCACTAAAAATACACAAAATGAACACTTTAATATTGCTACAGCCTTAATTTAATTTTCAGCAGTATGCAACTTCAGAATCAATGTAAGATTAAAAAAACCAATGTGGATTGAGTGTTTGAATTATTAATCCACAACTTTTTGTATAAAAATACCCTTTAATCAGTTCATAGAAATTAGTGGAGTCGCACACAGGAGCATGAAACATTGGGTAACAAGATTACAACACAGGAGCACTGAACTCTCACAGATTCTCAATCATATAAGATATAGTTCTTTAGGATAAAATACCTTTCGAGTTAAGAACCAAAGCATGAGTTGATCCAGAAGAATATGGAAGATTTTGACCTCTTTCCACTTGTGCACTACTTGCATCAGCAGGTGAAGCAAGATTAGATCCGACGCACGCGGGTATATCTTGAAAATTCAATCCTGGGTTGTTTTGCAACAATTGGCTAAACAAATTTCGCATTTCCTCTCTCATTTCTTCCTTTAGAGAAGTTATTTCATTGGCATGCTTTTGTTTAAGCTTGTTAATTTCCTTCTCCTTTTTTAGAGAACTTGTTGTCAGTGATCTACCATAGCATCTAAGTCGACCAGGCTGTTCCTTTCCAAACACTGCCTTAAATGCATCATCTGGTGTTTCTCCAGCATTTTGGCGATTATGAAGTTCAGCCTATCAAAGAAATTCACATGGCACAGTTAAATTTAAGTACTACTTTTTGTTCAACCAAAAGGAGTTTATGATTCATTTAGCGAAGTCACACTCTCCACAATATAAATATTATAAGTATGAATAAAATTAACCACTAATCCACTATAAATAACTTACTATTGCAACTTGGGTATCAGCCTGAAGTTCTTTTCCTTTCTTTGTACGAGTTGCAATAAACATTTCAGACTTTGATGGTTCCTCATTGTTTTCTTTAGCTGCACGCTACAAATTAAACAAAAATGAATTTTAAAAAACATCAACATGTTCTAGTAAAGTACCAAAATATGAAATTCAAATTTTACAAAGTGTATGTTAATTAGTATTACCAATGCCACGCGTATTCTTGCAAAATTAATCGGTCCCATTCGATGCCTCCACTTTTGTTTTTTTCTGTTTTGGGAATTCACCTCAGAGATAGCCTAAATTTCAATACAAAAAGATGTATTAATTTATAAATAAAAAAATAAAGAATAGAGATGACGCAAAATATGTCAAAGAAAAAAATGCACTATTTTAGCCCGACTTGGATAGTTGGATGCTTCCAATACTCGATCAACTGATGAAATTGAACTTCAGGTATATCATCAGGCCGTTTTGCTAACATATCCTCAATAGTGCTATTTTTATCAAAAAATCTCTCTTTAATACTTCCCTTGTGTCGCCTCCAAGCCTCACGAAGACCTGTCATCACCCACTTCTGTCCTTCTGTTGGAATTAAGAATTTGGACTATGCAAAATAGATAAATATTTAGCTTCAATCAATAATAAGCATGCAATGATATATAAAATCTCAAAGTTTATTGTTCTTACATTGACATATTCCCACATGCGCTTTTTAGTAACATCTGGCATTGCATGCCAACTAGTGTAAATCAAGCTGATAAATCTGGGATTCCTTGCAATTGTTCCTAGAAAGTAGGTTAGATCAGACACGATCTTATCAGTTGGTCCCACTGCTTGTCCTTTATCAAATGTCACCTCCTCTCTTTCTTCCATATTTCTTGCATGAATTTTCTTACCTGTTGTTTGTCCTCGAACATTTTTCTTCTCCGATATTCCTAGATTAATGTAACAACTTCCAAATAAGAAATTTCATTTATAATGAATAATAAATTTTACAAAGTTTAAGATATACCTTTTGTACTACAATCGATGTCAATTTCCTCATCTATAGGAGACCCATCCTCATCAATTTCTTCTTGATCCACAAAATCATCCAATACTTTATTATGTTCATCAATAAGAGGAGCATGCATACATTCGACATCATCTGTTGTGCGGTTATCACATTTCATTTCATCACCTAGGCGTGTTCTTTGTTTTTTCAGAAACTGATCGAGATCAGTAGCCGGTAGCACCGACTTCCTCTTTACCTGTTTGAAGTTCGGTAGCTCATCATGAATATCATGTTGTTCATTTATTCCCTGTTCTTTCAGAAATTGATCAAGAGTGGTGGCCGGTAAGACTGACTTCATCTTCATCTGTTTGATATTTTGCAGCTCATGAATATCAGGTTGTTCCTCCCCTTCACCTAGTGTTGTATCAATCACATGAGAAGTATTAACATCTGCCTTTGAAGATGGTTGGAACCTAGAGTTTTGCATAGGAAATTTGACTCCTTTCTTTTGAATGGAAACTCCAGATTGAAGCAACCTTTGTATATTTTGCCCTCTCCCTGCAATCATATGTGAAGTACTAAGCTCTTCCATTGAAGACAATTGAGTCACTGCTTTGTGCCTAAACAGTTTACTCTTTTCGTCTTGTGGAATGGACCCCTCAAGATTCTGTCTTTTATGCGCTATTGGTGCATGCTCTTTCCTCAGTTTATCATTGTCTTGTTTTTCAAGTTGTTCTCTCTTAATCTTAAACTTTTTGATCAATTCAGCGCTTGATCGGTATTGCATATCAGAATTCACATTCTTCAATGGACTTTGAGCTTTGTTCGGATTCGGGACCTTTTTCTTTAGTATTCTTGTCTGATTCATTTTTGTCTTCTTCTTTTAATCTCTTACTTTATGTACCTGCAAAATAAATAATGCGTTAAGGACTTGTGAAATAAAAGTCCTTTTATGGATTGCTGCTTCACCTTTTATGGATGCACCTTTTAACAATACAAAGTTAAGAGTATTTGATGATTCTCTTTCTTGTTTAAGATAAATCAGAAGTACTTATGTGTATTCTCTATATCACTATTCCCCATTCTACAAGAAGATAGACACATCCTTAATCTTTGTAGCCATCTATGTAGATGATGTGCTGATCACAGGAACAAACATACATGAAATAACTGACTGAAACACTTCATGTCAGTTTTACAATCAATGATTTGAAAAAATTACACTATTTCCTAAGATTGGAGACATTGTACAAGGATGATGGGTGGTAATATCACAAAGGAAGTTTCTTCTTGATCTACAAAAGGAGTTTGATTGCCACAATTTCAGTACTCTCAGCTCTCCTCTTGATTCAAACATCAAACTAAAGGCTAAGGAAGGTGATGTTGTCAGATCCTGCTTATTATAGAAAATTTGTTGGAAAACTCAACTTCTTGATAAATACTAGACTGGACATTGCATATTGAGTCCAACACCTCAGTCAATTCATGAATAAATATAGACAACCCTATCTGCAGGTTGCTATACACATTCTCAGGTAACTGAAGAAGGACCCTACACTTGGCATTTTCCTGTCCAACAAATCTGATTATAATATAAAGGCCTACTGTGATTCTGATTGGGATGCATGCCCTGACCCTAGAAGATCTATGTAAGGCTATATTGTACTGCTTGGAGATAGTCCTATAAGCTAGATATCCAAGAAATAAGAGACTATTTCCCTCTTATCAACTGAGGCAAAATATAGGGCTTTAAGAAAGATGGTAGGTGAATTGGTGTGGTTGAGTAGACTCCTTACTGAGTTTGATATCCCCTTTCCTACTCTAATTTATGTTTACTATGATAGCCAATCAGCTTTGCACATTGTAAGAAATTCAATTGTTTATGAGAGAACTAAATATATTGCAGTGGATTGTCATTTTGTCGGGACAAAACTCAATGAGGGCCTTGTATCTCTTCATCACATTAGGACTGGACAACAACTTGTTGACATACTCATAAAGGCATTGACTTGTATCAAACATGCATTGAAGAACATTTCAAATTATCCTTATAAGCAGTAAAACAGGTGTCCACAATTGGCAGTAGAGCAGAAAGCGAGAAGGGAACACATTGAAGAACATTTTAGAAGGGAACACGTCTTATTTATACCTATTTAAGCATTTTTTTTTCTTTCTGTATAAGCATCCTTATCATTAACAAGGCATTTATCCTTGTTTTGAAAAAAGTAGGAATACTCAAAGTACAAACCTTTAACTTGAATGTCAGGATGAAGCCCAATTCCTTGTTCAATCGCACAGCCGGAGGCTGTTTGCTTAAATCAATTCCTGGTCTTTCCGGTCTAGTTACACCAGCAGAACTCACATGCACAAACCTGCAGAACAGTAAAGTTAGAAGTTAGCACAAAACTGAAAAATCAAGGAAGAATGCTGCACTACTTCAAGTTTAATCACAGACCAAAAATAAGGAATAAAAATCTACTGCTTCAAGTTAAAACTAACAATATAAAAGTGGGATCCAGAATCCAACCTGGGAGTAATGGGATCCTTAAGATAAGGTTTGAGAAAAAAATCATCAAAGAGGCTTCGCCGAGGCTTTTTCACCTATCAAAGTGGTCAATGAGCTTTAAGAGCTTGAAATGAGCAGCAGTTCCATCAGGTTTAAATCCATATGTCTATAGATATATGTAGAAAACAAATTATGTAAAAAAAACTCATATTCTGAAAATAGATTCTGAAAACAGGACCCTTAACGCATACCTACACTTGATTATTTTTTAAATCAAGGATGAGGTGAGGTGAGTCAGATTCTCTAAAAAACACAAAACAAGAAATTAAAGATAAAATGGCATGTACTATAGCTAATTCTTTTTGTATGTGCAGCCAACAAAATACCCAAAGAGCGCAACAAACTCATTTCTAGATATTAAATATCTAAAAGTCTTGTACTAGAAAAGTATTCAAATAACAAAACGAGTGAATTAGAAGTATAAAGTCATCCAAAATAACTAAAACTTATGGTGTGTCATCTTCGAACTGCGCTTCAGAATCATCTTCAGACTCATCTTCAAATTCATTTTCAGACTCATCTTCAAACTCATCTTCAGACGTGCCTTCAAACTCCTCTTTGGATTCTACTTCCAGTTGTTGGGCAACAAATTCCTCCGGAGGCACATCAATAATTGTTGCTGGTAGATCAATCCTTGTTAAGAGAACTTCACCGGTATCTTCTGGTATAGATGGTCCCATCAATTGTTTAGAGGGTTCATTTTCATAACTTTGTGGGACATTAGATTCAACTTGATCGCCCATGTTAAACAAGTCTCTCGGAATCGTCTTCATAGCATAATATCGATCTTGATCATATGGATCTTGCACATAGAAGCATTGGTGTACTTGAGACGCAAGCACAAAAGGCTCTTCTTGAGAGCATTTTTTGTTAAAGTAGACATAAGTAAGGCCATAAATATCACTTTCAACCTCATACCAATCACATTTAAATAAGACAACCTTAAAATGACCATAATAGTCTAACTCAACTATATCAACTATTCTTCCATAGTAAGTCAAATCTGCATCAATCGGATTTTTATCCTTTGTGCTTGCAAAACTTTTAGTTGAGGCAACTACTGTAACACCACTATTTTGTGTTTTACGCCTTGCATCACGCTGTCTTGTGTGGAATCTATATCCATTGATAAGATACCCAGAATATCTTTTAGCAACTGAATTGGGTCCTTTGGATAATTGTTTCATCAAATCAGGCATATCCTCTTGCAAAGCACGAGTTTCAAACCATTGAGAGAAGTTTTGACTATGATTCTTGGCCCTACTCCATTTGGATTTTCGCAAGTGATTATTAAGTTCCCTTTCATTCTCTCTACATAAAAGATATTTTTTTGTTAGAACGATAAATGAAATAACTTAAAAGTTAATTCTACTAAACAAAATACTATAATTCAATTAAAGTACCTAATATACTCTTCAACCTCATCACAATTGCCCAACAGATATGCATGTGCCTGAGTTAGTGACTTATTATCCAAAATAAATGGATCAGTTTTCTTAGCTCCTAAAGGACAACCTCTGTTAGGGAAGAAACTGAAAGTTGTTGTATCACCCAGACCACATTCATCATTATTTCGAGCTCTTCTATTAAATTTGGTATGTACACCGCCATGCATATATCTAGAGCATAAAGTTATAATTTCTTTCACATTATGTGTCTCTGCTATACATCCTTCTGCATGACGTCTATTGCGGACATATGATTTCAATGTACAATTTTCTCTTTCAGGAAAATACATCCATCGGTTCTGAACGGGACCTCCTAATCTCACTTGATTTGCTAAATGAATAGTCAAATGAATCATTATATCAAAAAAAGTAGGAGGAAAAATTCTCTCCAACTGATTTATTGTTTCTACAATCTCTACTTCTAAGCAATCCAGTTCCTCCAATGTGATAACTTTTTGACATAAGCGACGGAAGAAGGAACTTAGACGAATCAAAGAAATTGCAACATGATCAGGAAGGATGCTTTTAATTGCTATTGAAAGCAAGTAATGTAACATGAAATGAGCATCATGGGTCTTATAACCAGACAATTTTCTTTCATCCAGCTGCACACACCTAGATATACTAGAGGCACTGCCATCAGGGAGATTTGCTGTCTTCAAAACTCCACAAAAAACATATTTCTCTCCATTTGTCATTGAGAAGCATGCTCCTGCGAATCTTATTTTCTTACGATCCGTTGTATCAGGATGAAGATTCTTTCTAATTCCCATCTCTTGCAAATCATAACAAGCTTTTACATGATGCTTTGTTTTATCAGGAATATCCAGAAGAGTTCCAAGTATGCTGTCAACTATGTTTTTCTCTATGTGCATTACGTCAAGGTTGTGGCGTAACAAGTTGTGCTACCAATAAGGTAATTCAAAAAAGATTGACCTTTTCTTCCATGGACCATCATTTGATCTCTTCCTCTTCTTTCCAAACATATTTTCAAAATTTTGTAATTTATTAAGCACATCAGTTCCCTTTGATAAAGATGGAGGAGACCTAAATTCAGTTTTTCTATTGAAAGATCTTTTATTAGATCTCCATGGATGATCCATGGGTAGAAAAACACGATGGTCCATATAATACATTTTTCGACTATGTTTAAGATAGAGAGAATTAGTGCCATAGTTACAATAAGGACAGGCTAACTTTCCTTTTGTACTCCAACTAGATAACATGGCATATGCAGGAAAGTCATTGATTGTCCACATAAGAGCTGCTCGCATTTGAAAAGTTTGATTTCTTGAAGCATCATATGTTTCAACTCCACAATCCCACAACAATTTTAACTCATCTATCATTGGTTGTAAGTAAACATCAATGTCGTTTCCAGGTGATCGTGGCCCAGGTATAATTAATGAAAGCATATAATATTCAGATTTTGTGATCATCCAAGGTGGTAGATTATACACCATCAACATAACTGGCCATGTTCTATGAGATATACTTATCGTACGAAATGGATTGAACGCATCATTTGCCAAGCCAAGTCTCACATTGCGAGAATCCAGTGCAAAATCTGAATGTAAACTATCAAAGTCTTTCCATGCTAGGCCATCAGCAGGATGCCTTAACTTTCCATCTTTACAACGTTCCTCATCATGCCACCTTAATGAATCTGCAGTCTTTGAGCACATAAATAGCCTTTTGAGTCTAGGAATTAATGGAAAGTGTCTCAAAATCTTTGCTGAAACTCGATGAGACTTTTTAGAAGGCTCAAGCTCGCCCTCTATTTCAAAATATTTGATATATCGCGAAGCTCCGCAAGTATGACAAAATTCATCATCCTTATGATCATTCCTAAACAACATACAATCATTAGGACATGCATCAATTTTCTCATAATCAAGACCAAGATTCTTAATCATAGACTTGGCTTTATTGTATGACGGAGGAATGTTCAACTCGGCCATTGCCTCTTTTAATAACACTAAAAGAGAAGTAAATGATTCATTGCTCCATCCGTGTAGGCACTTCAACAAATATAAACGGATTGTGAATGATAATCTAGAGAATCCTTTACAACCAGGATATAGTTCTTGGCTTGCCTCCTCAACTAAGTTATAGAATTTTTTGGCATCTTCATTAGGACCTTCATAAACTCCTTCACCCTGCGCAACATCTCTAAATTGATCATTCAACAATCCATTAATGTCATCATGGGAGTCATCCATATCATCATCAACATTCAAATTGATTTCCCATTCCCCGTGATTAATCCATCTAGTATAACCTTGAACAAATCCATAGCATACTAGATGATCATACACTACATCTCTTCGAGTCCAACAAATATTACAACACTTTGCACATGTACACTGAATTTCTTCACCTTGAGGATCTCCATAAGAGTAAGCAAAATCTAGGAAAGATTGAACACCATCAATATACTCTTTGTTATACCTCGCCAAATTCATCCAATCCTTGGATGGGATATTTGGATTCCTAAAAATAAATATTGATATTAAATCTTTCAATAAACAATCATCAAGATATTAGTTAATTTACAAATAACTTCTAAATGTTACGAGTAAGTTATTGAAATCATGCGCTGACTTTTGTAAGAATTTCTTACCTAGTCATGGCACTTATGTTAAGCCAAATCAATCTTCGAATCCTCCACAGTTGTTTTTGAACGTTGACTATACTTCTAAGAAATAACAAGTAAAATTAATAGGATTACCAAACTAAGAGATAAAGCAAAAAAAAAAAAAACAGAAGATTTTAGGTTACCCTAAAAAAAAGAAGATTACCCAAACTATTATCAAGTAAAATTAGTAGGATTACCGAAAGGCTGAATCTAGTCTAGGAGAACTTGCAGCACTGAAATTGACTTCCTTGTAAATGTGGTAACATCTAAAGTACTAAAATTGGTTTATGATGTGCCAAAATTTGGTTACTTGTTGCCTGACTAGCTAAGGTACCATGTTGTTGGATGTGATCGATTTTACTAAAAGTTCTGAGTCACTCTCTAAGATTTTCTGAGTGTAGCCTAGCTGCAAGCAGTAGGTTAGGCTAAACATTACAGTTTCTATCTCAGCCACATTGTTAGTTCCTACCGCCATGGATTCATTTAACATTTGGTTCAAACCTTTGCCACTACACTAAGAAAAGGATCCCTTTCAACACCAGAAAATAGTAAAATATAGCAGCACCAAACAGTAAAAAAAGGATCCCTCCAATTTTTTACCGTGATATCCCCATTGAGTTTTCTAAGCCTAATATATTCATCGAAATACACAAATCAGGCCAAAATCACAAGAAAATCAAAACCCACAAGCAAAATGTGTAACCCCACACAATGGACCCAGATGCAATAATATTATCCCACTTTTAAAGATAGAAATTTCTACCTGGTAATCTCTTTTCCAGCAAAACCCAATTTCTACCTAGTAATCTCTTTTTCAGCAAAACTCTTTGTATGTGATTTTCCCTAGCAAAAAATACTAACATTATGAGGGATTTTCATCGCAAAAAAATACCAAAATTATGAGGGTGGTGAATAGCCATGAATGGGGCTTAAAAACATCAAAAGATCATGAAAATTTTAAGAGTTATTTAGAAACCTATCTTCAATTTACTTTTCATTAAATCACTAATTTGTGTGTTGATTAAAGAAATACCCATAAATTGTAGTAAAACTTGAGATTTTAGATTTGGGACAAAAGCATTCTGATGAAACTTGAAGCAATGTTTCGATTTGGGGCAAAAACAGAGAGACAAGTATGAATATTCGATTTGAGCATACAGAGAGTGAAGCTTGAGCTTACAGAGTGTGAAGACTGAGCAGATTCTCTTCTTAGTGGTACAGAGAGCAACGATTGAGCGTTCTTAGCAAAGAGAGCATACAGTATACATCATGAACCACCATAGAGAGAGCATATAACGAAGATGGAGTGTTCTTAGCAGAGAGAGAGAGCGTTCTTAGCAGAGAGAGCGGAATCTTACGATTTTGCTCGAAGATTCAGCGATACAGAGAAGAGAGAGCGGAATCTTACGGTTTTGCTGGAAGATTCAGCGATACAGAGAACATACACTCAGCAGAGAGAGCTGAATCTTACAATTTTGTTGGAAGATTCGATACAAAGAGCATACAAGGAGATTAGAGCGTTCTTAGGGTTAGCGTACAATTTTGTTAGCTTAGAGAGAGTATACAGATTAATTTTGTTAGCAGAGAGAGTATAATAATAATGGTGGGAAAGTAAAATATGTTGGAGGGAATATAATATTTTTGGGAAATTTATAAGGCAACACTTATAAAGTATTATTTTTACAATTATAAAAATAGTATACTTTAAAAGTGTTGTCACATGTATAAATATGTGTTGTCAATTATAGGATGATGTGCCAACGTATATAATATGTTGCCTATACTATTAATGAGCACACTTTACAAGTGTTGCTAATATTAATGTTGCCAAAAGGTAAAAATTAAGGCAACGCTTTAAAAGTGACGCCAAAAATATTTTAGGCAACACTTTATAAATGTTGTCCAGATTTAGTGTGGCCTTAGGACCAAAATGCTGTAGTGAGAAATATCGGTTGATATTTTGGATCGACAAGTGAGGAAGTTGAAAAATAAAGAGGTTGCATTTTTCAAACATTTAAGGAGGAACCAACAAGTTTAAAATGCTACTTGGGAGGCTGAAGCGGAAATAATGAGATGATACCTTTACCTCTTTCATTCTATTCTAGCTCAAGGTACCTAATATGATCCATTCCTTCAAATTTCTCCTGAATACATATCTCTTAATAAGTTACATGCATACATGATCATAAAACTATTTTTGAAGTATATTTGATGTATAAGTTTGATGATTTTATGAAAATGAAAATTAAGTTGCACTATTACATTTATGTTATAATGAAGACTATGTTCCTATTCTATTCAAGTGTATTTCTGCCTCCTTCGAGGATGAATGATCCCAAGGGGGAGATATTATAAAACCCCTCATGTTTTTATGCTTGGAAAATTGAAAGACAAGAATTTTGCTAATGGTTTGATCCTACGAGTCAGCCTACGGCCCATAGAAGAAATCACGGGTTGTAGGTCGTGGACCCCTCTACTTGCCGTGAAAGTGATTGTGGAAGAGGCCTTGGCCTTGGATTCTATTGATTAGACAAAAGGAGGAACCACGGGCACCACACCAGTCGCGGAAGCCACCACAGACCATGATGTGGTCCATAAAGGGGTCCTTAGGCATTTTAACTTAAGAAAACACTATATTATATCTTGGGGACACTTCACGGCTGGCTTCACGAGTCATGAAGCCTATCGTGCATGTGTCTAGCTCAATTTTTTTCTATTTCATTAAGGGCTCTATGGTAATTTGGTTCACTCCTAAGGTCTTTGATGACTTTTATGCCTCTCCTAAATCATCCCTTATTCATTCAATACACTTCATTTTCAAATTTCCAACACCTCAACAACATGCCCAGTGGAATCCCACAAGTGGGGTCTGGGGAGGGTAGAGTGTGTGCAGACCTTACCACTACCTCACAAAGTAGAGAGACTGTTTCCTGGGAACCCTCGTCTCAAAAACCCATAAGCAGAATAAACTAGATATGAAAAAATGGGAAGGAACAGAAAGGACGACTAACAACACAAAGCACATGATAGTATGTAAATCAACCTGATATAATGATAACATCAACATTTATAGGAAAGATATATAAAACACGACTACTCCTACTATCCTACTATACCCTAAGGACATACATCCACCTAACCTTACCAACCAAATTAGCCTACTACTCTGATTCGCGATCTCCACTCTTTCCTATCTAAGGTCATATCCTCGGTGAGATCAAGTTTCACCATATCTTGTCTGATCACCTCCCCCCAATACTTTTTTGGTCTACCTCTACCCATCCATGTAACTCCCAAATCCAACCTCTCACACCTTCTTACAGGAGCATCGATACTCCTTCTCTACAGGGGCTACCTCTAGCTTCTCCCGAATAGTCTCATTCCTAATCTTATCACTTCTGGTGTGACCACATATCTATCTCTATATCCTCATCTATGCGACCTGCATCTTCTAAACATGTGCATTTTTTATTGGCCAACACTCTACACCATACAACAAAGATGGTCTAACCACTATTTTGTAAAACTTACCTTTGAATTTAGGTGGTATCTTCCTGTCACACAATACCCCAGATGCCAGCCTCCATTTTGTCCATGCTACCCAAAATGATGTATGACATCATCGTCGATTTTGCCACTACTCTAGATGATGGACCCCAGATACTTAAAGGTTTCCCTCTTAGGGATAGGTTGAGTGGCAAGCCTCACGTCAGTGTCTGCTTCATCCACCATAACACTGAATTTGCACTCCAAGTAATCTGTTTTTGTCCTGCTCAGTTTGAATCCTTTGGACTCCAAGGCGTGTCTCCAAACCTCCAATCTATCATTAACTTTAGTCCGGGTCTCATCAATCAGTACTATGTCATCTCCAAATAGCATACACCATGGAACCTCCTCCTGGAAAGATCACGTCAACTCATCCATCACCAAAGCAAACAGAAAAAGGCTCAACACAGATCCTTGATGAAGTCCCATCTCAACAGGAAAATACTCTGAGTCTCCTCCCACCATCCTAAAACTCCATTCAGGTCAAGATTTATATATTCAAGACCAAGGGATTCAAGAGTGCTTCAAGCTCAATTTTAATTCATCTTAATATTCTTAAATTCTTCAAAATATGTGTGGCTTCATTCATGATTAACTTCTAATCATGAAGCCCGAAATCTACGTCTTCAATTTCATGATTTCAAAGTATGATTTGGAAGTGGGTTTTGTGATTTAGCTCAAACTTAATGAAATTAAGTTATGGGTTGATTTCAATTGATAATTTTAACATGATTTGAGTCTTATTATACCAATTTACATGGATTTTATGAGATTTGAAGATGCATGTTTGATCGCGTCCAAACTACACCTCCAATTCAAGGTATAAGCGGTCTTTGTCAAAATATAGAACACAACAATGGTTAGGGCCAATCCCACAGGGAATAAGGTCTAGACTTGGTATAACTATAAGCAATTAGAATGAATTAATCTATTTATTTCTCAAGAGAAGGGTTTTCGTAAAATGCAAGAACTGAGCATCAACTAGAATCAAATTGCCACGTGAAAGTGTTGTGGAATTAGTAAGAGAAGTAACTTGGTTATTGTGTTCCCCATGAATTCCTAACTCAGTATAGCCGAATAATCATAACATTTTCTAGTATGTAGCATGCAGAACTGGTAAGTTATGTTTACCTACCCTTTTGATCCAGGCATTAAGCAAATTTCACCACATGATTTGATCCATCCCTATAGTGTTGCATTACTAACCCTAACTTTTTTCCTAGTACAACCATCCCTTGATCCGTTCAGGTTGATTAGATGAGAGTAATCACATCGAATTCTATTAATTATCCCTTTTCCCATTCACTACCCCCTTGATCTAGTATGTAAGAATTAGACGAGTGCTAACGTTGTCCACCGTTAAAAAGCATTCATATCGAAGACATAATTAATACACATATGTACACTTTCCAAGGATTATGAATCATTCAGTTTTTACTTTGTTTATTCTTCGTGGTTGCGACAACCCTAGTGTTGGACATAGCTACTCATATTCGTTGTAGATGAAGAAATCATGATGTGGAATAGCATAACTAAACACTTAGAATGATAAATTAAAGAACACACTATCCCAAATCTTGACAAAATATCATGATGTTATAACTCCTATGTAGAAACAAAAGTAATCTCTATGAACAAAATAATAATCACAAGTAATGAGTTCTCAACGTTCTGACTGCTCTCCTCTATAAAAAAACAAAAAAACCTATTTATAGCTAGTGTAAGCCAAATCCTAAACGAAACAGGAAAATTGGAATCAGGAAATCAGACGAACAAGGTTAAGGGGCGTAGATGAAGTCATGACCCGTATCTAGCCTTCGTTGCACTACACAAAAAGCTATCTTCCATATATGAACTAATCCTACGAGCTACCTTCTAACTTACGGCTGGTAAGGGGTCTCGTCTGATAACTCTTCGGAAACTCTTCAAAACTTTGATCCTTCAGGCACGAACAAGCTTATGACCCGTCACTTGATTTATAACTCGTAAGAGCCGTCGTCTAATAAAAATTTAACACTTAGCATATTTTCTAATCTTCAACATAAAAACAAACATAGGGGTTGTCAAATAGTCTACAGCTCGTCTGATAACACGTCACCTCAACATATGAAAATAAGTCTTTTACTGCATCCGACCCACAAAATCAACCTATAGCCCAGGAAATAAACCACGGACAGTGAAAGGACTCGTAAATCCTTAAAACTCTGTAATCTGTGCATCTTGGCCAAAAATCATCACGATTCCTGAAATCCTGAAAAGCAAACCCAAAAACATGTCAGACCTACTAGCATCCCTTTAAGAACACATAAAATTCTATGTTTTAAGATTAAAAGTTCCATATTTTGGTGGCACATCAATGTCCCTTTCTATGTTTAATTTATGTATGGGTAGTTTCAATTGTTTATTTTTTCATGGATTAAGTATGATTTCAACTAATTGTGATATTTTAAGTATGAATTTCAAGTACCCATGCTATTCACTCATTCCTCATGGCATAATAAGCATGCATTAAAAATAATTCATGGGATTTATGATATGGGTTATTGCATAATTATGACTATGACTATGATTTCAAGACAAGTATAGTTATGATGTGACATGTGATCACATAATATCTATGATATGACTTTAAGAAATTATGGGTGAGTATTCATCATCTTGTTCAAGTATGAATGAGCTATTCTTATGAATGTAATCATGGATTTATGTATGATTTGATTTTTAAGACCAAGTCTGTATGGTTTCAAAAATACGATTTGGCTTTTAAGTCTACGTATGTATGATTATAAAGTATGATTTGGCTCTTAATCACAAGTATGTATGATTATGATTTGAAAAGACTTATTCTCCTATTTCAATCATGTATATATATATGTATTCCCATGGGATGATGACTTAACATCGAATGAGATTGGAGGTGGAGGATTGACCCAAGGGGCCTTTGTATGAAGTCTCATTCGCATAACCACCTGCCAATGTAGGTTCATATTTATGCCCTTTAGTGGATAATTATGTACATGTAAAATCCTCACTAAAATAGGTGGTGTTCTCGTAAGGTGAGGTACTTCTCAAAATGGGTAATGTTCTTGTAAAGAGAAGAATGGTCTACCTTTGCCAAGTACATCACTCTTTCTCTGGTGTAGGTGCGGTGGTAAGCCTATTCCTTAGCTCTTGAAAACTCTGTTTACATGATTCAATCTACTGAAATTTAGTTGATTTATGCATCAACCTCGTTAGTGGTGTAGAGGTAGTGGAGAATTCCTCAACAAATCTCCGATAATATCCTCGCAAGCCCAAAAAACTATGGATCTCTGTCCGATTCAAGGGTCTCGACCAAGCCATTACTGCTTCAATTTTCTGGCCATCGACCTTGGTACTATCGCCAGTAATAACATGGCCACAAAAAGCTATAGAAGTCAACCAAAATTCACATTTGGAGATTCAACATATAACTTATTGTCCCGGAGATTCTGTAATATAACTCGCAAGTAGTCTGCATGCTCAGCTTCTGACTCATCCTAAACATTGCCTTTGGAATATAAACATCCCTGACTCATAGCTGGTAGTACTTGGGTCACAAGTCGATTTTTGAAAAACCATCAATCCACAGAAAAGGATACTTATTCTTGATAGTGACTTTATTTAGCTATCTGTAACCGATACACATACGTAAGGAGCCATCTTTCTTTCAAGCAAAGAGCGCTAGAGCACCCCATGGAGATGTGCTTGGCCTAATAAAGTTTTTATCAAGCAAGCCCTTCAGTAGTTCCTTCAAGTCTCTTAGCTCTACAGGAGCCATTCCTTAGGGAGGAATGGGTATAAATTACATATCAAGAAGAACAACTATAACAAAATTGAGATCCCTTTCAGGGGATCCCTAGAAGCTTATCGGGGAATATTATGGTAACATGCATGTGTACCCTTTCTACAAAGCCTAGTATGAAGCTTATTGCATTGTGTACATGGGGAGTAGGCTATCTCATCTGTGCAGAATGCTTCTGTCGATGGCTATCAAGCTGGCTTAAACTCTGCCCCAGCCCTATCTTAATATAACGATCAAATCGCTGGCCCTATATATGTGGTGGGAAACTACCAATTGATGGAGGTGAATATCAGTGAAATGGAGGCCTAAAATCACTCTGTAGCTCCCTATAAGACCTCATAGTACGAGCTCTCTTATTCTTATCCCTATCAGTACGGGTATCCTGAAATCGATAGGAAAGGTCCTCTGTAGTCTGAGCGAATGTCAAAATACGAGAAATATCTACACCAACTTGTAAAGAGGCTATCCTACAGTCTCTAATCAAATAAACCCCCAAACCATCCACATAACAATGAACTCTACCAGTCATGGTATGTACTATATCTGGTGCATATCTAGCCAAAGAATTAAACCAAAGGCTATATTCCCTTACTCTCATATCCCCCTGCCTCAAACTGATAAACTAATCAAGAGGGGCCTCCCGAACCTCCCGTGGTAAGTAATGGGCTAAAAATGCTTCAGAGAGGTCCTACCACTCTGCTGGCGGAGCATCAGGCCCTTTGGATCTCTCCCACGCCTCGTACCACAAGATGGCAACATCATGTAGTCGAAAAGAAGCCATCTTCACTACCTCGGCGACAGAGGCATGCATCACCCTCAATACTCTATATATATGGTGTATAAAGTCCTGTGGATCCTCAATAGGATTGGACTTTGGAAATACTGGAGGGGCCAAGTGAAGAAACTCTCGTACCTCTGAGCTTTCTGTTTGATCCCTTTTGGTGTCTGCTCTCGCCTTAAGTTGTCTCTCGTGAATAGAAACCATCATAGTTAGTAGTTGAATAGCCTCATTCATCCCCTGATCGCCAGTCTCTAATGGAGCTTGGGGTACTAGATCTCCTTGGGCCCCAACAGGTGTTGGTGAATTTGGTACTGTGGGCATTGGAGACTCCCAATGTGCCTCAATTGGGAATATATCCACCTCACCAGGCAAGACATGATTGGTTCCTTCTCTCCGATCCATACTTATCTCATGTTGTTTTATCTCCTAAGCGTAGGCCGCCCATTAAATAATAACAACATAACACGATATAGATTTCATATGTTCCTATAGCTTTGCTCTATAGCACAATATATTAAGTGAAAGAAATGTAAGCATCCCTAAATGCCTGGTAGCCTCCTGATTATAAGTGTGGTGCACAACACACCTATAAGTAAGTTCTACTAGACACGACATTGTGGACTCCTTGGGATATGACCTGCTTTGATACCATGTTGTCACTCCCCAAAGAGAGGGGAGGCGCGACTGGCACTCGACAACCATTATTGGTCGAGTAAGCCACTAAACACGCTAGTTAACTAAACTAGGGACCGAAGAAAATCGGTCAGCATAACATCTGAGAAACTAAGCCTGGACACTTTGGATCATGATATGGTCAACAACAAATCATGTATATCAAGATAAATAAACCAAAATGATAGAGTACTAGCTAGCCGACAAGGCTGAAGCAACAGAGGTACAAGCACACACTATATGTATATGCCAATCTGATAAATTGAGACTGAAAGGTACAAAAGAATCAACCAACATTAACATGTCCACAATAGGCTCCACAAGAATCACTACCACTGCCAGGACAGGGCCCCGACTATATCCAATGTACAACAAAAAGTAAGCATCCTATGAAAGCTCCTAGAAGAGGGGGAGCTCACCAACTCACAGATGAAGGGGGTCCTAGTGGAGGGGTAAATCAGAACCCCTACCTGAACTTGCACGCACGAAATAAAATGTAGCCTCCCCAAGCAAAGGGACATCAGTACGAATAAATATGTACTAGTATGTAAGGCAGGAAGTAAAATCATAGATAATTATAGTAAAAAGGTTGATAGAAATAACACCTGTAACCAAAACTCAAGTAGCCTTAATGGCCAATAAGCAACCCCTAGTGATCAAATATGCATGGTATGCTCGAGTATCGCATGTTGTGAATATATATATATATATATATATATATATATATATATATATATATATATATATATATATATATATATATATATATATATATATATAGATGAAAATGCATGACATACCCAACCAAATGCTACCAATGGTGGTCCTTTCCGATAGCTAACCGATATCATATTTGCAACCTGTGGCCATCTGTACCATATACATACATACACACACACACATATATATATAATCATTTGGGCAAATAGGCCCCATACCTCTGATTATAGGTCGACGTCTATGCACAACGTGCAATGTATGATATGAATATTGAATGCACATAGTAGGCCATGGCAAGAACTTAGCCAATCTTGGCTCATTGGTACACTTATTCTCATAGCATCATAATCATTGTCATGTAGCCAATCTTGGCTCATTGGTACCCTTATTCTCATAACATCATAATCATTGTCATAGCATATATACATGACTCGTGGGATCATATATGTCTTTTTAACAAGTTTGGGAACTTAACTCAACATTTAAAGTGGAGCCTTAACTTTGAAAATATTCATAAAGGTGTTTTACATAAGTCTTATACTTGTTCTCATGTCAATTAGTAAAAGAAAGTATTTAAACAGGATCAAGTGCCTTAGTCCTTTAAAAAGGAGCATTACACTAGAGATTATTGGAAATCAATGCATTACTAGTTAAGTGCTTCAATTATATCTTTTTTGTATGGAAGAAGGACTTATTATGAATATTACATTCTCTTTGTAGTCTACATTTATTTTGATGGCACTAAACCAAAAATAGAAGCACTACGAACATATGGATAGGTAGCCAGGAAAACCGACAAAATGATATATGATAATGAATGTCCAGTTTAAACGAACGAATGAAATTTATATCTAACACCATCATGAAAATAACTTAGTTGTAATCCCAATGCCTTTCACAGAAGGTCTTTCTAGCAACAGAATAGTAAGAAATCGCATTTGATGTTTCGGGAAACTTCCCGGATTTCGTGCTAAAAGGAGGGACGGAGCTTAGCCTTAACATACCTTCCCAATGGACATCCTATTGCCCAAAGTTTCTTCACGAGAGTTGTTCCTTACATCCTAAGCTTCGCAAAAATTATATATACACAACATAAAGACACCTATAAACAGTTCAAAATTTAGCATTAATGAACAGATTTGGCAAAGAGCAATTATGCGAGGAAATGTCCGTAAACCTTCGTAATAATGACCATAAAAGAGCTCTAAAATTATTACCTGAGCACACCAGCTGAAAACTAACAATAAACAGCAATAACACCATTTTTTAACAGTCCAAAAAGCCCAAAACTCAACTAATAAGAGAGGAAAACAATTGCAAAGCCTAAGGCACACATTTCTAGGAACGAGGACGAATTTTAACGGTAAAAAAATGTGAAAAACTTACTCAAATCCCTTAGTACCTTGAGGGAACTTTTCCTTTAGTTTATGAACTCTGTTGGAGGCAAAATGGCATTGATTTGAGCTTTAAAAAGCTTAAATTAGCCGACATTAAGGTGGGTCGACCCAACCCGACCCATGACCCGATTTCCTGCTCGGTCAGTCATAGTAAAACTGTCATAACTCTTTATTCTTAGGTCAGTTTGATGCACGGTTATGTGTGTTGCAAAGTAGACTCATAGATCTTTAATTTGGTAGGTCATGGACCTTCTAACTCCTTATATTTTGGGAGATATGGACTGATAAATTTGACCCAAATTTACGAAGGATTCCTTAAAGAAACTTATGGTAACTTTGGCCAACCTTTGTCTTGCAACTTTCTTGATTCCAAAACTTAATGTATGACCTTTGTGATATTAAGATAAATTTTAAAAATTCATTATTAGCAAATTATGCACTTTTAGTCCCATCTGAAATGTGAAACCTTATTTAGACCTTCCAAAAAGGGCGAGGTGCCACTCGGGCCATTTCTTTAACCCTGAATGTGTATTTAGGGGATTCCTTTGAGTTGAAACATTAAGTACTTTATATTACCTCTTATTGTCGGCCTTATTATCCCTAGGTTCTAGCAAAAATCACATATGCCTTATATAAGTTCACACTATTTATATAATGGAAGACGAGAAACATGGGGTCTCACAGTCTTCCCCCTCCTTAAGAACATTCGTCCGCGAATGTGTCAAGATAGCCCCTTAGTTGAATTATCATCTACTAAAATGTTATTTTTTTTGGATACATTCATTACCCTTGCAAATGATAAATCAACTTCCAAAAACCCCAGTTACTAAGCTTTGTATAGCTATCCACGACAAAACATACATGTTACACCTCCAAATCCTTATAAACTTTAGTTACTAAAAAAAGATAACTGCTAGTTTTGGAACGTGACCCAGTTTAAGTTATAAATAGCTGGGGGTGATTCCTCATCATTTCTTCTTCAGCTTCCCAAGTAATTTCCTCAATATTTTTGTTCTGCACAACACTTTCACGAAGGCCACTTTTCACTTCAAAGCTTTCTTATTTGTCTATCTAAAAGAGACGTTGGTACCTCATCATAAGTTAAGTCTTCAGCAATGAGGATATCCTTAATACGAGTAATACACGAAGGATCTCTAATGTACTTTCGCAACATAGATACATGAGACATTGGACGGACTACTCTCAATTCTAAAGGAAAATTAAGCTTGTATGTTACCTTGCTAATATTTTGAATAATCGTATACAACCCAACATACCTAGGAATGAGTTTCCCTTTCTTCCCAAATGACATGATACCTTTCATGGGTGACACTTTCAAGAAAACTCAATCTTCTACATCAAACTCTAAGTCTCCTCGTCAAACATTTGTATAAGACTTCTGCCGATTTGGGGTCGTTTGTAGTAAGTCTCTTATAAGTTTTTTTCATTGCTTGTTGAACTAGATAAGGGTCTTGCAACTTTTCCTCCCTAACTGAAAACTAATTAATCAGTGACCTACATTTTCGCCCGTATAGTGCTCCTTAAAAAGCCATTTGAATACTAACTTGGAAGCTATTATTATAAGCAAACTCAATAAGAGGTAGATGATCATCCCAGCTTCCTTTAAAGACCAACATATAGGCACGTAACATATCCTCAATGGTCTGGATTGTACGCTATGCCTACCCATAAGTTTGCGGATGAAAAGAGGTGTTGAGATTTACCTAAGTGCCCAGACCCTTCTGAAAAGACTTCCAAAAATGTGCGGTAAATTGAACCCCCCGATCAGAGATAATAGATAATGGAACTCCATAAAGGCAAACAATCTCTTGAATGTAAAGGTTAGTATAATCCTCCGATGAATATATCATTCTTACTTGTAAGAAATAAGCAGATTTTGTCAACCTATCAATGATTACCTAAATAGAATCATATCTATGTGGAGTATGAGAAAAACCAATGATGAAGTCCATATTTATCATGTCCCATTTCCATAGCAGAAGCTCAATATACTGAGCTAAGCCTCCAAGTCTCTAATGTTCTGCTTTCACTTGTTGGCAATTGCGACATTGGGCTACAAACTCTGCAATATCCTTTTTCATGCCAGTCCACCAATAGATTTGTCGAAGGTCCCGACATATTTTTGTTGCTCCAGGGTAGGTTGAATATCTTGAATAATAGGCCTCAGAAAGAATCCTGGCACAGAATCTTCCGATATCTAGCACACATATGCGGCCTTGGTACCTACAATTCCATCTCCAATTAGCTCAAATGAAGGATGTTGCTGTTGTGAAAGGCTCTCCCTCAGTGTTCTAAGCTCAGGATCCTCGCATTGTCGCTCTTTTACTTCATTAACAATGGAAGACTCTGCTGTATTTTGAACAATTACACCTCCATCCTCTGCATCTACCAATCGCACCTGCAAACTAGTTAGTTGGCGTAGGTCTTTTATCATTTCAACCTTATCAGCTTCAACATGGCTTAGACTTCCCATGGAATTTTGGCTAAGTGCATCACCAACAACATTAGCTTTACTGGGATGCTATAAAATGTCATCATAATCTTTTAGCAAATCTAGCCACCTCCTTTTTCGTAGGTTCAACTCCTTCTACTTAAATAAATATTGAAGGCTTTGGTGGTTGGTAAAAATATCAACATGAACTCCGTATAGATAAGGTTGCCAGATATTTAGGAAAAATACAATCGCAGCGAGCTCAAGATCATGGGTAGGATAATTTTGTTCATGTTTTTGTAACTTTCTGGAAGCATATGTAATAACCCTACCATGCTACATAGGAACACATCCTAGGCCATTTCTCGAGGCATCACAATATGCAATGTAGCCTTTGGTTCCATCCTGAAGAGCTAGAATAGGTGCGGTGGTAAGCCTTTTCTTTAGCTCTTGAAAACTCTATTCATATGATTCAGTCTACAGAAACTTAGTTGATTTATGCATCAACCTTGTTAGTGGTGTAAAGGTAGTGGAGCATCCCTCAACAAAACACATATAATATCCTGGCAAACCCAAAAAGCTATGGACCTCTATCGGATTCAAGGGTCTCGGCCAGGCCATTACTGCTTCAATTTTCTAGCCATTGACTTTGGTATTATTTCCAGTAATAACATGGCCATGAAAAGCTATAGAAGTTAACCAAAATTCACACTTAGAGGATTCAACATATAATTTGTTGTCCCGTAGAGTCTGTAATGTAACTCGCAAGTGGTCTGTGTGCTCCACTTCTGACTCATCCTAAACATTGCCTTTGGAATATCAACATCCCTGACTCATAGCTGGTAGTACCTAGGTCACAAGTCGATCTTTGAAAAACCATCAATCCATAGAAAAAGATACTTATTCTTGATAGTGACTTTATTTAGCTATTTGTAATTGATACACATCCGTAAGGAGCCATCTTTCTTTTAATCAAAGAGCGCTAGAGCACCCCATGGAGATGTGATCGGCCTAATAAAGTCTTTATCAAGAAAGCCCTTCAATTGTTCCTTCAAGTCTATTAGCTCTACAGGAGCCATTCCTTAGGGAGGAATGGTATAAACTGCATATCATGAAGAACAACTATAACAAAACTGAGATCCCTTTCGGGGGATCCTTGGAACCTTATCGGGTAATATAATCAGGAATTCATTCACAGTAGGGATGACTAAAGGGCCAGTTGCTAATAAAATATCTTGTCTTCCCACAATGGTAACATGCACTTGAACCCTTTCTAAAATGCCTAGTATGAAGCTTACTGCATTGTGTACATGGGGGAATAGGCTATCTCATTTGTGCAGAAAACTTCTGTCGATGGCTATCAAGCAGGCCTAAACTCTACCCTGACCCTGTCTGAGTATAATAATCAAATCACTGGCCCTACATCTGTGATGGGAAACTACCTACCGATGGAGGTGGGTATCAGTGAAATGGGGGCCTAAAATCACCCTATGGCTCCCAATAAGACCTCATAATACGACCCCTCTTATTCTTATCCCTATCTCTATGGATATCCTGAATTCGACAGGAAAGGTCCTTTGTAGTCTGAGTGAATGTCTGAATATGAGAAATATCTACACCATCTTGTAAAGTGGCTATCCTGTAGTCTCTAATCAAATGATCTCTCAAACCATCCACATAATGATGAACTCTAGCCCTCATGGTACGTACAATATCTGGTGCACACCTAGCCAAAGAATTAATCCTAAGGTTGTACTCCCTTATTCTCATATCCCTCTGCCTCAAACTGATAAACTGGACAAGAAGGGCCTCCTGCACCTCCTGTGGTAAGTAATGGGCTAAAAATGCCTCAAAGAGGTCCTCCCACTGTGCTGGCAGAGTATCAGACCCTCTGGATCTCTCCCAAGATGACAACATCACGTAGTCGAAAAGAAGCCCACTCCACTGCCTCGATGACAGAGGTATGCATCACCCTCAATACTCTATAAATATGATCTATGAAGTCCTGTGAATCCTTAGTGGGATTGGACTATGTAAATACTAGAGGGGCCAAGTGAAGAAACTCTCGTACCTTTGAGCTTTTTTTTATCCCTTCTAGTGTCTGCTATCGCATCTAATTGTCTCTCACGAATAGTAACCATCATAGTTAGTAGCTGAATATCCTCCTTTGGCCCCAACAGGTGTTGGTGAATCTAATACTGTGGGCATTAGAGACTCCTTATATGCCTCAATGGTGAATATATTTGCCTCACCAGGCAAGACATGATTTGTACCTTCTCTCAGATCCATACTTATCTCATGTTGTGCCATCTACTAAGCGTACGCTGCCTATTAAAGAAGAACATAACACGATATAGATTTCATATGTTCCTACAGCTTTGCCCTATAGCATAATCTATTAAGTGAAAGAAATGTAACCATCCCTAAATGCCTCGTAGCCTCCTGATTATAAGTGTTATGCACAATATACCCATAAGCAAGACTCTACTAGATACGACATTATGGACTCCTTGGGGCACAACCTGCTCTGATACTATGTTTTTCACGCGCCAAAGAGAGGGGAGAGGCGACTGGCACCCAATATCATTATTGGTCGGGTATGCCACTAAACATACTTTTTAGCTAAACTAGTGTCCAAAAGAAAATCGGGCAGCATAATTTCTGAGAGACTAATCTTGGACACTTTGGGTCCTGACCTGGTCAACAGCAAATCATGTACATCAAGATAAGTAAACCAAAACGATAGAGTACTAGCTAGCCAACAAGGTTGTAACAATAGAGGTACACGCACACATTATATATACATGCCAATCTGATGACTGGAGACTAAAAGGCACAAAAGATCCAACCAACAATAACATGTCTACAATAGCTCCTACGAGAATCACTAACACTGTCAGGACAAGGCCCCGACTATACCCAATTACACAACAAAAAGTAAGCATCTTGTGAAAGCTCCAGCAATAGGTGGAGCTTACAAACTCATTGTTGAACGAGGCTCCTAGTGGAGGGGTAAATCAGAACCCCTACCTAAACCAGCACGCATGAAATAAAATTGCAGCGTCCTTAGGCAAATGAACGTCAGTATGAATAAACATTTACTGGTATGTAAGGTAGGAAGTAGATAGCAGCTTTTGAGAGCCTATATGAAGAGCTAAGTGATAAAGTCAGGGATAAGAGATTGTATAGGCTCGCTAAAAAGTGAGAAAAGAAAGCTCGCGATCTGGACCAAGTGAAGTGCATCAAGGATGAGGAGGGTATGGTGTTGGTGGATGACACTTCCATTAAACTAAAGTGGCAAGCTTACTTTCGTAAAATCTTAATTGAAAAGGGAGATAGAATCATTGAGTTAGGGGAGTTGACCCACTTCAAAGGTTGTCGTGATTTTAGTTATTATATGTGGTTCAGAGTTGAGGAGGTTAGAAGGGCTATCAGTAGGATGAAGAGAGGGAGGGCGGTCGAACCCGATGGAATTCTAATAGATTTTTGGAAGAACATGGTCAAGGATGGCATAGAGTGGTTGACTAGACTATTCAATGCTATTATGAAGACTGCCAAGATGCCTGATGAATGGAGGAGTACAATGGTTCCATTGTACAAGAACAAAGGGGATATTCAAAACTGTAACAATTGTAGGGGTATTAAGTTATTAAGTCACACTATGAAGGTCTGGGAGAGAGTGGTGGAGATGAGAGTGAGAAGGGTAATGTCTATTTTGGAGAATCAATTTGGATTCATGTCGGGGTGGTCAACTACTGAAGCTATTCACCTTTTTCGAAGATTAGTGGAGAAATATAAGAAAAGAAAGATGGAACTTCATATGGTGTTCATTGATCTCGAGAAGGCCTATGACAAAGTTCCAAGGGATATCCTATAGAGATCCCTAGAGGCAAAAGGTGTACCAATGGCATATATCAGGGCGATTAAGGACATGTACAATGGAGCCAAAACTCGGATGAGAACGGTGTGAGGAGACTCAGAATATTTTCCTGTTGAGATGGGACTCCCTCAAGGATCTGTGTTGAGCCCGTTTCTCTTTGCCCTAGTGATGGATGAGCTGACGCAACCTATCCAGGAGGAGGTTCCATGGTATATGCTTTTTGCAGATGATATAGTATTAATAGATGAGACTCGAACTAGAGTTAATGATAGGTTGGAGGTGTGGAGACACGCCTTGGAGTCAAAAGGATTCAAACTGAGCAGGACCAAATTAGAATACTTGAAGTGCAAATTCAGTGTTGCGAGAGATGAAGCAAACATTGATGTGAGGCTTGCCACTCAACCTATCCCCAAGAGGGAAAACTTTAGGTATCTGGGGTCCATCATCTAGAGTAGTGACAATATTGACGATGATGTCACACATCGTATTGGGGCAGCTTGGTCCAAATGGAGTCTTGCCTCTGGAGTATTATGTGGCAAGAAGATACCACCTAAACGCAAAGGTATGTTTTACTGAATGGTGGTTAAACCATCTTTATTGTATGGGGTGGAGTGTTGGCCAATAAAAAATGCATATGTCTAGAAGATGCAGGTTGCAGAGATGAGGATGCTGAGATGGATGTGTGGGCACACAAGGAGGGATAAGATTAGGAATGAGACCATTCGGGAGAAGCTAGAGGTGGTCTCGGTGGCTGATAAGATGAGGGAAGCGAGACTGCGATGGTTTGGACATGTGCAGAGAAAAGGTATCAATGCTTCTATAAGGAGGTGCGAGAGGTTGGACTTAGGAGGAACTAGGAGAAGTAGAGGTAGACCGAAAAAGTACTGGGGAGAGGTGATTAGGCAAGATATGGCGAGACTTGATTTTACCGAGGACATGACCTTAGATAGGAAGGAGTGAAAGTCGTCAATTAGAGTAGAAGGCTAATAGGTTAGCAGGGTTAGGTTGATGTCTAGCTGTGGGGCAGTGTAGGGTGTTGTATTTATCTGTATTATGTGTGTTAAATATATCATATTTACATAATATTATGTGTTTTTTAGTAGTAGTCGCGCTTTCTATTCCTTTCTTTTCCTTTCATTTTTGTCATATCTAGTTTATTCCACCTATGGGTTGTTAAGACGAGGGTTCCCAGGAAATAGCCTCTCTACTTCTATGAGGTAGTGGTAAGGTCTGCGTACATTCTACCCTCCCTAGACCTCACTTGTTGGATTCCACTGTGTGTGTTGTTGTTGTTGTTGTAAGGTAGGAAGTAAAATCATAGATAACTGTAGTAAAAAGGTTAATAGAAATATCACCTGTAATCAAAACTCAAGTAGCCTTAATGGCCAATACGCAACCTCCTAGTGATAAAATATGCATGGTATGCTCGAGTATTGCATGTCATGAATACATATATAAAGATGTAAATGTATGACATGCCTAACCAAATGCTAGCAATGGTGGTCCTTTCCGATAGCTAACCGATATCATATTTTCCAACCTGTGGCTCATATATATAAGTATATATATATATATATATATAATCATTTGGGCAAATAAGCCCCATACCTCTGATTATAGCTCGAAGTTCATGCACAATGTGAAATGTATGATATGAATATTGAATGCACATAGTAGGCCATAGCAAGAACTTAGCCAATCTTAGCTCATTGGTACACTTATTCTCATAGCATCATAATCATTCTCATTTAGCCAATCTTGGCTCATTGGTACACTTATTCTCATAACATCATAATCGTTGTCATAGCATATATACATGACTCAGGGGATCTTATTTGTCATTTTAACAAGTTTGGGAGCTTAACCCATCATTTCGATTGAAGCCATAACTTTGAAAATATTCGTAAAGGTGCTTTACATAATGCTTATACTTGTTCCCATGTCAATTAGTAAGAGAAAGTATTTAAACAGGATCAAGTGCCTTAATCATTTAAATAGGAGCATTATACTAGAGATTATTGGAAATCAACGCATTACTTGTTAAGTACTTCAATTATATTTTTTTGTATGGAAGAAGGAATTATGAATACTAAATTCCCTTTGTAGTCTACATTTATTTTGATGGCACTAAACCAAAAATAGAAGTAATATGAACATATGGATAGGTAGCCTGGAAAATCGACAAAATGCCATATAGATATTGAGTGTCCAGTTTAAGCGAACGAATGAAATTTCAATCTATTACCATCATAAAAATAACTTATCTGTAATCCTAATGCCGTTCACAGAAGGTCTTTCTAGCAACAAAATAGTAAGATATCGCATTTGACGTTTCGAGAAACTTTTCGGATTTTGTAGAAACTAAGCTTAGCCTTAACATACCTTCCCAACAGACGTCCTAGTGCCCAAAGTTTCTTCAGGAGAGTTGTTCCTTATGTCCTAAGCTTCGCAACAACTATATATACGTAGCTTAAATACACCTATAAATAGTGCAAAATTTAGCATTAATGAATAGATTCGGCAAAGAGCATTTATGCGAGTAGATGTTCGTAAACCTTCCTAAAAATAACTGTAAAAAAGTACCAAAATCATTACCTGAAACACCAGCAGAAAACTAACAATAACCAACAAGAACATCATTTTTTTTACAGTCCAAAAATGGCCCCTAACTCAGCTAATAAGAGGGAAAAACAATTGAAAAGCATAAGGCACACATTTCTAGGCACGAGAATAAATTTTAACGGTAAAAAATGTGAAAACTTACTCAAATCCCTTGGTACCTTGAGAGAACTTTTCCTTCAGTTTATAAACTATTTGGGAACGAAATGGAACTGATTTGAGCTTTAAAAAACTTAAATTAGCCAACATTAAGGTGGGTCGACCCGACCCGACCCATGACCCAATTTCCTGCTCAAGTAGTTACAGTAAAACTATCATAACTTTTTATTCTAAGGTCGGTTTGATGCATGGTTTTGCGCGTTGCAAACTAGACTCATAGATCCTCAATTTTGTAGGTCATGGACCTTATAACTCTTTATATTTTGGGAGATAAGACCTGATACATTTGACCCAAATTTAAGAAGATTTCTTACAGAAACTTACGATAACTTTGGCCAACCTTTATCTTGCAACTTTCTTGATTCTAAAACATAATGTATGACCTTTGTGTATTAAAATAAATTTTGAATATCCATTATTAGCAAATTATACACCTTTAGTCCCATTTGAAATGCAAAACCTAATTTAAACCTTTCAAAAAGAGCGAGGTTCTACTCGGGCCATTTCTTTAACCCCGAATGTGTATTTAGGGGATTCCTTTGACTTGAAACATTAAGTCTTTCATATTACCTCTTATTGTCAGCCTTATTATCCCTAGGTGCTAGCAAAAGTCACTTATTCCTTATATAATGCCACACTATATATATAATGGAAGACGAGAAACACAGGGTCTCACAACTAGTACTTGGAATCCCAATGAAATCCCCTCACTAGTACAGAAGTGGTCTAATTACCAAAGGTAAACCATAATTCACCTTACGGGAACTACTCCCACTTTGTATGAAGCAACCCCCTTACAAGAACATCTCCCATTTTGGAAAGGATTTTCATATCATAACATAACACTTCACCTTACGGGAACATCTGCCATTCCATATCTAAGAAACCTACCTTACGGAAACATCTCCCATTTCGAATAGTATTCTCATGAAATATATTAGGCACATAGTTCAAGGAAAGGGAAAGGACCCTTTGGGATAACCCTGACGCCCCCAATCCATCGGTGCTAAGTCAACATCCCATGAGAATACATATATTATATATATAAAGGCAATAGTCATTTCAAATCCGATCAATGCACATTTAGGCTCAAATGCCAAATCATAGGTTGTAGTCATAATATTCATGCATAGGACTAGCTCGATTACAAATACGGAATAGTGCAAGCACCCAAAATGTTCATAGATAAACCATAATCATTGACATGTATGTGATCACATTCTTGGCATAAACATAATCTTATCAAAATCATTTCATAAAACATAATTGGGCTTAACCCACTTCATAATTTCCATAAAGACATATGTTCATGAATGCAAATGCAATGCATGATGTGAGAATAGCTTGGGTAATATAGACCAAGCTAAAATCAACATTTATCGTATGAAACTGAAGTAAATTCGTAATTAAATGCATATTTAAATCATAAAATAAATCACCCATGCAAAACATCAAGCTTTAAAGGGGACATGCATCTTCATAACTTCATAAACTCAATGTAAATCATCATCATAGGGCTTGAAATAACTTAAAATAATGAATAAAGTATAGCCCATATATCAATTGAATTTAATAAAATCAAACAACGAAAACCCAAATTTAAAATAAGCAAAAATTTATGAAAATCAATTGTAAAGAGTTTGGGTCTTCTTGGTTGAAAGGGACCAAGAATCAATCCCACATACCTTGATTAGAAAGATGAATTTTGAGAAGAATTTAGCTTGAAGCTGAATCCCCAGTTATATCCCTAGCTTGAGTCTTAAGAAGAGAGCTTAAGGAGGATCTTTAGAACTGATTTTAGGGTGAGAGTGTTTTCAATGAGAATGAACTAGAATGGAAGAATATCAGCTGATTTAGGGGTCTAGGATAGGTAGAAAGGTCATAAAACACAATTAAAATAAGTCAAATTTACGTAAAAGCTATTAATGAAATAGATGGAATATGGGTCGTCACGGCTTCAGTAGCACCTTTACGGTCCGTGAGACACTTCACGGCCCATGAACAGTGCTTGTGAGGTGACACTTTAAACAAATTCTCGCAATGCTCAACAGTTAGAATTTTCCGAAGCAAAGAGGGGCCATAAGGATGGCTACATAGCACGTGTGATGCTACACGGGTCGTCTCAAGAGCCGTATGACGACACTTAGAAAAATCTTGCATGAAAAAGTTATGATACAATAATTTCGTACTTAGAAAGATTTCACGTCGTGAGCTATACGGTGGGCCACACGCCCCGTACTGTACCACATGGACCGTGTGAGTAGCCGTGTGCCGACACTTAGTCTAAAACTCTCTGTCGAATCCCCGTAATTTAAATTATGGCCAAGTACCTCTATACTGGAGGCCACATGGTCCATGTTGCTTCACACTGGCCGTGTATGCCTCCCATGGGGTGACACTTGGTCAAATTTTCTCTCTGGAAAATATTAAGAGATCCGTTAAAGTTGTTCGAAAAATCTAGGTCCTTACATCATCTCCCCCATGGGAACATTCGTCCCTGAATGTGCAACGATAAGGCTTGAAAGCTTGACTTAGGACATGAAGCATTTCAACACAAGATATAATGCATAGTGCATCACTGGAAGATCATAAAGTCTTTAAAGCCCATATCAAAGTGTATCCAAATCATTCAAACATCATAAAAATCATTATCGTGCACATGTATACATGTTATGTCATGAGACTCTACAGTGAAAGAATTAGGACTATTTAGAAGAGGAATAACCAAGAATTAGGACTATTTAGAAGAGGAATAACTTAGTACCTTAGGCTTGAGTATATTGGAAAAGATAGGGATATCGCTTTATCATGTCCAACTCTGCCTCCCATGTAGCACTCTCCGCATGTTGATTTGTCCAAATTACCTTCACCAAAGCCACATCCTTGCTACGAAGTCGCTTCACTTGTCTATCCAAAATCACTATCCGGACTTCCTCATAAGAGAGGTCCTCCTCAACATAGACACATGGAAGACGGGGTGAATGGAACTCAAGTCCGGAGGCAACTCTAACCTATAAGCCACACTCCTAATTCTCTCAACGATCTCATAAGGACCAAGATACTAGGGTCTTAGCTTGCATTTCTTACCAAAACACATCACACCCTTCATAGGCGAAACCTTCACATCCACCCAATCACCAACATGAAATTCAAGATCACTTCTCCTAACATCCGTATAGAACTTTTGGCGACTTTGTGTGGTCTTCAACCTTTCTCTATTCACCTTCACCTTTTCCATAGCCTCAAACTCTAAATCTGGGCCAATCAATGCCATTTTACCAATTCAAATCACCCCACCGGTGACCTACACTTCCCCCATACAAGCCCTCAAATGGTGCCATACCAGTGCTAGCATGGAACTATTATTACAGGCAAACTCAATGAGTGGAAGGTGATCATCCTAATTACCCTTAAATTCCAATACACAAGCCCTCAACATATCCTCCAAGGTTTAAATAGTCCTCTCAGCTTGCCCATCGGTTTGATGATGAAAAGCGGTACTAAACTTAATCTTAGTTCCAAGTCCCTTCTGAATGAGCTCCAAAAGTAGGAAGTGAATTTGGTGCCACGATCCAATATGATGGACCTGGGCACACCATGCAATCTCACCAATTCTTAAATGTACAATCTTGTGTAAACCTCCGCGCTATAGGTAGCCTTATTCGATAGGAAATGAGCTAACTTAGTCATCCGATCAACGATGACCCAAATGGAGTCAAATTGTCTTTGGGTCCAAGGAAAGCCAACCATAAAGTCCATGTTCAAATCTTCCCCCTTCCATATGGGAATCTCAATATCTTGAGCTAAGCCACCGGGCCTTTGGTGCTCTACCTTCAGTTGTTGACAACTTGGACATTTGGATACAATCTTAGCTGTGTCCTTCTTCATACCATGCCATCAATGCACTTCCTTCAAATCCTGATACATCTTGGTAGACCCTGGGTGAATAGAATAATGAGAGTTATAAGCCTCACTCATAATCAACCTTCTATGATCATCCACATACGGAACACAAAGCCAATCTTGGTACCGGAGCACACCATCTCCCCCTTTGGAGAACACCTCAATCTTCTTTTTGGAAACCAACTTCTTCAATTCAACCAACGATGGATCTTAATCTTGCTTAGCTTTTACATCAACCACCATGGAAGATTTTGCCCCGCTTTGAACATGGATACGACCATCGTTTGAGTCGGCCAACCTAACACCCAACCTAGCTAACCGATTAACATCCCGTGCTAACTCCTTCCTTTCCTCTTCAACATGCATCACATTACCCATAGATAGCCTACTGAGAGCATCGGCTACAACATTGGCTTTACCAAGATGATATTGAACACTCATGTAGTAGTCCTTTAAGAGTTCTAACCAACTCCTTTGCCTTAAGTTGAGATCCCTTTGAGTGAATACATATTGCAAACTCTTGTGATCGATGAACACATCAACATGAATCCTATACAAATAGTGTCTCCAAATCTTCAAGGCAAAGACTACCGCCGCCAACTCAAGATCATGCGTTGGCTAATTACGCTCATGCACCTTCAACTACCTAGATGCATATGTTATTACCTTACCATGTTACATAAGTACACAACCCAACCCAATCTGTGAGGCATCACAATACACCACAAATCCCTCTAAGCTATTTGGTAGAGCCAAGATGGGAGCCGACATAAGCCAATCCTTCAAGGTTCAAAAACTCTGTTCGCATTCATCTGACCACACAAACTTAGCCTTCTTTTGGATCAATTTAGTCAATGGAGATGCAATAGATGAGAACCCTTCAACGAACCGTCTATAATAGCCAGCCAACCCTAGAAAGCTTTGAATATCTGAAGGAGTCAATGGCCTGATCCAATTCTTCACGGCCTCGATCTTCTTTGGATCCACCTTGATACCATAACCGGAAACCACATGACCAAGAAAGGCCACTTCAACCAACCAAAATTCACATTTTCTAAACTTGGAATACAATTTCTTCTCCCTCAAGGTTTGTAGAACCATTCTCAAATGATCCCCATGCTCCTGCTCACTTCGGGAGTAAATGAGAATATCATCATGAAGACCACCACAAAACTGTCAAAAAGTGGATTGAACACCCGATTTATCAAATCTATGGACACGGTCGGAGCACTGGTTAAGCTAAAATGAAGAGTTTAATAAAATTGATTGAATTTAATAAATCAAACAATGAAAACCCACATTTAAAGTAAGCTAAAATTCATGAAAATCAACTGAAGAGAGTTTGGGTCTTCCTGGTTGAAAGGGACCAAGAATCAATCCCATTACTTTGATTAGGAAGATGAATTTTGAGAAGAATTTAGCTTGAAGTTGAATCCCCAACTTGAGCCTTGAGAGGAGAGCTTAAGGAGGGTCTTTAGGAATAATTTTAGGGTGAGAGTGGTTTCAATGAGTATGAATTAAAATAGAAGGGTATCAGGAGATTTAAGGGTCTAGGATAGGTAAAAAGGTTATATAACACAATTAAAATAAGTGAAATTTACATCAAAGCCATTAATGAAACGGATGGAAAATGGGTTGTCACGGCCTCAATGGTACGTACACGATTCGTGAGACACTTCATGGCCATGAACAGTGCCCATGAGGTTAAACAAATCCTCGCAATGCTCAACACTTAGAAGTTTCTGAAGCAAAGGGGTGCCGTACGGATGGCTACATGGCCTGTGTGATGTTATATGGGTCGTGTCAAGAGATGTGTGATGACACCTAGAAAAATCTTGCTAGAAAAAGTTATGAGAAAGTAATTTTGTATTTAGAAAAATTTCACGTCCCGAAATATACGGTGGGCCATATGGCCCGTACCGCACCACATGGACCGTGTGATTGGTTGTGTTCCCACACTTAGTCCAAAATGCTCTATCAAATCCCTATAATCGAATTATGGCCAAGCACCTCTCTACTGGAGGCCACACAGTCCGTGTGGCTCACACTGGCTTTGTGGGCCTCCTATGGTGCGACACTTGGTCAAATTTTCTCTTGGGACAATACTAAGAGATCCGGTAAAGTCATTCAAAAAATCTAAGTCCTTACAATTATGTTATGATTATCTTATGCCACTTACTTTAAGGGTGATCCCAAGATATGTCTTGGACCCCGTCCTTTCTATTACTTAGAGGAATTATTAGATGTACTGTAACTCTATGTATTAGCCTTATTGTGATGCTTATGCTAATCTTATGCCCTATCTTATGTTGATAATTGTGTGATGTGATGATGAGATAATGAAATTCATAATTCCCGTCTTCCATAGCTTGAGTCATATGATCCCACCCCTTGGAATTGCTTATTTATGAAAGTGTGGCAAGTCCCATGTTCCTTATCCATATAGCTTGCATCCTGAGATCATGTCCATTAGACTTGCTTGTTGGGTTTGTAATTGTGTGATAATGAGTCACATGTCCCCATGTCCCATAGCTTGACTCCTAAACCGCTACCACTTAGTACCGCTTTATAATGCTTGAATTGCCCTTTTGAACCAATGGTGTGTAAATAGATTCTATGAGGCTTGTTTGGGGACTTTTGGGTTCCCATTTGCCATGTTACATTTAGGCCCTAGGCTTGGGTTATGAAAATCTTAGTATAAGAGCCCTAAGGTTTTAGAATGATCCTTAGAGTCCAACATGTCGTGTCAAGTAGAGTCTTATTCATGGGCGTGAAGTGCACCATACCTATGAGTAGGAGGCTATGAAGCATTTTAGGAAATGTCTCGCTTCTTTAATTGTTCATGTTGTTTCGTGGATGGTTTCTTGAGTTTTCTTAACTCTGACAAATGTCCTTGATTCCCTTACAGAACATGCCTCCCAAAAGATCCTATCAACCCAGACATGCCCCTGTTTTGAACTACTTTTGTCATGCTGGCTCAAGTTTTGACCAACCAAGCTAGTTAGGCCATCCCTCTTCCCTATGTGCCCACCTGACTACTAAGGTGAGAGACTTTACTCGGATGAACACTTTGGGATTTTGTGGTTCAAAAGTTCATAAGGATGCCCACGAATTCACTGATGAGATCTTTAAGGTGTTCACTATTGTGTGGGTGTCTTCAGTAGAGAAAGCTGAGTTAGTTGTTTACCAGTTGAAGGGAGTGGCTCAAGTGTGGTACACACAATGGTTGTTTAAGAGAGCAAAGGATGATAGGGTTAGTTGGGAAGAGCTCTAGTTTCTTTTTCTAGAATATTTCTTTCTTCTTGATCTTAGAGAGGTCAAGTTGACTAATTTTACAAACCTCAAATAGGGTGGCATGAGTGTGAGGGAATGTTCCCTCAAACTTACTAAGCTCTCAAAGTATGCTCCAATATTAGTGGCTGACCCCCGTGTAAGAATACATAAATTTATCTCGGGGATTTCTGACATAAATTTATCTCGGGGATTTCTGACTTGATTGTGAAAGAATGTCATACAACTATGCTTCTTTAAGAGATGGACATTTCTAGACTCATGACATATATTGAACAAATTAAAGGGGAAAATCTGAAAGACAAGAGAATGAAGGATTCTAAGAGCCCATTATGATGATGGGTTCACAAATTCTCGAAGTGGTGGTGGTAATGGTTATTTCCAATAGGGCTAAGGCTTATTTCCAAGAGTTGACAATGATAGAGTGCCTCCTTCCAAGGAACAGGTTGGAGGTTAGGCAACTTATCCTAGGTGTGGAAAGAACCACCTAAGTAGATGTTTGAGGGTTGCAAGTGTCTGCTTTGGGTGTGGTAAGACAAGACACAAGGTTTTTGATTATCCTAATGCTCCTAAGAAGGGTCAAGGCCAAATGGCTCCAAGTGATCAAGGTTAGCCAAAGGCTCAACAAAGTGGTGCTCCTCGGAACAGAAAATTCTATGAATAGCATGCCAGGCAAGAGATGGAGGAGACTCTTGATGTGATGACCGGTATGTTAAAAGTCTTATTCTAATGCATATACTTTGCTTGATCGGGGTGCAAATTTATCTCTTATGACACCTCTATTAGCTATTAAGTTTGGTTTAAGTCCTGAAATATTTAGGGATCCTTTCTTAGTATACACTCTTGTGGGTGAGTCTGTTATTGCCTAAAGAATCTATCAAGGTTGTCCTGTTTCAGTCTTGCATAAAGTCGTTCCATGTAATCTTGTAGAATGTGAGATGTTTGATTTTGATATTATTCTTGGAATGTATTGGTTGCAAGCTTCATATACCTTTGTAGATTGTAGAACTCAAAAATTCAAGTTTCAAGCCTTTTCTTAAGTGGGAGTGTAGTGACTCAGCTTTTAAGGGTCAGTTTTTCTCTTATCTCAAAGCCCAGAAAATAATTTGTAAAGGGTGTCTCTATTATATTATAAGGGTACGAGATGTTGAGTCTGAGTCTCCTACCCTTGAGTCAGTTCCCATGGTTAATGAGTTTCCAAATGTCATTCCTGATGATTTGTCCGGTATTACTCTCGAAAGGGATGTCAACTTTGGCATAGATCTTCTTCGTGATACTCAACCCATTTCCATTCCTCCTTATTATATGGTTCTAGCTGAATTGAAGGAGTTGAAAGATAGTAGAAGGATTTGTTAGAGAAGGGCTTCATCAGGCCAAGTATATCACCATGGGGTGCTCCTATGTTAATTGTGAGAAAGAAGGATGGGTCACTTTCAATGTGTATTGACTATCGATAATTGAATAAGGTGATCATCAAGGATAAATATCCATCGCCGAGGATTGACAACTTGTTTGACATACTACAAGGAGCTACCCATTTCTCAAAGATTGGCCTCTATTATGATTATCATCAACTGCGGGTAAAGGAGTGTGATATTCCCAAGATGGATTTTTGGACTAGATATTGACACTTTGAGTTCGTGGTGATGTCATTCGGGTTTAATAATGGATCTCATGAATCAATTTTCAAGCCATTCCTTGATACATTTGTGGTTGTCTTTATTGAAGATATTTTGATTTATTCTTGGAGCATATGGAACATTTGAGGTTGGTTTTTCACACTTTGAGGGAGAAGTAATTATTTGGCATGTTCAATAAATGTGAGTTTTGGTTGGATGAGTAAGCATTTCTTGGCCATGTGGTATTTGTTGATTGTATTAAGGTTGATGCAAAGAAGACCAAGGCTGTGAAGAATTGGCCTAGACCATTGACTCCTTCTGATATTTGAAGTTTCTTAGGTTAGTTGGTTATTGTTGGAGATTTGTTTGAGGGATTTTCATCCATTGCTTCACCATTGACTAAGTTGACTCAAAAAAAGGCCAAGTTTGTATATTCAGATGAGTGTGAGAAGGGATTTCAGACTTTGAAGGATCGGCTTACGTTGGCTCTTGCTTTAACACTATCAGATGACTTGGATGGGTTTGTGGTATATTATGATGCTGCTTGGATTCTTGTTGTGTTCTTATGCAACATGGCATGGTGTGTCATATGCCTCTATAAGGTTGAAGGTGCATGAACAAAATTATCTCACTCGTGATCTTGAATTAGCGGTTGTAGAGTTTGCTTTGAAGATTTGCTTACATTAACTATATGGGGTTCAAGTTGATTTGTTCACGGATCACAAAAGCTTGCAATATGTGTTTACTCAAAGGGATCTTAATTCGAGGAAAAGGAGATGGTTGGAGCTTCTTAAAGATCATGACATGAGAGTTCAATATCATCCCAGCAAGGTGAATATTGTAGTTGATGCTCTTAGTAGGCTATCTATGGGTAGTGTAGTTCACGTGGATGAGACCAAGAAAAAGTTAGTGAAGGATGTGAGTCATTTGGCTAGACTATGTGTTAGGTTGGTTGATTTTAATGATGGTGGCATTCATGTTCAAAATGGGGTTGAGTCTTTTGTGGTTGTTGATGTCAACGTAAAACAAGACTTGGACCCGTCATTGGTTGAGTTAAAGATGTTGGTTGCCAAAAAGAAGATAGAGGTTTTCTCCCAAGGGGGAGATGGTGTGCTTTAGTACCAAGATCGGTTACGTGTTCTGTATGTTGATGGTATTTGGTAGGTCATTCTGAAATAGGCTCATAACTCTCACTATTCTATCCATTCGGGATCCACTAAGATGTATTGAGATTCGAGAGAAGTGTATTGGTGGCATGATATTAAGAGGGACACAACTAAGTTTATATCCGAGTGTCCGCATTGCCAACAAGTGAAGGTGGAATACCAAAGGCCTCATGATTTTCCCAGGACATCGAAATTCCTACTTGGAAATGAGAGGATGTGAATATAGACTTTTTGATTGGGTTGCCCCCTACCTGGAAGCAATTTGACTCCATTTAGGTAACTATTGATAGAATGACCAAATCAACTCACTTTTTACTGGTGAAGACTACTTTCAGTGTCAATGATTATTCCAAGTAATATATCTGGGAGTTGGTTAGACTACATGGTTTGCTTATGTCTATTATATCGGATTGTGGTACCCAATTTGCTTCTCACTTTTGGAGATCTGTCCAGAAAGGGCTTGGCACTAAGGCGAAGTTGAGTACCGCTTTCCATCCTTAAACCAATGGATAATCCAAGAGTACAATTCAAAGATTGGAGGACATTTTGAGGGTTTTTGTGTTAGAATTCAAGGGAAGTTGGGATGATCATCTACCACTCATTAAGTTGGCATACAACAATAAATATCATGCTAGTATTAGAATGGCACCGGTTTAAGCTTTGTATGGAAGAAGGTTTAGATCCCCGGTGGGATGGTTTGAGATAGGTGAAATGGTATTGATTTGTCCAGACATGGCGTTGCAGGCTATGGAGAAGGTGAAGTTGATTCAAGAAAGGTTGAAATGACTTAACATCACCAAATGTTGTATTCGGATGTTCGGAAGAGAGATCTTGAGTTCCTAGTCAGTGATTGGGTGTATATGAAATTTTCACCTATGAAAGGAGTAATGCATTTTGGTAAAAAGGGCAAGCTAATCCCTCGGTATATAGGCCCTTATAAGATTGTTGAGTGGATTGGCAATGTGGCATATAGATTGAATTTGCCTTCGGAGATCAGTTCTATTCATCCGGTGTTCCATGTGTCAATGTTAAGAAAGTTGGTTGGTGATCTTGGTTCGATTGTGCCATTGGAAGGTGTTGATGTTGAGGAGAGCTTGTCATATAAAGAGGTTCCGATTGAAATCTTAGATAGGCAAATGAAGAGACTTTGTAACAAGGATGTTGCTTCGATTAAAGTACTTTAGAGAAGCCAACATGTAGAGAGTGCTACATGGGAGGCAAAATCAAACATGATGAAGTGATATCCTTATCTATTCCAATCTACTCAAGCCTAAGGTACTAGGTTCTTCTTATTCAAATAGTCCTAATTCCTTCATTCCTGTGTTTTCATGTTATGACATGTATACATGTGCACGAAATTGATTTAAATGATGTTTTAGCATGGATTTGGTGATTACATGATTTTAAATGTTGAGTTATGGAATGTACCTTCATGTTGAAACATTTCATGTTCAAATCAAGCTCTTCAAGCCATGTTCTAGCTCCTTCGGGGACGAATGTTTCCAAAGGGGATATGAAGTATTGACCTAGGTCTTGGGAGGCCTTAACATTTCTTGGAAAGTGATTTTCTCCATATTTTAGCCAAGCACCCTTCTAGGTACACCTTCGCAGCTCGTGAAGGCCTTCACGAATCGTAAAGGTAGTCATGAAGATGGCCTGGGTAGTGGCCTATGCTACCAGGGTGATTTGGTGGGTTTCCAAGCCAAGTGACTCTCCAAGGATCACTTTATGGCTCATGGACCCCTCCCCTGGCCGTGAAAGTGATCAGGAAAGGGGCCTTGGCCTTGAAATCCATTGATTAGCCAAAGTAAGCAACCACATGCACCACCATGGCTTGTGGAAGCCACCACAGACCGTGGTGTGGTCCGTGAAGGGTTCTTTATGAATTTTCCTTAAGAAAACATCATATTATATCTTGGAGACACTTCACGAATGGCTTCACGAGACAGGAAGCCTATTGTGCAGGTTTCTGGCTAATTTTTTATTCCATTTCACTAAGGGTTCTATGGTAATTTAGTTCACTTCCAAGGTACTTTATGACTTTTATTCCATCCTAAGAACCCTAAATCAGCCCTTATTCATTCAATACACTTCATTTTAAAATTTTCAACACCTAAACACTAGAATTCAAGTTCCTAGAACTCCATTCAAGCCAAGCTTTGGAGATTCAAGCCAAGGGATTCAAGGGTGCTTCAAGATCAAGTCAAATTCATCTTAATTTTTTTAAAATATTCAAGGTATGTGCAGTTCCATTCATGATTAACTTTCATTCATGAAGCCCAAAATCTACTTCTTCAATTTCATGATTTATAAGTATGATTTGCAAGTGAGTTTTGTGATTTAGCTTCAAATTGATGAAATTAAGTTATGGATTGATTTCATTTGAAGATCTTAACATGATTTAAGCCTTACTATGCCAATGGATTTCATGAGAATTGAAGATGCATGTCCCTTTCTATGATGAATTTATGCATGGGTAATTTACAATGTGTTGCAATTGTTGATTTCTTTATGGATTAAGCATGATTTCATCTAATTATGATATTTTACGTATGAATTTGAAGTACCCAGCTATTCTCTCATTCCTCATGGTATAAGCATGCATGAACAAGGATTTTCATGAGATTTATGACGTGGTTCATTACCCAGTTATGATTATGACTATGATGTCAAGACAAGCATGGTTATGACATGACATGTAATCACATAATATCTATGATATGGCTTTAAGAAATTATGGGTGAGTATTCATCATTATGTTCAAGTATGAATGAGATGTTACTGTGTATGTAATCATAGATTTAAGTATGATTTGGATCTTATGTCTAATATGTATGATTATGATTAGAAAAGACCTATGTTCGTATTTAAAGCATATATATGTATATGTATCCCCGTAGGATAATGACTTAGCACCGAATGAGATTGGAGGTAGGGGATCGACCCAATGGGTCCTTATATAAAGTTTCCTTCCCATAACTACATGCGAATGTTGGTTCATGTTTGTGTCCTTTGTGGATGATTATGTACACATAAAATCCACTCTAAAATGGGGGTGTTCCCATAAGGTGAGGTACTTCTGTAACGCCCCGCAAGTTTGAAGTTGCGACAGGGCAAAAGTTGGAAATTTAGCCACTGGAATAGAATAATGAGACGTAAGTATGGGTAGTTGTTTTATTGACGGACTATATAAAGGCCTTGTAATTGGGTGTTGGGAAAGTTTGAGGACTGGAAGTAAGGCACGAGAAGAGTTACAGGTCTTGGAGTGTCTTAGGGATCGTAATAATGGATTGTGGGCGGGGTCATGGAGATTGGAAATTACTATGTCTTAGGGATCGTAATAATGGATTGTGGGCGGGGTCATGGAGATTGGAAATTACTAAGTATCGAATGGAACTACAAAGGGCCTTATGACTCATGGAAGCTTTTACAGAACGTGGAACGATTCGTGGGATTTAGAGCCTAATAGGATGTTTTCTGGATCATGGTTCATTATATGCTGGACAGTCGTGGACTCAATTATAGACCATAGGAGTTGTCTGTGGCGTGAAAGTCAGAAGGCAAACATAAGGGGCAAAGGTTTATGAGACCTCAAGGTATGGATTGTACATAGGAATGGAGAGGAAGTGCTTGAACTCGCCTTCTTCCTTCCTCTTCTTAATTCTTTGAGGGAAGGGAGGAGGTGGCTTAGGAATTGGTTTCAACTTCTGTAGCGCATCAGCAACTTCACTCACCCCATCCTTCCATGATTATCTCTTGTATCTGTATCCATGGCCGCAACCATCTCCCGTTGAATATCTTCCTTATCAACTGGCATGGGAATATCAATGGTGCTCTTAAAACCTTGAGTAGTAACCACCATGCACTGCCCTTCATTTTTAGGATTCTGAATAGTGTTGCTAGGCAGTGTACCTCTCTGACGCTGATTGAGTTGAGTCAACACCTGACCAAACTATTGTTCAAGCTATTTAATGGCAACAAAATGAGACTCAATTTTCTGATTGATTCTCGAGATTTCAGATTTCATCCCCTTCAGAGTCTCATCCTGTATCTCAACTTTTTTCAACAGACGATCAAACATCTCCTCAACTCTAGAACTACTATCACTTGTGTCATGGTTTTGTGGTGGCATGTATGGGTCATTTCTGTAACCCTATCTACGACCCCAATCTGCATCTCTCTCTTGGCCCCTGTTCTGGTCATAGTATCTTCTGCAGTTGTCCCTGAAAGCTCCATCTCTATTGAAGTTCCGACCTTGGTTTCCTGAACCTTGGCACCAATAGTCCTGATTGGACTCTTGGGCATTAGTCCGGAAACCCCCAGTCTGATCTGCAATGAATAAAGTGTCCTCCTCATAGTAGGGATCATCATACATTTGTGCACGTGGAGGATGATGAACCACTGCATTGATGTTCTCTTTATTTTGCTTCATCATCACCTCCATGCTGATACAGATTCACGCAAGCTCTTGCAAAATCTCTTCATTGATCTTAGCTTGCTGCAAACCAAAACTGACAGCACACGAACTTTTGGTAGATGCTCTGTCTCTTTGCCCCCATGCAGGATTGGTCTTGACCACTCTCTATCCTCTTAGTGATCCTTGCAAATGGCTTATGAACATGCCCCCTCCCCTCGTAATTGTATTTATATTAAGGGCATGGTATAATATCTCCACGAAGAAATCATTAATAATGTGGTGGTGCAGGATACTTCTCAAGCATTTAATAAACTACTCCCATGTAGTACTGATCAAGAACCAGGAAGTTGTTCAAAGTTGTTGATATGATCTTTCAACTTGAGCTTCTTTGACCTCAAGAAATACCTTTCAAAAATGCCCCCCTGCAATTCAACCCAACCGGTGATCGAACTCTGCGGGAGCTCCGATAGCCATAGTGTTGCATTACCTGTAAAAGACAATGGAAACGAAGTCCAACAATATCTATAGACAGATTTTGTGTTCCAATCACACTTCTGTAGACAAGTGAAACTTTGTGTAGATGGCAATGAGGATCCTCGATGGTAAGCCTACAAACAACACACGGTTCTTTAGCATCTGAAGCAACCCACTCAAAACCATAGACTTTGTGTCAACTGGTAAAGGTGGCAACACAATAGCTCCAATCACCTCCATAACCATAGGATTCAGCCTGTAATGATTCCACTGATAAGCATTGGCGTGGCAATCCTGTGGTTGTGGAGCAATATCCTCAAGAGGAGTTGGGTTCTCATGGTTAGCATTTTCATTCTCGTTCCTGTTCAAAGTTGCGTTAGCCGCATTGTTAGCGTTAACTTGGGCCATTCTTCTCAATGTTTTCTGGATCTCTAGGTCAAACAAAGTCAAGGGAATGCCTCGATTTTATGTGTTAGGCATACACCACACTTATACCCTGAAAAAAAAACAAAAACAACAAAAACGTAAAATGAAGGAAATAAGAGTTAACACCCAAATCACTTTTGAATTAACCAAGTCTAGTCGTATTCCCCGACAACGGCGCCAAAATCTTGATGTCGCCCAGGTTACACCTCCTTTTTTAGGATAAAGCAATCATTGTCAAGAAATAGAACCTAACCAAGGTTAGGGTCGAACCCAAAAGGAATACGTAGACTTAGGAGAATTCAAGTGATTAACCAACTTACTTCCCCGGAGGGGGAGGGGGGTTCGCAATAACAGGTAATAAAGTAAACCTAACTAACATAAGGGTTTTATCAATATGGAGAGAAACTAGGTATTGTATTCCCTATGATTCCCTAACTCAGTATCACCGAATAACCTAACTCTTTTCTGGTGTGCAACATATAGGACGGTAACTTAAGTTCACCGAACCTTCGGTCTAGGCGAGAGGCAAATTTCACTACGAGACTTGGCCCATCTCTGCAGTGTGCCTATTAGTCCCAGTACAACCTCAATTTGGCCCAGTTCGGTCAATTAGATGCGAACACATCAATCAAATCTTGTTAATTAATCTCTTTTCCTATTCATTACTACCTTGGTCTAATCAGTAACGCTAGGTGGGTTCTAATGTTGGCCACCATCAGAAAACATGCAAAACGAAGAGAGTTAATTAATACATGCATGCGCACTTTCCATGAATTATGATTTATCCAGTTTTACCTTGTTAGTTCTTCATGGTTCCTACAACCCTAGTTGTGGATTTAGCTACTCATGATTTGTGTAGATGCAACACTTATGAATTAGAATAAAAAATAGAGCACTTACGCAATTGAGTCTAACACAAGCAAATCGAAACTTCAATGAGAATCACAAGATTATAAGATGAAATTAAAGTACAAGTGTTTCTCAAAACTCTCCAATGTTTTCTCTACTCTATCTCACTATTTTTCCTCTCTACAAGACAAACTCAATGTAAACTTTATGAAAAATAACCTAAAAGCCTATTTACAATATTTGAAATACAAGTCCTAAACAAATTAGGATAGCTGGGTCGGCATGCCTTACGAATTGTTTTACGAGTCGTATTGTATTCCACGGCCTGTAATCAGGGTCCCGTCCAATGTTGCTGCAAAACTGCACTAGACGTTTATGACACCCTTCTATGGCTCGTAAGGTGTTCTACAACCCGTAAGAGGATTTCGCCTGATGAAACTTCAGAAAGTCTTTCTTCACTGATCCTCAGGGCATGAAACGTAATCTACAACTCGTAAAATATTCCACAACCTACCTGCATGTTCAACGAAAAAACAGCAAAAAATCATCCCCTCACTGGAATTGTTCAGAATACCGCCTTCATAGCTCGTAGAGTACATTATGGCCCATAAAGGGTCTCATACTTCATCAAAAATAGCAACTTCTACGCTTTCTTCAAAAAATCAAGGCCAACCCTGGAATCTTGAAAATAATACACAAATACACATAGAACCAACTAACATCGCATTAAGAATACACAAAATTCCAAGTTTTAAGTATCAAAAGTGTTGTATTTTGACAGCACAATAACACCCTCAACTTAAAATTATTGCTTATCCTCAAGCGACGGACTCAATCTAAATTAGTACAGTAACACACTGACCTCAACCTAATGGCATATATCAATTCAAACAGAAGCACATATACCCAAACCACTTTTCAAAACAGAATTAGATAGCAATCTAGCAAACCAATAGAGATGCATGGATGTGACAACACAACTATGAAAAGTGACATACTATCAACAAGCTACAATCACTAAATAAGTCTAGTGCTAACAATGCAATTCAACGGCCTTCACAGAAAGAAGTCCCATATTTCACTTTTAATGATGTTTTCATGAATAATCTCTAGACTATGCAAAATTACTTACTCTCACAAAAGATATTCATGCATCATGCCCAATACCATAGGCTTGCACCTATACTCATGACTAATACCTTTGACTACTTGTACTAGGATCACCTTAGGACTTTATAGGCTTGTAACGTAGGCTCAGAGTGCTTTGGTATGATATTTTGGGAACATAGTGACCAAAGGCCGTCCTTGACATAGTGTTTTCCTACACTTTTACCCTACCAACACTTTTACTTTACATTCCACTCCATTCTCCTTTGTTTTTATTTCAAGATTTTTGTGTCCATTCTTTTGAATTTTTCAGCTATTTGCCTTGCTTTTACACTTCATTTTTCTTTCTACCTACAACTAAGGCATCACTTATTTTTCTTGTACCCAATACATGATTTTTCTTCTTTTCTCTATATCACTAATTGTCCCCCTCATTTTTTATGTTCCACCCTTGCACCAGCCACCCTCAACATAGGCTTTTGGCCTGACTTGAGGTGCACATTTTCCATCCTTTAGACCAAGGCCACTTTTGGTAAGAGCCATTAACTTAGGATTTTTGCCTCTGTCAAGGTACACAATTTTCAAGGAAGGACTAGAGCCAATTTTAGGATTTTTCAACTAACAAGGCTAGGTCAATTAGGTGTTTGCAAAGAATAGGTATATGTCAGGCTCAAACATTATGATCAAAGGATATTCTACAAATTTGGTTGGTTATATAGCCTAGGTGGACTTTTAAAATCCTTTCCTAATCAAACTAATCTACAGTCTAACTTAGAGTAACAAGGCAAGTTGTGGATTAGCACACAACATATGAATTTAATAAATTACGGTTACATTCACATGACACTAATTACATTATCAACAAAAGACTCTCATATCATACTTTTTATCTCAAATTAACCTAACTTATCAGGACAAGCATTGTCAACATACTCAAAGATGCATGGTTGATATCTAAACTAACTAATCAAAATTTTTCGAGTATCACTTTTCATAGAAAACACAAAAACATACTATATGCCATAGATATTAGTATTATATGCTACAAATACTACCTAAGACATCCTAAACATGTTGTTTCATAGAAAATAACTACCCATGGGAAAAAGAACACATGAACGAAAACCCCGGGATCAAAATTTGGGGTAGTTATGGATCCAAGCTACTCAGACTTCACTGAGGCCTATAACTACCCACACCCCATCAAAAAAGAGGTGCATTGTCCCCAATGCACACAATCAAAGTAAGATAAATTACAAGTGGTCAAAAAAAATATCTGGGAACCTAAGCACCAGTCTCCACCTTGGGTTTTCTCCCAACCAGCGCCTGATTTATTATCGCAGCACAACTTGGAAAAATTGGTTATTCAGACTTTACCAATTTTCCAAACTTCATTCCTCAAATCATTTGGCCTCTTCATAGACTAACAAATATTGAAGATAACTTCCTCGTCATTCAATTTGAACCTGAGTTGACCGACTTCCATGTGAGACCCCATGTTTCTCGTCTTTCATTATATAAATAGTGTGGCGTTAGATAAGACATATGTAATTTTTGCTGGCCCCTAGGGATAATAAGGCTTACAATAAGAGGTAATATCAAGGACTTAATGTTTCAAGTCAAAGGAATCCCCTAGATATACATTCAGGATTAAAGAAATGGCCCAAGTGGCACCTCGCCCTTTTTGGAAGGTTTGAAGTAGGTTTCACTTTTCGAATGGGACTAAAAGTTTATAATTTACTAATAATGGATTTTTTAAAAGTTATTTTAATAGCATAAAGGTCATACATTAAGTTTTGGAATCATAAAAGTTGCAAGATAAAGGTTGGCCAAAGTTACCTTAAGTTTCTTTAAGAAATCCTTCTTAAATTTGGGTCAAATGTATCAGGCTATGTCTCCCATAATATAAGGAGTTAGAAGATCCATGACCTATCAAATTGAAGATCTATGAGTCTAGTTTGCAATGCACAAAACCACACATCAAACCGACCGCAGAATAAAAAGGTATGACAGTTTTTCTGTGATTGCTCGAACAGGAAATCGGGTCATGGATCAGGTCGGGTCGACCCACCTTAATATCAGCTAATTTGAGCCTTTTAAAGCTCAAATCAGTGCCATTTTTCCCCAAACTGTGTATAAACTGAACAAAAAGTTTCCCCAAGGTACCAAAGGAATTTGAGTAAGTTTTTTGCATTTTTTACCGGTAAAATTTGTCTGTGTGCCTAGAAATGCATGCCTTACGCTTTGTAATTGTTTTCCCCTCCTACTAGCTGTGTTTGGAGATGTTTTTGGACTGGAAAAAAATGGTGTTCTTGTTGGTTATTTTAGGTTTGCAGCTGTTGTGTTCAGATAATAATCTTGGGGTTCTTTTACAATCATTTTTATGAACGTCTACTCGCGTAAATGTTATATGGCAAATCCGCCGATTAATGTTAATTTATGGAATCTTTATAGGTGGTTATAAGTTGTGTATATATAGTGGTTGTGAATCTTAGGACCTAAGGAACTACTTTCGTGAAGGAACCTTGAGCAATTGGGCGATCATTTGAGAGGTATGTTAAGGCTAAGCCCCGTCCCTCCTTTTAGCACAAAATCCGGAAAGTTTCCCAAACGTCAAATGCGACATCTTACTATTCAGTTGCTATAAAGACAATATGGGAAAGGCACCAGGATTATAGTTGAGTTATTTTCATGATGGTATTAGGTTTAAATTCAATTCGTTCACTTAAACTGGACATTCAATATCTATATATCATTTTGTCAGTTTTCCCGGCTTCCTATTCATATGTTCGAGGTGTTTCTCTTCTTGGTGTAGTTTCATTAAAATAAATGTAGAATGCAAAGGAATTGTAGTATTCATAATCAGTCTTTCTTCCATATAAAAATATAATTGAAGCACTTTAACAAGTAACGCGTTGGTTTCCAATATCCTCTAGTGAAATGCTCCTATTTAAACGACTAAGACACTTGATCCTGTTTAAATACTTTCTTTTACTAATTGACATGGGACCAAGTATAAGCATTATATAAAGCACCTTTATGAACATTGTCAAAGTTAAGGCTTCACACTAAATGTTGGGTTAAGTTCCCAAACTTGTTAAAAAGACATATAAGATCCCTAGAGTCATGTGTATATGTTACGACAACGATTATGATGTTATGAGAATAAATGTACCAATGAGCCAAGATTGGCTAAATGACAATAATATGATGTTACAAGAATAGGTGTACCAATGAGCCAAGATTGGCTATGTTCTTGCTATGGCCTACTATGTAGATTTAATATTGATATCATACATTGCATGTTATTCATGGACTTCGAGCTATAATTAAAGGTATGGGGCCTATTTGCCCAAATGATTTTATATATATATATATATATATGGTACAGATGGCAATAGGTTGGCAGATATAATACCGTTTAGCTACTGGAAAGGACCACCATTGCTAGAATTTGGTTGGATATGCCATGCATTTGCATCTATATATATGTATTCATGGCATGCGATACTCGAGCATACCATGCATATTTGATCACTAGGAGGTTTCTTATTAGCCATTAATGCTACTTGAGTTTTTGTTACAGGTCATATTTCTATTAACACTTTTACTATGGTTATCTATGATTTTACTTCCTGCCTTACATACCAGTACATGTTTATTCGTATTGACGTCCCTTTGCCTGGGACCACTCCTATATATTTCATGCGTGCAGGTTCAGGTAGGGGTTCTACTTTACCCCTCCACTAGAAGCCCCATTTAGCTGTGGTTGGTAAGCTCCACCTCTTCCTGGAGCTTTCATAGGATGCTTACTTTTTGTTGTATAGTTGGGAATAGTCAGGGCCTTGTCCCGACAGTGTTGTGGGTTGGTTCTTTTGTGCCTTTCAGTCTCCAATCATCAGATTGGCATGTATATATAGTGTGTGCCTGTGCCTCTATTATTGCAGCCTTGTCGGCTAACTAGTACTCAATCATTTTGGTTTATCTATCTTGATGTATATGATAACTGTTGACCAGGTCATGACATAAAATGTCCAGGCTTAGTCTTTCAGACGTCATGCTGCCCGATTTTCTTCTGGTCCCTAGTTTAGTTAACTAGCATATTTAATGGCTTACCTAGCCAATAATGGCATGGGATGCCAGTCGTGCCTCCCCTCTCTTTGGGGCGTGAAAAACGTGATATCAGAGTAGGTCATATCCCAGGGAGTCCACAATGTCGTGTCTAGTAGAGTCTTGCTTATAGGTGTGTTGTTCACCACATGTATAATCAGGAGGCTACGAGGCATTTAGGGATGGTTGCATTTCTTTCACTTAATGGATCGTGCTATAGAGCAAAGCTATAGGAACATATAAAATCTATATTATGTTATGTTTTTCTTATTTGATGGGCTACCTAAGCTCCGAAGATGGTACAACATAAGATAAGTATGGATTCGAGAGAAGGTACCAATTGTGTCTTGCCGTGTGAGGCAGATATATTCCCCATTAAGGCACATAAGGAGTCTCCAATGCCCATAGTACCAGATTCACCAGTACTTGTTGGGGCCCAAGGAGATCTAGTACCCAAGCCCCATTAGAGACTGGGGAACAGGGGTTAAAGGAGGCTATTTAGCTACTAACTAGGATGGTTTCTATTCATGAGAGACAACTAAAGGCAAGAGTAGACACCAGAAGGGATCAAACAGAAAGCTCAAAGGTACAAGAGTTTCTTCACTTGGTCCCTCCAGTATTTACAAGGTCCAATCCCACTGAGGATCCACAGGACATTATAGACCATATGTATAGAGTATTGAGGGTAATGCATGCCTTTATCACCGAGGTAGTGACGTTGGCTTCTTTTCGACTATGTGATGTCGCCATCTTATGGTACAAGGTGTGGGAGAGATCCAGAGGGCTTGATGCTCCACCAGCAAAGTGAGAGGACTTCTCTGATGCATTTTTAGCCCATCACTTACCACGGGAGATACGGGAGGCCTGTCTTGACCAGTTTATCAGTTTGAGGCAGGGGATATAAGTGTAAGGGAGTATATCCTTAGGTTTAATTCTTTTAATAGGTATGCACCAAATATTATGCGTACCATGAGTACTAGAGTTCATCGTTATGTGGATAGTTTGGAAATTATTTGATCAGAGACTGCAGGATAGCCTCTTTAAAAGATGGTGTAGATATTTCTCGTGTTTAGGCTTTTGCTCAGACTACAGAGGACCTTTCTTGTCAGATTCGGGATACCCAGGGAGATAGGGATAAGAATAAGAGAGCTCGTACTATGATGTCATATAGGGAGCCACAGGTGATTTTAGGCCCCTATTTCACTAATATCCACCTCAGCCAGTAGGTAGTTTCCCACCACAGATGCAAGGCTAGCGATCTGGTCGTTATATTCAGTCAGGGCCATTGCAGACTTTAGGCTAGCTTGATAGCCATTGATAGAAGCGTTCTGCACAAATGAGACAACCTGCTCCTCCATGTACACAATGCAGTAAGGTTCATACTAGGTAGTGTAAAAAGGGTTAAGTGCATGTTACCATCATGGGAGGACAAGATATTTTATTAGCACCTGGCCCTTTAGCCAGTCCCTACTGCGAATGAATTTCTAATAATATTTCCCGATAAGCTTCCAGGGATCCCTCGAAAGGGATCTCAATTTTGATATAGATATTCTTTGTGCTATGCAATCTATATCTATTACTTCATAAGGAATGGCTCCTGTAGAGCTAAGAGACTGGAAGGAACAACTGAAGGGCTTGCTTGATAAAGACCTTATTAGGCCAAGTACATCTCCATGGGGTTCTCCACTGCTCTTTGCTTGAAAAGAAGATGGCTCCTTACGAATGTGTATCGATTACAGATAGCTAAATAAAGTCACTATCAAGAATAAGTATGTTTTTATGTGGGTTGATGGTTTTTCAAAGATTGACTTGTGACCTACGGTCTACCCGCTACGAGTCAGGGACGTTGTTATTCCAAAGGAAATATTTAGGATGAGTCAAAAGTTGAGCATGCAGACCACTTGCGAGTTATATTAAAGACTCTCCAGGACAACAAGTTATATGCTGAATTCTCCAAATGTGAATTTTGTTTAATTTTTATAGCTTTTCATGGCCATGTTATTACTAGCGATGGTATCAAGGTCGATGGCCAGAAAATTGAAGCACTAATGGCCTAACCGAGACCCTTGAATCCAACAGAGGTCCAGTTGGTAATGCTAGGCGAGTTCTAATGTTTTCCACCATCAGTAAATATGCAAAATAAAGAGAGTTAATTAATACATGCATGCACACTTTCCAAGAATTATGATTTATCCAATTTTACCTTGTTAGTTCATCATGGTTCTCATAGCCCTAGTTGTTGATTTAGCTACTCATGATTTGTGTAGATGAAAGACTTATGAATTAGGATAACATAATAGAGAACTTATGCAATAGAATTAAACACAAGAAAATCCAAACTTCAATGAGAATCACAAGATCATAAGATCAAATCAAAGTACAAGTGTTGCTCAAAACTCTCCAGTATTTTCTCTACTCTATCTCACTATTTTGCCTCTCTGCTAGTCAAACTCTTTAAAAACTTTATGAAAAATAACCTTAAATCCTATTTATAATATTTAAATATAAGTCTTAAACAAAATAAGATGGCTGGGTCGGTATGCTTTACGAACAGCTTTACGAGTTGTATTGCATTACACGACCCATAATTGGAGGCTCGTACAATATTGCTGCAAAGCTGATCAAGAGATTTGCAACACCCCTCTATAGCTCGTAAAGTGTTCTATGACCCATAAGAGGGTTTCGTCTAATGAAACTTTAGAAAGTCCTTCTTCTTTGATCCTTAAGGCACGAAACATAATCTATGACTCGTAAACTAATCTACGACCTATCTGCATGTTTGTAGAACAAACTTCAAAAAATCAGCCCCTCACTAGAATTATTCACAAAACCTCCTCCATGGCCCGTAAAGGGTCTCGTACTTCATCGAAATAGCAACTTCTTCATTTTCTTCCCAAAATCAAGGCTAACCCTGAAATCCTGCAAATAAAACACGAAAACGCATAAAACCAACTAACATTGCATTGAGAACACACAAAATTCTAAGTTATAAGTGTCAAAAGTATTGTATTTTGATAGCACACCAGTTTCATTTATGGATTCCTTTTCTTCATAAAGCTCAAATTCCTTATTCTGTTTTTGCTTGAAGATTTATGTATGTTGTGAAGTTTTGGAAAATTGATTTAACCATGAAGTTTATAATTCATTCTTAGTTATATGAAGCATATGAGTAGCATGTTATGGCCCATAATGAATATTGAGTTGAAATTCATGTTTATCCTAGTTAGGAATTCCTAAGGATCATGTTGAGTTGATTTGAATGCTCTGAATGATTATATTCTATTTTATATAAGCATGATGTATATACGAATTTCATGATTTCAAGTCCTTGAGCATAAACCCCTATGTTTGGGGCCCAAGCTATGTGAAATGTTTTACGAAAGAAAGGAAATCTCATTCTATGATATGTAAGAATATGATGTTTTAGTAATAAGGGTTTTCAATTATGAAACTCTCTTATGGATATCAATCTATAAACATTATATGCCACAAGTCTTGATTTAATTGACGATTTCATGAGATGAATTTCATAATTTTATGTCCAAGTATGAAAGATGATATGCATGATTGTGGTGGGTTGCCTAAGAATGATTTAAATAGATGATATTCAATACATTGATGCATTGTCCTCTTGATTTGCATGATTTAAAATTAATATGCATGAAATCCCTGCAATTTTCATATCAAAAGTTATGAAAGGGAGACATGATCTCCAAAGATGAGAGTTCAATTATGAAGTTTATGAAAGCTAGTTATGATGATTTGGAATCTCTCAAATAGATCCTTTGTAAAAGAGGGAAAGCCCTACGTGTGGATCTTAATTTAAGATGAGCTACTCCTATTTGTATATGGTGTTAAACTATGTTATTAAGTTATGATGATTTTCATTATACATATGTTTTAAAATTTATTATGTGGGATGACCTAGCACCGAGAGGACCTTGAGATTGGGGCTCATCCCATTATTTGAGGTATGACCCGTTAGAGATGAATCCATGGTCCCATAACTATATGTCACCATAGGAGCCCTTCTAGGCTATGCTTAGTCTAGCATATCTATGTAAGCTATAATGTTCCTTAAAGATGCAATTGCAAAGTTACCAAAGTTTTGGGTATCTCTATTGACAAGTAGGTTCCCCTTCTCCCAATGGAAAGAGTTCATTGGCCTTTTCCCAATAGAATAAGTGCATAGCCTTTTCTCAATGGAAGGAGTTCATTGGATTCCATGTAGTCTATATAGATTATGGTTTACTCTCACATATGTATGACATAAATAAGTTACATTTCATGCAAGTTTTCATTAAAGCATATTCATGCATGTTATATTGAGCTTATATTCTATTGTATATGTTTATTCATCTTGTCTATGAAGCTTATGATGGAATGTTGCATTTTATTTCCAACATATGTTCATGTTCCTCTCATATCCCAAGATGTCCATAAATTATGATGGTTCTCTCATTATGCCTAAAGATGTTTATTACTACAAAAAGTGTATTAAAGTTCCTATGACTCAAGGTTTTACAAATTCATATGGTACTCCTTTTAAAGGTATTTGATTATGTAATCAAGTAGGTAAAGTGATATCCATTATGACTACTAATGTTTCTTTTAAAATAAAAAGGTCTTTTATATAAAGTGATGCATTGTTCAAAGATACTACAAATGTTATTGTACATCACCACTTATGATTTCCTTACTCGTGAATATGTCCATTTATACATTCTACTAAGTTCTCTCGAAAGTTGCTTTTTATGTTTAAACTATATGTTTAAAATAGTATTAGCTTGATTATGACAACTAATGCTCTTGTAAATGTATGATTTTATAAGAGACTTAATATGAATCATTTTATTATTGTTTCCATGTCATGCATTCATACTGACATACCAGTACATTCAAAGTACTGATGCATACTTCTATGCCTACATGATTTAACTATGTAGGGATCGACGCTCTTAGATATCCTCCACGTGGCTAGCATGGGATCATTGAAGACGGGAGTTGGTGAGTCCTCTAGTTTGGGGACAACATCCTAGTTTTCTTTCTATATTGATGTACCTAGACATTTTAGTTTCGGATTGTATATTTCTTTTTCTACGATTGTATTTGAGGGTCAGCTTGAATATGTCTTAGCCCCCGCCAAGTTTATGCTAGAGGTATTGTTGGATATATGTATGGTTGTATCCCGTTCTTTGAATTCATAATGGTTTAAACTTGTGGCCCTTAGTCTTCTATCTTATCTTTATGCCATTGCCTATGAATCCTTAAGATATTTAAGATGGCTTCGGTGAGGTGCCTTTGGATATCTCATTCATCGTGTGATGACTAGAGCCCTAGTTCGGGTTATTACAAACTTGGTATCAGAGCACAAGATTTTGAAATGATCCTCGGTTCCAACATACCACCTCGAATAGTCTTATTCATGGGTGTGAAGCATGTCACATCTATGAGTAGAAGGTTATAAGGTGTTTAGAAATTATCTCACTTATTTCATGATATTTGTCGTGCTTTAGAGATGTCCTAAGGTTCCCTTTACCTAATGGATCATTCTTTGCGCTTTTCTAGATAATGCCTTCAAGAAAGATGCCTCAAGCCCCTCAAGATAAGGGAGTGACTCATGTGGAATTTCGAGATGTTTTCACCATGTTGGCGCAACCTGTGGCCAATCAAGACAACCAAGGAGCCTATGTTTATAATGCTCCCACTCTCACATCGAGAGTAAGGGACTTTGGTAGAATGAGCCGTCCCAAAATACATGGATCGAAAGTTTTATGGATGAAGTGCACAAAGTGTTAACTGTTATGGGAGTGACTTTGGAGGAGAAGGCGGAGTTAGTCGCTTTCCAATTAAAAAGGGTGGCTCAAGTATGTCACAGTATATGGAAAAGTGAGAGGAATGAAGATTGGGGCCCTATATCCTGGGGAGAGTTCAAGCATGCATTCCTATATTGCTTCTATCTCTTGGAGTTGAAGGTAGCAAAGATGCAAGAATTTATCAACTTAAGTAGGGGAATATAAGTGTGAGGCAGTATTCCCTCAAGTTTACCCAACTCTCTCTAAATATTCCCCATCGTTGGTTGTCGACCCCATGCTAGAATGATCAAGTTCATGTCGGGGTTATCCAATTCAGTTGTTCGAGAGTGTTGGACTGCCATGCTAGTGGGGGAAATGGATATTTCAAGGCTTATGAACTTCATAGAATGAATTGAATATAAAAATACGAGAAAGAGTGCAAGAGAATCAAAGAGGGCATAACTTGATGAGGGTGGGTCTGCAACTACCAAGACTTTAGAACCTAGGAGCAAAAGGGAGAGAAACCCCTATCCTACTTGTGTGATGTCGCCCAAGTTACACCTTCTTTTTACAGGATAAAGTGGTTGTTGCCAAGAAATAGAATCTAACATAGGTTAGGGTCAAACCCACAAGGAATACGTAGACTCAAGAGAATTCAATGATCGCAACTCAAATGGTTAACCGACTTACTTCCCCAAAAGGGGAGGGAGTTCTTGCAATAGTCGATGAAAAATATAACTAAACTAACTAACACAAGAAAGAAGTCAATATGGAAAGAAACTAGGGTATTGTCTTTCCCATGATTCCCCGACTCAGTATCACCACATAACCTAATTCTTTTCTAGTGTATAGTATGGAGGATGGTAGGTTATGCTCACCATGCCCTTAGGACAAAGATGGGAGGTGAATTTCATTATGCGGCTTGGCCCATCTCTATAGTGTGCATTACTAACCCTTACCTATTATTCATAGTACAACCTCCATTTGGCACAATTTCGTTGATTAGACGAGAACACATCAATCGAATCCTGTTAATTAATCTCTTTTCTTATTTATCACTACCTTGGTTTGGTTAGTAACATTAGGCGGGTTCTAATGTTAGCCACCATCAGAAAACATGCAAAATGAAGAGAGTTAATTAATACATGCATATACACCTTTTAAGAATTATGAATTATTCGGTTTATTTTTTTAGTTCTTCATGATTCCCATAACCCTAGTTGTGGATTTAGCTACTCATTCTTTATGTAGATGCAAGAATTATAGATTGAGAAAATATAAATAAGCACTTATACAACAGAATTAAGAACAAGCAAATCCAACTTCAATAAGAATCACAAGCTTAAAGATGAAATTCAAACACAAGTATTCTCAAAGACTCTCTAATATGATCTCATAATTTTCTCTCTCTAATTACGGAGTTCTCTGAGTACTAGGCAAAAACCTTTTTTGAAAAATAACCTAAAAACCTATTTATAATAAGTAGAATACAAGTTTGAAACAAAATAGGAGAACTGATTGGCATGTTATACGAAAGGGGTATATGGGGTCTCATACTTTACTGCTGGAATTTCGGACTTCAGTTCTATGACACCCCTCTATGACTCGTAAAGTGGTTTACGACCTGTAAAGGGGGTTTCTTCTGATGAACTTCAGAAAGTCCCAATCTCTGATCCTCAGGGCATGAACCATCTTCTACGACTCATAAAACCTTCTATGGCTCATCTGCATGTTCGCCGAATGAACTTAAAAAAATACCCTCTCATTGGAATTATTCACGAAACCACCCTACGATCTGTAAGAATGATCTAGGGCCCATAAAGGGTCTCATATGACAATGAAAATCAGCAACTTCTGCACTTTTTCCCAAAATCAAGGACAACTTGTAATCCTGCAAATATAAATACAAAAACACATAAAACCAACTACTATCACATTGAGAACACACAAAATTCCAAGTTTTAAGCATCAAAAGTGTTGTCTTTTTGCAGCACATCATTGTGACAAGTATGGTAGAATGCACTTAGGGGAGTTCTTGATGGGACAAGAGGTTTTCTTTGAGTGTGGTGAGTTACGGCACAAGAGAAGGGATGGCCTGGTGGTCGCTAGGAATGGAAGAGAAAGAGCTTAGAATGCTTTGCTCGGTAAGTATATGTTTCTTTAAATATGGTGATGATTGATGCTAGATGATTTCATGGTTATAATGCTATATTTGATGTTTTGGTACAAGAATGTGAGTTGAGATATTGGCAAGGTGGTAGTTTTCATGTTCGCCTTCATGCATCATTTATTTTAGCCTTGACTTGTTGTTCCTTATACATGCATATTCATGAAGTTTATTTTAATTAGAATCTTATGTGCAATTATGAAAAACATATTATGTATGCATTTAAATGAAGTTTGATGTTAGAGAATTTGAAACCTTGTATGAAAATGATTGATGAACTGCATATTGAATTCACGATGGGAGTTATGTGTGCATGTTCATTTCACTCTTATTGTGGTGGCTATATTAATATTCTAGGACGAATGTTCCCAATGGGTGAATATTTTAATACCCCACAGTTTGAAGTTGAGAGAAGGCAAAAGCTGGAAATTTATCCATTGGAATAGAATCACGAGACCTAAGTACGGGTCATTGTTTTATTTAGAACCGTATAAAGGCCTCGTTGATTGGGTGCTGGAAAAGTTTGAGGACTGGAAATGAGGTATGAGAATATTTATGATCATGGAGTGTCCTAGGGGTCATAATAGTGAATCGTAGGTAGGGTCCTGGAAATTGGAAAGTTTGCTACATATAGAATGGAAATGCGAAGGGCCTTGTGACTTGTGGAACATGATGTGCTGCTAAAATACAGCACTTTTGATGCTTAAAACTTAGAATTTTATTTTTTCTCAAAGTGGTGTTAGTAGGTTTGATGTGTTTTTATGTTGATTTTGTAGGATTATAGGATTCGGGATAATTTTGGCCAAAAGTCTACTGAATTCAACTTTTTAGTGATTTATGGTGTAGTCTATGGATCGTGGTTTATTCCACAAGCCATAGGATGATTCATGGATCAGATCCAGAGAAAATTCAATTTTTACATATTGAAAAGTATGAGTTTTCAGATGAGTCGTAGATTGCTTCACGGCCCATATGTGAGTTCATAGGTCGAAGATCAGAAAATGTGTTGAATGCGGAAGTGTTATCAGACGAGGTCACTTACGAGTCGTAAGTTGGATGACGGGTCGTGGATAGGATCGTGCCTGAAGGATCAAGATTTTGAATAGTTTCATAGAGTTAGTAGACGAGACTCTTTATGGGTCGTAAGTCAGAAGATAGCCCATAGGAAGGTCTCATATGTTGAAGATAGTTTTTAGGAAATGCAGAGTACGAAGCCCAGGTACGGGCTATGATTCCATATACGGTCCGTAACCTTGTTCATCTAAGTTACCAAATCAAGTTTTTCTATTCCATTTTGGATTTGTATTTCACTTATTATAAATAGGTTTTTAGGATTTTTCTGAGGGTGGAAGATTAGAAACGTCTAGGAATGAGTAGAGAGACTTGAGAACTCATATTTTGTGATTTTCTTACTTTTCATTGTGACTTCTTGTGGAGAATTTTGGATTTCTTATTCTTCAATAAATTATTGTAAGTGTTTGATTATGCTATATCCACAACTAACCATGAAGAACTAACAAAGTAAAATCGGAAAATCTATAATTCTAGGAGATTGTGCATGCTTGTATTAATTATCTCTTCATTTAGAATGTTTTTTAACAATAGCCAATGTTAGAACTCACCTAATTCTTACTTATGGATAAGGGGGTAATGAATAGGATAAGGGATAATTAACAGGATTTAATGTGATTCCTCTCATCTAATCAACCTAACTAGATCAAAGGGTGATTGTATTGGAACAAAAGGTAAGGCTTAGTAATGCGACACTGTAGGGATGAATCAAATCACATAGTGAAATTTGCCTCTCGTTTGGATCAAAGGGTTAGGTAAACATAACTTACCAGTTCTGTAAGATATATACTAGAAAAGATTATGATTATCTGGATATACTGAGTTAGGAATTGATGGGGAACACAATACCCTAGTTACTTCTCTCATTGATTTCACAACACTTGCTCTTGATTAACTTGCTTCTAGTTTAGGTTTACTTATTGCATTTACACCTCCCTTTTCCGAGAGATAAGTATGTCAATTCATCCGAATAGCTCATAATTACTCCAATTCTAGACCATATTCCTTGTAGATTCGATCCTAACCTTGGTTAGATTATATATTTTAACAACGATGACTTATACTTTCAGAGGGAGGTGTAGTTTGGGTGACATCAGCACGTTTTATAGATCTTGGAATGATTCCTGGGCTTTGGATCCTGATAGGATGTTTTCGAGATCTTGGTTCATGATATCTAGGATGGGTTGTGGACTCAATTATGGATTGTAGGAGGTGTCCATAGAGAAAAGTTAGAGGGCGAAAATAAGGGGCCAAGGTTTACGAGACCTCGAGGTACGAGTCGTACATTCATCTACGGCCCATAATCGCCCATTCATGATTTAATTGAGCTAGTTTTAAAAAGGGTGTTTTTGTCATTTCCCCATATCATTAATACAATGCTATGTCATTTTGGCCTTTTACATGCCCATATCAGTTTTATACTCCCCCATTTACTCCATTCCTAAACCATTCTCCTAAAAACCTAAATCCCAAATCCTCTCAACCTCCTAAGTCCTCCATTTAAGGCAAAAGGTAGGGTTTCAGGATTTCTTCTCCAAAGCTCATGATTTCTTCCATAGATTATCGGCTAAGGTATGTGGGTTTGATTTGTAGAGCCCTTCCCTTTACAAAGCTCAAGTTCCTTATTCTATTTTGGGTTGAAGGTTTATGTATGTTGTGATGTTTCAGAAAATTGATTTAACCATAAAATGTATAATACATTCTTAGTTATATGAAGTATATGAGTAGCATGTTATGGCCTATAATAATTATTGAGTTGAAATTCATGTTTATCCTTGTTAGGGCTTCCCAAAAATCATGTTGGGTTGATTTGAATGGCTCTAGATGATTATATTCTATTTTATGAATGCATGATGTATATACGAATGTCATGATTTCAAATCCTTGAGCATGAACCTCAAAGTTTGAGGCCAAATTTATGTGAAATGTTTTACTGAAGAAAGGAAATCTCATTCTATGATATGTAAGAATATGAATGTTTTATTAGTAAGGGTTTTCAATTATGAAACTATCTTATGTTTATCAATCCATGAACATTATGTGCCATGAGTCGTGATTTAATTGACGATTTCATGGAATGAATTTCATAATTATGTGTCCAAGTATAAAAGATGATATGCATGATTGTGGTGGGTTGTCTAAGAATGACTTAAATTGATGATATTTAATACATTGATGCATTGTCCTCTTGAGTTGCATGATTTAAAGTTCATATGCATGAAATCTACCCAATTTTCATATCAAAAGTTATGAAAAGGAGACATGATCACTAAAGATGAGGGTTCAATTATGAAGTTTATAATAGCTAAAGTTATGATGTTTTGAACCCCTCAAAGTTATGTTTAAGATAGATCCTTTTTTGAAAGAAGGCAAACCCTACATGTGGATCTTAAGTTAAGATGAGCTACTCCTATATGTATATGATGTTAAAGTTATGCTTTTATGTAATGATAATTATGCATGGGATGACCTAGCACCGAGAAGATCTTGAGATTATGGCTCAACTCGTTAGTTAAGGCATGACCTATTAGAGATGAATCTCATGGTCCCATAACTATTTGCCGCCATAGGAGACCTTTTAGGCTATGTTTAGGATAGCAAATCCACATAAGCCATAATGTTCTTTAAAGATGCAATTGCAAAGTTACCTAAGTTTTGGATATCTACCTTGGAAAGTAGATTCCCCTTCTCCCAATTCAAGGAGTTTATAAGCCTTTTCCCAATGGAAGGAGTGCATTGGATTTCATGTAGAAGCTCGCATGGTCTATTTCAGTTACAATCTACTCCCACTTATTTATGACACAAAGAAGTTACGTTTCATGCAAGTTTTCATTAAAGCATACCCATGCATGTCATATTGAGTTATATTCTATTATATAAGTTTATGCATCTTGTCTATGAAGCATCTGATGTAATGTTGCATTGCATTTCACACATATGTTCATGTTCTTCTCATGACCCAAGTTGTCCTCTTATGATGAATTGTGATGGTTCCCTCTCATTATGCCCAAGGATATTTATTACTATGAAAAGTGTATTAAAGTTCCTATGACTCATGGTTTTACAAGTTCAAATGGTACTCCTCCTGAAAGGTATTTGATTATGTATTCAAGTAGGTAAAGTGATCTCCATTATGACTACTAATGTTTCTTTTAAAATAAAAGGTCTTTTAAGTAAAGTGAAGCATTGTTCACCTAAGGATACTACTATTGTTATTGCACATGACCACTTATGATTTCCTTATTCGTAAATATATCCATTTATACATTCTACTAAGTTCTTTCTAAAGGTTGACTTTTATGTTTAAAATAGTATTGGCTTGATCGTGACCACTTGTGCTCTTGTAAATATATGATTTTATTCGAGACTCAACATGAATCATTTTATGATGTTTCCAATATCATGCAACGCATACCGACATACCGACATACCAATATATTCAAAGTACTGATGCATGCTTCCATGCTTACATGATTTAACCATGTAGGGATTGAAACTCCTAGATATCCTCCACGTGGCTAGTTTTGGATCGTTGATGATGGGAGTTGGTGAGTCCTCTAGTTCGGGGAAAACATCCTAGTTTTCTTTCTATATTAATATACCTAGACATTTTAGTTTCCAGTTGTATATTTCTTTTGCTACATTTGTACTTGAGGGTGAGCTTGAACATGTCTTAGCCCCTGCCAAGTTTATGTTAGACGTATTGTTGGTTATATGTATGGTTGTATCCGTTCTTTTAATTCATTATGGTTTAAACTTGTGGCCCTTAGCCCTGTTTCCCCGTAGTCTTTAATGCGTAAGATAATTAAGATGCCATGGGTGAGGTTCCTTCGGGTATCTCATTCGCCGTGTGACGACTAGGCCCCTAGGTTGGGTCGTTACAACTTCTCTAAAATGGGTAGTGTTCCCATTAGAAGTATGGTCTACCTTTGGCAAGTAGATCACTCTTTCTCCAGTGTAGAATTAATAGCAGGATTCCATGTAATAGCTCGCATGGTCTTATAAGTTGGTTGAGGTCCCATGCCCGCTATTTTTTAGTATTATGGCATTCATGCATCATGGATTTAAGGCATGTTGTTATGAAATTCTTTCCTATATACTTCTCTCTATATATATGTGCCCTTGTCATCATACAATGAAATACACGTTATCATGTTCATATGCATAGGATGCCCACATACTTAGTAAATGAAAATGTAGTATCACATATTTTTTGCCTACGTGATCTTACCATGTAGAGACAGGAGACTTTCCTCATCCATCTCTTCATCGCTAGATTCAACTTGTGAAAGTTTTCTTGTGGTGAGTTGTCACGGCCTGGGAGGTACCCTTGGCGTGGCCAACACTTGAAGAACCATTGCTTATTCCCCAAGAGAACCACCCGGCCTCATCGTCACATCAACTCAACAGCGGAAGAAATACTCAAAACAAGTAAAACATCATGTGAATAAATATAGTTCTACTAAAACATAACTCTAACAAATAAGATTGGAAATAGACAATACTCAACATTTTCTCTACTCAATATCTATGAAGCCCCTAATCAACAATCTAGATAGTACCGTGAAAGGCCATGGATACCTCAAATCAAAGAAAGAAAGTACTAAGTCAAAATAGGAAATACAAGGGCTCCTCCGAAAAGCAAGGAGGGCTCACCAACTCTGCAATGCACTGACCTAGACCTTACCGATGTGTGGGCTAAAGTCCTCTATCACCTATATCTGCGTCATGTAATGATGCAGGTCCAAATGGACGTTAGTACATGGAATATACTAGTATGTAAAATGTCTTAAGAAAGTAAAGCTCAACTCACTCACCTCTACTCAGCCAACTCATGCTCAACTCAATATGTACAAGTTTAAAGAAATCATGCTTTCAAAATAGACTCAGTAAAAATAAACTCAGGTTGAAATATCATGTTCAATTAGTGTTTGTTTTGGAGTTTCTCCTAACCGACATTTGATCCAACCACCTTTACTTTGGTGATGCACAATGAAGGTCACGTCGTTGTCACACCCATCCTAAACTTGCCAAAATAAAGGATGATCAACTCTCTCATGGATCTAAGTGAATGTCCATCATCTGGGACAAGAGTCGTCAGAACAAGTTGTACAACTATCCTACGCTAGCAACGTAGTTCTATGGGTTATTATAGATATTTACTCGCTCCCAGCTCAGTGCTCGATACTTCTCCTAAGACTAAAACATGTTCAGCTCATCAATCAACTCAAATCTCAACCTCATTAGGTTATCTCATCTCAGTTTCTTATCAACTCAGTCAATCAAGGAAGACAATCAGACTAATCAATTAGACTCATCATGGAATGCAAACAACATGCATAAATGGACATGCAATCATGATATTGTATGCTCCTCATGCTCAATAATGTTGAATTTACTCAATTTGGATGAAAAAACTCGAATCCCAACTCAATCCATGTATAACTTTTATAAAAACTATTCAATCTAGGATTCATGATATCAAGTATAAAATATATATGTCATGCTTATACCAGTGGTCATGCATAAAACAATTATTTCATATATCATTAGAAAAACTCATAATAAGTGTAGAAATTTGACAATTGAAGGACAGGATTTTCAAGCCCAACTCTTATTCTCAACTTTTGACTCAAGTAAGTGATAGGGTGTGTGAATGAACATAGTTCCACACTTTAGTAAGCCTTACATATGTGAAAATAGAAAAAACAATCAAACTCCAATCGATCTTCGTGTTTGAACTTTTTGAACTTGAAATCCTTGCTCTTCTCCCTCTTTTGGTGCTCTCAAGAAATCCCTAAGCGTGAAGAATAGTGAAAATACACTTAGGGTTCTATTTTAGGACTTTATTTAAGTCTAAAACGGCTTAGGGTTGGATTAAAAAGAATAGGAATAGGAAAAAATACCCTTAGAAACTGCCGACAGGTTCTACAGGCGATAGATTCTTTTACGGGCCATAGATAACCTCTCATAGAAAAGGGTTCCAAAAGTTTGAGTTGTTGGAATTTTTCATAGAATCCACCAAACACCTTCTACGGCCAATAAATAGTTCTACGGGCTGTTTGACAACTTGTAACTCAAGATACTGAAAAGTTGATTCTTAGATCACCAACTTATGAAACCAATCTACGGGTCGTGGAATATTTTATGGGCCATTTGTTGTCTCATACATGGGCCTCAGACTTAGAGAATTTCACCAAGTCACCTAGGGATCTACCAAGACTCATCTATGAGTCGTAAATCATTCTATAGGCCGTAGATGGCCCTCGTAGTTTTCCTTTCCAGCAACTTTTCTCAGTCATTTTTCTTAGTTTTCTTTGTGCATCTACCCAGACTAGGTGAAAGTATTAAGGGAGTGTTACATTATCTCCCCCTTGGGATCATTCGTCCTTGAATGAAGAGAAACCTTAGAAACATAGTTAAGGCATGAATCTCTCTACGGACTCTAACAATCAACCAGATATCATCTCACTCATGCAATCAATTAGTTAAGAAACTTAGCAAGTAAAACAATAATACAATCAACACATCAAATCAATCCTCACTCGGACTCTAGAGATCTATTATCTTTCAAACTCAGAATGCAAGCAAAACTCAAGGAATAGAAATTCAAGAATTTAGAAGAAAGTCAATACTGTCAGTTATCTCATCACCAGTAGGCAAGAATAAATAAGGGTATTGGGCCTTCATATCCTCATCCACTTCCCAAGTAACTTCGTCTACAAATTGGTTTCTCCATAACACTTTGAGAGGTGCAATCTCTCTGGTTCTTAACTTGTAAACCTGATGATCAAGGATTTGGAAAGAGATCTCCTCATAACTCAAACTGTCTTTTACTCCAATACTCTTGATAGGCAAAACCAACTACAGATATCCCAAACACTTTTTGAGCATGGAAATGTGTAAGACTGGGTGGATGGCCACTAACTTTGGTGGTAACTCCAACTTATAAGCTACATTGCCGACTCTCCTTATAATCTGATAAGGGCCAATATACCTCAGGCTCAACTTCCCCTTCTTCCCAAATCACATCACACCCTTCATAGGTGACACCTTCAATACACTTAATTGTTGACCCCAAACTCTAAGTCTCTCCTACTAACATCGGTGTAGGATTTCTGTCGACTTTGTACAGTCTTCAACCTTTCTTGAATTATCTTTACTTTTGCAATAGCCTAATGTACCAAGTCTGGACCAATCAATTATGCTTCACCTACCTCAAACCATCCAATCGGTGATCTATATCTCCTCCTATAGAGTGCCTCATATGGGGTCATCTGAATACTCAAACGGAAGTTGTTTTTGTAGGAAAATTCAATCAAAGGCAAATGGTCATCCCAATTACCTTTGAAGTCAATGATGTAGGCTCTCAACATATCTTCCAAGGTCTAAATTGTGCATTCTGCCAGGCCATCGGTCTGTGGGTGAAAAGTAGTATTAAGGTTCACCTTCGAACCTAAGCCTTTTTTAAAGGATCTCCAACTTTGAGCAATGCAATGAACTCCTCTGCCTAAGATGATAGATAAGGGGACTCCATGCAATCTAAAAATTATCCTTTATTTATAATAATCCTCCACAGTGTCAGTCGTCTTCACTGCTAAGAAGTGAGAAAATTTGGTCATTCTGTCAACTATCACCCAAATTGAATCGTGTTGTCTGCGAGACCTTGGTAAACCTATGATGAAGTCCATGTTAATCATCTCCCACTTCCATCCTAGAACCTCAAAGTTTTGAGCTACTCCACATGGCCTTTGATGTTCAACATTTCCTTGTTGGCAATTCTGGCACTTGGAAACGAACTCAGCAATGTCTTCTTCATTCCACTCCATGAATAGACTTCTCTCAAGTCATGGTACATCTTGGTTGACCCTGGGTAGATCGAATATCTAGAGTTATGGGGCTTGTGCCATGATTCTTTCTTGAACACCATCAACATCTGGAACACAATTTCAACCTTGGTATCTCAATACTCCATCTCCCCCTTTAGTGAAAGCCATCACTTTCTGCTTATGCACATCTAATTTCAATTGTCAAAAAATAGAGTCTTGATCTTTCTTCTCCTTCCCCTCCATTACTAGAGATGATGCAGGCCTATTATGCACAAGTACTCCACCTTCACCTGATTCATCTAGTTGAACTCTCAATCGTGCCAGTTTGTAAACCTCTTTAGTCAACTATTTTTTCTCTTCCTCCACATGGGTGGTGTTTCCCAGGGATAACCTGCTAAGAGCATCAACAACTACATTACCTTTATTTGGATGGTAGAGGATGCTCATGCCATAATCTTTGAGTTACTCAAGCCATCTCCTCTGCCTTAGATTAGCTCTTTCTGGGTGAAGATGTATTGCGGGCTCTTGTGGTCTATGAATACATCAACATGTGGTCCATACAAGTAGTGGCACCATAGTTTGAGAGAAAACACCACTGCTACCAATTCCAAGTCATGAGTGGGATAATTTTTCTAGTGCACTTTAAGCTATCTAGAAGCATAGGCAACCACTTTACTTTTTTGCATCAGCACAAACCCCAAGCCTACTTTCAAAGCGTCACAGTAGATGACAACTCCATCCATTCCATCAAGCAAGGTCAACACTGGGTCAACAATCAACCTTGTCTTTAGCTCTTGGAAAATCCTCTCACACTATCGGACCATTAAAACATGACCTTCTTCCATATCAGCCTAGTCAACGGTGTGGATATGGAAGAAAAATCCTTCTACGAATCTGCACTATTAGCCAGCCAATCCCAGAAAACTTCTTATATCTGTCGGAGAGGTTGGTCTAGGCCAGTTCTTAATTGCCTTAATATTTTGGGTGTCCACTCATATACCATCTCCCAAAACTATATGGCCTAAGAATGCCACAGAGTTGAGCCAAATTCACACTTTGAAAACTTCACATATAACTTATTACCTCTAAGCGCCTGCAAAGTGATTCTAAGGTGATTATTATGCTCCTCCCCGTCTCTGGAATATAGAAAATCATCAATAAACATAATCATGAATATGTCACGATACTGTCGAAATACTCTGTTCATCAAATACATAAAGGTCGTAAGCACAATTGTCGATCCAAAGGACATCACCAAGAACTCGAAGTGACCATATCAGGTTTGAAAAGCCGCCTTCGAGATTTTACATTCTCTTATTTTCAGCTGGTGATAGCCTGATCAATAGTCTATCTTAGAGAAAATAGTGGCACCCTGAAGTTGGTCAAACAAGGCGTCGATCCTCGAAAGGGGATAGTTATTCTTGACTGTCACCTTATTCAACTAGCGATAGTCAATACACATTCTAAGGGAATCATTCTTCTTTTGCATGACAATACCAGAGCACCCCATGGAGAGACACTCGGTCTTATGATTCCCTTCTCTAGCAAATCTCTTAACTGCTCCTTCAACTCTACAGGGGCTATGTTATATAATGGGATAGAGAGTGTCAGGAAGAACATTAATTTTGAAGTCGATCTCCCTTCCAGGAGGGACCCCGAGTAGATCCTTAGGAAATACATCAGGAAATTCACTCACAGTCGATACTGACTCAAGAGTAAGAGGCTCAACATCATCAGACTTGACTGGCACGAGGTGATAATGCATTCCTTATAGATCAGTGTTTGGGCCTTGAGGTAGGAAATGAACCTACCCTTTGGCGCAACAGAATCTCCCTTCCACTCAATAACGGGCTCATTGAAAAACTGGAATTTGACAGTTTGGGTTCTACAATCAACAGAGGCGTAACAGGCGTTAAGCCAGTCCATGCCAAGGATCACATCGAAATCTTCTATCTCTAACTCAATAAAATTAGCAAGAGTATCTCTATGATAGATGGACACCACACAATCTCTATAGATCCTCTCGTCTCAAGTGGACTCACCAATAGGAGTAGAAACAGAAAATGGCTCAAGCAAGCACTCAGGAAGGATCCCAAATCTACCAGCCACATATGGTGTAACAAAGGAACAAGTTGTGCCCGGATCTAGTGAAGCATAAAAATGAAATATAGAGACTCGAAACATACCCATCACAATATTTGGTGCAACTTCTTGGTCCTGTCGGTTCCCTATTGCATATAGATGGTTTGTCTCACCGCCTGTCCCTGGTGCAGCACCTCTCTGGTTACCTTTTGCTGATAGTGCTATGGTAAAGGACTGGGTCTTATTTCCCCACATCGGACACTCCCTCTGAAAATGGTCTGGCTATCCATATTTGTATCAAGTGTTCCCTTTATCTCTACACACTCCCAGATGCATCCTACCATATTTTCGACAAGGTGGATTCCCTTTCGAGCCAAGGGTCATACTTGCCTGAGGCTATGAACATTATGCTCTTAAGTTTGGCTGAGCTTGGGACTTTTGATCATACACGTGGCTCGGGGCTAGTGCACAGGTAGATGAAGGTGCTGGCTCGGACTGAAACTTGCTACTATTTCAATTTCCTCTCTTCCTAACCTCATAGATGGAGGTATTGCCCTTCTTATTTCTGATCTCCTCCCTATCTTGTTGCTTTTCCTTATCAGCCTGCTGCACATAGACCATCAATCTGCCTATATCCATGTCATTCACAAGCATAGCTCCTCTCCCATCTTTCTTTGTCCATTTGTTCAGCCCATGAACATACAATCCCATTCTGGTTCTCATGTATGCAACCATATCAGGAGCATAATGAGACAACTGCATAAACTTAAGACCATATTTTTTCACTGTCATAGAGCCCTATTTCAAATTCAAGAACTCTCTTACCTTGGCCTCCCTCAACTCTATCTGAAAGAAGCACCCCAAGAAAGCTTCGTCAAACATTGCCCAAGTTGGAACTAGGGTACCCTTTCCTCGGTTCTTCTTCCAATGGTCATACCACAGCCTAGCAGAACCCTTAAGCTGGTAGGCAGCCAACTCAACCCTATCAACTTTGGTCACATGCATCACTTGGAACACTTTTTGTAGCTCATCAATGTAGTTCTCAAGATCCTCATTGGGTGTAGACCCTGTGAACTCATGTGGGTTCATCATCAAGTACTCTCGAACTCTAGATGTGTCCTGTGCATCCTGTCTACCCACTCCTTGTCTAGCAACAGATACAGTCACAGCCTGGGCCAAGGTCTGGATGGCCTGGTGGAGCTCAACATTTAAGATGTCAGTCTGTGGTGGTTGTTTAGGGACGGTTGGGGCTATAGACTCATCATGATTCTTGGACTCAGGTTGGCTAACATTCTATCTAGCTGGACACCGTCTTTCTCAACAGCCCTTCTTGGAAACATGATCGCAATTTTAGAAATGCGTAACGCACGGATTAGAAGAGAGCTTTCAGAGAGTTTAACTCTATAACACGAGTCCTAATAGGAAAGAAGTATAATCCTTACTAATGTCCTATAGCCTCCTGCTTAGAAAGTGTGGTGCATAACGCACCCATAAACAAGCCTCTACTAGACACGACTTCATAGACCCCCTAGGACTCTTGAACTCTATTGATACCATGTTTGCCACACCCCATGAGTGTACTCTTGGTGTGGCCGATACTTGAAGAACCATTGCTAATTCCCCAAGAGAACCACCTAGCTTCATCATCATATCAACTCAATAGTGGAAGAAATACTCAAAGAAAGTAGAATATCATATGAATAAATATAGTTCTACTAAAGTATAACTCCAACGAATAAGTTTGGAAATACACAATACTCAACAAACTCTACTCAATATCTATGAAGCCTCTAATAAACAATCTAGATGGTGCCATGATAGGCCATGAATGCCTCAAATCAAAGAAAGAAAGTAATATGTCAAAACAAGAAATACAAAGGATCCTCCGAAAAGCAAGGAGGGCTCGCTCACCAACTCTAGAATGCACTAATCTAGACCTCAACAATGCGCAGGCTGAAGTCCTCTATCACCTGTATTTGCATCATAAAATGATGCTGGTCCAAATGAACATCAGTACATGGAATATACTAGTATGTAAAATAGCTCAAGAAAGTAAAGCTCAACTCACTCACCTCGACTCAAACAACTCATTCTCAACTCAATATATACAAGTTTAAAGAAAACATGCTTTTAAAATAGTCTCAGTAGAAACAAACTCAGTTTAAAATATCATGCTCAATCAGTGTTCGCCTAGGAGTTTCTCTTAACCGACATCCAATTCCACCACCTTTAGTTTGGTAATGCACAATGAAGGGAAGATTGTTGCCACATCTGTTCTAAACTTGCCAAGGTAAAGGACAATTAACTCTCTCATGGATCCATATTGAATGTCTATCATCTAGAACAAAAGTCATCAGAACATGCTATACGGTTATCCTATACTGGCAATGTAGTTCTGTGGGGTTAGAGTAGATATTTACTCGCTCCCAACTCAGTGCTCGATACTCCTCCCAAGACTAAAACATGCTCAACTCATCAATCAACTCAAATCTCAACCTCATTACATCATCTCACCTCAACTCATCTCAGTTTCTTATCAACTCAATCAATCAAGGAAGACAATAGACTCATAAATTAGACTCATCATGATACATAAGTGATAGGGCATGCAATCATGATACGTATGCTCCTCATGCTCAATAATGTTCAATTTACTCAATTCAGATGATCAAACTCAAATCCCAACTCAATCCATGTATAGCTTTTATGGAAATTATTCAATTTAGGATTCATAATATCAAGTATAAAATATATGTGTCATGCTAATATCAGTGGTCATGCAATACAACAAATTTCATATATCATCGTAAAAACTCTATAAGTGTAGAAATTCAACAGTTGAAGGACTATATTTTCAAACCCAACTCTTATTCTTAATTTCAACTCAAGTAAGTGATAGGGCATGTGAATGAATGTAGTTCCACACTCTAGTAAGCCTTTTATACCTTGAAATAGAAGAAACAATCAAACTCCAATCAATCTTTGTGTTTGAACTTAAAACCCTCGCTCTTCTCCCTCTTTTGGTGCTCTCAAGAAATCCCTAAGCGTGCAAAATGGTGAAAATACACTTAGGATTCTATTTTAGGAGTTTATTTAAGTCTAAAACGGCTAAGGATTGAATTAAAAATTGATAGGAATAGACAAAAATATCCTTCTTAAAAACTGCTGACAAGTTCTACGAGACCACGTCTACGGACTGGAGATGACCTCTCCTAGAAAAGGGGTCCAAAAGTTTGGGTTACTAGAATTTATCATAAATTTAAGAAACACCTTCTATGGGCCGTAAATAGTTCTATGTACCATTTGATAACTTGTAACTCAAGATACTAAAAAGATTATTCTTGGATCACAAACTTACGAAAACAATCTATGCGTCATGGAATATTTTACAAGTCGTATGTAGTCTCGTACATGGGCCTTAGACTTAGAAAATTTCACCAAGTCACCTGGAGATCTACGAGGCCTCATCTACTAACCGTAAATCATTCTATGGGTCGTAGATAGCCCTCGTAGTTTTCCTTTCCAGTAACTTTTCTCAGTCATTTTTCTCAGTTTTCTCCGTACATCTACCCAGACTAGGTGAAAGAATTAAGGGGTGTTACATGAGTCCTTTATTCCATGAAAAAGACCCATCTTCTATCTACCTATGTTATGTTACGATTATCTTATGTCATTTATTTTGAGGGTGAGCCCGTAACTTGACTTGGCCCCCGTCCTTTCAATGACTTTGAGGCATCATTGGATAATTTGTAACTCTATGTATGAGCCTTGTTGTGTTTGATGTTATGAAGGCTAATCTTATGCCCTATCTTATGTTGATGTTGTGATGTAATGATGAGGTGATGAAATTCCTAAGTCCCTACACCCATAGCTTGAGTCATATGATCCCGCCCCTTAGAATTGCTTGTTTGTGAAAGTGTGATGGCTAGTCGCATGTTCCTTATCCCCATAGCTTGGATCACATGATCCCGTCCCTTAGACTTGTTTTTTGCATTTGTGATGGTGTGATAATGAGTCTCATGCCCCCGTGTCCCATAGCTTGAGTGTTAAGACTCTATCCCTTAGTATCACTTTATAATGCTTGAATTGTGATTCCAAACGGATGATGTGTAAATGGATGCTATAAGGCTTGTTTGGGGACGTTTGGGTTCTCATTCGCCATGTTACACCTAGACCCCAGGCTTGGATCGTGACAGGTGTATTGGCATGAATAGTGATGGGGTTTTGGTGATGGCCTAGCCGGAAAAAATGGAGAACAAGAAGGGGTTGGGGGTGGCAGTTATTGAGGGAAAAATGGAAGGAGATAAAAGTTAGGGTTTACCAATTTATTAAATTATTCCTCCTAAATCTAAAAGTATTCGCCACCCCCTAATTGTTGGACCAAGTAAAGACTTATATAGAAAATCTAAAACCTAATGGGCTTAAAATCATGGGCCTAAAATTATTAAATATCGATGCATGCAAAATTCTTTATCTGTGTAAATAATAAATTATTAGATTGTGTTAAAAATATTAAAATAAATATAAACAAATATAATCAACGATATAAAAAATACAATCAAAAATAATATTTTTATGTTTAAAAGACTACGGTAAAAACATTAACAATTAAAATCAATTAAAATTCAAAATAAACTATGTAAAATCCTAATACTTTGAAAATACAAATAATTATCATTAAATTATTCTAAAATTGTCAAAAAATGTATTTTGAACTATTTATAAAAATATAAAATTTCAAAATATTAGGCGAAAATTGGGTTTCAACATCCATCAAACTCATTTTTTTGAATTTTCATGCACCTTATGAGCTGATGTAGCATCTTCAACCAAGTTGGTTGTGTTTGTGAGCACATACCTACCACATCAATAAATATATTTTTTTATGTTTCATTTTTAAAATAATTTTTTTATTTTTTTAAGTTTTTAATTCTTTTTATATCTTCTTATTTTTCCTATCTTTTAGTATATCTAAGTTAAAAAATGTACTTTTAAAAACAAATCTTGTATTTAAATTTTTTTTTTAAAAAAAATTACCTTTATTTACTGTCAATCCTTTAATTTTTCTAATTTTATTTACTCTTTTTTTTTCTCTGTCTTTCCTTTTGAATTGATTTCAAATTTAGTTTCAAATGTCTTGTATTTAAAATAAGTTCCTTTCAAATGGATATCAAAATAAGTAAAGAAAATTAAATAAAGCAAGAAAAAATTATAATGTAAAAATTGAAAAAACACTTTTTAATTATGTTTTAAAAATACACATAATTTTAAGATAATTAAAAGTAAGAATATAAGAAATTAAAGAAAAACTTTAATGTCAGTGAAGATGAAATTAAAATACATATTTTACATAGAAAGAAATAAAAGATCAAAATAAGTAAAGGAAATGTAATAAATCATAAAAAACTTAAAATTTTAAAATTAAAGAACACTTTTTAATTATTTTTCTAAAAGATACACATAATTGTTCAAAATAATTAAAAGTGAAAAGATAATAAATTAATGAAAAAATAAAAGTTTAAATTGAGGAAGAAATTAAAATAAATATTTTCCCTAGAAAGAAATGAAAATAGTTAAATATACATAAGTTGGAATATCAATAATTATGTTTTCTAGCTAATTATAAAGTTACAAATTCAAAAAGGGCATGTGTCCAACACCACGTCAGCTTTTAAAGTGTATTTATTCCATTTTAAAATAGCTCTAGGGGAAAATAGGATCCTACTTAAGGTATATAGTTGGAATTTTGGTCATAGTTCAAGGGGTACTTATACATTGTCCCAGAAAATTGCAATTTGCAACACTTTTTCGTATAATATTGAATATGTAAATTATAATCATAAATATTATGTTGATCTAATTAATTTAGCTTCAAAAAATAGTCAAATTGACTTTCCAGAAGCAAATAATATAGGATAAAAAGATTATATATAAACTAAATACTAACTACACATTTTCTTTAATGGAGCACCTTTTTTAAAATAAATTAAATACTAAACAAATTTCATGTTATGTTAATCCAAAATATTCAACACATATGAATTATGTTATTTTTATAATTTCTATAATGTGTTTATGTTTATAATATTTAAAGTGCTTTTGAGTTTTAACTATCATTATTAAAATATTTTAAAATTATATTTTGAAAATTATTTAATATATAGTTTAGATTTATTTAAATATACTAATTAATAAATTACTGATATTTGAATTCATGTTGATAATAAATACGTATAAATAATGATTAGCAAGCTATCAAACCGACGTAATTACAATTAAAATGTGTTTATTCATATATCACGAGGATTAAAAGTTACCTACCTAAATAGATAATGAATTTTATGATTATTTTTGTGTCTTAAGAAATGGTGAAATTTCTTTTAACCATGGGTTACAGTTCGGCCAATGAAAATTAAGAGAAAAGAAGTAAATAATTTAATAATTTGATGGTCATTAAAATCGAATACGAATACATAATTTTTTAAATAACAATTTGTGTGTGCATATGTATTTCGCATATATGAAATATTATTTTCGGCCAAAATAATTTTACCTTTCGTTCTCATATATACTTTTGGAAAGTTATACTTCTATTTAACGTATGTGATGATAAAATTTGTTTTTATAATGTATATCTGGATAAATACTTATATGTATAATGTAAAAGTCAATAGTAATTATGTTTATGGAAAATATCCCTCTCTCTATCTTTATTTGTCCATTATACTAAAAATAGATGTCCAACAATACTTGTCCATTTTATAAAATTAAGAGACAATTTTATACTTAGTTTCTTATTTGCCCTTATCCCCTAAAGTGAACCTTGGAGGATTGTCTTGAAAATTAAGGAAGGGCTCTCTTCTTCATCAAATTTCTTCCTATTTCTTCTTGGTTAGCTAAGGTATGCGGGAACGATTCATGGTCCCTTTCAACCATGAAGACCCCAAACTCTTTTACTTAAATTTTCATGAAATTTGGCTTACTTTAGATAAGTTTTTAAGATTATTGTTTGTTTGATTCATTTGAGATATGGGCTATGTTTTGATTGTTGGCTTTAAAGTAGTTTAAGCCCTAATATGTTGAATTGCATTGATGTTATGAAGATTTGAATGTGCATGTTCCCTTTAAAGCTTGATTTAAGCATGGGTAACCTAAATTGTGATTTGAATGTGAATTTACTTATGAATTTTCTGAATTTCATATTATATTGTTGATTTAAGATTGAATCTCTATTACCCATATTATTCTCATCTCATTCATGGCATATGCATACATGACTATGATTTTCATAAAGTTTATGATGTGGGCTAAGTCCCAATTATGATGATATTTATGTTTCGAAGAAAATTATAGGTATGACAAGAATGTGATCACATAATGTTTATGTTATGGCTCTTTGAGCAATTATGGGTGTTTACACCACTATTTTTAAGGAGCACTGATTGAGGTTGGAGGCAGTGCGGGCTATACCCCAAGAGTTCGTACTACTTTCTCATGAAGGTGCTTAAAAGAGCTATTCATATGCATAAAAGTATGACATGAAGTATATTTTTACTTTTTAGCCCAAGTATGCATGATTGTGAAGTATGTTTGGCCTTTACGCCTAAGTATGCATGTCAATGATTTGAAAGACTTATGCCTCTTTTACAAGCACATATATGTATATGTATTCTTGTGGGATGATAACTTAGCACCGATGGGATTAGAGGCAAGGCGGGCTATCATCAATGGTTCGTACTCCTTTTTTTTTTAACTATGTCTCTAATACATAGGTTATGTTTATGCCCTTTTGTAGATGATGATTGTTAATGGATCTACCTTTGGAAAGTAGGTCACCTCTTTATCCGTTGTGGAGAAGACGATGGAGTTTCAAGTTATAGCTCACTTAATCTTATGTCGGTTAAGGTCACATCCGCTTATATTTAAAGTATTTTCACATTCATGCATCATGCACTTCATGGCATATTGATATATTAGTCTTTCTTATATACTTCTTTCTATATATATGCCCTTGTCATCTAACATTGAATGCAAGTTTAATGAGTTCATATGCATTTCATGCTCGCATACTTAATACATTCAAATGTACTAGCGCATACTCTTTGCCTACATGATCTAACTATGTAGGGATCGGAGACTATCTTCATCCACCTCTTGACGGTTAGCTTGGATTGTGAGAGCATCTTGTGGTGAGTCCTATCATCCAAGGACAAGCCACCTTCTATCCACCTATTCCACTTATGTCTGTACTTTAAGGGTGAGCCCAGGATATATCTCGGCCCCTGTCCTATTCCGTGACTTAGAGGAATTATTTGACATCATGTAAACTCTATGTATGGGCTTGTTATGTGTTATGCTATTTGCTTGTGGAGACTATGATTATGGCTCTCTTTATGTTGATAATATGATGATATGTTCATGATGAGATGTAGAAATATGAAAAGTCCTAAGTCCCATTCTATCCCCATAGCATGACTCATACATACCTGCCCCTTATTTCTTATATGCTATGTGCTATGTGAATCTATGAAACTTCCATTCCTATGACATCCCCATAGCTTGAGTCCACAGCCCCGTTCCCTTAAAATTATGTTCTTGTTGATTAATTATGCACTTCCAAACCGATGATGTGCAAATGGATGTTATGAGGCTTATTTTGGGACTCTGGTGTTCCCATTCACCATATCACTCCTAGACCTAGGTCCGGGTCGTGACATTCCCTTAATCCTTACCCCGTGTTTCATTCTTTCTTGTGATGTATTGGCATGATGGCGAAATTCCTAAGTCTCTACTTCCTATAATTGCGTCCCATGATCCCTTCCTTTAGATTTACTTGTTACGATTGTATGATGGTAACTCCATGTTTTCTTATCCCATAGAGTGCATTCTAAGTCCCTAATCCCCTTAGTACTAATTGATGATGGTTGGATTACTCTTGTTAATCAAGGATGTGCTTATGTATGCTATGAGGCTTGTTTAGGGCACCTTCGAGTTTTCCATTCGCCATGTCGTATCTAAGCCCTAGGCTAGGGTCATGACACCAATTAAGTGCTTAAAAGGTGTAGATAAGAAACACAATCCAGAGTGTCTAGTTAACACCAATCTTTTACTAATGCTAACCAAGATACGAACACTTTTCCTAGTATTGTTTATTCTCTTTTGCAAGATTATTGTGACTTATTTTCAGCTTAAATGCCTAAATAAAGGACTACCACCATTGAGAGGGATTGGGCACCCAATTGATTTTGTGCTAGGTTCTTCAATTCCTAAATAGCCAGACTATAGAAGTAACACGTAAGATATCAAGAAGTTACAAAAGCAAGTTAAAGATCTCCTAGAAAAGCGTCTAGTCAAGGAGAGTCTGTCCTTATGTTGTCTTAGTAATCCTTGTTCCTAAAAAAGATGACACTTGGAAGACCTGTGTTTCTTGTAGAGCCATAAATATGATCATGATAAAGTATGTACTTCATGTTACTAGACTTGATGATATGCTTGATGAGCTATACAGCTTGAGTGTGTTCTCAAAAATTAATCTTCAAAGTGGCTACAACTAAATTCGCATGACATTGGGAGATGAATGGAAGATGACCTTCAAACCAAAGTTTGGGTTATATGAGTAGCTTGTAATGCTATTTAGGTTGAGTAATTCTCAGAGCACCTTATTGAAGTTGATAAATCATGTTGTGAAGCATTTCATCAACAATTTGTTGTCATTTATTTTGATGACATACTTATGTATAGCAATATGATTGAAGAACATATGTCCTATTTGCAACAAGTTTTGATATCTTACTACATTAATGATTATTTGCTAATCGAAATAAGTGCCTTTTTGTATTGAGAATGTGTTGTTCTTGAATTTTATGGTTCGTGCAAATGGATAGAAGTGGATGAAGAAAACGTGGAGTCAATTAGGACTTGTCCAACTTCTACTAATTCAAGCGAAGTGGGGAGCTTTCATAGATGGCTCAAGTTTCTATCAGCGCTTTGTGAAGAGTTTTAGTACTATTACTTCTCCAATAGCCTAATAGATCAAAAGGGATGTGCCTTCTGTTTAGGGAGAAGAGAAATAAAAGTCCTTCCAATCTTTGAAGTCTATGTAAAGTTCCTCACTATTACTATAACTACCTAACTTTGACAAGGCATTTGAGATAGAATGTGATGCTTGGGTGTTGGTATCGGTAGAATGTTGGTGCAAGAGGAAAAACTAGTGGCTTACTTTAGTGAAAAGCTAAAGGGAGCCCCCTTTAGGTACTGAACATATGAAAGAATTTATGCACTTGTGTGGGTGTTAGACTATTGCAATATTACTTATGGCATAAGAAATGTTTTATAAAGATCGACCATGAGTCCTTAAAATATCTAAAGGGATAAACCAAGTTGAGCAAAAGGCATGCCAAATGGGTCGAATTCATTTAGACCTTTCATTATGTGATCTACAACAAGCAAAGAAAGGAGAATGTTGTAGCGGATGCTCTCTTAAGGAGATTTTTATCAATCAAAACCTTGACCTCCCGGATAATGGGTTTTGAAAGCCGAAAAGAATTTTATGCTAAGGATTTCGACTTTAAAGAGATATTTGATTAGCTCTTCTAAAGGAAATGGCTTGATAGGTTCCAATAGGTTGATGGTTACTTGTTAAAGGATGGGAGAGTTTGTCCAACAGATTCATGGAGAGAACTGTTCATTAAAGAGGCTCATAGTGGTTAAATGATGAGTCACTTCAGGATGCTAAAGACACTCGTATCCTGATGGACCCCCAAAATGTGACATGATGTGGAACAAATATATGTTCAATGTCATGAATGAAAACAAGCCAAATCCACCGGTCAGCCTGAAGGTATGTACACTCCTCATCCCGCTTCTACTAGTCCATGAGTGGATATTTCTATGGACTTTGTGCTAGTGCTTACTCCGACTAGGCGAGGCCAAGATAGCACATTTGTGATGGTGGATAGGTTTTCTAAAGTGTCTCATTTTATTCCACGCTATAAATATGGTGATTCATCTTATGTAACTTTGTTATATGTGAATAATATGCTTAAATTGCATGGGATTCCTAAAACTATTATTAGTGACAGTGATTCCAAATTTCTTAGCCATTTTGGAAGAGTCAATGGGGTACACTTGGTACTAAGCTTTTGTTCTCTTCTTCATGTCATCCTTAAAGGATGCCCAAACTGAGGTAAATTGGACTCTTGGAATTTACTTCGTTGCATGATTAAGGGTGTCTCGACCTCTTGGAAAGATCAATTGCCTTTGATGAAATTTGCTTATAATTGATCTCTCTGTTCATCTAATGGTATGGCCACATTTGAAGTATGTTATGGCTTTAATCCCTTAATTCCTCTAACCTTGACTCCTTCGTCTAGTAAACTTGTTGTGAGTTTAGATGCTAAGAAAAGTGTGATAGAGATGCTACAAATTTACTCCAAGGTGAGAGAATCTTTAGAAAAGAGCAATGTCGAGGTAGAAAATAAGAAGAATCATGGAAGAAAAGAGGTAGTTTTTCCAATCAAATGATTGGGTATGGGTTCACTTTCGAAAGGAACGCTTTTACAGTTGTGTAAACTCTTAGTCCAAGGGAAGATGGGCCTTTAAAGTTCTTGAATGAATCAATGATGATGCATACAAGATTGACTTACCATATGAATATAATGTTCATAATGTTTTCAATGTAAGCGATCTCTCTCCTTGTGTTGTAGGTAACCCTTTTGATTCTTGATTGAATCCTTTTCAAGTAAAGGAGAATGACATGATCATGCCTAGCTCATACCTGTCAAGACCATTCACATGGAGTCAAGCCAAGGATCCCCATAGACTATAAGTGGCATTTATGAAGAAGGAAGCATTGAAGGACTTGAATGGATCTTGAAGAAGATATACAATATTTGGAAGGTCCAGCAAAATGAGGAGATGGAAAGGAACTTAATGTCTAATTCAGCGAGGTCAATTATCTCACCTATTCTAATTGATGACACGTCAAATTAGTTGATCATCGTCGATGTAAGGACTCACAAGTTAGAAGGTTGGAAATTATAGAAAAAGTGCAACTAGAAAGGTTCAGGGCCAATTCACGAGCCCAGTTCACAGTTGGTGGTCTAATTCACAAGGCATGAACCAGGCTCGTGGATAGGGTTACAGGGTTTAGAAATTTGCCAAGTGTTAAAGGGATTCGCGAGGGCTATTTACGGTCGTGGAAAGGGGCAATAGATTAAAGCCCTGAGTTGATAGAACGTTTGGGTCTTTGGAAATGAAACAATGACCAACAAGACAGCCCATGGTTCTATTTACGATCCATGGTTAGGGTTCACGGATGGGGCCTTGAAAAATAGAAAATTGTCTAAGTGTAGAAGGGTTCCACAAGCTGGTCCACGAGCCATGGATTGTTTCACGACTCATAGATAGGTTTCATGAATTAGAATGTAGGAAACTAGACTCTAAAGAATGGAAAAGGAGAATAGTAGACTCAAGCACGACTCAGGTTTGAGTCCACGACCAATAATCAGGGTCTCGTAGATGCGATTTGGCAATTTTAATGAAGCGCATTTTTGTCCTTTCCGCATATCTTATGATTAAATTACAATGTCTTTAAGGTTTCCTAAGCCCCTGATAAGACCTAAAACCCTCTAAGAATCCCTCATTCCAATCATTCTCCCATCCTCTCTAATATTATAAGGCAAACACTCTCAAGAAAGAACAAGGAAGGCAAAACTAGGGTTTCCAAGATTCTTTCCCAAACTTCAAGTTCCTTCTTCCTAGGCTCTAATCAGTGAGTTTATTTGTGAGTTCCTTTAACCCACAAAGTCCTTCCTTAAAGCTTTTACCTTTTCTTTAAGTTCCTCAAGAATAGCATTATGCATGCCAATGATTTAAATGATGATTTTATGATGTATTAATATGTATTTTGTCTCCAATGACATTATGAAATGTTTTACTATGTTTTTGCATGAATATTGAGTTGATGTCTATGACCCCAACAATTACGATTTAATTGATGATGTGTGGGCTGATTAGTTTATGATTTAAATATGCATATTTTCCCCATTTTCATGCATTACTCTCTTGAATAATGAGTTTTCTAGTCAATATACAAGCCGACTAAGTTTAAGATGGTTTTTGCATGATAAGGTAACGATGATGGGGGAATGGAAGAAAGTTTTTAAGTTGATGTTTTTTTCAAAGATATAAGCATGTTGATCATGGTCCTGAAAGATGTTTGTGATGGTCCCCAAGGTGAAAGGATAATTCTCACTTGGTGGTTCCTAACATTTCGAGCTACTCCTATAAAATTGCTACTTATGATTCTAAGTTTCATTACTTGACTAAGTGTATGTTTAAAAGTATTCCGTAGGATGACTTAGAATCGAATGAGGCATTGAAGTGGGGTTTTGAAAGGAAACCCTAAAAGCAACCCTTTGTCTCATTAACTATGTGTTATCATAGGAGCCCTTATAGGCTAGGCTAGTGGACCCATGTAGGTCATTTATGTTAATTGATGATGCATGCTAAGTCATGGAGTTCTACCTGGCAAGTGGTCTCCCCATGACAACGTAGGGGGTTATGTTGGATTCAATGTAGTAGCTCACATAGTCTTATATGTCAGTTATTGTCCATTCCTATAAAGTGTGAGATTTGATGTCTTCATTCCACACATGTGTTCCACATTATGCATTGCTTTTACTTCATATTGAACCTTATTCCTCGTGCACACTTAAGCTCATTTAAATGTTAACTTTACCATTTTATGCATAGATATTTTGAATTTATGAAGTATTACTATTCCATGTTTGCATTGTATCTCACATACTCAATACATTCTAATTTACTAACGCATATTTTGCCTACATGATGTCAGCGTGTAGCCGAATTTCAACCCTAATGGTAATAGTGAGCCCTTAGTTTGAGTCTTCGCCTATTTTTTCTTGCTTTGTACTATTTAGACGAATGTATATTTTTTATTTTAAAATTGGAGGCTTTTACTTTCTAGCTTATTTTCATGTCTTTTTTATTTAAGGAAAACCAAAATCGTGCATCGGTTCCCGTTAAGTCATGTTTATATGGTATGGTTTTGATGATGATGTATGTTGAAATATTTCTTTCTAACTCAAATGATTTCCCTTTGTCCCTTTCCTATTTTATTTTGCACTATGTACATGTTTGCGTATGAATGCTTGATATGTTAAGATGGCTTGGATGAGGTGCCATGGGTTTGTCATTCACTATGTTATGACTAGGCCCTAGACTTTGGTTGTGATCAACTTAGTATAAGAACATGAGGTATTAATATATTCCTTGGATGTCTGATATACCATGTCGGTAGAGTCTCGTTCAAGGTTGTGGAGCACGCCACAACCATGAGTGAGAGGCTATGAGGCTTTTAGGAAACTTTTCCCTTCTTCATAACTCATTTCATGCCTTAGAGTTGTCTCAGGTTCTGCCTTATCTAACAATATTCCCTTCATTATTTCAAGGTCATGCCAACAAGAAGAGCTCGTAAACCAAGGAATACGCCCTGAGAATAAGCTCCTCCTTTGCAACACGATGAGGGGGTTCTCATGTAGAGTTTAGAGTCATCTTCACTATGTTAGCCTAAGGTTTGGCTAACCAAGCAAATTGGGAGACTGTCATCCCTCCTAGCGATCCCAAACTAGCCAGAAGGTTTGAGATTTCATAAGGATGAGCCCGTCGAAATTTCATGGCTCTAAGGTGGATGAAGATACAAAAGATTTCATTGATGATGCATATGGAATCATTTCTTTGATGCAAGTTCCATCAAAGAAGAATTCTGAATTGGTGGCCTACTAACTTAAGGGTGTGGCAAAGATATGGTATGAATAATAGGTTGATGAAAGGGGACAAGGAGTGGGTCAAATTGAGTGGGAGGAATTCAAGAGTACATTCTTGGACCGGTTCTTCGTGCTAGAGCTAAGGAAGGTAAAAGTGCAAGAACTCATAAATCTGAAGCAAGGTCACATGACTGTGAGGGAGTATTCTCTCAAATTCACCAAACTCTCCAAGTATGCCTCATTTATGGTAGCGGATCCAAGAGCTAGAATGAGCAAGTTCATATCCTGAGTGTCAGATTTAGTGTTGAAAGAGTGCAAAATGGTATTGCTTGTGCATGAGATGGAAATATCCCGTTTGATGACTTACACAGAACAAATTAAGGAGGAAAATCTAAGGGACCGAGCTAGAGAGTCCAAGAGGACTCGAGTGGATAGTGGAGTATATTCTCACCAAAATAGCGGTGGCCACAACAAATTTCAAGGTGGCCAAAAGTTAGGAGGCAAAGGGTCTAACAAGACTCCTCGCTGATTCATCTAAGACAAGGGGGAAAATCCAAAGCCAAAAAACACCCAATTGCCCTAAATATAGGAGGCCACATAAAGGGGAATGCTTGGCCGTCTCTAATGTGTATTTCAAGAATGGCAAGCCCGGACACCATGCCAAAGATTGTAGGAGTAAGGTACTAGGCCCCAAGGCCAATGTGAACAAGCTCAAGGTGCCCCAAGGACCAATCTATTTTATACTCTTCATGTCCACCAAGAAGTAAAAGAGGCTTTGGATGTGCTTATCGGTATTTTAAAATTCTATGATTTTGATGTGTATGCATTGTAGATCTAGGAGCAAATTTATCTTTTGTAACTCCCTTCCTTGCAAATAGATTTCATGCATGTCCTGAAGTCCTAAATGAGCCTTTTGAAGTGTGTATTCCTGTAAGAGAGTCTATAGAAAAATTGTCCTATGCCTATCTTGCATAAAGTTATCCCTTGTGACTTGGTAGAACTCTCTATGGTTGATTTTGATGTTATACTTGGGATGGATTGATTGTATGCTTCTTATGCTTCCATAGATTGTCGAACTCAAAGAGTCAAGTTTCACTTCCCAAATGGGTCTATTCTTGAGTAGGAGAGTAGTAATTCCTCATGTAGAGGTCAGTTTGTCTCATATCTAAAGGACCAGAAAATAATCTCTAAGGGGTGCATATATCACCTAGTGAGGGTTAGAGATGTCACTTCTAAAGTTCCCTCTCTTAAGTTGGTTCCTAATGTAAATGAGTTCCTAATATCTTTCTGGAAGAGTTATCTGGTGTTCCTCTCAAAAAGGAAATAGACTTTGGCATAGACCTCCTACCCACACTCAACCTATCTCCCTAGGGGAGTTAAAGGAACAATTGAGGAATTTATTGGAAAAGGGTTTCATTAGACCTAGTAGGTCTCCATGGGGTGCCTCGATATTGTTTGTAATAAGAAATATGGGTCACTCCAAATGTGTATAAACTACCAACAACTCAACAAGGTCACTATTAAGAACAAATATCCACTCCCAAGGATAGGTGATCTATTTTATCAACTACAAAGAGCCAAACATTTTTCTAAGATTGATTCGCGGTCCCGATATCAGCAACTAAGGGAAAAGGAGAGTGCCATTCCTAAAGTGGCTTTCTGGATAAGGTATGGGCATTTTGAATTTCTGGTAATGTCTTTCGGCCTAATTAATGTACCAATAATCTTCATGGATCTTACAAATAGGGTGTTTAAGCCCTACCTTGATATGTTCATTGTGGTATTCATTGATGATATTCTAATCTATTCCTAGAGTGATGGAGAACATATGGAGCATTTGGGGGTGGTTTTGTAAACCCTAAAGGAAGAAAGACGATTTGCAAAATTTGACAAACGTGCATTTTGGTTGAAAGAGGTTGCCTTCCTTTGGCATGTAGTATCGAGTGATGGATCAAAGTTGACCCTAAGAAGATAGAGGTGGTGAGAAATTGTCCAAGGTCATTGACTCCTATGGACATTAGGAGTTTCTTAGGCCTAGTCAGGTATTATAGAAGATTTGTTGAAGGTGTTTCCTCCATTTCGTCTCTATTGACTATGTTGACCCAAAAGAAGGTGAAGTTCGTGTGGACAAATAAGTGTGAAAAGAGTTCTCAAACCTTGAAGGATCAGTTGACTTCGGCTCCAATCTTGACCTTGCTGGAAGGAATCAATGGGTTTGTTGTTTATTAAGATGCCTTAAGAATTGGTTTGGGTTGTGTGTTGATGCAACATCGTAAGGTGATTGCCTATGCATCAAGGCAATTGAAGGTACATGAGAAAAACTACCCAACACATGATCTTGAGCTTGCGGTTATGGTGTTTGCATTGAAAATATGGTATCACTACTAGTATGGGTTCATGTGGATGTTTTCACTGACCATAAAAGCCTTCAACATATGTTCACTCAAAGAGACCTCAACCTAACAGAATGAAGGTAGTTAGAGCTTCTCAAGGACTATGATTTGAGTGTGACGTATCATCCAGGAAAAGCCAATGTGGTAACCGACACACTTAGTAGAGTTTCCATGGGTAGTGTGTCTCATATATAAGATTATGTAAAACGGGAGTTGGCCAAGGAAGTCTATAAGTTGGTTAGATTGGGGGTGAAGTTGAATGATACCGGTAGCGGTTGTGTAATGGTGATACATGGCTCTGAGTCTACATTGATTGAGAATGTTAAGTCCAAGCAACATCTTGATCCCGCCTTAGTTGAATTGAAGTCCTTGGTGAAGGAAGGAAAAATAGAGGTCTTCTCACAATGGGGAGATGGAGTACTCCGTTATCAAGGGAGATTGTGTGTACCAAACGATATGAGTTGAAAGAGCTGATATTGAAAGACACTTATAATTCCTCCTATTCCATTTATCCAAATCCACAAAGATGTATAGAGATTTGAGAGAAATTTATTGGTGGAATGGAATAAAAGAGGATATTGGACGGTTTGTGTCCGAGTTCACCAATTGCCAAAAAGTCAAGGTTGAACATCAAAGAGTGGGTGGCCAAGCTCAAGACATTGATATTCATACTTTGAAGTGAGATCAATATGGAATTCGTAGTGGGATTGCCGGAGACCAAGAAACACTTTGACTCTATATGGGTGATAGTGGATAGAATGACAAAATTCGCTCACTTCTTACCGATCAAAATAATATTTAGTGCCAAAAACTATGCTCAATTGTACATCCAAGAGTTGGTAAGGTTGCACAGGATATCATTGTCCATCATATCGGATCGTGAGTTTAGAAATTATTTTAAAAGGGTTTTGGTACTAAGGTAAAGTTAAGTACCACCTTCCAACTTCAAATCGATAGGCAAGCCAAAAGAATAATTCAAACATTGGAGTATATGCTGAGAGCTTGCATATTGGAGTTCAAGGGGAGTTGGGATGATCACTTACCTCTCATTGAGTTTGCCTACAACAATAGCTTCCATTCAAGCACTGAGATGGCACCATTTGAGGCTCTATATGGTAGAAAGTGCAGATCACCTATTGGGTGGTTTGAGGTTAGTTAGATGGCCTTTCTAGGGCTGGACTTAGTCATGGATGCTATGGAAAAGGTGAAATTCATACGGGAAAAATTGAAAATGGCTCAAAGTCAACAAAATTCCTACTTTGATGTGAGAAGGGAGGATCTTGAGTTCGATATTGATGATTGAGTTTATTTGAAGATGTCTCCCATGAAAGATGTGATCTGGTTTGGCAAAAAGAAAAGTTAAGCCCCAGATATATAAGGTCTTGTAGGGTGTTGAGAAAAGTTGGCAAACAAGGAATATGAGTTGGAGTTCCCTATGGAGATGAATTTGATTCATCCAGTGTTCCACGTGTCAATTTTGGGGAAATTCATAGGTGATCCAAGCTTTATATTTCTATTGGGAGATGTGAGCATTGAAGAAAATTTGAGTTATGAATAGATTCCTATTGAAATCCTAGACCAGCAAGTAAAGAGGCAACAATTGAGGAAGTTGCATCTATTAAAGTGCTTTGAAGGAATCAATATGTTGAAGGTGCAATATGATAAGCGGAGGTCCCTCGTAAGGGACGTCAATACGAGATAATATACTGAATATGTAAGGCAAGAAATATTGTATATGAGATAAGAACTCAAATGAAATAGCACACTGGTGTGTAAGGATAAAAGACCACCTTTAGTCATACTATGGAATCATGTACTTTATGTCTTTTTATTACTCTACCTTTCTTTACTATATAATCTGTGCACAATATATCATGTAAATGATCAGCTGATCAGTGGTAAATTAATATCGAGATCGACCTATGCTAGGCTTTCCTTTCACCCATGGGATACCCTCTGTAATATGGGATCGACCCATGCTAGGTGATTCATCCACCCTTGGGATACCACCCATCAATAAGCAACTTTGAGTTATCTTTTATTTACTTTCCTCTCTATAGACATGACATGTGACATATAAACAACCATACAAGATAATATCACAATGAAAAGAGAGTTACACAACTAATGAAACGTATAGGAGATTAAACAACACATGGACTTTATTTGGTAAAAAGGAACTCATGTATCTTTGGTATCCAAGTACGTATGCAGATTTGACAATGACTATGTATGGGAATGTATGAACATGGTAAGGAGTGGAGACACAATTATTAGTTATATCGGAGTTGGTAAGTGCCTTTATGTACAAAGGAAGAACCTAAATTTCATGCCAAGTAATAGGAAATCAAGTAGCCTTACATACCTCGTTGTACTACGCCGTTATTACCTCGTAGTAGTATCCTCTTCCTCCAAATACTTATATACAACATAGTAATGGATAAAACTAGTGTTAGCAGCTAATAGACACATCTTCGTAGTCCAATTTTACCCAAAAATAATATCCGGGCAGCAAGCTCGGAATTAGCAACCAAGGAGTATTCTTTCAACATTTCCATTCCTAGTCGTATTTTCTAATACTCATTCCCATATACATGTCATACCCAGCTATTTTTAGTCCCATAACAGCATTACAACAGCTCTTGAAGTACAACATACAACAAATCTACACAACACACAAGTAGGCAACGCAACATTGCGCCCTTTTGCTACATTTCGAAGGAAACCATTCCAAATCCATTTCAACCTCAACCAAACTGTTCTCAACATATTTACACACAAAGACAGTCCTAAAAGAGTCCTAAAACAGTCACCAAGTAGATGGAAAACATGAGACAACAATTCCCAATATTCAGCCCACGAATTTTTACTAAGAGCGAAATTTAGATATCATATAAGAACTCATTTTCGCGGAAGATAAAAATGGTGCAGTAGCCTTCTTACATCACTACAAAACAAAACCTTGTTAAAAACATACATATTACTTCATAATCCAGCCAACCAACCAGAGAAAATCCTCTTAATAAACAAGGAAAATGGACAACAATCTTTGGAACACATGTTGTCCCAAATTCCTGCACAAGTACAACCAACATACTATTCATGTTTTTCATGGAAAGATTACACCAAACCATAGGTATTTTTACTTACCTTAGCCCTCGAGGATTAGGTTCTCTTCAAGAACCCTAGAGGTGAGCCTTGGCTGCTTTACAAAGTGAAGAGAGAGCAAGGAAAAACTTGGAAAGAAATCTGATTTTTGGCTTTGAGAAAATCACTAAAATTGCTGGTTGTTAGTCCCTTTTATAGGGCCACTTTTGGACGACTTTCTTTTGTATTTCAAGCCTTATTTTATTAAGGTTATGATGCAGCAACTTGGCCTTTTCACTTGGGCCTTATTGGGCTTCAATTGGATGGGCTTTGCTGCAAATATTTCTCTTTTACACCCACTTAGTTTGGGCCCTATTTGTTAATTGGGTTGTGAATGTAATTTGTCCCTTTTCCTATTCATCTTGGGCTGCAAAAGTTGTCCTTTTTTATGCTAAACCACGGGCCCAAATGACATCCTTAACTCGGGGTTTATTCTTTTTCGAACGTGAACAAATTCGGTGTTGGGTCTCGTCTCCATCTACCTAGCCTATTTAAGCTAAGCACGTAGGTGACTCACTTGTTAGCTTCCTAAGTCTCACAAGCACCTCACTTCTTTTACTTCATTTAAGGTCACGATCTCCTTAACTTGACTTAAAACTTACATACACTCGGTCATCTTGAGTGTTAGACATACATATAGTCCTTTAATCTGAAATTCAAGCACTTTTAAAAACGTGCGCTGCTTTGACCCCGCCATATCATGTTTCATATGCATTGGACTAGTGCATGTAAGATGTGGGGTGTTACATCCTCCCCCCTTAGGAACATTCGTCCCCGAATGTTAGCATAAATGGGATAGTTCATACAAGTTTAAAGTTTCATGTAAACAAACTTTTGGCAACATAATAAGAATTCAAATTGACGTACCTACTAATCCCTCAACTGTGTATCTTGGACTTCCTCTTTAGGTTCAAATAAATAAGGGTACTTAGATCTCATTGCTTCCTCGGCCTCCCACGTCACCTCTTCTACTTGTTGGTTCCTCCAAAGTACCTTTATTGAAGGTATTTCCTTATTCCTTAGCTTTCTAATTTGTCAATATAGGATAGCAATAGGTAATTCCTCATACGTGAGATCTTCCGTAACCTGCATATCTTCAATAGGAGTGATACGAGATGGGTCACCTATGCATTTTCGAAGCATTGAGACATGGAAAACTGGATGAACCATTGAAAGCTCTTGGGGTAGCTCTAACTCATACGCAACCTATCCAAACCTTTTAATAATCTTATATGGCCCTATGTAATGTGGGCTTAGTTTTCCTTTTTTACCAAATCTCATAATCTTATATGGCCCTATATAATGTGGGCTTGTTGGACTAGATCTGGACCAAGCAAGGTGGTTTCACCCACTTCAAACCATCCTATAGGTGATCTACATTTCCTTCCATACAAAGCTTCATACGGTGCCATCTTGATTCTTGAATGGTAGCTATTATTATAAGCAAATTCAATAAGTGGCAAATGGTCAACCCAACTACCTTTGAAGTCCAATGCACATGCCCGCAACATATCTTCAAGTGTTTGAATGGTGCGTTCTGCTTGACCATCTGTCTGTGGGTGGAAAGTTGTACTTAAATTCACTTGTGTCCTTAAGCTCTTTTGGAAGGATTTCCAAAACTTTGCAGTGAATTGAGCTCCCCGATCAGATATAATGGAGATTGGGACCACATGTAGCCTAACTATCTCTTTGAAGTATAGCTTTGCATACTCTTCAGTTGTATAATCACTCCTAACTGGCAAGAAGTGTGTTGACTTTGTGAGTCTATCAACTATCACCCATATAGATTCAAACTTCTGAAATGAGCGAGGCAACCCAGTAACAAAATCCATATTAATCATATCCCACTTCAATGTTGGAAGCTCTATACATTGCATATAACCTCCCGGCTTTTGGTGCTCTACCTCAACTTGTTGGCAATTCGGACATTGAGCCACAAATTCTGCAATGTCCTTTTTCATGCCTTCCCACCAAAACATTACCCTTAGTTCATGATACATCTTAGTTCCTGGATGGATCGAATATCTTGAATGATGGGCTTCTACCATTATCCTCCTTCTTAGACCATTAATATTAGGAACACATAATCTATTTTGGCAATAAAGTACTCCATTTTGGGTAAGTTCAAAGCCCTTCATCATGCCTTGACTCACCTTCTCATTAAGTCATTGTAGAATAGGATCTTTGAACTGTTTTTCTCTTACCCCTGTTACCAATGAAGACATTGCAGCATTTTGCACAATAATCCCTTCTTTTGGAGTTTCAAGGAGGCGAGCCCTCAAATGGGCTAGTTGACGTAGATCCTTAGCCACTCCTTGACATACCATGGACTGCTCACCAATTTTCATAATTGCCTTACGACTCAGAGCATCGGCTACCATATTTGCTTTCCCTGGATGGTATAGTATATCAACGTTGTAATCCTTTATTAGCTCTAGCCACCTCCGCTGCCTTAAATTTAGGTCTTTCTATTTAAAGATGTACTGTAGGCTCTTATGATCAGTATATATGTCAACATGAACTCCATACAAATAGTGGCGCCATATTTTCAAGGCAAACACAACAGCTGCTAGCTCAAGGTCATGTGTTGGGTAGTTTCTCTCATGTGGCCACAATTGTCTCGAGGCATAAGCAATTATCCTACCATGTTGTGTTAGTACACACCCTAAGCCAATCCCTGAAGCATCACAATACACCACATACCCCTCTGTGCCTTCTAGAAGCACTAGTACAGGTGCAAAAGTTAGCCTGGTTTTCAACTCTTGAAAGCTTTTTTCACATGCATCATTCCATTGAAATTTGGTCGCCTTATGCGTCAACTTTGTTAGAGGTGCAGAGATAGAAGAAAAACCTTCAACAAATCTTCTGTAATAACCTGCCAACCTTAGGAAGCTTCGAACTTCTATGGGTGTTGTTGGCCTTGGCCAATCTTTCACCACCTTTATATTTTGTGAATCAACCCTTATTCCTTCATCAGATACAATATGACCCAAGAATGCCACTGATTTCAACCAAAATTCACATTTGGAAAACTTGGCATACAATTGCCGATCACGAAGAACTTGTAATACTTGCCGTAGGTGATTTGCATGGTCCTCTTCTGATCTTGAATGCACCAAAATGTCATCTATAAATACTATCATAAATACATCCAAGAATGTCTTGAATACCCTATTCATTAAGTCCATAAAAACTGCTGGTGCATCGGTCAGCCCAAATGACATAACAAGAATTTCAAAGTGACCATAGCATGTCCTAAAGGCTGTCTTGGGTATATCTTTCTCCTTCACCCTCACTTGGTGATAACCTGACCTCAAATCAATTTTGGAAAAGCATTTGGCACCCTGTAACTGATCAAATAAATCATCAATCCTAGGGAAGGGGTATTTGTTTTTAATTGTCGCCCTATTCAATTGTCGGTAGTCAATACACATTCTCAAGGTGCCATCCTTTTTACGTACAAATAACACTGGTGCACCCCAAGGGGACACACTAGGCTTTATAAAACCCTCTCTAGCAAATCTTTTAATTGCTCCTTTAATTCACGTAATTCTGTCGGGGTCGTTCTATATGGAGGGATAGAAAAAGGTTGAGTGCCTGGAAGTAAGTCAATGCCAAAATCTATTTCTCATTCTGAAGGTAAACCTGGAAGCTCTTCGGGAAACACATCAACAAATTCATTCACTACGGGAAGAGATTGAAGAGTTGGTGCTGCTTCCATTCCCTTACTCTAACTAGATGACATATATATCCCTTTGACATCATCTTCCTCGCCTTAAAATAGGAAAAAAAAACTTACCCTTTGGTGCCCTAACATTACCTTCCCATTCAAGGACTGCCTCATTTGGAAAGTGGAAATACACTCTATTAATTCGGCAATCCACAGTAGCATAGCAAGAAGCTAACCAATCCATACTCATTATAACATCAAATTCCACCATATCTAACTCAACAAGGTCCGCCAATGTGTCACGGTCACAAACAGTTACCATACAGTCATAATAGACCCTTCTAGCTATAATAGATTCACTGGTCGATGTAAACACTTCAAATGGCTCATTCAATAATTTAGGTGTTCTTTTTAGCTTCTCAGCCACTAGCGGAGTGATATATGATAATGTAGAACCAGGGTCAATTAATGCATACACATTATGTGAAAAGATAGACAATGTACCTGTGACCACATTGGGTGAAGCTTCTAAATTTTGCCGACTCCTCAGAGCATAAGTGCGATTTTGGGCTCCGCTGGAGCTAGCTGCCCTCTACTACCTCTACCATGGCCAGTAGGTGTTTGTTGACCCCTACCTAATGGGGGAACTGACGATGATGATGCAACAACTGATCTAGTAGGTTGTGCTATATCACCCATACGTCTTCTTGGGCAATCTCTCATCATATGCCCTGGTATGCCACACCAATAACAAGCATCTGTTCCAACATGACATGTACCTAAATGACTCCTCCCACATTGTTTGCAAGGTTGCCTAGGAGGAATTTGCTGACTTGCCGAATATCCTGTTGTCTGTGCACCTTATCCCTCACTTCTTTGACTAAATTGATTACCTCTAGGCCCTTGAAGTTGCGGTGGAGCACTGACTGCAGAATAGGAGGATGATGGCCTAGGTGGTTAATTAGGAAATCGAGGCCTAAAATCACCTTGGAACGGTACAAACTGCCCTATAGATCTGGCCCTCTTGGACTGCCCCCTTTCTAACTCTTGTGTCCTTCTTCTTTGCTTTTGATCCTCCAGTTTTTGTGCAAATGCTTGCATCCTTGCTATATCCATATCTTTATTCAAAGACGCAATGGTACAGTCTCTAACCAGATACGAATCCAACCTATCCACATATCAATGAACTCTATCTGCCATAGTAGCAACTACATTAGAGCATACCTGGCCAGGGAATTAAATTGAAGGCTATACTCTCTCACCTCATATTCCCTTGGTGAAGATTCAGAAACTGATCTGCCCGGGCCTCTCGGATCTCGTATGGAAGTAGTGGTCAAGAAATGCCTCTTTGAACTCCTTCCAGGTAGTTGGAGGTGAATCTATACCCTTAGATTGCTTCCAAGCTTCATACCACAATATAGCCACACCCTTCAATGTATATGTTGCCAGTTCCACAGCTTTTGTGCCGCTTATGTGCATAACATCCAAAGTGTGTTAGATCTGATTGATGAAGTCTTGTGGATATTCATTAGGATCTAACCCGGTAAAGGGTGGAGGATCCAAATTAAGGAAGTCATGTATCCTCGTGCTAGCTGCCCTATTAACACCACCTGCACCTATAACTGGGCCTTCTTGTCTTTGGGTCTGGCCAGCAACTATCCGAGTCAATAATTGGACCGCATTTCTCAGATTCTGCACGGTAGCATCGGTAGGTAGTTCTGGGGGAGTTTCACTACTTCCTGGTTCATCAGGAGCTGGAGGAGTTGGAGATGTTTGTGATAGAGACTCATCTTGGGCCTCATTTCGTCGTCTCACCCGATGGGGTGCACCAACTACCACTTCCACTTCCTTTCCTTTGCCTTTACTTTTCCTTGTTTCAAGCATACTTGCTGTACAAAACAATTTAGAGGTTAGAAACAATCAACCGACAACACTTGTCTCTATGGCACGATCTAAAGAATGAAAAGAAATGATAACTCCTAAATGCCACGTAGCCTCCTGCTTATAAATGTGGTGCACAACACATCCATAAACAAGACTCTACATAGACACGGCTTTGTAGACTCCCTAGGATGACCCGCTTTGATACCACTTTTGTCATGCCCTAAGTCCCATTAAGGCGGACTGGCACCCATTGCTGACAAGGCTCGGGAGAACCAACATATAACTATGCACCTATTATGAACATTTAAGAGGTTTTCATATTCAACATGTTGTCAAAAGAAAGTAAACTGTATAAACAAGCCAAAAGTAAATGCATAAGACTAGGCCGTTGGAGCCATGATGTCTACAGTTGCTACTTGACCAAACTTTAATTTACATAGTCTACAAATCCTCTAGGTAAGAAACAATATCCATATGGGTCAGGACAGGCCCCGCCTAATCACCAACTATACAATACAAAATACAAGCTCTAGACACACAAGCCCCGAAGCAACCTGGTGCTTAGTAATAGCAGCTGGAAGTCCTGTACCCTTACTGGGGAGATCTAGTAGCTCCTGTACCTGAAGCATGAAATGCAGGTCCCCCGTAAGGGACGTCAGTACGAGATAATGTACTGAATATGTAAGGCAGGAAATACTGTATATGAGATAAGAACTCAAACGAAATAACACACAGGTGTGTTAGGATAAAAGACCACCTTTAGTCATACTGTGGAATCATGTACTTTATGTCTTTTTATTACTTTACCTTTCTTTACTGTATAATCTGTGCACAATATATCATGTAAATGACCAACTGATCAGTGGTAAATAATTATGGGGATCGACCCATGCTAGGCTTTCCTTTCACCCCTGGGATACCCCCCGTAATATGGGATCGACCCATGCTAGGTGATTCTTCTATCCCTGGGATACCACCTATCAATAATCAACTTTGAGTTATCTTTTATTTACTTTCCAAATGATTCTTTTGGTGGTCGTAACATTTAGAGTTGTAGGACTATAGACATGACATGTGACATATAAACAACCATACAAGATAATATCACAATGAAAAGAGAGTTACACAACTAATGAAACATATAGGAGATTAAACAACACATGGACTTTATTTAGAAAAAGGAACTCATGTATCTTTGGTATCCAAGTACGTATGCAGATTTGACAATGACTATGTATGGGAACATATGAACATGGTAAGGAGTGGATACACGGTTATTAGTTATGTCGGAGTTGGTAAGTGCTTTTATGTTCCAAGGAAGAACCTAAATTTCATGCCAAGTAATACGAAATCAAGTAGCCTTACATACCTCGTTGTACTGCGTCGTTATTACCTCGGAGTAGTATCCTCCTCCTCCAAATACTTATCTACAACATAGTAGTTGATAAAACTAGTGCTAGCAGCTAATAGACACATCTTGGTAGTCCAATTTTACCCAAAAATAATATCCGGGCAGCAAGCTCGGAATTAGCAACCAAGGAGTATTCTTTCAACATTTCCAAACCTAGTCGTATTTTCTAATACACATTCCCATATACATGTCATAACCAGCTATGTTTAGTCCCACAACAGTGTTACAACAGCTCATGAAGTACAACATAAAACAAATCTACACAACACGCAAGTAGGCAACGCAACATTGCGCCCTTTCGCTACATTTTGATGGCAACCATTCAAAATCCGTTTCAACCTCAACCAAACTGTTCTCAACATATTTACACACATAGACAGTCTACAAATTGTCCTAAAATAGTCACTAAGTAGATGGAAAACATGAGACAACAATTCCCAATATTCAGTCTACGAATTCTTACTAAGAGCGAAATATAGATATCATATAAGAACTCATTTTTGCGGAAGATAAAAATGGTGCAGCAGCCTTCTCACATCACTAAAGAACCAAACCTTGTTAAAAACATACATATTACTTCATGATCCAGCCAACCAACCAGAGAAAATCCTCTTGATAAACAAGAAAAATGGACAACAACCTTTGAAACACATGCTGTCCCAAATTCCTGCACAAGTACAACCAGCATACTCTTCATGTTTTTCATGGAAAAATTACACCAAACCATAGCTATTTTTACTTACCTTAGCCCTCAATGATTAGGTGTTCTTCAAGAACCCTGGAGGTGAGCCTTGGCTACTTTACAAAGTTAAGAGAGAGCAAGGAGAAACTTGGAAAGAAGTCTGATTTTTGGCTTTGAGAAAATCACTAAAATTGTTGGTTGTTAGTCCCTTTTATAGGGCCACTTTTGGCCGACTTTCTTTTGTATTTCAAGCCTTATTTTATTAAGGTTATGATGCAGCAACTTGGCCTTTTCACTTGGGCCTTATTGGGCTTCAATTGGATGGGCTTTGCTGCAAATATTTCTCTTTTACACCCACTTAGTTTGGGCCCTATTTGTGAATTGGGTTTTGAATGTAATTTGGCCCTTTTCCTATTCATCTTGGGCTGCAAATGGTGTCCTTTTTTTATGCTAAACTATGAGCCCAAATGACATCCTTTACTCGGGGTTTATTCTTTATCGGACTTGAACAAATTCGGTGTTGGGTCTCGTCTCCGTCTACCTAGCCTATTTAAGCTAAGCGTGTAGGTGACTCACCTGTTAGCTTCCTAAGTCTCACAAACACCTCACTTCTTTCACTTCATTTAAGGTCACGATCACCTTAACTTGACGTAAAACTTATATACACTCGATCATCTTGAGCGTTAGACGTACATATAGTCCTCTAATTTGAAATTCAAGCACTTTTAAAAACATGCGCCGCTTTGACCCGGCCATATCACATTTCATATGCATTGGACTAGTACATGTAAGATGTGGGGTGTTACAATAGTTGAGGTCCAAGATGTAGAAATGAGAAATGATCGTGCCAAAAATGGGGTGAGAGTTGTTGTAGTGATGCCACAGAAGTTGAAGCCCACTCCTAGACATCCTCCTCTTTTCCCTCAAAGAATATGAAAGAAGTAGCAAGAAGGTAAATTCAAGCACTTTCTATCTGTGGTGAAACAACTCTCCATCAACATCCCTCTCATTAAGGCATTGGAGAAAATGCCTGGGTATGAAAAAATCATGAAGGACTTGGTCACAAAGAAGCAGACTGTAAGTCAGGAGCTCTCCCAAGAGCTTCAATATAATAGTGCAACTACTACAAGGTCCTTGGTGTATAAATGAGAAGAACCCAGCGCATTCACCATACCCTGCACTATCAAAGATGTGGAGTTCGCAAGGGTGTTCAGTGATCTTGGTGCCAGTATAAATATGTTGCCCTTGGCGGTCTTCAAGAAGCTAGGATTATGAGCCCCTACTCCGACGTGCAGGCGTTGTTGATGGTTGATCGCCCTATGAAGAAGCCTATAGGGATACTCTATGACGCCCTCATCAAAGTAGAGAAATTCATATTTCTCGCAGACTTTGTGATCTTTGATTGCGAAGTTGACTTCGAAGTCCAAATCATCTTGGGAAGGCCCTTCGTAGCCACTAGTCAAGCACTAGTGGATATAGAAGCTGGCCAACTCAAGTTTTGATTGAAAGACAAAGAAGTTGTCTTTAATATCTATTTGGTCGATGAAGAGGCCAAACGACTTGAAGATGGATGCATGGACACTTGGTGAAGTCTAAGTAACCAAGTTGTCCAAGTCGTGCCGCGACAATAAATCAGGCGCTGCTTCGGAGCTAACCCAAGGTAGAGAATAGCGCTTAGGCGCCCAGGTATGTTTTTTGATCCCTGTGCTTTATTATTTTATTTTTTACATTTAGGATAATGCAAATCTTTCTCAATGGGGTATGGGTAGTTATAGGCCTCAGTGAAGTCTGAGTAATCTTGGCCCATAACTGTCACGACCCAGAGTTAGGGTCTCGATGTGACACGGCGAATGGGAACCCAAGAGTCCCCAAACAAGCCTCAAGTATCTATATCAACATCATCGGTTCAAGAATAACATTCAAATAGTAACACATAGTTCTAAGGGACGGGGAAATAGGACTCACGCTATGGGACAATACGGGGCTAGGAATTTCCCACATTTCCATATGAAAACATATCTATGGTAAAATAGGAATTTTCCATAAATCACTCCAACAATACATAAACAAGATACCAGTCATACAAACGAATTTCATAAGAATCTACATAATGTCCAACAAATGCCTCTAGTCAAATGGAACGGGGGCTGGGACAAGTTCTGGGCTCATCCTCAAATAAGGAAGAACGTCTTGAAATAACATAAAAGAAAGGAAGTTGGCTCATCCTTACAAGATGGGACTCACCACAGTATACTCCTGCATTGGACTATTCATCAACCTGTTGGTAATCAAACTGCTCGTCCCCTATACGGTAAAATCATGTACGCATAGAGTATGTGTTAGTATGTTTGAATGTACTAAGTATGCCATTATGCTATACATATGACTTACCAAACCTGCATTTCAATGTTAGATGACAAGGGCACATAATATAGAATGAATCATATATTCAATAAAAATATATACAAGATGCGAAGAAATTTATGATGCATGAAATGCAATGATGCTCATATATAATGGGGATGGACTATAACCGACAAATCAAATCCATGCAAGCTATTACATGAATTAGTCTGATAAAGACCTCCCATCAGTTGGAGAAGATTACTTGGCAAAGGTAATCCACATCAAACCTTGCACCATTTCGATGGATGGTCACCTTCCTTATGGGACTCGCCATTTCAGAAGGATTTTCCATAATCATACATATCATATCATAATCACCAACGAATAACCATTCCTTACGATCTGACATTTCAGTAATGGGTAACGTTCCTATGTTGGCACATAGTTCAAGGAAAGGGAGAGGGCCTTTGGGGATAGCCCTAACGTCCCCAATCCATCGGTGCTAAGTCAATAACATCTCACATGAATACTTATACATATACGTTCTTTCAAGAGATACAATTCTCATTACAAACCGTTCAATGCACATTTAGGCTCAAATGCCAAATTATAGATCATAATTGTAATGTTCATGCAAGGAATAGCTCATTCACATATGCTGAATGGTGCAAGCACCCAGAATGCTCAAAGAGCCAGAATCATAGACGTATGTGATCACATTCTTGTCATAGCCAATATCTTATCAGAATCATTTCATAAAACATAGTTGGGTTTAACCCACTTCATAATTTTCATGTAAACCAATGTGCATGAATGCAAATGCAATGCATGATGTAAAGATAGAATGGGTAACATATATTCAAGTTAAAAATCAATACCATAATGTTAAATTAACTAAATTCATAATTAAATCAACGTCTAAAATATAGTATAAATCACTCATGCATAAATCAAATTTAAAAAGGGGACATGCATGTTTATAATTCCATAACTCAAAGTAAATCATCGTAATAGTGGTCAAAGTGAATTGAAATCATAGGTAAAATATAGTCCATACATCAATTGGATCCAAATAAATCAAATAATGAAATCTCATATGTAAAGTATACTAAATTCATGAAATAGATTGAAAGATCTTTGGATCTTCTTGGTTGAAAGGGACCAAGAATCAATCCCACATACCTTGATTGAAAAGCTGAGTTTGAGGGAAGAACTTAGCTTGAATTAGACTTCAATTGAACCCTAGCTTTGATCCTTAAGAGGGGAGAGTAGAGGAGAAATAGGGAGGTGATCTTATGAGGGGTAGAAAGTTTTAGGAGAATGAATTAAGAGAGGAGGGATATCAGCTAAATTAGGGGTTTAGGATAGGTAAAAGGTCATAATTCAAAATTCAAATAAACTGAAATTACATAAATGTTATTAATGAAACGGGTAAAATTGGAACCGTCAAGTCCACACGATCCACTACATGGTCTGTGAGACGTCACACGGACCGTGAACAGTGGTCGTGAACAATTACTTAGAATTTCATAGAGAGAATTCACACGGATGACTACAGGGTCCGTGTGATTCGACACGGGCTGTGACATGGACCGTGTGATAGTACTTAAAATAATTTTTGGACAACAAAGTTTTGAGACGGTACTTCCATACTTAGAAAAAATTTATGTAGTGAGTTACACGAAAGGCCACACAGTCTGTGACACATTACATGGCCCGTGTAAGTGGCCATGTGCCCTCAGTTGGTCAAAATCCCCTTTCGTCTCAAAGTTGCTCCCACCGTGAACTGGATCAAGCATCCCTTCACGGGAGGCCACACGGTTCATATGGCTTCACACGACCCATATGGGTCTTCTGTGGAGTGATGCCTAGCAGTTCACTCGGGGCAATTCCAAGAGATTTAGTAACGCCACTCAAAAAAACTGGGTTGTTACAATAACTATCCCAAATTTTGAATCCTAGGGGTTTTCTGCCTGTGGTCTTTTTCCCCAAGGATATTTACTTTCAGTTGAACTTGTATGTTTAGGATGTGTAAGTAGTATTAGTAGCATGTCTTGTTTTTGTGTGAAAATGATACCCACCAAATTTTGTTAGTTAGTCTTGATAGCAACCATGCATGTTTGATTGTTTGAAAGTGCTTCTTCTGATAACTAAGGATAAATCGTGATGAAAAGCATGATATGAGAGTCTTTGTTAATAGTGTAATTAGTACCATGTGTGTGTGAGCTTTCTTTGCGAAATTCATATGTTGTGTTTCAATTAAGAACTTGTCCTGTTACTCTAACCTAGACTGTAGGCTAATTGGTTAGGAAAGGATCTTAGGTCGTTGTTCATATTAGTCCACTTAGCCTAAATAACTAACCGAATGTGTAGTGTATCCCTTGTCCCAATGTTTGAGCCTTGAATATACCCTTTTCTTTGTAAAAACCTAAGTTACCTAGCCTTGTTAGATGTAAAATCCTGAAATTGGCCCTAGTCCTGCCTTGAACATTGTGCACCTTGATTGAGGCGAAAGGCTTAAGTTGAGGGTGACTACCAAAAGTGGCCTTGGTTCCTAGGTTAGATATTATGCACCTCGACTCAGGCCAAAAGCCTAAGTTGAGGGTGGCTGGAGTAAGGGTAAACATAGAAAATGACGTGGAAGCTAGTGATATGTGAAAAAAGGAATAAATTGTATTATGGGTGCAAGAAAAATGGGTAGAAGCCTAATTAATAAGCTAAAAAGAAAAATGATGTGAAAACAAAAGGAAAGAGCTAAAAATGAGAGTAAGGGACCCAAAAATGCTTGAAATAGGAGAAAGGAAGAATGAGGTGAAAAATGACAGTGTTGGTAGGGAAAAAGCATAGAAAAACACAATGTCAAGGATGGTCATTAGTCACTATGTTCCCAAAGCATCACACAAAAGTCCCATGAGCCTATGTTACAAGTTAATAAAGTCCTAAAGTGATCCTAGTCCTAGTGGTCAAAGGTCATAGTTATGAGTATAGGGGCAGGCATATGCTATAGAGCATGGCATTTGAATGTCGTTTGTGAAAGTGAGTGATTTTATGTAGTCCCAAGCATTGAATTTGAAAATATCATTATGACTGAGATATGGGACTTCTTTCTGTGAGGGCACTTGTATTGCATTATTGATTTAGACTAACTCAGTGATTGTTGCTTATTGTTGATTGCCTTGCTTGTCATAGTTGCACTATTGTATGTGTTGATCTGCGTTGGTTTTCTTGATAGCTATCAGATATTCTTTTAAGAATGGTGTGGGTATTTGTGCATGAGTCTGATTTGATGTATGCCATTAGATTGAGGTATGTGTCTTACTGTATTGCTAATTTGATGTCGCTCAACCCGACTACTCAAAGGCAGAAGGGGCGGTTGTATTAGCATAATAACCCAACTTTAGAGGATGGGGTCGATCCCACAAGGAATCATTATTAAAGGTAAAAGTGACTCATTTGACCAAGTAATTGTAGGATTTGGGGGGTTGCAATAATCAAAATAAAGTTCAGCTAACATGATCTAATTAACGAATTAAATAGCTATGAAGGAAAGATGTTGGGAATGTGCAAATATGGGCATTAATCTATCAAATGGGTCTAGATGCTTGACTACATGAGTTGATGTTGAGTGAATAAGACGGGTTGCTTGTAAGCCAAATCACCTATGATATATGGATGTTTCGTATGAATCAACTAAGATATCACACGCAGACTGTCGAGGACACGCTTGCCCTAAGAAGTCATAGCAAAACCCCCCACTACCTTGGCATTGAACCCAGGAATATGGATGTCAACTGAAACACCATAAGGTTTCTATCCATTATATCCATTCCACACTCTAATACTCCCAGCTAAGGTAACAATTAGAGATCTAAAACAAAACCCAAGTTTGCAACCTTAAAATTTATACATTAAACTTAGGAACGGATATAAATTCACCCAAATCAACAACATAGAAGTCAAGATATCACAAACCAATTAATCACAGTAAAGACCCATATCAAAAGCACACCTCTAAAATGGGGGTTTTAGCTACACATATTAGAAATTAAATATTGGATACTATAAATTGTAGAAGAAGTCATGGATAACAAAATTGAGTACAAATTAGTTGATTATCAATAGCTAATCTTCTTCAATTTGATGCGTAAAATCTTCAAAATCTTAGTCTCCCTTGTACTCTAAGATGAAAGTTCTATGTACTACTATAGACTAATTGTTCTGAAATGGAATGGCCTGATGATATACAATGTCCTTTCTAAAATTGCATATATACTCCATGCAAATGTGTGAAAGTTTATGCTGCGAAATGTCGTTTAGTGATTAAGGCCAACCATCGCGAGCACTCTGGCAATGCACCAAATGTGCACTTGACCATTTGTTTTGTGCATCTTTATGAGGCTTCTTCCAATACAACATTAGGCGAAGACTCTTTGCTCTGCTGATCCAATTTGGTGATGCACCAATATAGTCTTCATATCGTCTTTCTATTAGTGTTTGGGGCTTTGGGTACTGCAACTCTAGGCAATCACTTGTGCACTCCGGCGTATCATCGAGTATCCTTTGTGACATCGATTCCAACCGCACTCTTGACTTGACCTAAAATTTTTGGTTTCTACAAAGTTAGGTGATCTCCATGAGCGGTTGACGGATCATTGAGGATGTCGGCGACATCGCCTTTCAGCACTTTTTCTCACTTTCCAAGATTCCATCAAGTCTTTCCCTTTTGCGCACTTTTAACTCTAGCCATAGCACATGCATATTTTTTATCAATTATAATTATTATCACACTAAGGATAATCTTTCTTGCAATTCAACCCCAAAATGATTCTGAAATATAGACTCATCAACACCCTAGCTTAAGCCTTTGCTTGCCCTTAAGCAAATCAAACATCAATTTATCCAGGTCAGAGTTTGCAAATAGGGCCATAACAACACATACATTTTCTCCTTTTTCATCCTTTCTCGAACTTCCACAAACCAATTATGTGACTTTGAAGCCTCAAAAGATGACTAAGGAGTAAACAAAACATGGCTATGCTCTCAAATTCTCATGTAGCTACTAATCACTACCTAAAAACATCACTATTTGCCCTCACACCAAAGAAGATTCTAAACACTCAAGATTATGTCATTGCTTTATAGAGGATCTCTTCAACTCTCACTCTCCCAAATGAGAAATAGCATGTAATCTTCAACCCATAGGCTTGCCCTCATTCTCAATCAGAGTTCACTTGACGTTTTTTGGACTAGGATCCCAAAGGACTTTGCTAGGATTGTAATATAGGGTTATTGTTGAGTAGAATAGCATATGGTCAATAGTTGCTCATCCGTCCTTTAATTCTACATGTTCTTTTTAATTACAAAGGTTCTTTTGGTTCCCTTTTCATTCATCCCATTCTTGACATCTCTTTTGTTTTTGATACATTATCCTAAGTGTCTCCCTTTTGTCTTTTATTTCACAACAAGGCTTTCTTTCACTTTTTTTGAAGGGTCCTCAATTTTCAAACTTTTTATTTCTCACTTTTTCTTTTCATTTTCTTCTAGGACCCCTCGATGTCTTTCTTTCATTCCTACCCTTCTCTTTTCGACTCTTTCATGGGAGACACTTCCTTCTTCCTATTAACCACCCCCAATTTAGCCTTTGGAAACTGCTTTACTTTCAAGTTCAAGGAGGGATCGATAAGGTAGAAAAAGGACTTGTCTTTCACAAACATGACTTAAGGTTACAAGGTTGCCAAAGAAGAGATCAAGGCTCAAATGGGGTTCACTAAGGATTCAATTCACTGCCAAGGGATGCCACTATGGTCAAACAGGACTAATGGAACCAAAGAAAGCCTAAGATCCTATCCTAATATGAAATTAACCAAGTCACTTCTCAAGACAAACTGGGCAAGTTCTAGATGATTCAAACAAGCATCTCAACAAGACAACTAATCCCACATTGGCAAAATGGCTTTGCATTCGAACAATGACAACATACTTGTAATTTTTCAATCATCTCATATCCAAGCTCAATTATTCACATAGTCAACTCAAGATATCTCAAATATATTCGGGGATTGATTTATCAAGAAAGAACTAATTAGTGAATACATGATCCTCATCCATGGCGCTATACAAATCAAAGATATGGATCATCAATGCTTAGATTGCTAAGGACTAGAGATATGATATTACACTCGCACGCTTGTCATCTATGCATGGGGTTTGCCAAAAATTTACAATCATTCATCCATTCAACAAGAAAAATAAAACAATAACAAAAATAAACATTACTCTATTACAACCCAAATTAAAATTTATATACAACCCAACAAGTTAAATATTGTCTAAATAACCATCAATAGCACCATTTATCAAAATGAAGTACCATCATTGTCTCAAAAATAAGACATCCAAAAGGCAGGGAATTCCTCAAGCTCACCCCCTCAATGTGCAAGAGACAACAAAGAGTAAGCATAAGAGAAAGTAGTGAGTATGAGAATCCCTTTGTCAAGTCAATCCTGCTATGATGGTGATGGTGGTTGTGGTGGAGCTGAAGAAAACATCATAGGGGCATTAGTGCCCTTCTTCTACTAGTGTACTCTCAAAGTCAATGTAGGTCCTAGCAAGCTCAGGCGCAGTTACACTGGATATGCCAATCATGAACTGATCTAGAACACAGCTTTAAGCACTGCATCCACAACCTCGCTCTTTATTCCATCAAGCTCCTCTTGGTCCTCTTGGCTTTGCTCTGCTCCCAATGTCTCCTCATCAGTCTCTGGGGTGTTCACCTCCTAATTCTCTTCACTGCTATCACTCGAAATCTCCATATTCAACCCTTCATTTAGGATCGTAGTCACATCAACTTTGAGTGGTGGATCTTCTAGCCCATCAAACAATGTGCTCAACACAGTGGACCAGAGCGATACCACCTCCTTCTTTAATTTATCAATATCAACTTTCAAACTAATGTGTCTATACCGCCACCTATCTTCTCAACTTCCATCATTCTGTTTTCCAAACTAGCTAACTCCTTCCCATGGCCATCAATCATAGTCTCAAGCCTATCCATCCTTAGCTTCTAAGCCTCTATTAGCTCACGATGTTTAGCCTTAGCCTCCACATATGCCTTCAAATCCTTGGATATGGTTATCTCAACTAACTTGGGCACAGATGACTCAACACTTGTAGCCCAAAGATCAGCGGCCAATCACAAAAACAGTGGCCCTAACGAGTGGGGGCTAGTCATCTGTGGCTTCAGTCTCTGTAGATGGAACAGGGCCAGAAGAGGAGTGTGTAGTCAGGGAGGACGAAGATATACCTACCTCGATGCCCAACTATGCAGCTCTGGACTCAAAGGCCTTAACATCAATCACCGACGTTGTGTCGACCAGCTTCTTCCTGGCCCTATCCTCCTCATCCCTCGGGTACTTAACCTCAATTCATCGCATATCAGTGGTTGCAGATGGATTCACCTTTACATCGGTCTTTTTGTTCTCTGGGACTCCAGCATGCTTGCATAGGGCTGTAATGAGACTTAGGAATGGCAAAGAAGTTTGCTCTTGTTTTGCTCTAGAAAGGATTTCTAAGGCGATGATTGATCCAAGATGTAGCTCCTTTTTTTCCATGATACAACCAACTAACACAACTTTAGAATGACATAGTGCATATTCTTTCTGAGAAGGCATCAAATTACTGCTAATAAATCCAAACCAAAACTGTGCAGGTATGTGTAGCTCCTTCACCTCAATGATTGCTCCCTCCTTCAACCATGAGGGACCTGGAATTCCAATTAGTGGAGCTAACCATGCTTTGATATCTTCAAAGGTTTGGAGCCACAATAAATCTTTTCAGTAGCTCCAACTTCAGAATTTGCAACCCAATGCATCATTAATTTCAGTTTCTCCACATGGAACTTGTACACCTTGAACCTCTACGACATCAAGGGGTTTTGAAGAAATTGACACCCTCCTTATGCTCTTTGGGATAACTTTCCCATAGGCTTTAGAACTCATGCACAAGGCTAGGCACATATGGGTCCCAAGGTTTTGTGAACCTCTGAAAGTCATGGAATTTAAGCACTTCCCAAACCTCTGGGTACCGATCAGTCAATCCTTCTGTTGAGAGTTAGTTCTCCTCTAAGATTGTCCTATGCCCTTATGCCTTAAACCTATTTAAGAACTTTGGAGTTGTGGCTTCCTGAGTTTTCTGAGAGGCCTATGAGAAAGCGTCATGTAAGGCCTTAGCTATGGACTCACTTTTATGCCTCTTTGGGCTAAACTCTCTTGGCATGGGTGAGGACTGTGTGGATTTGGCTAGGACATACTTTTGCTTGGCCGTTCTACACACATACTTCAACATTCGTGTGAGAAGCATTGACAAACAATCAAGCACAATATATGGTCATGTGGAAGACATTTAGAACAGACTGGTCTATTAGACCGCGTATCATACTTGGAGAATCACCAAGTTGATTCGGCAGTCAAACACACCATTGCATTTTCGCACAGGTTTCAAACTTAGGACCACTGCTACTTTTGGTGATACTCATGCTTAATCTGGGATACGCCGATATGATTCGGTGATGAAGAAAGTTCATCGTCGCAAGTTACAGCAGTCCCTCAAGAAAAATAGCCAATTAAGACGGTGCATATATCAATTGGGCGCATCGCTGAGTGCACTTAGGCAGTCAAAATGAGCATCGCCTGTTGTGACTGACAAGGCCCTTCATCCATTCACTAAAACTTCAACAATTTCATATATTACATGGATGAAATGCACATACTAACCCACCACAACACATCAATACAAGATTAACTAGTGGCTAGAACTATCACATGGTCTCAATGGCTATGCACTCGATCAAACAACGACTTAACCTTAAGAATGATGTCACCCAATCTATCATAGGGATTCAATTTCTTAAAAGAGATCAGGGGCTACTCAGACTTCACTCATAGCCCGTAGAAGCAATCAACCCAACAAGCAAGCACATTTTAAAAACACATTCATATGATCATGGCCTAGTTTTAATTGAACACATTCAAGAATCATATCGAGCATAAGATTTGGGCATAACCCACAAACTATTCATCAATGAGCAAGAATTCATTAACCCAACTCATTCACACCCCCAATTTCGATATGCATATAAAGATTCCAAAACCCGTAATAAGTCATATATACATGCAACACAAGGTTTAAAAGCAACTCTAAAGTCCTACTCACATTATTCTCAATAAGAATTTCATATTTTAAGGCATAATTTTCACATCACAAACCCTTATCAACTTCACAAACAATGGCTTCCTTCAAAGAACTAGACAAGGGTCAAAATCATACCTGTTCAGCGATGAGACACAATGAAACCTTTGGTGATGCCCTGTGATGATTATTCCCAAACTTCTTGATGAAAATTTTCAAAGAAACGCAAAGGAAGGGGTATTGGCGTGCAAGGGAAGAAAAAAGGAGGGAAGGTGAAAAGTGAAAGGCCCAAGTCATTTGAAAAGCCTTAAGTAGGTCGGCGAGCAGGCATACTTGGCGAGACCAAACCACACCACCTAGTGAGATTGGAGTTGTGCCAAGCATGCCAGAAATTGTCGTTTTTCATAATGATCTTATCTTGCCTTCCGCCATAAAGTGCAGTGAAACTAACCATCGCCAAATGGGATTAGTGATTCGTTATTGACCCTTTCGTTCACCAAATTTGATAGCACCTCTAGATTCATCACTCGACCAAAAGTGTAATCAAATTGATCATCACCAATATGACTAGGCGATAAGCGAAGTAGTCCCTCTCCGTCTCCCTTATCAACTTGCCACTCTCATTTATCTTGTCAACCCAGCACAATTCAACACCCATTATTCAAACTAAAAACTCGTAAAATATTCACCTTGGGTTACAACCCAAGCAGTGCCTTAGTTAACATCGTGGCACGACTTCGTTCCTCTTCACTTAAAGTTACCATCGACTGGTTGATGTGCTATCAAAATACAACACTTTTGATGCTTAAAACTTGGAATTTTATGTGTTCTCAATTCAGTGTCAGTGGATTTTATGTGTTTTTGTGTTGGTTTTATAGGATTTAAGGGTTAGCATTGATTTTGGGAAGAACATGCAAAAGTTGTTGGTTTTGAGGATCTACAAGACCCTTTACAAGTCGTAGAGTATTCTATGGGGCGTGAAGGAGGATTCGTGTACAATTCCAGTGAGGTGGATTTTTGAAGTTTGCTCTATGAACATGCAGACGAGTTGTGGAGCACTTTACGAGTCGTAGATCAAGTCTCGTACCCTGATAATCAAAGAAGAAGGACTTTCTTTAGTTTCATCAGACGAAACCTCCTACTGGACGTAGAACCTTTTATGGGCCATAGAGGGGTATCGTAGAAGTCAAGTTCAGATTTGCAGCACTAGAGTACGAAAGCTCGATTATAGGCTGTAAATCAAAATACGGCTCGTTGTTCATCTCATGAGGAGTACCAACCCTGTTATCCTATTTCGTTTAGGACTTGTATTTTAAACATTATAAATAGGTTTTTAGGTTACTTTTCTTAGAGAGTTCAAAGAGTTGGCTGAAAAACAATAAGTTAGAGTAGAGAAAAATATTGGAGAGTTTGAGAAACACTTCTACACTTTGATTTGATCTTCTAATTACAATCTTTTGATTCTCATTAAAGTTTGGATTTTCTTGTGCTTAATTCAATTGTGTAAGTGATCTATTATGTTATTCAAATTCATGAGTCTTGCACCTACAGAAATCATGAGAAGTTAAATCCACAACTAGGGTTGTTGGAACCATGAAGAACTACCAAGGTAAAATCGGATAATTCATAATTCTTGAAAAGCGTGCATGCATTTATTAATTAATTCTCTTCGTTTTGCATGTTTTCTAATGGTGGCCAATATTAGAACCCGTCTAGTGTTACTGATTGGACCAAGGAACTAATGAATAGGAAAAGAGATTAATTAACAGGATTCGATTGATGTATTCTCATCAAATCAACCGAACTAAGTCAAGGGGAGGTTGTATTGGAATAATAGGTAAGGGTTAGTAATGTCACATTGCGGGGATGAACCAAGTCACGTAGTGAAATTAGCCGCTCGCCTAGGCTAAAAGGTTTGGTGAACTTAACTTACCGTTTGGCATGTTATACACTAGAAAAGGATTAGGTTATCCGGTGATATTGAGTTAGGGAGTCATGGGGAACACAATACCCTAGTTTCTCTCTATGTTGGTTTAAACACTTGTGTTAGTTAGGATTATTTTTTACTTTTTCTTATTAACCCCCCCGGGAGATAAGCTGGTTAATAACCCGAATTACATCATTGAATTCTTATAAGTCTACCATATTCCCTGTGGTTTTGAACCTAACCTTGGTTAGGTTCTATTTCTTGACAATGGTCACTTTAGCCTCAAAAGGGAGATGTAGCTTCGGAGACATCAAGATTTGGGTGTAGTTTCCGGAGAATATGGCTAGACTTGTCTAATTCAAGTAATTTGGGAATTAATCCTTATTTTCCTCTTTTTTCTATTTTTTTCTTTGTCTCTTTTATATCTAACACCCTCTATTGAAGAAATATTGAATGATTGGAGCATTGAGATGATAGGGGTTGTAGATATGTTTTTGAATCACAATGTATGCTTTTTGAAAATATTAGAAAATCTCGACGTAGACAACTATGTGCTTTTGTTCAGATGTTTATCAGTTTGGCTTGGATATCCACAATTTAAGTGTTGCATTGAGTGTAAAGTTTGATACATTTGATGCTCAACAAACTAGTTATGAATTGTGTGAAGAAGAAAAAAACTCTTATAGGTCAACTTGAAAAGCTAAAACTAGAGGGTCAACCACTTGACCATACTATTATTGATGTTGGCATTATTGGGAAAAATACACGAGAGTTATGTAAAAAAAGTAGATAATATTATCTTTAAACCCTCTAGTGTGTGTAAAAATAAGGATGTAAATAATAATATAATTCATGAAATATGACACACTGGACCTCATTCCAATCATTTTCTATGTTATGTTTCAATGATGAGACATTAATCGAATCATCTGAGCATATGGAAGAATATAAGAAGGAAGAAAAACACATTTATATTCTTGAATCTGTTGGGCTCAAAAGAAAAAATTGCATTCCTCATTTAACGGCCAAAAAGTACAATATGCAATCTCTATTGTTTTTTCTTCTTATGTTTATACCATCACCCTGTGAGCATAATAGAAAATTAGAAAAGAAATTAGGGCTACAATTCATAAGTTCAAGGCTGAAGAAACGGTGGAATCATGGACACTAGGTGAAGCCTGAGAACCCAAGCTATCTATGTCGTGCCGCGACGATAAATCAAGCGTCGCTTGGGAGGCAACCCAGGGTAGACATTAGCGCTTAGGCGCCCAGGTACTTTTTTGGACCTCGATGTTTTATTTTGTTATGATTGTGTGCATTGACAACAATGCACCTCTTTTTTATGGGGTGTGGGTAGTTATGGGCCTCAGTAAAGTCTGAGTAGCCTTGGTCCATAACTATCCTAATTTTTGGATCCTAAGGGTTTTCTTGCATGTGTTCTTTTTCCCATAGTATTTATTTTCTGTTGAACCGGCACGTTTAGGATGTTTAGGTAGTACGTGTAGCATATAGTACTGATCTCTGTGGCATATACATATTTTATGATTTTTTGAAAAATGATACCCACCAAATTTTGATTAGTTAGTCTAGATAGTAACCGCACATGTTTGATTATGTTGATAGAGCTTGTTCTGATAAGTGAGGCAAAATTAAGATAAAAAGCATGATTTGAGAGTCTTTTGTTGATAATGTAATCAGTGTCATGTGAGTGTGAGCTTAATTGCCAACTTCACGTATTGTGTTGCAATTCAGAACTTGCCCTGTTACTCTGATTTGGACTTTTTAGTTAGTTAGGAAAGGATCTTAGGCCATTGTTCTTAATAGTCCACTTAGCCTAAATGGCCAACAAAATATGCAGAATATCCCTTGATCCCAATGTTTGAGCCTGATATATACCCATTCTTTGTAAAAACCTAAGTGACCTAGCCTTATTAGTTGTAAAATCCTAAAATTGGCCCTGGTCCTTCCTTGAACATTTTGCACCTTGATTGAGGCAAAAAGCCTAAGTTTAGGCTGGCTACCAAAAGTGGCCCTAGTCCCGAGGTTTGATAATGTGCACCTCAACTTAGACCAAAAGCATAAGTTGAGAGTGATTGATGTAAGGGTAAAACGCAAAATGAGGGGGAAAGTTAGTGATGCAGGGAAAAGGAGAAAAATCATGTACTGAGTATAAGAAATATAAGTGATGCCTTAGTTATGAGCTAAAAATAAAAATGAAATGTAAAAACAACGCAAAAATCTGAAAAATGAAAAGGAAGCACCCAGAAAAAAGCCTGAATAGGATAAAAGGAAAATTAAATGAAAGTCACAGTTTTGGTAGGGCAAAAGTGTAGAAAAACACAGTGTCAAGGAGGGACTTTAGTCACTATGTTCCCAAAATATCATACCAAAGCCTCCCGAGCCTACTATCGTGGCCTTAGAACTTTCTCTTAGACTTCCGTGCGGCACTAGTCGATTAGCTCACGGCTCTATCACGATCTTGCAAATACTAGTAAGCATTTTCAACTAAGATCACTACGAGAATGCTAGGTAAGAAAACTATGAGAGAGCTTTTGGAAAGAAGGCTTGTATTGCTTGGAAGAATGCTTTACAACTTGCTTTTCTGGATTGATGCCTTACAAATGAATGGCCCTCCTATTTATACTACTCCTTAGGGGCCAAACTATAAATAATAATTACTTTCTAAGTCTCTTTATATTTACACAAAAGTCCCTATCTCTAGAATATTCTACATATCTAGAGTTTTCTAAGTCTTTCCAAGACATGACTCCATTCTTCTAGATATCTCCAAGTATTTACAAGATTTTCCTACAACATTCTAGAGTTTTCTAAGAGCTTCAAGTTCTATCTGCAATGTTCTAAAGTCTTCCAGAAACCTCTCCAACACTCTAGTTTCTTCTCTTTGACTCTAGATTTTTCCCTTCTTTTTATGGAAGACTGGTAGGTCGTGACACTCTCCCCCACCTGATGTTGCGACATCCTCAGCGCAATGCTGCTATTGGAACTCCCAATCTCTACCTTTGGACTGCCGCAAGTCTCCATGTCATCCCTCTGTGGTCTTCTCTAGAGTTCGCACCTCCAACACCCGAGGAGCACTGCTGTGGTTGGTTGCCCTTTTTCTCCCTTGGCTTCCTTCGACGGTTTCTTCTTTGATGACTTTTCCTTTTAGCGGGCATGGAATATGAAAACGGCGGCCCTTCCTTAATCACTTCCACAAGTTGCAAGGCTGATAGTTAAACTGGTCTCTCTGACTTGGGCATCTTGACTAAGGGTACCATGAAGGAACCTCCTCGCTCCATCATCACGAGTTGTTGGAGGTATGGGTTGATCACTGCATGGCACCTCTGGAAAAATAGATGCCCAAGGATGATGTCAAAGAGATGTATATGAGCGATATGAAAGTTAGTCCTACCATGCCTCTCGCCCAACACTATGTCGACTCCCTAAGAAACTCCACACACAGAGGCCATTGGCGCATTGACCGCCCTAAGTTGCGTGTCACTTGGGTTATACTTCAACCCCACTTGCTTGCCGCACACTTAGTCACGATGTTAGCCTCTGCACTTGTGTCGACCATGGCACGAACTGGTCGCCCATTGATCATGATGTTCATTTACTGTGCACTATACTTCTTCGACTTCTCTAGTTACTTTGTGATGGCTCCACATAGCCCAATCAAACCTACCCGTGATGTGCCCAATTCTTTCCCTAATTTTGGTGCCTCTTCTGGCGCCTTTTGCTCCTTCCACTCCCACTATATGGAACCAAGGCTCTTCAGTTTGGGGTACTTCTTGTAGATGTGCGGCCCCCCACATATGTAGCACTTAAGCTCTTTCTCGGGCTGTGTCTTGCCCTCTCCGCTGCTTGATACGCCCAAATGTACACTCTAAAAAGAATAGTAAAGCGGTCGTTGATCAAATATAGAACTCAACAGGAGTTGAGGTCGATCCCACAGGGAATGAGTGAGAATAATTCTATTAGCACCCTTTTTCAGATATAAGTTCTATTCCCAAGATAAAGATGCATGAAGTAAATAGGGGGTTTATGAAGTTTAAACTAAATTCCTAATGTAAAGTAGCTAATGCGTATGTTCACTACTGGATTTCAAACAGTTAATGAGAAGCTAGGATTGTGTTTCCCATGACCTCTAATACAATAACCAAACTTGGTGGAGTAAACCCATTCATGATTGCATATATAAGATCAAACATATTATATAACACCTAGTTAACCTCCCAATCCTTCCTAGATGTATTTCACTCATCACCTTCCGGTCTCAAAATATGTACCATTTTAACCCTTGTTCTAGATCTCAAAATACTCTCACCTTTCGGTCTCAAGTACTTAGACTAGGTTAAAAACCCCGAATTTTTGTTGTCGAATTCTTTTCCTAATCACTACATCCCTCCCAGGCATGTATCAAATACAGGCTTACCCTAACGCGCCGACTCATTAACGAAGAAATTAAAGCGAAGAATACTACAATGTATACGATGATCAATCTCAAAAGTTCACCCCCAAATTTTGTTATCGTATTGAAATTTCATGGTTCCCACAACCCTAGTTGTGGGTTTAGCCTAGCATATTCAAAACAATTTTCCCACAACAATACAAAGGAATCATGATAAATAACTTATTGTTGATAGAATGATGAATACACATGTTACAATCTCTAAAGAGATGATCGAAATCCAAGAATTCAACGTAAATTAATGCACAATAGTGTTCTCTCTGTGTTTTCTAACTCAAGTCGTCCAATAGTAATAAAAATGGAATAAAATAAATATATATATACAAGGAAAAACCTACTCCAACTTAAAATAGGAAAATATACATCGGCATGGGTATGGGTCACTGTACGGACCATAAGGGTCCACATGGACCGTGAAACAGTCCGTGAGTCTTCACTGCATTGCGTTCTCATCTGTATTGGCACAGTCCATGTAAGGCTTCACGGACCGTGAAACGGCGCGTGAACCTTTCCTTAGCGAATTCCTAGCAACACTTTGATCCTCCATCTTCACGGCCCATGTCACAGTCCATAGTTGGTCACACGGTCCGTGATGGGCCCCGTCTCTCTCCACCTGTATGTTTTTTGTTATTTTCGATGGTGATCCTTCAAACTCACGTCAACTTTATAGGCTGGGTCTATTTCCACGGCGTGTGAAAGGCCTTGTGGGACGTGTTTTTGTCTCCTTCATTCTTCAAGCCAAATGTGAGGCCATGGTGGGCCTCACGGTCCATTGAGTGAGACACGGACCATGAAGGCACTGTGGTCCTTCACTTGGTTTACTTCAATGCTTCCTTCGTCTGGGCCAATCCATGTACACTTCCCATGGTCCGTGCGAGGCTGCACGGGCCGTGAAGGCCTCCATATGCTAACACTTCAGCTCTTTTTCTCGCACTTCACCCATGGTTCCATGCGTTAACCATTTTCCTAGAAAATAATAAAATACACACATCAAACCGAAAAATTCATTTGAGAACGTGCAAAATTTCTATGTTCAAAGCGTCACAAGAGTCATACTTCCATGACTCATCAACACCCTCAACTTAGAACATTTGCTTGTTCTCAAGCAATGACGACTCAGCCACACAATGTATAAATACAAGTGCCTCATCAGACTTATGGGTAACCTTCGTCTTCAACATTTATGCTCAAAAATGTGCTTAAAATGTGCTTACACCCCAAATAGAGCCACAAAGATTAAGGTAAACATCCTAAATGTACGGTCAGCCCACATAAGATCAGGAACAAAGATAAACTAGTTATATTAGCAACCAATCAGTGCAAGGATAGTGCCCTCACTACAAAGAAGTCTTGCACACAAAACAAATCAATGTAGAATAGAGACTAGAATGTAGACACCCACTCTCGCAAATAATTTTCAGTGGACACATAAGTATCGACTATATGCTTGCCCTTATTTTCACCACCTCAACTCTCGACTGGCCTTTTTAGGATCACTTTAGGACTTTTGTGGCTTGTAATGTAAGCTCGGGTTAGGGTGGAGTTCATTTAGGATCAAGTGACTAATTGGCCCCTCCAAGACACTTCTTTAACTCGGCCATCTGCTCTCGATTTTCAGTTTCTATTGCCTCCACTTTCACTTTCTCTGCCATTTGGGAGTAATTTCTGTGATCTTTTTCTTCTTCTGCTGCTTTTTTTTATTTTTACATAGTCACACTCCCAATTTTCTTTTCCTCTTATCATTTGGCTCTTTTCCTCCCTTAGTTTTTTGTTTTTACTACAATAGACACCCGCAACTTAGGCTTTTGGCCTAGGCTGAGGTTTACAATGTCTTTTAAAGGACCAGGGCCAGCATAAGCCACCCTCAACTTAAGCCTTTGGCCTAGACTGAGGTTCACAATATCCTTAGAGAGACCAAGGCCAACGTAAAAATTTGCATACGAATAGGGGAGGTGCTTTGGTGTAATGACCTAGCCCAAAACTGTGAAGTATTGTCCGCTCTTGGACCTAGCCCATCACGAATTTGTCCCTTTGGGCTCACCCCAAAAGGCGCCTCATAATATTAGGTCCAACCTTTTACTTAAATAGCCCAGAACTCTTCCTCTCTTTTCTGATGTGGGATTTGCCTAAGTGAGCCAGGCATTACGTATCGCCATCACTGCACTCACCCCCCGTAGGGACTCAGCATCCTCGCTGAGGTTTTCCCCACCACCGTACTAGTCGAGAGTCGGCTCTGATACCACCTATAATGACCTGGCCCAACACTGTGAAGTATTGTTTGCTCTTGGGCCTAGCCCATCATGGATTTGTCCCTTTGGGTTCACCCCAAAAGGCGCCTCATAGTATTAGGTCCAACCCTTTACTTAAATAGCCCAGAACTCTCCCTCTCTTTTCCTATGTGGGATTTGCCTAAGTGAGCCAAGCGTTACGTATCGTCGTCTCTGCACTAAAGTCCCATTAAGGCGGACTGACACCCATTGCTGACAAGGCTCGGGAGAACCAACATATAACCATACACTATCTATGAACATTACAAGGGGTTTCCACATTCAACATGATTTTTAGAAAGTAGACAGTAATAACATGTCGAAAGGAAACGTTTATAACTAGGCCGTTGGAGCCACGATGTCTAAAGTACGATACATGACCACACTTTACTTTACATAGTCTACAAAGCCTCTACATAAGGAATAATATCTATAAGGACCGGGACAGGCCCTGCCTTATAACCAACTATACAATGCAAAAATATAAGCTCTAGACGCACAAAGCCCCGAAGCAACTTGGAGCTCAGTAGCAGCAGCTGGATATCATGTACTCCTACTGGAAAGATTTACTAGCTCCTGTACTTGCAGCATGAAATGCAGGTGCCCCGTAAGGACCGTCAGTACGAGATGATGTACTGAATATGTAACGCAATAGTATATGTAAAGTGGGAACTCAAGTGAAATCAAGTAGCAAGATATAAATGCACAACGCATAGTAAAAGACCACTTTTATTATACTTGTGGAACCATGTACATTACATTCTTTTCTTTACTTTTGAGTGCTTTATAATTTCTTTAGGCGTGTAATACAAATGAACAGCTGATCAGTGGTAAAAGAAAGGGATGACCCATGCTAGGCATTTTAACCCCTGGAATGCTGTCCTCATAGCTATACAAATCATGATCGACCCATGCTAGGCTTTCGCCCCTAGGCTACCACCCTTATGAACCAAGTGAGATCGACCTATGCTAGGCTCTTGCCCTTGGGCTGCTACCCACATTGTGGACAGTGTACAAGTTATTCTTTAATACTTTGAGATTGTTACTTTAGTGTTCATAATAAATTTTGGAGCTTTAGAAGTATGTACCAGTAATATAAGATAGGACAACGGTCATTTAAGGTAGTTCTATAATATAAGAATCACATGGAATTTTGACGTACAACTTAGGAGTATAAATGACACAATTGGCTGGACGAGTGACCGTGGACTCCTCATGCAAGTGCTTGTAAGAGTAAAACTACGAATTTACTAATAAGTAATACCGCCACTATTGGAATAGCACTAGGGAAGCTTACTAGTTGATAGTGACGCAAGTGTTAGCTTTCATGCCAAAGAATATGGAATTGGATAGCGTTACATACCTTATTGTGCCACTTGTTGTCACTGCAATGTAGTCTCCCCTTTTTTTCAAAATATTTATCAACAATTGAGTAGGTGATAAAACTAGTATTAGTAGTGAATAAACACATGTAGGCAATTCACTCACACTCACAAGTTATACCCGGGCAGCAAGCCCATAACTACCAAACTAAGGGTGTTCCTTCAACTTCTTCTCCTCTAGTTGCATTTGTGGTCACACCTCTTACCATCATATTCATAAAACAACCTATAAAAATCATAAAGTAGCAGGAGGAATGTGAACTTATGGCATCCAATCATCTTTCTCATGAGTTTCTACTAACATTCCACTTTAAATTCCAAAAAGGAGCTCACAATTAAAGTAATAGGGGACTCCCCTCCATGGTTGTCCCAACATGCACAAACCACTAGCAAACCTTCCCATAAGATTACTAGATATAAAAAGGACCACTCCAACCTCATTGACACATATGTGATCCCCTAATTAACTCAAGCATAAGAGAGGGAGAAAAGTGCAGTAACTTACCTTACTTGTGAGTGATTTTTGCTCTCTCAACTTATATTTTTCAAAGGTTGAACTCTCCTTCAATCCTAGCTTGAGATGAGGATAATATTCAAAAACCCTAAGGTTTTTTTTATAGCTGCTATATAAAGATAGAAGGGGAAGAAAGAGACCCTTAAAATCAGATTTTTCCTCAAGTGCAAAATGGCTAAAAAGAGCTGGTTACATTCTCTTTTAAAGGGACCAACTTAGACCGATCCTTAATTTTTGGCCACATTTTACTAAGTAGGTGATGCACCTACTTGGCCTTTTAACTTGGGCCTTTATGGGTCTCTACTTATTGGGCCTTGGCTGCCCATTCTTCCCTTTTTTACTTCATTTGGGTTGGGCCAGAACTTTTAAGGTTATTGACCTTGGGCCCTATAAGATGGCCAAACAAGTCTTAGTAGGTAGTACACCTACTTGGCCCTTTGGGTTAGTCAAAAAGTCTAAATAGGTGATGCACCTACTTGCTTCGTTAAGTCAAGAAAGTAGCTTGTTATCTTACCTCATTCCTAAATCATAATCCCATATATTGCATCTTAATATTCCACTTTAGACTTTCAGCTCAAATAGCACCTTACCGTCTCCGATTTAAATGTTTTCGTCGAGTTCATCTTGGACTCACACCCGCTGAAACATGTGGGATATCACAACAACTCTCGATCCAATTAAAATTATTACCACCCTTATGAAAAAAACGTAGTCCCTCACCTGTACCATAAGCCTATGTCAAGTGTCACATAAGTAGGACGAACACGTAGAAAATATGGAGTGTTACATTTGGGTTATGAAAGAAAAAGGTCTATTCAGGATCAACTTTTTGGTTCAAAAGGGGCAACTTTTTTGGTTGGTAAAATTTTAGGCTAAGTGACTAATCAAGAAAAAGGGCCTAAGATCACATCCAAATTCAGTCATTCCATTGTTTTGGTGCGACTAACCGGGCATGTTCTAGCTTACGAGTGCGCTGCCTAAAATTAAGCAAATCATTGAAACGCACGTAGCACATCTCCTACACTAATTAGTACTAATCAACATAGTCGTGCTTCATTCATCAATAAACCAACCATACAATGTGTACTATGCTTTTCGAAAATCATAATAGTTAGTTAGGATAGGATGCATGCACATTCAACCTTTTTGCAACATTTTTAATTTTAACTTGAGGCATTTTACTCAACTCAAAACATGGGTTACCCTACACTACTATAAACACATGTATTTACACAAACATTACAACTTAAACATGTCAATTCTACTAGATAATACACCTGAGAGAAAAGAAATCTGGCAAGAAACACTCTCAATATGCCCCACCCCCTCAAAAAAGACGATGCAATGCCTTCATTGTACCATAGCTAGAAATAAAGCACAAAATAGAAATAGAACATACCTGGGACACCCTAGGCGTTAGTTGAGCCATCGGGACCCACCGGCAAGGTCCATATCATCAAAAGTCACACCCGATCCGATGGTGCTTTCGGAGGCTCCTATCCTTACTACCTCACATGCGAGCTGCTCCCTTTCTTCTTGCTCTATGGCTGCTCGAAGTGGATCTCATAGCCTTTCGCAACTTCTTCTCTTCTGCGTGCTGCGGATCTTGTGGAGGGCTGCCTCATTGGCTGCATCGCTTGCCTTTGTCCTTTCTTCTGGATTCATTAGTGGGTGGCACCGGTGCAACAACTGGAGTGGGCGGAATGCCCCATATGTCATCTAAAACTGGAGCCATCGGGGCATTGAATAGTGACGCCCAAGACTCTAGAGGTGGGGCCGGCATAGTGCGGTTGTACGGAGTCGTCAGCTGGATAATTTGGTCCTTCATGTCACTCAATGTCTGCACAAGTTTAGACATTTCATCTCTAGACATACTCCTAAACATATCATTGAAGTAACCCTCAAACGTGTTGACATGATTCTGCAAGTTGGTGACTTGACCCAGTAGTTTAGCTCGGAGACGATCCTCTGCCTGTTGGACGTGAGACAGAACCACCTAAGGAATCCGTGCAACTATTTGATCAACAATTGTGCGTGTTTGTCGCAGGTTGGTCACTACTCTGGCCAAGAACTCATATGGGACATATGCATACCCTTGTTGAACCAGAGGTACTACACCACTGCCCTCGAGCTGCTCAGAAGCCTCACCTGACTGTGGGACGGTGGAGTAATCCTCAAATGACAAGGGTTGTTGTGAAGCCGCATGAGGAAACATTGTCAGACCCCCAGCCTCCATGATCTAGTGTGCATCAAAGGGTTGTGCACATCCTTAATCAGGGCAATGTTAACCACACCTTTGGGAGCTATATTCTAGTCCAGGAAATGCATGGTAGGGACACGGGCCCGTTTGCAAAGTGCCCGGATCAGGCATGGGAAGGACATACCAGCTTTGTCGGATAAAGCTCAGTCCCTCATTTCAATGGCAATGATCTGACCCACATTAATGCCGTACTTAGCAATCAAGCACGCCACCAATGAGGCATGGGAACATTGAAGCTTGTTATCATTAGCTGTGGGTCTTAGCCTGACCCGCACCACCGATGACCAAAATTTTGCAACAAACGTAAGAGACGCCTTGGCAATAGGAATTCTGGGGTTTGTAACCCAATCCGCATCAGCCCCTTGTATAGCAATCCGCTTAGCAATTCATTTTGGTAGTGTGGCCCGCGAGATAGGATTGGACATTCGGCCCTTATCGGTTATCTTGACATGCCTGTTAATAAATAAGCCATCCGGAGGGGCCCAATAGTTTGGACCAAATAGAAACCTGTTGATGGTGGTCTTAGAAATGTCCACCCGTTCCCCACGCGGGGACAATTTATAGGCTAACTGCTTCTTCACTTTCTTGGACTGGCTTCCCTAAATGGAATCCAATAGGGTGACAGCGTAGTTGGAATAAAATTCAGCAATCAGCTCGGGCCCATAATAGCAGGGTGGTTGTGCCATCCACCCAAACTAATATGATTCAAACACATCCCTATTGTCTGGGACTCTATCTAGTTGATCTATGATGACCCTAACCTCAGTATTGATGGTCCGTCGCTGGCATCCCCCCCCCTTTAGTTAGTCCATTCATATATATCTCCTTCGGACCGGGGATTGTCCATCGGCCGCACAAAAATACAATAAGCTACCTAGGAATTTCAAGATCTGATGTCCAAGAAACAGCATAATGTGTGGTTTCATCATCACTTTCTCGAAGGGTAATATCATCATCCGCAGCCTCTGTGTAGTGCTGGTCCATCTCCAGGGTACATGCATGTTCCTCGTGTTCCAGCACATCATCCTTCCCTACAACTCCCGCCTCATGAACCCCCTCCTTGGACTGGGGGGCTATAGTTTGTCTCGCTGCACGAGCTCATGTAGTGTGAGGGGAGCGAGGGGAGACATTCGTGCTAAAACATAACTCAGACCCTCCTAAGGAGTCATCGCCTGAGTCACTCCCCTGGTGCTGACTAGATGATACAGTAGGAGCTCGTCCCTAGGTTGGCTTGACCTTAGGCGTGGACTCATGGTACCTACAAATGCCATGAAAAATAAAACGGTTAGACATGATAGAATAAGTAGGGCGACGCACTAACGGGTGCTCAGACTTCCCCTGTGTTATTAAAGTGATAAAAACCCCTAAGAGTGGGTCTATCATAGGGAAATTACATTGAAAGACATGTGGAACCCAGACTAAAATTCATCAACAAAACAAAAACATCTAGAAGTACAAAGGTGACATGGACGGAGGGCCCTATACGAGCCGGGTAGCGTGACATGGTCCGTGGCCGGGCCCGAGTGAGGTACTCAGTAACGGGGACGCTCCAGTGATTTGGAATGGGCCACTACACGGGTCGTGTAGCATGACACAGTCCATGGTAGGGCCCATGTGAGGTACTCGATAGCGAGGAGGCTAAGTGATTCGGCATGGGCTACTACACAGGCCGTGTAGCATGACACGGTCCGTAGAAGGGCTCATCAGAGGTACTCAAGATCTGGGTGACTAAGTGACTTGACACGGTCCACTACACGATCCGTGTAAGGGTGCACGAGCCGTCCAATGCAACGTGAAGAGCCCCGTCACTGCCATTCAGCCCAAAGCATAGATAACCATCATTCATTCATGCAAATCGACATTACTATGCATAGATCTACCAATATACTTGCTTAAAGACCACAAGAACATCACTATTTTAAATATAGAACCCCTAAAATCACAAAACTTCCATGTTCAAGTTTACAAGATTCAACAATGGTGGTTAGTATAGCCCAAAAAAGTGTCCATATAACTTTGATACCATAGTGTCTTCTAAACAACGAAAGGAACCATATTTAGGCATGGATTCGCATATGTATACAAAAATCTACACTAAAAGAAGAGGAATGGGGGACTTACTTGAAGAGCAACAATGAAAATGATCCTTGCCTTTGGAACAATAGAAACCCTCACAAGGATAATGCTACAGATCGTGAGAGCTACTCACAAATCGTGACAAAAGAGATAACCAAATTTTGTTGGGTTATGGGAGAAAAATGAGCGTGAGAGGCATGAGGGTAAAAGTAAAAATAAAGTGAGAGTGAGGGTATAGAGGGTATAAATACATGTACCTGATGGTTCGCCTCCACGGTTTGCCACACGGCCTATGTCACGTGGCACGGTCCGTTTGGACTAACCGTGTGCCTAGACTTGGAGAATTTTGAAATCATACCTGGCACAGACACCCCCACAGATGGCTACACGGTCCATGACACATTTCATGGTTTGTTTGAATAGTCTGTTAGCCCAGCCTTAGAATTTTAGATTAAAGCTTACCTGGGCCACGCTTCACATGGTCACTAACACGGCCCGTCTGGAGTTACACGGTCCTTATAGACGCACGTGTGGATCTCCTTTAGCAGTTTTGGCCACTGCATTTTCGTGTCACACCTCCAACCACGCATACGCTCACGCCCGTAACCATAGTGCTTATACCTCCCTGGGAACACAAATCAAAAACAAGAAAATGCATGACATAAAATACATGTTTCTTTTGAATGGGTTGCCTTCCATAAAGCGCTTGGTTAAACGTCACGGCTCGATGCAGCTGTGTTGACTAGTAAGACTTCATCAAGGTGTAATACCTCAATCACTGAGGCTTCATCTGCAGCACCCAAATACTTCTTCACTCGCTGCCCATTAACTTTGAAACGATGCCCTTTGTCAGTTTCTAACTCGACTGCACCATGCAGAAATACTTTGGCAATTTTTTACGGGCTAGACCACCTAGATTTGAGCTTACCTGGAAACAGCCTCAACCTAAAGTTGAACAACAGAACCTTGTCACCAACACTGAAACTTCTTGGTGCAATATGCTTGGGACTTTATTCTATCTTTGTAGAGTGCTACACTATCAAAAGCCTTGAGGCGAAATTCATCCAACTCATTGAGCTGATCAAGCCTCACATTGGCAGCCTCATCCCACTTCATGTTTAGGATCTTTAGAGCTTAAAGCGCCTTGTGCTCTAATTCCACAGGTAGATGGCAGGCCTTACCGAACACCAATTGATATGGAGACATACAATGGGGGTCTTCTAAGCCGTCCTGAAAGCAAACATCCCATAAGGGCAAGTGAAGGTGGTCTTCTCCTGATCCTCCAGGGCTATGGATATTTGATTGTAGCCTGAATGTTGTCCAAGAAGCAATACCACCCTCTACCTGCCAACCTATCAAGCATCTGGTCCATGAAGGGCATAGGGAAGTGATCCTTCAAAGTCCATCTATTCAACTTTCGGTAGTCCATGCACACTCGCCACCCTGTAACAGGTCACAAAGGGACAAGTTCATTTTTCTCATTGGCCACTACTATCATTCCCCCCCCTTTTCTGGAACACATTGCACTAGACTCACCCATCTGCTGTGTGAGATGGGGTATACCATCCCAGCATCCAGCCACTCAATAGTTTCCTTTTTTACCACCTCTTGCATAGGTGGATTAAGCCTGATGGGTGCTCAATACAGGGCACACAGTTATACTCTAATTTGATCTTGTGCGTGCATATCCCTAGAGGAATTCCTATAATGTCTATAATGGTCCAACCAATAGCTCTCTTGAACTTTCGGAGAACCCCCAACAATGTGTTCACCTGGTTTTCCTAAAGATCTGCAGCCACAATCACAGAAAGAGTGTTATTAGTGCCCAAAAACGCATACCTTAAGTGTTTCGGCAGCTTCTTGAGCTCCACAATAGGAGGCTTCTTAATAGACAGTTTAGATGGTGGCGGCGACCTATTTTATAGGTCCAATTCTAGCTTCCTGGGGACAAATGGTCTGGTTCCCCTGCCCTGTAAAGCATACATAGTGTCATTGTACCCGTTACACCATCTTCTGGGAAGTTTATTAACACCGCCGCCAGCGTATCCACGATCATATTTTCCTTGAGTGGAATCTTAGAAAAACAACCATCCTCTACATCCATGAAAGACATCACGACTATCTCTTTGGGCCTCTTTACTGCAGCACACACGCTAAAAGTTACCTCCTCAGTGTTCAACCGAAAGGTAAGTTCTCCACGCTCCATATCAACTAGTGTCCTGCCAGTTGCCAGAAATGGTCTCCCGAGGATCATGGGGACCTCGAAGTCCACTTTACAGTCCAGAATGAAAAAGTTTGCAGGGAAAATAAACCTGCCAACATGGACCAGCACATCACACAAAATCCCCATGGGCCTCTTCACTAATCTATCTGCCATAAGAAGTAGCATGGTAGTGGATGTGGGGGATGCTAAACCCAACTGCTAGTACACTGTCATTGGCATTAAGTTGATGTTGGCACCTAGGTCACAGAGGGCCCGAGCAAAATCATAACCTCCAATAGTGCACGGGATAGTGAAAGCTCCCGGATCGCCCTTCTTCTCAATCAGGGATCTTGTAGCAATGGTGCTACAATGATGAAGATTGTTTGTCAACTCAATCGTGGCTATCCTCTTCTTAGTGACTAAGTCTTTCATAAACTTGGCATAGCCCATCATCTTCTCAAGTGCTTCCACTAGAGGGATGTTTATAGACAGCTCTTTCAGCATGGACAAGAATTTCTGAAACATGCCACTTCAGCCTTCTTTCTCAACCTTTGTAGAAATGGTGGTGGTGGATTTAGGATGGCTGGAAGGCACGGAGTAGTGGGTTGGTCGAACTCTTTTGCCTTTTTAGAAACTTCACCTCCCGTTAGTGCTGCATCAATTTCGTCATCCCCGTCATCGTCGTGCACCTCCATGGGGTGAGGTACCTTACCATCTGCTTTATCAAGACCTGCATCACGGGGAACAACAAGGTCAGATAGTACCTTACCGCTTCTCATGGTGACCGTCATGTAGTGGCCATCATTTTTTGAGTTCTACACAGATCACTAGGACACCCATCCTTCCTTTGATTCAATGAAGCTGAGAGTTGCCCCAATTGCTGCTCCAGTTTCTTGCTCGAGGTTGAATGCGAGTCGACCAATTGCCAAACATTGGACATTTCTCCTTTCACATCCCGTACCACTACCTTGGTGGACTCTACCTTGTCAAGAACCTTTGCCATCATCCTTTAGTCTCGAGTTTCTGCCACCCTTATTTTGGCGCTCACAATTTCTATAGCCACCTCTATTTTGTCGGTAACCCCCCTGACTGCCCAAGAAGTGAGCCTCTTCATTATAATTGTAGCCTTGATCATCATACATGGGCAGTGTGTTCATAGCTTTTACTTTTTCTAGGACTCCACCAAGTAGCCTCTTCGAAAGCAAGTAGATTTAGGTCCGCATATGGGCCATGTCTTGATCCCGCTATTTCTCTTTTTTTCGTTGCTCTACAGTCATCTCAAGGACCACCCCAGAGCAGTCTTCACCTCCCGTGTACCATGCCCTGTTATTCTTAGCTAGTTGATCCAAGATCACCACGATATCTAGAATAGTTCCAGATATGTACGACCCCGCCCATCCTGTATCAATGATAGGTTTAGTCACAAAGTTGCTGGACCTGTTGAAGGCTGCTTTCAAGTACTCATCTATAAGATGATGGTTGGGGAATTTCTTGAGTTTCTGCATGAATCTCTCCCAAGATTGATATAATTCTTCATTTGGTAGTAGTTTGTGAGATCCAATCTCGTCTTTGATCTTCAGTTGCCTCGACGTAGGGAAGAACCTCTCTAAGAAAGATTCTTTTAACTCTCCTCAAGTACGGATAGAATCATGGGAAAGCTCATTCAGCCACTTTATCACTTCACCTGAAAGAGGCAACGGGAATAACCTCAACCTCAGTGCATGTTGACTGACTCCTGGAATTTCGGACGATTGGCATGTCACCAAGAAATTCATAACATTCTGATTTGTGTCCTCAGTTATAGCTCCGCTGAACAGCCCTTTCAACTACAACATTTGCAGCATAGTGCTAGTGATAGTAAATTTGACCCCTGATGGCAGAAGTGGTAGTACTATTGCCCCAATGGTCCCAACACCCTCATCATCGGTATTCACTGCTTGGGGACACTGGGGCCCTTGAGGCCTCAAAATAGGTTGATGCTGCGGTGGTGGCACAAGTGGCACTTATCGAAGTGGTGCCGCTAGTGGCACTCTATTATCGGCGAGTTCATCTTCACCCAAACTGTCATTTCCCCTGACTGCAAGATTCACTGCTAACTCTCTCAGCCTTGCTGCTTCATGGTCTTGGGCGCACACTTTGTGGATCGGCTTAGTGAGTTTGGGGTTATAGGGAATAAATGCTTCACCCTTGCTTCAGGTGTTTGGAATGCAACGCTGGTTTCCTATAATGAGCAAAAATAAGAAATAAAAGTAAAATTAGGAACTAGAATTACACACTGAAAGTAGCAACTAATAGACTATTACTTCACTGCAATCCCTGACAATGGCGCCAAAATTTGATACGCCAAAATTTACACTCCAAAAGAAATAGTAAAGCGGGCTTTGATCAAATATAGAACTCAACAAGAGTTGAGGTCGATCCCACAGGGAATGCGTGAGAATAAATCTATTAGCACCCTTTTTCAGATGTAAGTTTTATTCCTAAGATAATGATGCATGAAGTAAATAGGGGGTTTATGATGTTTCAATTAAATTCCTAATGTAAAGTAGCTAATGCGTACGTTGACTACTGGATTTCAAACAGTTGATGAGAAGCTAGGGTTGTGTTTCCCATGACGTCTAATACAATAATCAAACTTGGTATGGTAAACCCATTCATGGTTGTGTATACAAGATCAAACAAATTATATAACACCTAGTTCACCTCCCGGTCCTTCCTAGATGTATTTCACTCATCAACTTCCGGTCTCAGAATATGTACCATTTTAATCCTTGCTCTAGATCTCAGAATACTCTCACCTTTCTGTCTTAAGTACTTTTTCTAGGTTAAAAACCCTGAATTTCCATGTAGAATTCTTTTCCTAATCACTACATCCCTTCCGGGCATGTAACAAATACAGGCTTACCCTAACGCATCGACTCATTAAGGAAGAAGTTAAAGCGAAGAATACTACAATGTATATGACGATTAATCCCAAGAGTTCACCCCCAAATTTTGTTATCTTATTGAATTGTCATGGTTCCCACAACCCTAGTTGTGGGTTTAGCCTAGCATATCCAAAACAATTTGCCCACAACAATACAAAGGAATCATGATGAATAACTTACTGTTGATAGAATGATGAATCCACGTGTTACAATCTCTAAAGAGATGATCAAAGTCCAAGAATTCAATGTAAATTAATGCACAATAGTGATCTCTGTGTTCTCTAACTCCAGTCGTCCAATAGTAATAAAAATAGAATAAAACAAATATATATACAAGGAAAAACCTACTCCAACTTAAAATAGGAAAATAGACGTCGGCATAGGTACGGCTCATTGTACGGACCGTGAGGATCCACATGGACCATGAAACGGTCCATGAGTCTTCACTGCATTATGTTCCCACGTGTATTGGCATGGTACGTGTAAGGCTCCACAGACCGTGAAATGGCTTGTGAACCTTTCCTTAGTCAATTCCGAGCAACACTTTGATCCTCCATCTTCACGACCCATGTCACGGTTCGTAGTTGGTCACACGGCCTGTGACAGGCCACGTCTCTCTCCACTTGTATGATTTTTGTTATTTTTTATGGTGATCCTTCCAACTTATGTCAACTTTATGGCACGTGACACGGCCCGTGTCCATTTTCTCGGCCCATGAAAGGCCTCATGGGATGTGCCTTAGTCTTCTTCGTTCGTCAAGCCAAGTGTGAGCCCACGGCGGGCCTCACGGTCCGTTGAGTGACACATGTACTGTGAAGGCACCTGTGGTCCTTCACTTGGTTTAATTCACTGCTTCCTTTATCTGGGCCAATCCATGTACCCTCCCATGGTCCGTGTGAGGCTACACAGGCCATGAAGGCCTCTATATGCCAATACTTCAGCTCTTTTTCACTCTTTTTCTCGCACTTCACCCATTGTTCCATGACTTAACCACTTTCCTAAAAACTAATAAAGTACACACATAAAACCAACAAATTCGCTTAAGAACATGCAAAAATTCTATGTTCAAAGCGTCACAAGAGTCGTATTTGCATGACTCATCACTTCTTTGTAGTTCGGATCTCCTGTTATCAGACTTACGGGTGTCATGATGCTTGGGATGTGGCTGCCAACCCTTGCCTTTGCCACCACTCCCCCACCTTGGTCATGACAACCTCTTGACTCCACTTCTCGGTCTCTGTTTCACCTGCCATGCCGAAGGTCCATCAAAGCCTCTACCTGTGTTATGGCCTCGTCAATGGTCTGAACCTGTCGGTATTCCAACTCCGTGCTGGCCCAGTTCTATAGGCCGTCCATGAAGTGGAATATCATATCTCCATTTGTGAGGTTGGGAATCTGAAGTGTGAGGGTAGTAAACTCCTTCACGTAGGCCCTTACACTACCCATCTGCTCCAGCTCCCTAAACTTTCACTTCCTCTCATAGATGACATTATTCGGGAAGAAGGTCTTCTTGAACTCATTATAGAACTGTTCCTACGTGTTGATGGCACATAGCCCCTTCCCTATTTCTGACTCCTTTTGTTTCCACCATAGCATAGCCATCTCCGTCAGATACAACACAGCTTTGTTGATCTTTGTCTCGTTGTTCCTCACCTTGTTACAATTGAAGTAATTCTCCAAGTTCCATAAGAAGTTCTCCACCTCTCGCGCATCACGAATACCTTTGAAGATACTTCGCTTGGGAGCGTCAATCCTGGCCTCCCTTTCTCCAACCGATTTAGCATATCTCCCCTCTTCTATGATTCACTCTAGCACTCATGGCCTCCAACATGTCCATGAATATGCCCTCCAGGGTAGTGGCACAACACTCCAAGGAAGTGATGGTCTCCCTCAGTTCATACTCTGCCGCCTGATATCCACCCAACTCTTTTTGGATGTTATCATTCTCTTCAAGGGTGAACTCCTCCGAGGTCTAAAACTTGCCATCGAATTGATTCAAGCGCTTGCCTAAGAACTCTACTGCTTGCCTAGCAGCAGCCACCCTCGCAACCCATCCTATGTCGAGCGTGACATCGGCGAGTTCCTCGCCTCGATCCTCATCACTCAACTCAGCGGCCGAGAATGAGTGGGTTATAATGGCCTCGCTCAGTATCGGTCCAATCGGCACCTCCTCAACCTCCTTGGAGCTTTTCTTTCCCTTACATTTCTTGCCAACATCTGTCTTGACATTGGTGGAATTGACAACGTCAAATTCTCCTTCGCTTGCCATGATCCCCTTGGGGAAACCTGCTTTGATACCACATTGTCACGACCTCAGAACTTTCACTAAGACTTCCATGCGGCACTAGTCAATTTGCTCATGGCTCTTTCATGATCTTGCAAATACTAGTAAGCAAGCATTTTCAACTAAGATCACTAAGAGAACGCTAGACAAGAAGACTATGATAGAGCTTTTGGAAAGAAGGCTTGTATCGCTTGGAAGAATGCTTTACAACTTGCTTTTCTAGATTGATGCCTTACAAATGAATGACCCTCCTATTTATACTACTCCTTAGGGGCCAAACCATAAATAATATTTATTTTCTAAGTCTCTCTATATTTACACACAAAAGTCCCTATCTCTAGAATATTCTACATATCTAAAGTGTTCTAAGTCTTCCCAAGACATGACTCCATTCTTCTAGATTTCTCCAAGTATTTACAAGATTTTCCTACAACATTCTAGGGTCTTCTAGGAGCTTCAAGTTCTATTTGCAATGTTCTAGAGTCTTCCAAAAACCTCTCCAACACTCTAGTTTCTTCTCCTTGACTCTAGATTCTTTCTTTCTTTTCATGGAAGACTGGCGGGTCGTGACACTACGCTACAAGCCTATAAAGTCCTAAAGTGATCCTAGTCCAAGTAGTCAAAGGTCTTCGTCATGAGTAAAGGGGCAAGCCTATGGTATTGGGCATGATACATGAATATCTTTTGTGAGAGTGAGCTATTTTGCATAGTCCCAGAGTTATACATGAAAGCATCATTAAGAGTGAGATATGAGACTTCTTTCTGTGAGGGCACTTGCATTGCATTGCCAGTATTAGACTTATTCAATGATTGTGGCTTATAGATAGCACCTTGGTGGTCATAGTTGCATTGTCGCGTGCATTAGTCTATATTGGTTTGCTGGACAGCTATCTGATTGTGTTTTGAAAAATGGTATGGATATCTATGCTTAAGTTTGATGAGATATATGCTATTAGATTGAGGTTTGTGTGTTACTTTACTGCTTATATAGATTAAGTCTATCACTTGAGGACAAGCAACAATTTTAAGTTGAGGGTGTTGATGTGTAGTAAAAATACAACACTTTTGATGCTTAAAACATGAAATTTTATGTGTTCTCAATGGATGTTTGTGTTTTTGTGTTTGTTTTGAAGGATTTCAGGGTTGACATTGATTATGGGAAGAAGATGCAAAAGTTGTTGTTTTTAAGGATTTACGAGACCTTTTATGGGCCGTAGAGTATTCTACGGGTCGTGAAGGAGGTTTCATGTACTATTTCGATAGGGTGGATTTCTGAATTTGGTCTATGAACGTGCAGACAATTTTGTGGAGCACTTTACGAGTCGTAGATCATGTCTCGTACCCAAAGGATCATAGAAGAACTTTCTAAAGATTCATCATACAAAAACCCTATGGGCCGTAGAACCTTTTACGGGCCATAGAGGGGTATCGTAGAAGTCAAGTCTAGATTTGAAGCAATAGAGTACAAAAGCCCGATTACGAGCCATAAATCATAAATCACAATACGGCCCATAGTTCATCTCATGAGGAGTACCAACCCAGTTATCCAATTTTGCTTAGGACTTGTATTTTAAATATTACACATAGGTTTTTAAGTTATTTCTTAGAGAGTTCAAAGAGTTAGCTGAAAAACAATAAGTTACAGTAGAGAAAACATTGGAGAGTTTGAGAAACACTTGTACACTTTGATTTGATCTTCTAATTACAATCTTGTGATTCTCATTGAAGCTTGGATTTTCTTATGCTTAATTCAATTGTGTAAGTGCTCTATTATGTTATTCAAATTCATAAGTCTTGCATCTATACAAATCATGAGTAGCTAAATCCACAACTAGGATTGTGGGAACCATGAAGAACTAACAAGGTAAAAGCAGATAATTCATAATTCTTGAAAAGTGTGCATGCATGTATTAATTAATCCTCTTCGTTCTGTATGTTTTCTAATGGAGGCCAACACTAGAACCCGCTTAGTGTTACTGAGTGGGCCAAGGTAGTAATGAATAAGAAAAGAGATTAATTAATAGGATTCGATTGATGTATTCTTATCTAATCAACCGAACTAGGTCAAAGAGAGGTTGTATTGGAACAATAGGTAAGGGTTATTAATGTCACACTACGGGGATGGACCAAATCACGTAGTGAAATTCGCCTCTCGCCTAGGCCAAAGGGTTTGGTGAACTTAACTTAATGTTCTGCATGCAACACACTAGAAAAAGATTAGGTTATCCGGTAATACTAAGTTAGGTAATCAAGGTGAACACCATACCCCAGTTTTACTCCATATTGATTTGATATGGTTTTATGTTTGTTTTGCAAAATTATAGGGTTGGCATGATTTTTGGGCTAAATGTGTAGAACTTAAGGAAATTGTTGTTCTATGACACCCTTTACGGGTCGTGGAAGATTCTACGGGCCATAGAGTAGGTTTCATAGCAAAATCCAATGAAGGGGAGATTTTTTTAAGTTAAGTCTATGAACATGCAGATGAGCCGTAAAATAATATACGAGCCATAGACAAGGTGTTGTACTCTAAGGATCAAAAAGTGGGGAGTTGCTGAAAAGTCATCAGATGAAACGCTCCATGGGTCGTAAAACTTTATAGTCCCATAGATAGGTCTCGTAGAAGACAACCCCAGAATTATAGAAGGAATCCATGAAGCTTGATTACAGGTCGTAGAACCTTATACGACCTATAAAGTTTCCCATAGTACCTACCAACCCTGTTCTCCTATTTTGATTTGGCATTGTATTTTAAATACTATAAATAGGTTTTTTTATGTTAATATTCACAAGAAACATTAGAGTGTCATTAAGAAAAAGTGAGAAATTTTGTGAGACACTTGGAAAATAATATTTTATGTTCTTAATGCATACTTATGATTTTTGGTGAAGAGATTAGATTTCTTGTACTTAATTTCATTTTGTAAGTGCTTAATTATGCTATTCAATATCATGATCTTGCATCTACTCTGCGTACGAGTAGCTAAATCTACAACTAGAGTTGTGGAAACCATGAAGAACTAATAAGGTAAACTCGGATAATTCGTAATTCTTGAAAAGCATGCATGCATGTATTAATTGATTCTTTATTATGGATGCTTTTTAACGGTGGACAACGTTAGAACTTGCTAGTGTTACTGACTGGATCAAGATAGCAGTGTATAGGAAAAGAGATTTATTGATAGGATTCAATTGATATTTTCATCAAGTCAATCAAACTGGATCAAAGGGGAGGTTGTACTGGAATAATAGGTAATGGTTAGTAATGTCACACTGCGAGGATGGATCAAATCACATAGTGAAATTTACCTCTCGCCTGGATCAAAGGGTTTGATAAACTTAACTTACCGTTCTACATGCTACACACTAGAAAAGAGTTTGATTATCTGGCTACACCAAGTTAGGGAATTATAGGGAACACAATACTCTAGTTACTCTTCATACTGATTTCACACTTGTCTTAGTCTAGGATTTCTTTCTATAGTTTTACAAAAATCCCCCCTTTGGGGAGAAAAGTAGGTTAATTAACTCAAAATGCTTGAAATTTCTCTAAGTCTACCCTATTCCCTGTGGGATCGACCCTAACCTCGGTTACGTTATATATTTTGACAATGACCGCTTTAAACTTCATAAAGGAGGTGTAGCTTGGGCGATATCAATTGGCTAAGTGTGGAAAGGTTCCACGAGCTGGTCCATGAACTGTGGATCGTTTCACGACCCTTAGATAGGTTTCGTGGATTGGAAGGCCGAAACTAGATTTTGAAGATTGGAAAAGAAGAACAAGACAACTCAAACCATAACTCGTGGTTGAGTCCACGACCCATACTTGGGATCTCATAGAAGTGATCCAGCAGCTTTAATGAAGGAAATTTGTGTCCTTTCCGCATATGCTAGGATTAAAATACATCATTTTTAAGGTCCCCTAAGCCCCTAACCAGACCTAAAACCCTCTAAGGATCCCTTATTCCTTTCATTCTCCCATCCTCTCAAAATATTCTAAGGCAAACACTCTCGAGAAAGAACAAGGAAGACAAAGCTAGGGTTTCCATAATTCTTGCCCAAACTTCAAGTTCCTTGTTCCTAGGTTTTAATCAAGGTGTATGAGTTAATTTGTGGGTTCTTTTCACCGATAAAGTCCTTCCTTAAAGCTTTTACCTTTTCTTTAAGTTCCTCAAAAATACCACTATGCATGCCAATGATTTAAATGATGATTTTATGATATATTGCTATATACTTTGTCTCCAATGATATCATGAAATGCTTTACTATGTTTTTCCATAAGTATTGAGTTGATGGCTATGACCCTAACAATCAGGGTTTAATTCATGATGTATGAGATGGTTAGCGTATGATTTAAAGATGCATATTTTCTCCATATGTATGCATTGCTCTCTTTAATTATGAGTTTTCTAGTTAATGTACAAGCCCATTAAGTTTAAGATAATTTTTGCATGATATGATGATAATGATGATAGGGGCATTAAAAAAAGGTTTTAAGTTGATGTTTTTTTCAAAGATATAAGCATGTTAATGAGTCTCTTGAAAGATGTTTTTGATGGTCCCCAAGGTGAAAAAACAATTCTCACTTGGTGGTACCTAAGGTTTTGAGCTAATCTTATGAAATTGCTAGTTATGATTCTAAGTTTCATTACTTGACTAAGTGTACGTTTTAAAGTATACAGTGAGATGACTTAGCACCGAATGAGGCATTGAGGTGGGGTTCAGTAAATGAACCCTAGAAGCAACCATTTGCCCCATTAACTATGTGCCACGATAGGAGCCCTTATAAGCTAGGTTGGCGGATCCACATAGGCCATTTATGTTAATTGATAATGCATGCTAGTTTCATCCGGCAAGTGGTCTCCTCGTGCCAATATAGAGGGTTATGTTGGATTCCATGTAGTAGCTCACATGGTCTTATATGTCAGTTATGGTCCATTCCCACAAAATGTGATATTTGATTCTTCGTTCCAACATATGTGTTCCACATGATGCATTGCTTTTACTTCATATTGAACCTAATTCCTTTTGCACACTTAAGCTCATTTAAATGTTGACTTTACCATTTCATGCATACATATTTTGAATTTATGAATGATGGTTTTATAATTCCATGTTTGTGTTGCATCTACATACTTAGTATATTCTAACATATTAAACGCATATTTTGCCTACATAATATCACCTTGTAGGGACCGGTTAGAGAGAAGGAAAGTTGGCTTGAAAATGGCTTGAAAATTGTAACACTCCATATTTTCTATGTGTTAATCCCATCTATATGACACTTGACATAGGCTTATGGTACAGGTGAGGGACTAAGTTTTTTCATAAGAATGGTAGTAATTTGAATTGGATCGAGAGGTGTGTGATATCCCCACATGTTTCGATAGGGATGAGTTCAAGTTAAACTCGACGAAAGTATTTACTTTCAAGATAGTAAGGTGTTATTTGAGTTGAAAGTCTAACGTGAAGTGCTAAGATACAATATAGGCGATTAAGATTTGGAAAATGAGGTAAGATAAACGAGCTGCTTGCTTGACTTAAAGAAGCAAGTAGGTGCATCACTAACTTAGACTTTTTGACCATCCTAAAAGGAAAAGTAGGTGCACCACCTACTAAGACTTGTTTGGTCATCTTATAGGGCCTAAGGTCACTAACCATTTACTTAAATATTCTAGCACAACCCAAGTGAAGGAAAAAGGAGAAGAATGGGTAGCCAAGGCCTTATCGAGGTCCAAAAAGGCCCAAGCTAAAAGGTCAAGCAAGAGTATCACCTACTAGGTAAATTATGGATAAAAGTTAAAGAGGAAGTCAGCCAAACTTGGTCCCTTTAAAAGGGAATGCAACCAGCTCTTTTTAGCCATTTTGCACTTGAGAAAAAAATCTGATTTCGAAGGTTCTCTTTCTTCCCCTTCTATTTTCATATAGCAGCCATAAATACCCTTAGAGTTATTGAATATTGTCCCTTATCTCAAGCTAGATTGAAGGAGAGTTCAGCCCTTGGAAAATATAATCCAAGAGAGCAAGAATCCCTCACAAGTAAGGTAAATTACTGCACTTTTCTCCCTCTTTTGTGCTTGAGTTAATTAGGGAACTTTATATGTGTCAATGAGGTCAAAGTGGTCCCTTTTACATGATGTGATCTCGTGAGATGATTTGTTGATGGTTTGTGCATGTTGGGACAACCATGGAAGGGAGTCCCCTTTAACATCAATTATGAGCACATTTTAGAATTTAAAATATAATTTTAGTAGAAACTCATGAGACAATACTTGGATACCAGAAGTTCACGTTGATCCTGCTACATTATGATATTTAGGGGGTTGTTTTATGTATGTAATAGTAAGAGGTGTAACCACAAATGCAATTAGAGGAGAAGAAGTTGAAGGAACACCCTTAGTTTGATAATTATGGGCTTATTGCCCGGGTATAAGTTGTGGGCGTGAGTGAACTACCTATATGTGTTTATTCACTACTAATACTAGTTTTATCACCTACTCAATTGTCGATAAATATTTGGAAAAGGGGAAGGTTACATTTTAGTGATAATGAGGTGGCACGACAAGGTATGTAAGGCTATCCTATTCTATACTCTTTGGCATGGAATCCAGTACTCGTGTCACTATCAACAAGTGAGCTTTCCAAGAGCTATTCCATGGTAGTGTTGCCTATTAGTAAATTTGTGGTTTTACTTTTCCAAGCACTAGAAAAAGGAGTTTACTTTCATCCGTGGAGCTACTTATGTCATTTAAACTCCTAAGTAGTATGTCAATGTCATACTTGTTTTCTATATTATTGTATTGTCTTGAGAGACTATTGTCGTATCTTATGTTACTAGTACATAGTTTCAAAACTTAAAACTCATCATGACCACCAAAGTAACAATCTCAAAGTATTAAAGAATAACTTGGAACAATGTTCATAGCGTGTGGATAGCAGCCCGGGGGCAAAAGCCTAGCATGGGTCGATCTCACTTGCGCATAAGAGTGGTAGTCCAGGGGCAAGAGCCTAACATGGGTCGATCCCAATTTGTACAGTTATGAGGACAACATCCCAGGGGTTAAAATACCTAACATGGGTCATTTTCTTTTAACCAATGATCAGCTGGTCACATGTAATACATGTCTAAAGAAGTTCATAAAACACTGAAGAGTAAAGAAACGAATGTAATGTACATGGTTCCCCAAGTATAACAAAGGTGGTCTTTTAATATGATATGTGCATTAATGTATCGCTACTTGATTCACTTAAGTCTCATTTTACATATGTTATTGCCTTACATGTTTAGTACATTATTTCGTACTAACATCCCTTTTGGGGGATGCTGCAATTCATATTACAGGTATAGGTACTCCAGCTAGTAGACCTTTAGTGTAGGCACACCCGACACTCAGCTGTTTTTGGTGAGCTCCAAGTTGATCCGGGGCTTTACTGAGTCTGTAGTATATGCATTTTGATGTTGTGTTATAGTTTAAAGTAAGGCAGGGCCTATCCCGACCTATGTTATCTTATAGAGGCTTTGTAGACTTATTGTATATAGTTCAGTTGCATCTTGTCTCTAAATAGTTGTGGTCTCAACTGCCAATTCTGTTATATAAGTTTTGGTACTACCTATTTGATCTTTTATATTTATTGCCAAAAGGGACTTGTCACTGCTTGTGGTTGTAACAACCATATGCATAGCGAGCACAAGTTATATGTTGCTTCTTTCGGGCCTTGAGGGCACCGAGTGCTTGTCCGTCCTTATAAATTTAGAGGTGTGACAAAAACGACTTGTAGTCAAGTTTCACTAGGGTGCCTTACGATCTGTAAGTAGACATACGACCCATAGGCTTGGTCCTTAAACATAGAACTTCAAGAAGGGGAAAAGTTTCCTAATTTGGGGTACCCTACGGACCAAGTGACAACCCGTAAAAAGTCATACCATTCATAGGTAGGGTCGTGAGTGAGACTATCAAACATGAAGAAAATTTAGAGTTTGCTGAAAGGTAACCTACGTGTTATTAAATGGCCCGTAAATCAAGATACGACTTGTAGGGTGCTTCATGGAATGAGGCCCCAAAAAGGTGAAAAGTGGCTAAGTGTGGAAGGACTCTACTAGTTCAACCATGACCATAAGAGCTTATACGGCTCGTAACGAGGTTTTGTAACTTTGGGTCGAGCAAAGTTGGTTTGCAGAAATTTCAGGTGTGTTATCAGACAAGAGGGTCTTATGGTCCGTGGATCAAATGACGACCCATAATTGGGGTTTCGTAGGTTACATCCAGCAGTTTTGATGAGAGGTAATTTTATCATTTCTGTCCTTTCTATTCCTAAACTATGTCATTTTGGGGACGAAAAATGGACCTTATAACAACCTTTAAGCCCTAATTTCCTCATTCACTCTTTCATTCTTCACTCTCTAAATTCCTAGGGCAAGAAGGGCTCTCAAGAACAAGGCAAGGCAAGAACTAGGGTTTCCAAAGTTTTCCCCAAAGGCTTCAATTTTGTTTCTCTCTAGTTTTTCCGAGGTATGTGGGTTGATTTATGGCTACCTTTCCACCTATAAAGTTTCCCATTAAGTATTTTACCTTTTCTTTAAGTTCCTTAAGTTAATATGCATGCTTATGTTGATTTCATGATATTTATGTCATTAAATACTACTCATGAAGTTTAACAATTATTTTGCTAAGTATATATATGCATGTTTGACTAATGATGATGATTCCATGATGGGTTTTGATGTTGATAAAGGTTAGGCGTTTTCGATGTTCCTTAAAAAGAGAAATTTCCTTATGACTCATGTGACTTTATGATTTCTCCATGATGAAAGCCTAACCCACCAAGTTTTCTAGTAAAGCTTTAAAGGATTTACAAATATGATTAGAGAATTACAGAAAAACTTTAAAGTTAAGTTTGTCCAAGAGATAAGCATGATGACAATTGCCCTAAAGATTTTAAGATGGGTCCCCAAGACGAAGGGACAATCTTCACTTGGTGGTTCCTAAGTTTCGAGCTACTCTTATTGATCGCTCCTTATGATTCTAAAGATATGTGTTAAAGATTCCATGGGATGACTTCGAATTGAGAGGACTTGAGATTGAGACTCATTCCGTTAGTTGAGGCATGACCCCTTAAAGATAAATCTTAATGTCCTTAACTATGTGCCACCATAGGAGCCTTTATAGGCTATGCTAGTAGATCCACGTAGGCCCAAATGTTATGAAAGTTGCAATTGCAAAGTTACTAAGTTTTGGATATCTACCTTGCAAGTAGATTCCCCTTTTTCCAATGAAAGGAGTGCATTGGCCGTTTCCCAATGGAAGGAGTTCATTAGATTCCATGTAGTAGCTCACATAGTCTTATTGTCGATTATGATCTATTCCCACAAGCTTTATGATCCTATGTTATGTTTTTATTATGTGTGCTTTTTATGCTTTGTCTCATATTCATCTTGAGCGATATTCCTTGTGCATGCTTAAGCTCACTTTATGTATCTTTTATCATACGTATACTCATATGTTATAATTGAGAATGATGGTATTACATTTTCATACATGTATTGCATCTCACATACTTAGTGCATTCAAAGGTATTAACACATATTTTGCCTACATGATTTAACTATGTAAGGATAGACACTCCTCCATCGGCTCGTGGCTAGTACTTAGTATCCAAGACTAGCTTTATTATTCCTGGTGAACCCTTAGTTCGTGACTCCTCCACTTTTTCGTTCTAGCATGTAACTTGGTTTTAATTTGAAATGATGTATTTGTAGCTCTTTTGAGGCGTTTACTTTCTATGTTGCACTATTTTGGACTTCTTTCTAGATCGACCGTTACCGATCCCATCTGTTTATGATGTAAATGGTATGCTTATGGACAAAATGATTGTAGTTATTTCCACTACTTTTTAATGTTGCTTCATTGTTAGAATGACCCATAGCCCCTTCCCTTAGTTTTCTGCAATTAGTTTTCATTACATACCTATGAATACTTAAGATGCTTGAGATGACTTAGTGAGGTGCCCTTGGGCATCTCATTTGCCGTGTGATGACTAGGCCCTTAGGTCGGATCGTTACACCAACGCTCCTCCACCTTTTGCACGTGGCTAGTTTACTAGCGTTCAAGACTATTGGTAATAGTGAGCCCTTAGTTTGGGCCTTCACTTATTTTTCTTCATGCTTTGTACTATTCAGATGGATGTATATTTTGGATTTTAAAATAAGAGGCTTTTACATTCTAACTTATTTTTTCGTATTTTTTATTTGTGGGAAATTGAAAACGTGTATTGGTTCCCGTTTAAGTCATAATTAGATGATATGTTTTGGATGATGACGTATGTTGAAATGTTTCTTTCTAACTCAAATGATTTTTCTTACTCCCTTTCCCATTTTATTTTCGCATTATGTACATGTTTGCATATGAATGCTTGATATGCTAAGATGGCTTGGATGAGGTGCCTACGGGTCTCTCATTCGCCCTATTACAACTAGGTCCTAAGCTTGGGCCATGACAATTGACTTGACTAGTCTCTCTGCTTGATTCAGTGAGGTTAATTAGCTCGTCGAGCTCGATGACATGCTGACTCGGTCTTTCAGCTCATCGACTTGCATTTTCGATCACTTTTGGACTATCTCTTAAATAAGCCACTTTTGGGTTATATGATAATGGTAAGACTATGAATAGTTGCCTTAGTCATTTTCATTCTTTAGTTTTTTGATGAATTGAAAATTTTCTTGAATATTGTAGTTGATAATTTAACTTAATCATTTGGTTGGATTTCCAAATTAGGATCCCATACAATAGGTGGATTAATATTGGTTTAGTTGCATGATTAGGAGCGGATTCTTTTGATTGATTATTAACTTCTTTTAGTTTGATTAATCACAAAGTTATCCATGTGTGGATTCATTTGGTTTCTTTTTATTGATTGAACTTGGGTCATTAATTATCTGTCAAGTTCAATTGGGAGGTGGGGGTATCAAATCCCTTGTTTTTCATAAACTCAATTGGTTGTTAATAATTCAGCATATCATTTATTTATTTCAATTCTATGTTGATTTGAATCCTAATAGTCCAATTAGATTTGTATCAAGGGTGTATCCCCCTTTCTACCTCCAAGATAGTGATTTGTATATCCCACTTTATGGATTACACTAGATAGGGATGTTAATGGGACGGTTCGATCAGTTATTTTTTAAAAAATTATACCATCCCAACTTTTGGATATTTTATAATGTATAACCAAAATTAAAATTTTAAATCATCCCAATCATATCAGTTTCTCTTCGGTATCAGTACGATTCGGTTAATTTTCTGTGTTTTTTAAATTTTGAAGAATCATTTCAAAATAAACAATTATTAGAATATTTTTGTGCAAATATGTTTTTGAAGAAACACTTTAATTCACCAAAAAGTCAAGAACGTAAATCTTCTTGCCATATTATTTGATCTAAAACTTTAATATAGAAATATTTGCATAGATTTAGTCATATTTGTTTGATGAAGTTTCTATTATAGCATCTTTTAATTTGAAACCTACTTAATTAAAGACTAATTAAAGAGCAAAGACCCAAAATCGTCCAATCCCTAGAGACCAAGGAAATATGTTATATTTATATTTGCAAATTTTATAAAATATATTCATATATTAAATTTAACATGTTAAAATATAAAATATATTTATATACATGTAAAGTTCTTCGGTTCGGTTCGAAAATATTTCTGATTTTTTATAAACTAAAATGACTATCCCAATTATTCGGGATGGATATACACTTAAATAAAATGTCCACAATTTTATTAAAAAAAGATAAAAATCGATTCGATACAGTTCGATTCGATCAATTTTTTTATATTCTTTTGACATGTTATTGTGAAAAATGCTTGAAAATTGTTTTTTTTTCCTTGTGTCATAGTTTTGGCATAAGAACAAAATTTGGTAAGGGGCAATTTTCCGCGTGGCAACGCGCTTTTCCCTAGGGGAGAAGAGAGGAATCCAAAAAGGTCACACTTTAGACCCGTCTCAACTCTATTTGTTATCATGCGCCTAGTTAAGAAGTTCAGAGATCAATACACATTTTACATACAAAACAAATCTAGATTGTTGCTTCTCCGGACTCTCCACTTTCCACTGTTCTTCGTCTTCTTTAAATCTGCAATAGCTTTTCTCTCTCTCTGAATTCTCAATATGCTCTAGGGAGAGAAGCATAATATCAAATTTGCCGAGTCGCACACTAATCGATTTATTTTATTTTGTCCTCGTACATAAAGAGAGAAAGAGGGGTCAATTGATTGATTTGACTTGTGATTTAGCTATGCAGAGGCAAAGCCCGCCGAAGCATAGACATGATGGAACTTCGCCTTTGCCGTTGGGTATGGATTGGAGCCCTCCTCCCAGGAATTGGGTGAGTCTTTTCTTTATCACTTCCTATTGCTATTTACAAGTTTTGATGGATCTATTAGAGATAATTATCGACCTATTTCGAATTATTGGATAAACTGAACGGTATTGTGGGCACTGATTGATCATACTGAATTTAGTGCGAAGGTGTACTGAAATTTGAATCGGCATTCGGAACTGTAAGAGTTAGACTTCTGGTCAGTTCATGGAGGGGGATGCATCAGCTTTATTAGGACGAATATGTGAATGTGTATTTCTCCCCACTGATTTATCAACACAGTGAGCCTGTCAAGTTATTTTTTTACAATAATTGGCAATAGGCAAATCCCTGGTACCTATGTTAAGGGGTTCTTAATTTGTCTTGATGTGTCCGATGTTCAATGGATGTGGGGCTCTGTGCAGATTTTTTAGAACACATTAGAAATTAGCAAAACATTGCATGTATCTCAGTCTGATACATGCTAGTTTTAACCAATATGTCCTGTTAGCAATAATAGATAGAACCTGTGACTTTTGCCAATATGTCGAGTTAGCTGGCTATTTCTCCTAGCTGATTAATCAACATAGTAAAGTCTTTTGGAAGAGGTGAGCGTAAGCATATACTATACATAGAGATTTTCGAGTAACTGGCAATAGGTAAATTGGTAGCGATAGCCAGGAATTTATGCAAGGATATTTTAAAAAGAAAAAGTAGAATGTTACACTGAGATATCCTTGTATTTTAATTCTGTTCGAATGTTATTGTGGAAAACACTTAAAAACCTACACAAGTGGTAAGAAGGAAACTTAGATATAGCAGTTTCATAATTTGGCCAGTCTTTATAAGTTTCAAAGTGAATGTGATGGTCCATTCAAACTATTATGTAGTGCATAAAAACCTGAGGATCCTTGATTGTAGATCGATGGTAGTCATAGTTGACTTCCTGGTGCTCTTTGCTTATTGTTGCTGCCCTGTTCTAATAATGTTTAAATCAGAACAACTTTGTTGTTGACTTTCTTATGGCACACACAACGCATAATGGAGAGAAATGAATGGTGAGCATAAATAAGCATATAGTCCAAACTTTCAGCCACTGTTAAAATATTTATTTGTGTTCTGAAAATATCTTCGGTCAGAAAAGAATTGCATAACTCTTTGCGACAGTATTTGATATTAGCTTGACTTCATTAACAAGTAATCTAGAAAGTTAGATCAAGTAAATTCTCTTATCATTGTAGCTATTGATACTACTGTATGCCTGATGACACTGAATTAGGTTGTTCATATCATCATTGTTCTCCATTGGCAGTTCGATTTAATGAGCTTCAGTTTGTTAACTTTGCTTGTGTGATCTATGAGAACTTTTTATCTAGCATTCAGCATATTAAGCCAAGTAGCAAAATATGTAGGCATTCCAGTTCTGTGAACCATGGCATTTTTCCAGGACTCAATTTTTTCATGAACAATATATGACATTGTAGAATTTGAATAGAATGAGGCTTGCTTATATCAAGTCTTTCTTTTTCTTTGGTAATTAATATATCTTTATGACCTAATCGAGGGTATAACTCTTGGTTAATTTTCTCCGCATTAATTTTCTTGCCAATTGGCATTCTTTTAAAATCACTTTCTCTCAAAGAGATGGAACATTAAACTCATTTTACTTGCACGGAAACATAATTGCTTTTTCAAAAAAAGGTGCATCTTCTGCACTTCCTGTCAGATATTTTTTTGTTTTTTTCCTGGAAAAAACTTACTTTGCTTAACATGCTATCCAGGCTGGGCGAGAAACTATTTGGCCTCATGATCCTCAGACAGGCTGGAGCTACTGCGTTACAATTCCTTCGTGGGTTGTCCTGGCAAAATCAACAAATTCAGATCCCATAGTGGTATTCAGCCTTTATCCATGCAGTTTAATGTTCATTTGGTTACACCATAGAGTTAATGTAATACTAGTACATCTTTTGAACAAATAACTGCCTAAGGATTATTAAAGACCTGAAATGCTAAAGACTTAGTGGAAATGACTTCATAATCTATGTTTCGTAAATAGAGGCTGCTGTTGATCTTCAGATAGAATTTCTATCACCATTAAGAAGATTTGACCAATCATTCTTGTTAAGAAGTGTGTTTAAGCCTTAAAACCTAGTGCAATGCAGGATGTTTCACCAAGCTTGGGTGGCATTTCATTGCAGGCATTAAGGGGTTAAGACATTTTGTGTGCTTCCGCAAATAGCTTTGCCTTAACAGGATAGCACTAGATTTAGCCCCCCCCCCCCCCCCCCCCCCCCCCCCCGCGCCAAAAAAGAGAAGGTATAACTAAGGGCAGATCTACATCGTTAGTTACAAGTTCGGCCGATTCCAGTAATTTTGGCCTAAATCTTGTATTTCTGTTAAAGTTCACTTAATATGTAAAAATAATCTATCCTGAACCCAAAAACGTATACTGGCTTGGAATTCATAACCTATAAATTAAAATCATAAATCTGCCTCTATAGATGTAGACAATGAAGATGGTGCATGAATATATCAATTGTTAAAGGAATGGAGTGAACAGATTCCTATAGATGAAAAAGTTAGTATTAATTGTTTCTCTTATCAAAATAATATTGTTAAAATAGGAATAGGAATATATAATCCTACTTAGAATAGGAATAGGAATAGAAGTAGGGATACTATATAGTATCCTACTTGGTAAATGATTGTATTATAGTATCTATAAATAGGGTTCTATGAAACAATGTTGATACACAACAACAACAACATACCCAGTTGAATCCCACAAAATAATGTTGATACACAATTCAATAATATTCTTTTTCAATATTTCGCACATAGTATCAGAGCATTAGTGAGAAACTTTCGACAGGTCACCATGCGTCAATTTTCGGCGGTTGTCAAGGTTAAATAAAGATGAGGCTACATTTGCTATGGATTTATATATCAATCTACGTCTTTTTCCATTAGTGTTGTGTGAAAACCAACACCACCACTGGGTCCATCACTCTCTGGTGACAAAAGCCCAGTTAGACCCACCGGAAAATACCACCTCATGTGCTCCCACGTGTCGATGAGGTGTGACTTTTCCGGTGAGATTTGACTCATGCGCCGGCACGTGAGTGCTCTCGGATCATTTTTTTCAAATTTCTTTCATTGTTGGGATCGTCTAGTAATTCCGACCAAACCCCAACCACTTTTGTCTACATCCGATTGTTGGAATTAGGGTTCCGGCAATTTCCAGACAGTTTTAGGCAAGTTTCTAGTAATTCCAGGTAGTTTTTGGAAAATTTTCAGCGAATTTAGGATTTCCAGACCACTGTAGGCAGATTCCAGCCGTTCCAGACCACTGTATGCAGATTCTAGCGAGTCCTTACTATTTTCAACTCAAATTTTGAAAAAATGTCTTCTGGATGTGATGTTTTTGGCTCTAAAAATACAGGGGATCAGAAGTTCAAGCCCTATGATCACTTCAGAACCATTAATGGGAAGTTCAAACTATTTAGCTTGGGCTTCTTTGGTTAAGCTATGGTGCAAGTGTCAAGGTGTTAAGTTCACTTAACGAATAGGGTGTGTAAGGTAAATGAAAAAGCAAAGACTAGTGAGGAAGATGCAAAAGCCAATGCACAATAGGAGAAAGTGGATGCTCAATTATGTAGTCTCTTACAGTGCTCTATTGATTCTAAGTTGATGCCCTTGTTTCACCCATTTTAGACATGTTATACAATTTGGGAAAGGCGCGTGCTCTAAACATTAATGGCATATCGAATGACCAACTTAAAAAAACAAGAATCGGATATGTTCACGTACTTGACACAAGTATAGGCAGTCATGAAGGGATATGAAATGTTGATGCCAGTCACTATGAACGTGGAAAAACAACAAGAGCACAGACATACGTAGTTTCTAGTCTTTACCCTTGCTGGACTTCCTTCTGAACATGATTCAGTACGCGATCAAATCTTAGCTAGTCCTACAGTCCCTAAAATTGATGAATTATTCTCTTGTCTACTTCATCTTGCCGTGCCACCCAGTCACAAAGCAGTTTCATCACCTACCATTGACTCCTCTATTCTTGCATCTCAAACTATGGACAAACAGATATATACTATGGAGAATCGATGAGGAAGTCATTTTGGAAGATCCTAATCCAATTGTAGTTATTATCCAGGACACACTCGCGACATGTCATACTTTGCATGGTCCACCGCTCAATTATGATCATACTACTATAAAGGAGTATAATGAGTCCTTTCGAAATCGAGCAGGTAGGCAAACATCTCTACAAGTAGCATCTGTTGCTCAGCCTAATGATCCTATTGCTTGGCCGGATTGATCATTCAATAATGTTCATATTGCTAAGGTAGAATATGATGAGTTCCTTCCGTATCAGGCAAGTAAGCAAACGTCTCCACAATTAGCCTCGGTTCCTCAGCCTAATATTGCTGTTGCAATTGGATCATGGGTCATGGACTCAGGTGCTTCTGATCATATTTCTGGTAACAAATCGCTTTTGTTTGATATTATTTATTCACAATCTCGTCTTGCTATTTCTTTGGCCAATGGGATCCAAACAACACCAAAAGGGGTTGGAAAAGCCAAACCCTTATCTTCTGTCACCCTAGACTCTGTTCTCTATGTCCCTAATTCTCCTTTTAATTTGGCATCAGGTAGTCTTTTGACGTGAGCCTTACATTGTGGTATTTATTTTTTTATGATTTTTTCCTCATGCAGGACCGCAGTACGAGATAGATGATTGGCTCAAGACATGAATCACAAGGCTTTAGTATCTTACCTCTTCAAATTCCTTCACAACATGCTCCGTTGCAGATCCTTCGGACCTAATTCGCAAACGTTTGGGACATTCGAGTCTACCCAAATTACGATAGATGGAGCCCAGTTTGTCTAGTTTATCCTCATTATATTGTGAGTCATGTTTACATTTCATGTAGTACTGAGGGTCGTTCAGAATCTATTTTTTCTATAGTCCATTATGATATTTGGGGTCCTAGTAGAGTTAGTTCAACCTTAGGATTTCTGTATTTCGTTAGTTTCATTATGATTATTCAAGATGTACTTGGGTTTTCTTAATGAAAGATTGTTCTGAGTTATTTTCTATATTCAAAAGTTTCTTTGTTGAAACAAAAACTCAGTTTGGTGTTTCTACTCGTACTTTTCTTAGTGATAATGCCTTAGAATACTTATCCTCCCGAATCAGGAGTTTATGACTCACCAAGGAATTATTCACCAGACAGACATCCTGTCGTACACCCCTCAGCAAAATGGTGTAGCAGAATGGAAGAATAGGCATCTTATTAAGACTGCTCGCACTCTTCTCATTGAATCCTATGTCCTGCTGCGTTTTTGGGGCGATGCAGTCCTTGCATATTGTTATATAATTAATAGATTGTCCTCATCTTCTATCCAAAATTAGGTTCCACATTCCATACTATTTCCTGAGTCTCATCTCTACTTTATTCCTTCTCGTGTCTTTGGGAGCACATTTTTTTTCATAACTTTGCTCTAGGAAAAGATAAATTAGCCCCATGCTCTCAGATGTGTATTTTTTGGTTACATTCGAATTCAAAAAGGGTATCGTTGCTATTCACCTGATCTCCATTGATACCTTATGTCCGCTGACGTTACATTCTTTGAATGTCAACCTTACTATACATCTTCTGATCATCCTGATGTCTCCGAGGATTTACCCATATCGCAGGTCTTACCTATACCAACTTTTGAGGAACCTATGACTACATCTACGTCTCTATCACTACCGACTTATCGTCGTCGTCCGTGTCTATCACTAGTCCTAGATGATTCATGTCATGTGCCAGACCCTGCTCCTACTGCGGACTTGCCTCCTCCTGGACAACCAATTGCACTTCAAAAAGGTATACAATCCACTTGAAATGCTAAATCACATTATATTTTCTTGAGTTATTGTCTCATCACCCGTTTATGCTTTTGTATAAGGTCTTTTATTTCCATTCCTAAGACTACAGGTAAAGGACTTTCTCATTTCGGATGGAGGCAGGCTATGATTGATGAGATGTTTGCTTTACATACAAGTGGTACTTAGAAGCTTATCTCCCTTCCTGCAGGTAAATCTACTTTGGTTGTCGTTGGGTTTATGCTGTCAAAATTGGTCCAAACGGTTGGTTGATTGGCATAAGGCTCACCTTGTTGCCAAGGGTTACACTCAGATATTTGGGCTCGATTATAGCGATACTTTCGCTTCCGTGACTAAAATAGCATTTGTCCATATTTTTCTATCTATGGCTGCTATTTGTCATTGGCCTCTTCATGAGTTGGATATTAAGAATGCTTTTCTACATGGTGATCTTGTAGAAGAAGTCTATATAGAGCAACCACCTTGTTTTGTTGCTGAGGGGAAGTCTAATAGCCTTGCATGTTGATTGCGTAAGTCGTTATATGGTCTAAAACAGTCTCCACAAGCCTGGTTTGGAATATTTAGCACAGTAATTCAGGAGTTTGACATGACTCATAATGAAGTTGATCTCTCTGTGTTCTATCGACACTCTTGCTCCTGATTGGTGTATTTATTTGGTTGTTTATGTTGATGATACTGTTATCACCAGCAATGATCAAGACGGTATCACTAATTTGAAGCAATATCTCTTTAAGCATTAGCAGGCTAAAGACCTCGCAAATTTTGCTTAGTCTATATAAGGTATTATTATTTCTCAATGCAAGTATGCGTTAGACATTCTTGAGGAGACATGAATGATAGGATGTAGACCCCTTGACACTCCTATAGATCCAAATGTTAAACTTATTCTAGGACAGGGGGAGCCACTCACTAATCCTGAAAGGTATAGGCAGTTGGTTGGAAAGTTAAATTATCTCATAGTGACATCTCTTTTGTTGTGAGTGTTGTAAGTTAATTTTTAACTTGCCCTTGAGCTAGTCATTGAGATATAGTTGAGATAACTTCCCATTGAGGTCTGCGTACATCTTACCCTCCCCAGACCCCACTTGTGGGATTTCATTGGGTATGTTGTTGTTGTTGTATTATGCGGTATATAAAGTTAGCTCCTAATACAAGACTACTTTTTGAGGATCAAGGCCATGAGTTTATCATTGGGTATACAGACACTGATTGGGGAGGATCACCCTCTGATAGACGTTCAACATCTGGATATTGTGTTTTAGTAGGAGGTAATTTGGTTTCATGGTAGAAACAGAGGTGGTTGCTCAATCTACTGTAGAAGCAGAATATCGAGCAATGGCTACAACAATTTGTGAATTTGTGAGCTACTTTGGATCAAATAGTTGCTATGAGAGCTGAAATTTGACGAAGTTGGTCAAATGGAGCTTGTTTGTGATAACCAAGCGGCCCTTCATATCGCATAAAATCCAATATTTGATGAAAGGACTAAGCATATTGAGGTTGATGGTCACTTTGTTAGAGAAAAGATACTATGAAAAGATATTGTTACAAAATTTGTGAAGTCAAGTGATTAGCTTGTAGATATCTTCACCAAGACCCTCAGTGGCCCTTGTATTAATTAACTTTGTAACAAGCTTGGTGTATATGATTTGTACGCACCAGCTTGATGGAGAGTGTTAGAATAGGAATAGGGATATATAGTCCTACTTAGAATAGGAATATGAATAATATATAGCATCCTACGGAGTAAAGAATTGCATTGTAGTATCTATAAATAGGGTCTCTATGTAATATTAATACTCAATTCAATAATATTCTTTTTTAATATTTCTCACAAATATGTTAGTTAATATGAATAATTTTGCCAACCCTCAGGGGTTGGCCTGGTGACAATTGACTTGAGCCTTGGGGTTTACTCCCTTTCGAGGTTTCAAGTTCGAAACCCACTGGGTGCAAACAATTTTTGAGGGCCATTGGGCTGGGTAAAACCTGAATTAACCGTGATGCACTTGCGGGAAACTCCTTGCCGAGGGCTTGTGCACCCCGGGATTAGTCGGGGCTCAAAGAGACTCGGACACCCGGTGCAAATAAAAAAAAAATGAATAAGAAATCAGAAATTTAGTACTCCATAAGAATACAAGTTAGTAAATCTGAAAGAAAATATAGAGCTTTATTTTTGTATGAGAGTCAAAAATTAAAAATGGTTTTAAACTTGATTAAGATGCTTTAGCAAAAATGAAAGAAGACCTTGATTTAGGTGATTTTACTTTTTTACATTTCACTTAATTGCAGCTTTACATTTTGTTCTTCATAATATTGTTATAGTTTAAAGTTTTTTTCCCTCACATTGCTCATACATTTTTATTTTGTAATTTTATTATTAATAAGGTAAATTATTTTCTTTGCCTGAGAAAGATTCATGCTTACAAGCTATGTTGTCTCCTTGGATTCGATTATCATATTATTATTATTATTATTATTATTTGTTAATCGTGGCGTCCGGGCCATCATGCGGCTGCAACTCAACTAATTCCATGGGTTTCCATCCACCTTCCACTAGCAACTGTGCAGGAAGAAATCACCCAGTGTTTTGTCACTGTTGGGATTTGAACATGAGATCTCATGATGCTCAACCCACTTTATTGACCCCTAAATCACACCCTTGAGTGCTTTAGTTATAATATTATTTGTTGTTGCTATGGTTCTTTTCTCCATTGTTCTTTTTTGGTAAAGTAAGTAAATTGCATTAGAAAGGCATCAAGCGGATGCAAGATTACAAATGAGAGTCCTAAAGTTTCAGGAGATAGCTACATGAAGCTAGAATGATAAGCAAAAACCTGTGTAAAGAGTCGAAAACTATGCTGCCTTGAAAAATTCTGGTAAGAGTGAGTCAAGGAGCTAATAAAATACAAAATGTTATCAACACTGCTTACAGAGGAGTGGAAATGCCAACTATACAGGCTAATCAAGCATATACCCTTCAAATAGTTGTTAGAAGTTGAGTTCCCATCAATGCATCTATGATTTCTATTAGAATAGAAAAAAGAACAGGAATATCATATAGAATCCTACTTGGAAAAAAATTGTAATATATTGCCTATAAATAGGGTCTCAATATAATAATGTAGATACATAATTCAATAATATTTTTTCTCCTATATCTCACACATGGTTTCATAGCATTAGTGAGGAAATATCCACTGTACAATATTCCAGTGAAGTTTCGGGATCACCACCGCGCACAATTTTTTTGATGGTTGCTCACGTCACAATCTCTATCCAGTAATGTTGTATAGAATCTGACATCACCACAATTTAGATCAGGTTCAGGCGACAAAAACCCAATCCGCAGCTCCGTAAAACAGTCCCACGGGACCTCATCTCCCAGAGTTCCTATGCCGGCGTCGAGTCAGGCCCACACAATGGCGCGTGGGAAGTTTTCCAGCCACTTCTCTGGCAGTTAGTGTTTCTCAGCAAGATTCCGACGATTTATCTTTCCGGACTCCGACAACATATTTCCAGATTTTTGGCTATGAAATTCTGATTTCACAAGATGTCTTTCGGGGTTGATATTTTTGGTTCCTGTATTTCATGAGAGGATTAAACACATTGAGATTGATGTCATATTTGGCTAATATTTGATATAGGTGTGAGTTTTTGGCTAATATGATGTCATTTCAGTATCCAGCCTCAGGTTTGCTATATCTCCATAGCCACTTTATTAGCAATCTCCTATTTAGTAACTTCAAATCTCTGTTTCCCAAACATCCTAGTGACTTAGGAAGAGTCACTTTTTGCCATTTGACCAGAGAGAATTTGGAAGTTTGGCTATTTCCTTCCCAGAGGAATTTCCTTCAAAGTCTCAATCTTCTTTGTTTATGAGCTTGGCAGGAAAGAGTGACATAATATAGGTGGAGATGTTGTCTATTTACTATTAATGAAGGTGAGTCTGCGTCCTAGTTCAATGACTTCATTCCACATCCAGTAGACTTGAACTTAATTCCCAGTGGTAGGCCCAAATAAGTAGTAGGCAGAGAATCAGGTCTGCAACTTAAGATTTCTGCTAGAACTTCTAGATTGGGGACTTCATTAATTGGGTAAATTTTACTTTTGAGCATGTTGATGGGTAAACCAGAAGTTTCAAAGACAATCAAGGTCATATTGAGGTGGTTTACTTGTTGACTGTCTGCCCCAGCAAAAGAAAAGAGCGTCATCTGCATTTCTGCATAAAGCAGATGAGAACAAGTGACGGAGGTGTTGGTATTTCTGCTCACCTGAAATCCTTTTATCCATTGTAGGTCTTTGGCCCTATCCAACAGTTGAGTGAGCTCCTGCATTCCCTGAAAAAACAGAAAAGGGGAGAGTGGATGTCTCTGCATGGGGCCCTTGTGAGGAGAGAAGAAACCATCTGGACTTCTGTTTACTTAATAAGAACTTGACAGCAGAGATACAAAAGAATATCCACCTTAACCACCTTTTACCAAAGCTCATCTTATTCAGTAGTTCAATTATAACTCAAACAACCTCCGGATAATTTCTCTAGATAGCGGTAAGCTGTGTACATGCCACCCCCCCTAGTTCCCACTTGCAGGATTACACCGGGTATATTGTTGTTGTTGTTGTTGTACAAGCTATATGCCAAAAAGTCGAGAACTTGCACAATTATATGGTTCTCTACAAATGTCACCCATCTTCTGAACAAACAGGAACTTTTGCGGGTACACAAAACTCAACTAAAAATTGGAGGTTATGCCCAAATGTTCAAATGATTTCCTAACCTGTCAAAAGCGCTCTTATTTTCTCTCTTACTGCAAGATCCACATGATGGCTAGTGCGGTGACATCCCATCCTTTGTTGAACCTAGCAATTTCATTGCACAGCTATCATGACTTGACCTTCCAGGTTATGATGACGCCTGTTAGATTTTACCCACAGGCAAGCCAACCCTATACCCACGGTACTTGTCATGAATGCTAATCATAACAGTTATTAGCAACATACAAAACAAGCCAACAACCTACCCCCCAAACCTGGAAGTCACTTCTACATAGCTAGTATAAACTCAAAACAAAATATACATGTATATAGATATACATAGCCAGAATAGCATCCTGCACATACATATCAAAGCTGAATATACGAGGCCAGTGTCTGAATACAAAAGACAGCCCAAATGCACAGGAGACTGTAGAATATCCCAAAATTGTTGAGGCTCACCAAAGTCTCCTGTAGCGGCTACGTCCCTAGATTAGTGCGCACGACTACCGGTAAAAGGCACCTAGTAGGCATCATTGACCGACTGAATGAAATACAGTAAATACGACAAGAACAAATGTAATGAAGTGCTGCAGTGCTAGCTATCTGAACCCAGGTTAAAAGACAGGCATGTCTGGAGAACCACAAGAATCCTAAGTAAACGGACCTAAGCAATGTATAATGATATCGAATGATGTAACCCAAAGATCAAGGGTTAACTTAGCACTAGGAGAACCCAACTGTGTAGGACCAGGCAATGTACAGTGAAACCAACTGACGATACCTGAACTAAACCATAACATAACTGGCACACGGTCGAGGTATAGTGTTGTGCGTGGTTGTAAGACCCTAGTATCTATGCGTATACGCCAACTGGGCCCCCATAAGCCCAAAAGGTTCACCCATGCACAACTAGGGTGTGGATAGGTGGGGATATAGGTAATGACAATATTTATGTCGGAACGTGGCACTCGATCCCATAATATCGTGTTGGAACGTGACAGCAGATCAAGATATATCGTGTTGGAACAAGACACCCCATCCAGTGTGGCGGAACACAATATCCATGGGGTCTCACACCCCTAACCATCACCCGGGGTGCTGCACCCCCTTCCCGAATTGGCCTTCGGTCAGGGAATCACAACTCAGCTAGGGCCAATGGTCTGACAAACAACTGGGTACCGCGACGAGGAACAATCAACTTGAACTCTAACCCAGGCAAGGGGACCCTCTGAAAGGGGCCTCAGGCAAGGGGACCCTCTGTCTCCCTTTCTATTTATTTTAGCCATGGAAGGCCTGGATAGCATGATGAGAGTGGCTATCCAAAACTCTTGGTTGCAAGGCTTCAGGATTGGTAATGCTTCAGATGCAGGGATGCAGATAGGCCACTTAATGTATGCTGATGACACCGTTATCTTCTGTGATGCTAAAGAAGAGGATATGATAATTATTAGGATGATTCTGATAGTGTTTGAGGCTGTGTCTGGACTGGCAGTAAACTGGACAAAGAGTAGCTTATTTCCTATCAAGGAGGTTGATCAGATTCAGTATCTGGCGAATATTCTAGGATGCAGAATTGATAGCCTCCCAACTACTTATTTGGGCATGCCACTGGGAAGATCCTCCAAAGAAGCAGGGATTTGGGATGGTACAATTGAAAAAACTGAGAAGAGGCTGGCAAACTGGAAGTCCCAATATCTCTCTTTGGGTGGTAGAAGCATTTTGATTAACTCAGTTCTGGACTCTTTACCTTCATATATTATGTCCTTATTTCCAATGCCACACAAGGTAGAAGCAAGACTGGATAAGATAAGAAGAGACTTTCTATGGTGTGGAATCAAGGAAGGGAAAGGAATGCATTTGGTTAAATGGCAATCTGTGGTTCTAAGCAGGAGATATGGGGGGCTGGGGATTAAAAGTCTGGGGATGCAAAATAGATGTCTCCTGGCAAAATGGTTATGGAGATATGGTAAAGAGGACCAGCAGCTTTGGAAGGAGGTTATTAGAAAGAAATATGGACAGTGGAACCCATGGATGACCAGGAGGGTGAGCATTCCATATGGGGTAGCCTTGTGGAGGAGTATCAGAAATATATGGAGCCTTTTCCAACACAAAATCAAATACAAAGTGGGAGATGGGGCTAGAGTTCTGTTCTGGAGGCATCACTGGATTGGCCAAGAATCATTGAAATCTTCCTTCCCAGATTTGTTTGCTGTTAGTAGGATGCCAGACTCTCTGGTGAATGAAGTTTGGTCTGAACAGGGGTGTAATTTAGGTTTCAGAAGACCATTAAATGATTGGGAGATAGGGAGAGTAGCAGAGTTGCTGAAAATTTTAGAAGATTTCAAGGGCACCAACCCAAGGGCAGATGCCATGGTCTGGAAACACAATGAGGAGGGCACTTTATCAGTAAATAATCTGTACAAAGAGGAGGTGAAAGGCCTTCCTGGTGCACTCTTTGGACCAGTGTTTTGGACGGCGAAAGGCGAAAGGCGACAAAAGGCGACAAGGCTCTGCCTCGCCTCGCGGCGAGGCGCTCGCCTTTTTTAATTGAGGCGCCAATTTATACCAAAATCTGAAATTTTTAAGTGCATATATAAATATCCAAATCTCAATAGTAATAACATATATTAACAAATATTTCAATTCAAAAAGGCAAAAACTAATAATAGATAGCAAGATCTATTTCAATCCAAAAAGGCAAAAACTAATAATAGATTAATATCAAGCAAACAAAAGTCTAGATTGACAAACAATACTAGAAGTCTATTCTTCTTCAAGATTATCAAGATCTTCAAGATCAACATTAATTTCATTTTGGTTATATTGTTCATCATCTTCTTCCTCCTCGGATTCTTCATCTATTAGTGTCCGTGTCCTACTTGAACTTGAAACTGTAGTCTGTACTCCCTTGCCCTTATCAAGTGCCTTTAATCTTGAAGGAGCTTCCCTAAGACCATAGTTTCTCTCGTCGGCTCCAATAGCCGAAGCAACTGTACCCCAAGTAAGATCACCTTCCTCGTATACTAGTTCATCTTCTTGATCTTCGGGGCCTCCAACCAACCATTCATTTGAATCATCAATATAATCCAAGGCAATTGCATCTATGGTGTCACGAGCATCATAACGACGTTTCAATGTTCTATTGTACTTAATGTACACTAGATCATTGAGACGCGATAGTGCAAGCCTATTTCTCCTTTTAGAATGAATCTGCACATAAGTTTTAGATATTAACTAACTAGTATAATAATATAATATGGATATTAGGATATAAAATATTCTTCTTACATGTTCAAATACACTCCAATTTCGCTCACACCCGGATGAACTACAAGTTAGACTTAGCACTTTCATGGCAAACTTTTGCAAGTTTGGAGTTTGACTACCAAATAGTGACCACCATTCAACTATAAAAAAAATAAATTTAAAGGTTAATACTTAATAATAAGTCAAATAACCAAAGTGAAGCTATATTATAAAGAACTAAATCAACTCACTTACCGGGTGACCTTGTGTCTTTGGCTCTTTGAGCCTGACCACAACCAAATAGTCCCTCAGCATTTTTGTACCTAGGAAGCTCAGCAACTAGTAAATCTTGAGTTGCTATATCAGGGACCATCTTCTCAACACATGCATGATATCCAGGCCACACATTTTGATGTATGGTGTCATTGTTATAAGCTTTATAAAACACTCCTGGGTTCAAAATAAAGCCTGCAGCATGCAAAGGCCGATGGAGTTGGTCATTCCACTTTGCATCAATGATTTCAAATACTTTCTCATATTGTTTCTCAACTCCATTAAAGGCCTGTGCAATAGCTTCCTTAGCTCTATCCATTGCTTCATAAATATAGCCCATTGGGGGTTTTCTCTCCCCATCCACCAAACGAAGCACTGATGTTAAAGGACCACAAACTTTAAGGGCCCTAACAACATCATTCCAAAAGTGGGCTGAAATGAGAAGATTGGCAACTTCTTTTCCCAAAGTTTCTTTTGCAAATCTACTTGAAGTCCATTCGTTTGAGAGGATTAGCATTCTCAAATTTTTCTTCTGATTATACATAGCTCTCATAGTCAAGTAGGCCGTTGCGAATCTTGTCTTCGCCGGTTTCACCAAATTTCTTTCTTTGGTGAATTTTCTCATTAAATTCAACAACAATGGCCTTTGACTAATATAGGAATGGATCTTGATGGCCTTCTTAAAAACTGTTACAATAATATTATGGTAATTAGTAGCTAATAAGTATTAAATATTAACTATAAAGACAGTTAGTGGATAGGAGAGTGATCTTACCCGAAGCATATGGATTGATCTTGAAGATATCACCAAACATCAAATTAATACAGTGAGCGGCACATGGAGTCCAATAAATGTGTCCATACACACTCATCATCATGCTTCCCGCCTTAACATTCTCGCTAGCATTATCGGTGACAACTTGTACAACATTTTCCGGCCCGATTCTTTTAATAGTGCTCTCAAATAAGTTGAACATTTTGGTAGAATCGGTAGATTCATTGCTAGCATCAACTGAATTTAAGAATACACTACCAATGGGAGAATTCACCAAAATATTAATGATCATTTTGCCATTTTGTGCCGTCCATTTGTCCATCATAATGGAACACCCAAACTTTGTCCATTGCACTTTGTGATCATCAATAAGTTTGTCTATTTTCTTCACCTCCTTTTTAAGGTGAGTAACTCTTACTTCGTGGAAAGTAGGAGGCTTCATCCCGGGGCCATGTTGTCCTACCGCCTCAATAAATTTTTCAAATGATTTATGATTAACACAATTAAAAGGGAGCCCCGCATCATACATCCATAATGCAAAAGCACTTACCGCACGCTCCCTTAGAATTTTCTTGGTTTCATCAAAGCCTGCTCCCTTTTCAAAACCTCCCCCTTGTGATTTTTGAGAAAAGTAGAGATTAAGAGGGCCTTTTGTCACATTCCGCCCCATGGATGATGCACTTCCACTAGAAGACATTTTTTGAGATTTTGTGGAGGGCATCATTTCATCAAATTCATCCAAATCATCATCATAATCAACATTAATCACAGGTTCTTCTTGCCACCTTTTAGAACTGTTCGCCTTTTTATTTTCCACATACGCCCTTACTTCTTCTCTAACTTCGGGCGGACAACTCGGACATTGTCTTACATTCCTATTTCCACCAATCAAGTGTTGCTTGTGTCGACTAATTCCACCATTAGATGTAACTTTACAGAACATACAAATAACAGAATCTCTTGTCGGTCCTTGTATGCCATAATTCCATCCAATATCCCTTTTTTTGCTATTATCAGCGGCCATTGAAATCAGTCAATCACACTGGAGATTAAAATTTAATATAAATTAGCATAAAAAAATTGGCCACTGCCCACTGCCCACTGGACAGTTAACATATACATTAGATTACAATTTTTTTTTTTAAAACATGGGCACAGCCGCACTAACTGGACACTGGACTGGAGGAACTGGAAGGAAGAAATAAAGAAATAAAGGGGAAAAAAATCAGAACTTCAGAACAGCTGAAGTGCTGAACTGAAGAAGCAAAAAAAGAAAGAAAGAATGAAGGAAGAAGAAAGAAGAGAGGAAGAAGAAAACGAAAGAAGAAAGAGGCGACTTACCGGAGTTCGGAGCTTGCTGGAGACTGGAGCAGGGTCTACGGAAGTCGGAACTACTGAGGAACAGAGTTGCCGGTCGAAGTGGAAGCTGGAAGAAGAAGAACAGTCGTCGTCGTCGAAGCTGAAGAAGAAGAAGCTGAACCCTAATTTTTATTTTTAAAAGTCTGATTGTCGCGACTTGCGTAAGTATTAGTTAAAAAAAAAATTCAAAAGGCGAGCGCCTCTGCGCCTCGCCTCGCCATCGCGCCTCTCGCCTTTCCATCGCCTTTTGCACCTTCGCCTCGCCTCACCTTCAAATGGCGATAACCTGTCGCCTCGCCTCGCCTCTCTCCTTAGGCGCAGAGGCGAGCGCCTTTAAGAACACTGCTTTGGACCATGGAAAAGGATATGGAAAAGTAAGGTACCAACCAAGGTTAAATGTTTCACATGGCTAGTAGTCAGAAGAGCATGCCTAACCCAAGAAAAGCTACAAAGAAGAGGCATGCAAATTGTTTCCAGATGTTCGTTATGTAATGAGGCCTATGAGACCAACATCCATCTCTTTTTACATTGCAGATTTACTTCACAAATATGGGACATCTTCCTCAAAAGAATAGGGATTATGTGGTCAATGCCAAAACACACTGCGGAACTCCTCAGCTGTTGGGGGAGAAGGGGGAATAAAAATCAGAAAATATGGTGGAACATGATTCCACCCTGTATATGGTGGACTGTGTGGAGAGAAAGGAACAAAAGATGCATGGAGAATATGGCTGAACCTTTACAGAAGGTCAAATGGCTCTGTATGAAGACTTTTGTTTTTTGGTGTACAGAGGAGGGTACAGGGGAAGCTAGTCAAATCCTAGATTTTCTTGCCTTATTATAGATATAGTGCCATCAGCTCTTGGGACTTAGCCTGAGAGGTTGAATGTTGTAAATATTTTTTGAAGGTTGCCAGCATCCCTTATTGCTGATGAATATAACTCTTACCTTTTATCAAAAAAAAAAAATAATCGATTGAATCACAAACCTCAGAAAAAACATCGGAACTCGGACCACGAAGACGCTATCCAAGACTCGGACCATGGGGAGCGTCACCCAGGACTTGGACACTCAAACATAGGCACCCGGGACTCGGACCACATGATACACCATCTGGGACTTGGATCACAAGAATAGCCAACTGCTTCGTTGGTCCCCAAGGATCACTGCCCCTCCAGTCAAACCATGTGTATATGTAACCTTACAGCCTTTGTACTATGCAAATCTACGGTAGCACTGGCTTAAGTCTAAGCTAAGGCCCTTAGAAAGCAGTTAACTAGAAATATCTTGAGTGTCCAATTGATAAGTGTAACAAGTAACCAGGGTAACAATAGACAGGCCAGCTGATAAATATAACAAGTCCCCAGGACAAAATAGAAGGCAATCTAGCTGATCAATGTGACACAAAATCCTCACAACAACAGATACTCCAGTTAAATACAGGGTATAACATATATATCTTGCAATTAGGATCATAATCTCGTCACAAAGTATTTAGGGGTTCAGTATATCATTAACATCACTGAGAACCTCTATGCCTAGTTAGGGGTACAATTGACAATCAATCTCCCAGAGTATAGCATGGTTCCCATTACCCGACAACCCAAATAAGTGTGCGAGTTACCAACCAGACATAAGTATCAATAAGAGCAGTATAAGATCGTGTCTGGCCGTTGACAGGTTCATCACAACCGAAGACAACGACAAGTATCCAGAATAGCCGTAGGCAATCCAATTGATAAGTACAACATCTAGGACAACCGTAGACAACCTAGCTAATCTCCCGGGCATAACATGCATCTCACCGATAGAAACACAATTCAGTCACTAGAGAATCAGGAAGATGGTACACCAACAGAATCACAATGTGTAGCGAGGAGTATAACTGACAACCAGCCTCTCAAATACTACATAACACCAGTACCAGACCACTCACACAGGTAACCCAGTATCTAAATAGGCATACGTATCAATTATGGGGCATAGGTTTACATTTAGCTTTTAACATAACATAATCATAGCATAAAAAGCAAGTAACCAGAACCACACTTGATATAACGTAAGTATCAGTATTAGGAAGCCTAACGGATCAAATCAGTATTTAAAACAGTCAACTGTATCCACACAATTGGCACCAATACTCCACTTACCTCTATCATGCTCCAGCTCGCCTTTACCATGCTTATCAGATGCATTTGCGACCCAACCAATACTAAATACCAGCTAATGTAACAGAAATCGCTATTACAAGGTCCAACAATAATCACAGTCTCATCTCACATGATAAACTTTACTTAGGCACTTCCAACAACACTGGATTTCTTTCTTCGTAGAAAAGTGGCAAAAAGCCTTCGACTCTCACCGCATACGGCTCGCACAAAGACTCCAAAATCCATTCCGAGCCCTTTCTTCCACCTCTCTTCTCCAATCCTCGATCAAACTTGTGTTCCCCAGGCGCTATGAAATGGGGGTCTTTCCTTCGCCTATCGTATGTATCGGCTTGGCTTCGTCTCGAACCAAGGAGGCATTCTGGCGGGCGCATGCGTGTAGGAAGGCCGACGACTACATAAGCTAAAAGACTACGACTACAAGACAGGCCGGAAGCGACTCGCTTCTTTTCTCGTTGGGATTGGATATAGATGGGAAATCTATAGATCGTAGTAGTTCGCTTGTAATTGTCATGCTCAAACTGGGAAGCTCCTTTTGATACAACTGCCTTGACAGGATTGTTGGAGGAAGCTTGGGGAACTCACGAAAATATCTTAGTGCTCAAGCATCACACAATCTTCAGAACTTAAAGCTCGAAGAGCTCAAAGTAAAGACGGAAACGTAACTCGAGAGACTTTTTCTCCAATATAGAAATACCAATGAGCCTTATCAATTACCAGTACCCACGAAACTAAGACAAGCTCCCAATATATATATTTCAACTCAGTCTAGGGAAAGAGAAGCCTAGCCTACCAGGAAGGCGAATCCACACGCTCTGGATCAGTACACATGAGCTTTACCTCTCTTGATTGCCATCAAATGCCACTCAATTGTCAAAACATGAACCACAACATAAATACGTCTGTTTTGGCTGTAATATCTCAAGAAACGAGGGAAAATAGGTTGATTGCGACTAAAACAAGGAAAAATGGGGCCCATGCTCGAAATACCAAACCAACGCCCGTAAAATGATCTCTACATCATCCCGAGTCCATAGCCAGAAATTGTGCTCAAAATGAGGTACAGAACAATGAGAAACAACTCAAAAATCACATTACATTTCTTATTGAAAACCTTTACATACAACAGCCTTTTTATCAAATACCACAAAAATACGATCAAACCAACAAAATTCGAATACACCACGACGTATGTCTAGAAAAGTAGTACAGTTTAGACCTAAATTTCACTTAATTTTGACAAGAAACAACAAAGATATCACAACACGAAGTTTTTGGCAATTTACGATAATGCATTCCGCAAGAACAATGGTAATGTGGGGGGAGGTGATCAGACAAGATATGGTGAAACTAGATATCATGAGGACATGAACTTAGATAGAAAGGAGTGGAGGTCGCGAGTATTATTCTCGTGTAGGAATCTATATCCGAATCATTTTCCAAGTATTATTCTGTATGCTATTTTTGTTTCTATCACTATTGTAACAAAAACTATTGTTCAATAGCACAAAGAGTTCTTTGGCATAGTAGGTCCTAACATATGTTTGTTTCCGGGTTTGAGGATGTACACAATTTTTATAATGGTTTTTCTGGTGTTCCCATGTTTTCGTACCGTTATTTATTGTGATAAAATTAATTTTTTTTATAATCGAGAAATCCTTCCGTGGACCGCCCTTTGGACCAATCACAATCTTTTAAACTCGATGGATAATGGGCCCGCCTCTCTACCCTTCTCCACTTAAATACTAGACTTTGCTTTGTATGGTGTGGGGCTGGAACCTTTGACCTTAGCCTGAGATCCTCCACCCATTGGCACTCAAGCTAGTGTCACGGACTTGGAACTTTCGCTAAGACTCTCGTGTGACACTAGTCGATTTGCTCACGACTCTTTCACGATCTTGCAAATACTAGTAAGCCCTTTCAACTAAGATTGCTAAGGGAATGCTAGATAAGAAGACTATAAGAGAGAACTTTGGAAAGAAGGCTTGTATTACTTGGAAGAATGCTTTACAACTTGCTTTTCTGGATGGTTTGGCAAGTAGAATGACCCCCTCTATTTATACTACTCCTAAGGGGCCAAAGTGCAAATAATATTTAGACGACAAGTCCTTTTATATTTACACATAAGTCTCTTTTCTAGAATTCTCCACACAATTCTATACAATTCAAGAGAAGACTACATATTACAAGAATAATCTACACAGATCTAGAGTCTTCTGTAAATTACCCGAAGGCTCCAGATTCTCCTCTTTCCTGCAAAAATAATGGCAGGTCATGACATTCTCCCCCACCTGACGTGGCGACGACCGCGGCGCACTGCTGCTAGTGCAAGAATTTCTGCACCTTGTCCTTGAACTGGCACAAGTCTTCATATCTCTCCCATGTGGCTTCCTCCGGTGCCTGGCCTTTCCAGTGTACAAGGAACATGGCGGTAGCAGGCCGTCCCCGTTTCTGCTTGGCCTGGTAATCTATGATAGCTTCTATGTCCCAATCATCGAGGCGGTGATTGTTATAGGTGCTCGGTTCGACTGTCCTCGGCTTGGTTCATCCTTGTCCTCATGGTACGACTTGAGGACACTGGCATGAAAGATAGGGTGCACTTTAAATGATGGTGGAAGCTCTGGTCGGTATGAGATCTTGCCTACCTTTGCAACGATCCTAAATGGGCCCTCGTACCTCCCTACCAAGTTTTGATGTACTCCTCGTAGAGCCTTGAATTGCCTCGGATGGAATTTCACCAAGACCAAGTCTCCAACTTGTAGTCCGTGGGGCGACACTTACGGTTGGCGAACTTCTTCATCTTTATAGCCGCTTTGTCTAAGTAAGACTTAGCGGTATCCAACTGTTCCTCAAAATCTTTGGCCAAATGATATGCCCCCAAACTCTTGCCCTCGAACGCGACAGATAGTGAATGTGGAGTTTGAGGCTGTTGGCCTGTGGCTAACTCGAACATATCCTGCCAGTGGCTTCACTTCTTTGCAAGTTTTATGAGAATTGGGCCACATCAAGCGACTTTGCCCAATCCTTTTGGTGAGAGCTCATGAAGTGCCTAAGATAGCACTCCAAGAAAGCATTGACCCTTTCCGTCTGGCCATCTGTCTGTGGGTGGAAACTTGTGGAGATGTGCAGCTCCGTGCCATCTCAAATAACTCTCTCCAGAAGTTTCCAGTGAAGCACGGGCCTCGGTCGCTTATTATATGCCTCGGCAGCCCCCAATACTTCACTACGTTCTTGAAAAACAGTTGGGCAGCCTCCTTGGCAGTAAATCCGGCTGTGGCGGGCATGAAGCTGGCATACTTGGATAATTTGTCCACCACAACCATAATCCAACCATACCCATTAGATTTTGGAAGGCAAGTGATGAAGTCCATAGTGATGCTTTCCCATGGATGTTCAGCTATTGGAGCCATTAAGTCCTCCAGGCTAGTGTTGCTCCGTCTTGTCTTGCTGGCACACAAGACAAGTTTGCACATAACATTCTATGTCGTCCCGCATGCGTGGCCAGTAGTATATTGCCTCGATAAGAGCCCTCCTGCGGTGCTGCTCGGGATGTCCGTCTCATAAGGTGTCGTGACTCTCCTTCATGATCTGCCGCCTAATGTTCCCATATTTTGGCACATAGACTATCCGTTCGGCGGTGAGGAGGAGACCATCCTCAATTCCTCTAACTCTGGTGGCGCCATGCGGTAAGGCGGGTGGCCAGGTGGCTAGTCCCTAGCTCCAACTCTATCTTATGACCTCCCGCCTAGAAGGCAAGTGTTTCGGCAGCTCATCCAGCATCGCGTCGTTGTTTTCTTCCGGCACCTCCTCGATGCAAAGTGGCAAAGCTTCCTCAGCACCATCTTCTTCGCCTAGACTCGTGATGGTAACTAGATATGTTGGTTCCCCCTTCAGCCCCTTCATTATCTGCATGGCTGACAAATGGGCAACGCCTTTGGACTTAGGTAACTCGATCAAGGGCACCATGCAAGACCCTTCTTGCTCCATTACAAGCATGCGTTGGAGGTAGGGGTCAATCATGGTGTGGCACTGTCGGAAGAATTCTTGCCAAGTATAATGTTGAAAATGTCCAAGGGGGCCACGACAAAGTTAGTCTTACCTTGCCGCATCCCAAGGGTGACGTTCACTCTGTGTGCTACTCCACATACAGGAGTCGGTGGGGCATTAACCATTTTGAGGCGTGTGTTGCTCCGATTGTAGCTCAACCCTAACCCTGCTGCCGTTGTATTTGTCATAATGTTGGCCTCCACTCTCGTGTCTACCATGGCACGCATTGGTCTCCCGTTTAGGGTCATGTCCACATATTGAGTTGGGTAAGCCTCCTGTTTACCAGCTGGCTTGGCGGTGGTGGCACATAACCCGATCATGCCCACCTGGGTGGTGCTTGAACTCTGCCCTTGGTCCTGTGACTCTTTCTCCTTGTGCTCCCATAGGATGGCTCCAAGGTTCTTCATCTGGGGACACCTAGCGTTATTGTGTGGGCCTCCACAAATATAGCAACCGCTTCCCTTGGACGACTGCTCCTTCTCAGCATATCCATGACGTCCGGACCTTTTGCCGTCAGCCCGATCTTGGCTTCTAGGTAGGTGTTGCTCTTTGCCTTTGCCGCGATCTCCCCCACCTTTGGCATGGCTACCCTTCGACTCCTTAACCTTGCCTTTGTGGTGCTTGAAGTCCGTCAGGGCCTCAGCCTAAGTGATGGCTTCGTCTATGGTGGATACTTTGTCTTTGTTCTAGCTCCATCCTTGCTCAATTCTGCAAGCCGTTTATGAAGTGGAACATCATATCCTCCTCTGTGAGGTTGGGAATCTGAAGTGTGAGGGTTGTGAACTCCTTAATGTATGCTCGTATGTTGCCGGTTTGCTTCAGTTCCCTGAACTTACGCTTGGCCTCAAAGACAACGTTGTTTGGAAAGAAGGCCTTCTTGAACTCAGTCTTAAACTGCTCCCACGTGTCTATCGTGCATAGCCCCTTCGCTATTTTGACCTCCCTGCGCTTCCACCATAACATAGCCATCTCCATCAAGTATAGTACAGCCGTGTTAATCTTCATCTCATCGCTCCTCACTTTGTTGCACTTGAAATAATTCTCCAAGATCCACAAGAAGTTTTCCACCTCTTGCGCGTCCTGGACGCCCTTAAAGACAGGTGACCTGGGAGCCTCAATCCTGGCCTCCTTTTCAAAGGCCGGTGTAGCATATCTCCCCTCCTCAATGACCTCCTCGAGCACCTTCACTCTAGCATTCATGGCCTCTAGCATGTCCATGAACCTGCCTTCCAAGGCGGCGACCCGGCACTCCAAGGAAGTGAATGCATCTTTCGCTTCGACCTCAGCTGTCTTATGCCCGTCCAAGTCTTTACAATTGCTGTCATTTTCTTTAAGGGTAAATTCCTCCATGGTCTTGAACTTGCTGTCGAACTCGTTCAAGCGCTTGCCAAAATATTCCACTGCTTGACGGGCAGCCTCTACCCTTGTGACCCACTCCATGCTAGGTGTGACATCCACGTGCTCCTCACCATGCTCATCGTCATTCACCTCTGTGCCTAAGAGTGAGTGGGTGGTAATGACGTTGCTCGGTGTTGGCTCGAACAACATCTCGTCCTTCTTGGAGTTTTTCTTCCCTTTTTTCGTGACTTCTTGCCAACATCTGTCTTGACGTTGGCGGCATTGACGGCGTCAAAGTCTCCTCCGCCCTTGCCATGATCCCCTTAGAGAACCCTGCTCTGATACCACGTTGTCACAAACTTAAAACTTTCGCTAAGACTCCTGTACGACAGTGGTCGATTTGCTCACGACTCTTTCACGATCTTGCAAATACTAGTAAGTCCTTTCAACTAAGATCGCTAAGGGAACGCTAGATAAGAAGACTATAAGAGAAAACTTTAGAAAGAAGACTTGTATTACTTGGAAGATTGCTTTACAAATTGCTTTTCCGGATGGTTTGGCAAGTAGAATGACCCCCTCTATTTATACTACTCCTAAGGGGCCAAAGTGCAAATAATATTTACATGACAAGTCCTCCTATATTTACACATTAGTCCCTTTTCTGGAATTCTCCACACAATTCTATACAATTCTAGATAATACTACATACGACAAGAATAATCTACACGGATCTAGAATCTTCCGTAAATTACCCGAAGGCTCCAGATTCTCCTTCTTTGTGCAAAAATAGTGGCGGGTCATGACACTAGGCCTTGTGGGCAATTGTGATAAAGCTGATTCTGAAGCAAAAGATGAAAATAGTTATATATCACGAGTTTATCATTTTCTAACAAGTTACTAGTGTAACCCAGATGTAAAATAGAATGTTTGCACATCATTTATCTTGTGGTCATTTCCGGTTATGATGAAACTAGAAAATTTTGCATATCATTTATCTTGTGGTCATTTTCTGGTTAGGATGAAACTAGAGATTCTTTATGAACTTTCAAACTTCCAATAGTTGAAGTAGCAGGTGCTGTTGGATGGAGTTTTCTCTCTGCCTCTAGCTAAGAAAATTCTACTTTGTGACGAGTAGTCGAGATATGATAGGTTCTTGAAGTGTACAAGTAACTTTTTAAATCAGGAGAAATATTATCATTTATTTTGACAAAGCGGAAGAAGGTTTAATCATTCTGCTACAAAAGGAGTTACTTTAAGTTTATCCTTTTTTAAAAGAATATTTTTCTTGTCAGAAGCTGGCAATCTCTAGTTGTTTTCTTATCATTAATAGCTTAGTGGAATTTGATTTTTGAAATGCCCATGTTGAACTCATTTTTACATCTCAAACTTGGACTGTGGTTCAGGGGACCTTTCCTGTAGTAAACTTATAAACCTGATGCATATTTTGGCTTTTTAAAGATTTGCTTCTTATGTGTTGGAAGTTTAAGCTTAACAATGTTAAAAGACAGTTTTACAGGGTTTTGGTTGGCTTACAATCACCAGAAGGGAATACAACTACACGGGTCGTATTAAGAAGGTTCAATGATTTCTTGAAGTTTCTTGCTGCTGTAAGTTTGCATAACACTCATTTCAGATATGTTTTTCTTTTTCTCAAATTTTAGGTTAAGAGGATGTGAGAAAGTTCTTGGGCCATAATCAAAATTTGACAGTTGGCTCCTTTTATTAGGGTTTTAATAATCATAGTGTACTTATTAGTGTGGTTTATTCTGTGTCACAGCTGAAAAGAATATTTCCAAGGAAGAATATTCCTCCTGCCCCACCCAAAGGTTTCTTGCGGATGAAAACTAGAACCCTCCTAGAAGAGGTAAGCATTACACTTTCTTGTTTCATCATGTAAGATGTGTGATGAAATTGTTGTCGTTTGTTGTTTTTAACACAGAAAGTTTGATTTGGAGCACAATCACATACATCTTTAAATTAGAGCCAAATTTCTGTATCTTTAATTTTTATTTTTGTGGAATTTGAAGACTACTTCTCTTCATTATTCTCATAACAAATGGTTATAGTGAAACAAAAACTGCAAAAACTGTTGGATGTTATTTGGCAGTGTTTAATGTTGAAAATGTAAGTTTTGTCTTATTACGTTTTAGAAATAATGGAGTGTTGGGTTAACTACGAAGATTTCATTTCCAAGTGACAATTGCAGCTGCAGTTCTATATGATAATTCCAATTTTCATGCATTTGTATGTTTCCAGAGACGGTCCTCCTTGGAGGAGTGGATGACCAAGTTACTATCTGATATTGATGTATCAAGAAGTGTTCCAGTGGCATCTTTTCTTGAACTGGAAGCTGCTGCTAGATCTTGTATGTCTGTTTCTACAATATTATTGTCCTTTAAAATTCCTTTCCCTGAAAAAACATTGCACATGTGGCTACATTGAATTTTAGAATTATCTGTATATGTCTAAGAGTTAACATTTAGTGCTATCATTTTTTCTGTATATGTCTAAGAGTTAACATTTAGTGCTATCATTTTTTCAGCATTCCTAGATGAAACCCAACATGCTTCAGAATCAAATCCTTCTGTGAATAGTTCTGTTTCTTCCCTTCAAGTTCATCCTAACGTAAGCTTGTCTGCAGTAGCTGCGAGTTCATCACTCACATCAGATTATGGTAGTGACATGGCTTATGAGATATCTGATGTTGGCACACCATGCCTAGGAAGGGATAATAACTCTGATTTTGGGACAGATGATCTCTCTTTGGATGAAGATGTAACAAGTCCAATAGATAAGTTCGTGAAGTATGGGATGTCCAACATTGATGAAGGCTTGTTCATGGGTCAGGCTATTCTAGAACAACTTGGAAATTATCCTAGACATAGCATGCACAACAGAGAGAGCAATAAAGCTAATGGAAATTCTTCCAAATCGTCTGATCTTTCTGTTTGTACTGATCGTATGAACAGACTCTCCTTGGAGCGGGAGAACACCAAAGTTACCCATCATGCTAGGAAGTTATCAGCTGAGAGCATGGGAAGTGATACAAGTTCCCAGAGGTGCAGTGAATTGTCAGGTTCAGCAATTCCCAATATATATGGACAAGGTCTGGTTGAAATCCCGAGAGTGGGTGAGACATCAGCAAACATCGAGAACTCTGACTTACTGCTGTCAAGTGATGTGCAATTATTACTTCCTTCAGATCAGCGCCAAAAAATGAACAGGGTGCTTGCAACCATGCAAAGGAGACTAATAGCAGCAAAAACTGACATGGAGGATCTTATCTCAAGATTAAATCAGGAAATTGCTGTGAAAGACTACCTCACAACTAAGGTATTGCTTTTTCTGATTTTCTATGAAAAAGCAGACTATTTGTACACGTTAACTATGAGTCTGAGGAGAATATATAGGGACTTCCTATATTACAAGCTATCTATGACAACACTGTATCAGCTGGGAGTTGCATTGTAGGTCTGTTAGTGCCATACCCCTGAATTATCAGATGATTCATGGAGCACTAAGAAGATAAGAAAATCCACCTTTCTCAATACTTATCTTTCAACACACTACAATACTGATATTTTGTCTTACTGCGTTTGCAACTTTGTTGTATCAAGTGCGTAGGATATGAGACTTGTTTGTTTATTTATAAAAAAGTTATGAAACTCTTGATCCTCAATAGTAATTACAATTGTACTAATTAAATCTTCCGTAGGAATAAAAGAATAAAATGAATTAAAGGTTCCTGCAAGTTTTCTAGGGATATTGGATGAAATCTATCTTCAACAATAGAAAATGTATGTCCTTGGTATAGTGATGGTACCAAGGCTTTCCGAGAGTAAATTATGTGTTGCTACTTGAACTTCTTGGATCATGGATTAATGACCATAAATTCTCATATAATGCTGAAAAGTTATGGGAAAACTAAGTTTATGCCCCTTAGAAACAAACGATTTACATCCATATACCCCGTACATTTATGCCTTTCTACTATTAAAATCGCGTGCTGACGTCAGCGTCCACCTTGTATGATATACCGGTAGGGTATCAATATACCGACAAGGTATCAATATACCGACAAGGTATCACAGAGGATTAAGCTCAATCCTATATAATACCGATATGGTATTAATATACCGCTAGAGTATCATAAATAATATGTTGTCTACTAATTTAGAATTTAATAAATAAATTTGACTTTAATAATTTTCTCTTAATTATTTTATTTATTAAAGAAAGAGCTCAAAATTATATGATACTGATCAGGTATCAATATACCGATGGAGTATCACAAGAATATATTTTCTACTAATTTAGAGTTAACTAATAATTTTGTCACTTTAATAATTTTCTCTTAATCATTCTATTTTTTTTAATAAAAGAGAGCTCAAAACTATATAATACCGATGGGTATCAATATATCGATGGAATACAGAGAATTAAGCTCCAGTCCTATACGATACCAATATGGATCAATATACCGATGGAGTATCACAACAAATATATTTTCTACTAAATTAGAGTTTAATAATTTTTTTGATTTATTTTCTTAAAAATAAAACATAATCCTATATGATACCAATAGGGTATCAATATAACGCCAGAGTATCACAGAAGATTGAGCTCATTCTATATTTCTATATGATACCGGTATGTATAGCATGACGTCATGAACGAAATAAAAAAGGGAAAGTGAGGTAAGAGGGTAAATAGTTTAGGCCATGAGTCCATTAAGGGCAAATAGTTTGGGTAGGGTCCATTAAAGGTAAATAATTTCACATTAGGTATAGTAATATACCACTGATAATGGGTCTATCTTCATTATGGCAGTTGAAAAGTCTCTTAAAATTAGTTCCTTCATGAAGCAGAGACAAGGGACATATTCTGATATCTTCAAGGCTATAACATCTAAACCCAAACCTAGGAAAAAAAAGCAAGAGAGAGAAGTGAAGAGATGAAAGATGAAACACTCTGCAATGTGGAAGTATGAGTTGACTAAAGATTTTCTTTTACTTATTATTATTATTACTTTTATTGAATATCAAGTTGATTTAAGTAGGACAAAACCCTTAGGGGTTCGGCCTTGTGGCAATTGACTTGAGCCTTGGGGTTTGCTCCCTTTCAAGGTCTCAAGTTCGAAACCCACTGGGTGCAAACAATTTCTGAGGGTCATCGAACTGGGTAAAACCTGAATTAATCGTGGTGCACATGCGGGAAACTCTTTGGCGAGGGCCTGTGCACCTCCGGGATTATTCGGGGCTCAAAGATACTCGACACCCGGTGCAAATCAAAAAAAAAGAAAAAGTAGGGCAATATGAGTTTGTATTTCCTTCATCAATTCAGTTTACGTGAGGATAGTGCATATATTATTAGACAAGTGGGAAACCTAGTGCTTGTGCCGAAGTCTATTTCTTGACGTACTATAAGATATCATAATTGGGAAGGCTCATAAGTCACCATTTTAATAAATATTTTTAATTATATTCTTTCTTAGGCATCTTTAGGATCAGATAACCAGGAAAACCTATAGTGAACATGTTATTCCTAGTTGGGTTCTATTGGGATACTGATCAATCCTATTATGTATGTGAAGAAGGTGAAGGGGTTGTGCACTAAAGAAAGAAACTCATGTATCTGGCAAGTTTCTTATCTTCTTGCTTCTAATTTTGTTTTAACTTTTGAGGTAATAGCTAAAAGAAAAATCAATGATAAAAACATCATGCTAATATACATTGAGAATCGAGATAAATCGTCACCCTATGTTGCGCGGACTCTTTGTTTTTGCCGCCAAACCCGTCTCGACACGGTATTGGTGCGGGTGCAGATGCGGGGTGCGTCTCTGATTTGGTCAATCCCATTCGGATACTTTGACCAGAGTCAAGACAAACGACAACATTTTTGGAGGTACTAGGGTTTTGGTGTTCTTGTTCCTTCATCGTTTTGAGGAGTAAAGAGAATGGAGGCGAGGGGAGAGGAGAGGGGCTGTCGGCTCTTAACATTCTTGGAGGAGAAAAGAGAAGAGAGAAAAGAGAAGAGAGAAGAGAGAAGAAACGAGAGACGAGAGACGAGTGATGAGAGACTAGAGGTTGCGGCTTTTAACATTTGATAAGATGAAATAATATAAAATTAGGATTTGTAGGAAATGTCTTGTTTACCCTTTATGGGCTGCATGATGCAATTTAAATTATTTCAATATTTGGGCCCAGACTTACAAGAATCATACTTCATTTTGTTTTTATTTTTGGGTAGAAGTCCTTATATACTCTACAAATTATATTTATATATCTACTGTATTCAACAATATTTGTTTTATAAAATACCTTTCTATATAATAAATGTGTATAATGAATATTTATTCCGTAAATATACGAAAAACATAATAATAAATTGGCATTGCTAAAAATTATATTCATAGCATAAACAAATGTAATATTCTAGATATAAAAAGTTTATATTTAATAAACAATATTTTACAAAATATCTCTCAAATTTAGAATATCGTTATAACTCTATTTTTATAGTGTTGAATTTTTTTAGCCGAATCCCCACACCCGTATCCACACTCGGATTCACATCCCCGTATTTTAAAATTTAGAATTTGCCAAATCCGACTCTCGAATGCGCACCTATCTCAGATACTCGCACGCGAGTCCGAGCAACTTAGTCGTTACCAAGGGGGTCTGCTAGCGGTCTAAGCGATGGAGTGACAACCTAGGAACCAAGGTTCTACTCTAGTGGAGGCAACACTATGTGAATTTCTTCCAATTTGCGTAAACCTGGTGGGCGAGTTACCCAATATATGTGTAGGTGGAGGTAGCAGCCACAGACCGCCCAGTTAGATTAGCTGATGTGCATGCAAGGTTGCCCTGACAACATGTTATTAAAACAAGGAGAATGTCAATGATGTCATAGTCAGGCATAAATTGTTTTGTTTGTAAGAAAATAGCTTTTCTGTGAAGTCCTAATTTTAGAGGTCATGAATGGGTGTTCTGTGCATGCAAGGTTGCCCTGTCAACATGTTATTAAAACAAGGAGAATGTCAATGATGTCATAGTGAGGCATAAATTGTTTTGTTTGTAAGAAAATAGCTTTTCTGTGAAGTCCTAATTTTAGAGGTCATGAATGGGTGTTCTGTGATGCTCTGTTGTTCGGAGGTAATGGTTACTGTACCAGGTTAAGGATTTGGAAGTGGAGCTCGAGGCTACTAAACAGAAAAACAAAGAAAACCTTGAGCAAGCAATCTTGATTGAAAGGGAAAGGGTCACACAGATGCAGTGGGATATGGAAGAGCTTCGGCGTCAGACACTAGAAATGGAACTGAAATTGAGCTCGCATAAGGTTATTTCACCATTTCACTTGATTATCTTCTGGTTTATGATGATTTTCCCTCGGTACATATGTTGAGATCAGACCATATATTTGTCAAACCTTGTTAGGGTAAACTGGGCAATGCTTCCATGGAAGATAATGCCTTTCAGGAGAAAGAAAGAGTTTTGCAGGAGTTGGATGACACAAAATGGAAGCTTAATGAGTTGCAGAAACAACATCAAGAACTTGAAGTACAATCAAAAGCTGATCGTAAAGTTCTCATTAAAGAAGTAAAATCACTTCGAGGCTCACAAGAAGATTTGAAGAAGCAGCTAAATAATTTTCTTGAACAAAAATTGGAGGCTGAGGTATACCTTGCTACTCCATTGCTGTTGTTCACATTAAGTTCCCTCCTAGAATGAAGTTGTCAAAAAAAAAAAAAAATCCCTCCTAGAATGATCAATAACTTTGTCATGGTGTGTATTGCTCTTCACCCTCTCTTGCTCTATGTTGATTATGATTCAATTTTCTGTGAATATATGCTGTATAAATCACATTCTGACGCAATTCCTTTCAGTTTCGTCTGTTAATTTACTTACAATACTAAACTTTGAGCCGAGGGTCTTCCGGAAACAACCTCTCTATCTCTATGAGCTAGGGTAAGGTCTACGTACACTCTACCCTCTCCAGACTCCACTTGTGGGATTTCACTGGGTATATTATTGTTGGAAGCTTTCTGTTGAGAGTGGAAGAAAAGATTAGTAATGTAGCAGGAGAAAAACTGAGACCTTTCAGTATAATTTGCTCAATTATGGAGATTTCTTTTAGTTTTAAAAGGATAAACTGGATCCATGTATTACCTGATCTGCATATCCTCACCTATTATTATATTTTTGCTACTGAAATTTCGTTTGCATATGCAGAGACTCTATGAAGAGGAGAGACTAGCCAATGAACAAGCAAGGACATCTTTCATGAAGCTGCTACATGAATGCCAAGTTCTTCGACAGCGCTTTGAGGGGTGCAACATTAATTTAGTCAATGAAAACGAAGATGACCTTGTCATGGATCATCCCTCATGCTCAGATGCCTTGAATCTCCTCACGGCCTGTGACAACCAAATCAATTTTCTCCTTGCACAGGTATTGAAGATGCTATTTTCATTTTTACATTTCAAGACAGTTCCCACTTTCTATTGAGTTTTTTCTGCAAAATGACTTGAGTTGCAATTTGTGATAGCTGTTTATGCCGTGGAAAGTGGCATGTAAAGCTTGATGTATTTCATTCTCTTATATGACTTTTTTATCTTATAGGTAAGTAAGACAGACCTCTTATGGGAAGATAAAACATAAATTCTGACAGAAATAAATGTGGAACTTGAAATCTTGTATTCGGCTCTATACACTTGCAAAGTCAATAAACTATGGTTTAGAATTAGGGGTGAAAAATGGGTTGTTTGGGCTGAAGTTGTGCAGGTCAAGATGGCATGAACCAATAGATGTGACGATACCCACCCTGCCGAAAGCTTGTTTCAGCTATATGATGGGTTGGGTCAAGATGGGCTAAATGATAAGTCATAACCCAACCCGCTCAACTTAACCCACTTTTTAAACATTTTGAGAAGCGAAAATATCGATATTCTTTTCTTTGATTGCAAATATTCTCATGATCATGCTTTTTCAAATAAATGGTGTTCTGAAAATCAAATCTAAATACTTTTTGGACATGAAAATACAAAACAACTCAAGCGTATGCTTCACTCGAAATAATAAAGATATTCACTTTTATGTTTTTTCTCATAAGTTATCCCAATACATAAATTCTCTTTGAAATTATTTTAACCTTGTTATCTGAAAACTAAATCAAAAGAAAAATTAAATGTTATTTGAAGTAATGAATAATGGTTTTGTCAGGTTCTTCTCTTTTGTCCCTTTGCCTTATTTATATATTTTTATGATTGTCTTGTCCATAAATAGGAACGGGAAAGACGGGTCATCGAATATCGGTGGGGGGAAATGGGTTTAACAAAAATGGATAAAAATCAGATCCGCCTATATTTAGCATGGATAAAAATGGATTAATTGACGGATAAGGTCTGGATCGCATATGGGCGAGTCGAAAATGGGTTAAACAAAAACGGATAAAATATCTGATCCGCCCATATATAATACTGATAAAATGAATTAATCGACAAATTATATGGATAATCATAATAATCATGGCTTAAAGAATAATATGGTGAGTACACAAGCAAAAGCCAAGATGAGCTTAGATTCTTAGGAAAAAAATAACTAAAAGAACATCAAAATAACTAAAATATAATAATTAGAAAAAGAGTATCACGTTTAGAAGCAGTTACACTTCTGAATGAGGGCTGTTGATTGGTCAGATTTGGGTTGATGATTGTTATGGGTTAACTTGTATTGGACCAAATCAGCCATCTCCAAAATCACTATAGCTCAAACCCAGTACAACTTGGGCGGGTTAAATGGATTTGGGCTAATTTTGCCACCCTATTTTGGATGTACCAAAGCACTTGCAGCTGCAAGAGCAGAAGAAACTGAAGACATAGATTGTGTGGACACGTTCAACTGTAAAACGTATTGAGTCGATTGAGAAACTTGCAACCTCTTCCTCACATACTATGAATCTTGGAAGAAATGGAAGGAGAGTAGGCAACTAAGTTTCTTTCCTGGCGAATTACTCTTTTGAGAGATAGTTGCAGTATCTCAACTCTTATATGTCTCCTTTTTTCCCTCTTTGACTACGTTGTATATATTCTGGTGATTTCCATCTGTTCTGTCTGTATATTATGGGGTTCCTTTTCAATTATGGGTTTCTCAAGTACTCTTCAGCATAGTTTTTCCTTGGTAAATCGCATTGCTGTATGGGCACGTGCTCATAGTTGGAGAAATGACCCCTTCCAGAAGCATTATATGTCTCCCAGAATATCAGGCTTTTGATACCCACCCTGTACACATTTCCACTGTATATGATTGGCTAATTAATAAGAATGAATTACTCAAATTGTTTGACCTCCTCTGATGCATGCTTGCTTGTGAAAGAATACTTCTGGAATTACAATAGTATCAGGTAATGCAAGTGAAACTTGATCTTACCATGGATGACGTAAACTATGTCCAAGCTTTGGGCCTGAGAATGTTGTTTGGGCACTTGGGTTGCTTAACTTGTTACACCCAAGAAATATGGTTGAACATGGGAGGGGAAGAGGTAGTTAATTATATGGGCTTAATACAGTATTTCTGCTTTTCTATCAAAAAAACAATGTTCAGCTTATCTGTAGAGAGGATGAGAGTGTTGATTTAGCTTTTCTTATATACATCAAAAATGAAGTTTGACATGGAGAGATGCTCAGAGCTCATTCCAGTGGCTTGGACATTTTAATTCTCATTCTACTTTCCAGATGATTTTGAGAGATCAAGCCAAATCAAAATTTGGCCTGGAGACCACCATTATAAAATTAATAAATAAGTAAAAAATGATTAGTGCAAATCAAATTTTGAATTTACTCCAGACAGAGATTTGGGAAAATTGGCTGCTTCTCAAGTTCCTAGATTATGTTGCCCAGAATCTCCAAAAATCCTGCTGCACTGTGTTGGATCCCCCAAAATGCCCTACTTTTGGAGGATTCGATACATAGGTCCTAGATGTTTTCTTTGGTAGGCGCACATTCATTTAGAACAGGACTAATTAATAAATGATATTTGGTTATTTTTTTCATGAACCAGAGAAAGATATTGTGGTGGGGCCATATGGGTTAAACCAAGGTTCATAGACTAGAAACTTAAATACTTTCTCATGTACAGGTAATCTAGGTTCTTATTTTGTATGTTAGGCTACGGCATCTTGTTTTGTGTTTCTCTGGTTTGTTATAATTTGCCAACCTGTTGCCTCTGCTTTACCAGAAGATTTTGCATATACAAGTTTATTCATGGTGTTGTTTTGTTCACTCTATGACTCCAGTAGTTGCGACTTGTTTTTATCAGGTGAACACAGATGAAGGAATTGATGATTCTTCTACTGCTGAGAAAAAGAATGAAGTGAATAGTGACTCTGGGACTGTAGATGAAAAGTTGAGGAGAATGTTGATAAATGTCCTTGTCGATAATGGTAAGTTAAGGAAACGGTTGAACTCAGCCATCCGTTATGCTCTGAAAAAGAAAATGTCATGTCCTGGAGAGTGAAAACCCTTAGAGTGAAATGTACAAAACAAGCATTTAGATAGATGGAGTCGGGTAAATATTGTAAAATTTTGTCATATCTAGAGTATCTGAACCTGTACTCCCATGAAAATGATCTAGAGTTGACATTGTATGTATACAGCTCTATAGATGCAACAACTGAAGTATCAAAATGTCTCAACTTAGTAAGAATTGGATGTGCATTGTTGCACATTGACATAATTGCTTGATAACATATCATTGAGCAAAATAATTTAACCGGCAAAAGTTTGATATGCAGTACAAATTTTGACACTTGGAAGATACCCCATTGAACATTCTATATCTATTTTCAATGATGTTCCCAACCTGACTAGAGTTCCTGTGAGGACATGATTTTGGAATTTCAGAAGAGGAAGGGAAGAATCGGATGTGAAGAAAATGAGAATTAGCATTTAATCGCTCGTCCAACAGCTTGATTATACATTCTTCTTTTTCGTAGATAATAATCTCAACCTAAAATTAGATTTGACTGCCTATTAGAGTTCCTATATTGCAATCACGTTTATCCACTAGAAAAACTGCTGAACATATTAGCTAGTGTTTGTGGTAGAACTATTGTTTGTGTCTTATTCATGATGTGCACAGCATTCTAAATACAAAGATGGACCAACAAGCCCCATATTACAGGGGAGAAATTTCTATATGTTGTAAAAAACAAATACATAGTACAAATCCTCCGAGCAAATTGATAATACAAATATGCTCAATCAAAGGAAACACAACAATATGACAACAAGAACAACATACCCAGTTAAATCCACAAGTGGGGTCCGGAGAGGGTAGAAATGTACGCAGACCTTTCCACTACCTCGTAAGAAGTAGAGACGTCGTTTCTTGGGGACCTCTGACTCAACAATCCATAAGTAGAATATAATAGATATAACAAAGGGAAGGAAAGGGAACAAAAGAAAAAATACAACTAGAAATCGAAATAAAATAGCGACTCTTTAAATATGATGCATTCAACACACATACGACAACTAGAGACATCAATTATGCCTATGCCTGCTAACAACCAATCAACCTGCTACTCTAATTCGCGACCTCCACACCTTCCTATCTAAGGTCATGTCCTCGGTTAGATCTAGATTCTCCATATCTTGTCTGATCACCCCCCCCCCCCCCCCAATACTTCTTCAGTCTACCTCTCCCTCTCCGTCTAGCTCCCAAAACCAACCTCTCGCACCTCCTAACAGGCGCATCGGTACTCCATCTCTGCACATGTCTAAACCATTGCAGTCTTGCTTCCCTCATCTTATCAGCCACCGATGCCACCTCCAGCTTCTCCCGAATGATCTCATTCTTAATCTTATCCCTCCTTGTGTAACACCCCACATCTTACATGTACTAGTCCAATGCATATGAAACATGATATGGTGGGGTAAAAGCGGCGCACGTTTTTAAAAGTGCTTGAATTTCAGATTAAAGGACTATATGTACGTCTAATGCTCAAGATGACCGAGTGTATATAAGTTTTAAGTCAAGTTAAGGAGATTGTAACCTTAAATAAAGTGAAAGAAGTGAGGTGCTTGTGAGACTTAGGAAGCTAACAGGTGAGTCACCTACGTGCTTAGCTTAAATAGGCTAGGTAGACGGAGACAAGACCCAACACCGAATTTGTTCAAGTCCGATAAAGAATAAACCCCGAGTTAAGGGTGTCATTTGGGTCCATGGTTTAGCATCATAAAAAGCGCAACATTTGCAGTCCATGATGAATAGGAAAAGGGCCAAATTACATTCACAACCCAATTCACAAATAGGGCCCAAACTAAGTGGGTTTAAGGGAGAAATATTTGCAACAAAGCCCATCCAATTGAAGCCCAATAAGGCCCAAGTGAAAAGGACAAGTTGCTTCATCATAACCTTAATAAAATAAGGCTTGAAATACAAAAGAAAGTTGGCCAAAAGTCGCCCCATAAAAGGGACTAACAACCAGCAATTTTAGTCATTTTCTCAAAGCCAAAAATCAGATTTCTTTCCAAGTTTCTCCTTGCTCTCTCTTCACTTTGTAAAGCATCCAAGGCTCATCTCTAGGGTTCTTGAAGAGAACCTAATCCTTGAAGGCTAAGGTAAGTAAAAATAACTATGGTTTGGTGTAATTTTTCCATGAAAAACATGAAGAGTATGTTGGTTGTACTTGTGCAGGAATTTGGGACAGCATGTGTTCCAAAGATTGTTGTCCCTTTTCCTTATTTATTAAGAGGATTTTCTCTTGTTGGTTGGCTGGATTATAAAGTAATATGTATGTTTTTAATAAGGTCTGGTTCTCTAGTGATGTAAGAAGGTTGCTGCACCATTTTTATCTTCCACGAAAATGAGTTCTTATGATATCTAGATTCTGCTCTTAGTAAGAATTCGTGGACTGAATATTGGAATTGTTGTCTCATATTTTCCATCTACTTGGTGACTGTTTTAGGACTGCTTTAGGACTTTCTTTGTGTGTAAGTATGTTGAGAATAGTTTGTTTGAGATTGAAACGGATTTGGAATGGTTGCCGTCGAAATGTAGTGAAAGGACGCAATGTTGCGTTGCCTACTTGCGTGTTGTGTAGATTTGTTGTATGTTGTACTTTATGAGCTATTGTAATGCTGTTATTGGACTAAACATAGCTGGATATGGCATGTATATGGGAATATGTATTAGAAAATATGATTAGGAATGGAAATGTTGAAAGAATACTCCTTGGTTGCTAATTCCGAGCTTGCTGCCCGGATATTATTTTTGGGTGAAATTAGACTACCAAGATGTGTCTATTAGCTGCTAACACTAGTTTTATCACCTACTATATTGTAGATAAGTATTTGGAGGAAGAGGATACTACTCCGAGGTAATAACGACATAGTACAACGAGGTATGTAAGGCTACTTGATTTCCTATTACTTGGCATGAAATCTAGGTTCTTCCTTGGTACATAAAGGCACTTACCAACTCCGACATAACTAATAACTGTGTCTCCACTCCTTACCATGTTCATATGTTCCCATACATAGTCATTGTCAAATCTGCATACGTACTTGGATACCAAAGATACATGAGTTCCTTTTTACCAAATGAAGTCCATGTGTTGTTTAATCTCCTATACGTTTCATTAGTTGTGTAACTCTCTTTTCATTGTGATATTATCTTGTATGGTTGTTTACATATCATGTCTATATTCCTACAGCTCTAAATGTTATGACCACCAAAAGAATCATCTTGGAAGTAAATAAAAGATAACTTAAAGTTGCTTATTAATGGGTGGTATCCCAGGGGTGGAAGAATCACCTAGCATGGGTCGATCCCATATTCGGGGGGTATCCCAGGGGTGAAAGGAAAGCCTAGCATGGGTCGATCCCTATATTGATTTACCACTAATCAGCTGGTCATTTACATGATATGTTGTGCATAGATTATACAGTAAAGAAAGGTAAAGTAATAAAAAGACATAAAGTACATGATTCCACAGTATGACTAAAGGTGGTCTTTTATCCTTACCCACCAGTGTGTTATTTCATTTAAGTTCTATCTCATATACAGTATTTCCTGCCTTACATATTTAGTACATTATCTCGTACTGACGTCCCTTACGAGGGACCTGCATTTCATGCTGCAGGTACAGGAGCTACTAGATCTCCCCAGTAAGAGTACAGGATTTCCAGCTGCTATTACTAAGCTCCAGGTTGCTTCGGGGCTTGTGTGTCTAGAGCTTGTATTTTGTACTGTATAGTTGGTCATGAGGCGGGGTCTGTCCCGACCCATATGGATATTGTTCCTTACCTAGAGGCTTTGTAGACTATGTAAATTAAAGTGTGGTCAAGTAGCGTACATTAGACATCGTGGCTCAAACGGCCTAGTCTTATGCATTTACTTTTGGCTTGTTAATACAATTTACTTTCTTTTGACAGCATGTTGAATATGAAAACCTCTTAAATGTTCATATCAAGTGCATAGTTATATGTTGGTTCTCCCGAGCCTTCTCGGCAACGGGTGCCAGTCCGCCTTAATGGGACTTAGGGCGTGACACCTTGTGTGCGCGGCCATCTCAACATCTTCATCTCTGCGACATGCATCTTCTGAATATGTGCATTCTTTATTGGCCAACACTCCATCCCATACAACAAAGATGGTCGAACCACCATTCTATGAAACTTACCTTTGAGTTTAGGTGGTATCTTCTTGTCACACAAAACTCCTGAGGCAAGCCTCTATTTAGTCCAAGCTGCCCCAATATGATGTGTGACATCATCATTGATATCACACTACTCTAGATGATAAGACCCCAGATATTTAAAGTTTTCCCTCTTGGGGATAGGTTGAGTGGCCAGCTTCAAATCAATGTCTGCTTCATCCCTCTCAATACTGAATTTGCACTCCATGTATTCTGTTTTGGTCCTGCTTAGTTTGAAACCTTTGGACTCCAAGGCGTGTCTCCAAGCCTCCAACCTATCATTAACTCTAGTCCGAGTCTCATCAATCAGTACTATCTCATCTTCAAATAGCATACACCATGGTACCTCCTCCTGAATGGATCGCGTCAGCTCATCCATCACTATGGCAAACAGGAAAGGGCTCAACACAGATCCTTGATGGAGTTCCATCTCAACAGGAAAATATTCTGAGTCTTCTCCCACCATTCTTACCCGAGTCTTGGCTCGTCATACATATCCTTAATCGCCCTGATATATGCCATTGGGCCACCTTTCACCTCTAGACACCTCCATAAGACATCCCTTGGAACTTTGTCATATGCCTTCTCGAGATCGATGAACACCATATGAAGGTCCCTTTTTCTTTCCCTATACTTTTCTACTAATCTCCGGACAAGATGAATTGCTTCAGTAGTTGACTTCCTCGACATGAATCCATACTGTTTTTCTTACTAGACACTACTCTTCTCACCCTCATCTCCACCACTCTCTCCCAACCATCATAATGTGACTTAACACTTGATATCCCTGTAATTGTTACAGTGTTGAATATCCCCTTTGTTTTTGTACAATGGCACCATCGTACTCCTCCTCCATTCATCAGGCATCTTAGCCGTCTTCATAATAGCATTGAATAGTCTAGTCAACTACTCTATGCCATCCTTGACCATGTTCTTCCAAAAATCTATCGGAATCTCATCTGGTCCGATCGCCCTCCCTCTCTTCATCCTACTAATAGCCTCTCTAACCTCCTCAACTCTAAACCACCTGCAATGACCAAAGTCCCGATGACTTTAAGAATGTGCCAGCTCACCCAACTCAATATTTCTATCTCCTTTTTCATTTAAGAGTTTATGAAAGTAAGCTTGCCACCTTAATTTAATAGAGGTGTCATCCACCAGCACCTCACCCTCCTCATCCTTGATGTACTTCACTTAGTCCAAGTCGCGAGCTTTTCTTTCTCTCACTTTAGCAAGCCTCTACAATCTCTTGTCCCCGCCTTTATCACTTAGCTCCTCATACAAGCGCTCAAATGCTGCTGTCATAGCACTCGTCACCGCTAACTTTGCTACTTACTTAGTTGTCTTATAAGCCTCCTTAAGTGTTCGCTTTTCATCTTCATCCCTACGCTCAAACCACTTTGTGTAAGCAACCTTCTTATCTTTCGCTTTAGCCTGAACTTCCTCGTTCCACAATCAGTCACCCTGCCGTGCACCAAAGGCCCCTCTCGACACCCCTAGTACCTCAGTAGCTACCTTTCTAATGCAACCAGCAGTATTGTCCCACAAATTGTTCACATTTTCGTCACTACTCCAACCCTCTAAGTCTCTCAACCTTTCTTCCATCTCTCGAGAAAGGGCAGGATTAAGGCATCCCCATCTAAACTTCGGTTGGGCATAAATAACCTTATTCTTCTTTCCTCTCTTGATCTCCAAATCCATCACTAGAAGCCTATGTTGAGTGAAAATGTTTTCACTTGGAATAACCTTGCAATCCTTACATACACTTCTATTGCCCTTCCGGAGAAGCAAGTAATCTATTTGATTCTTAGCTACCGTACTACGGAAGGTGATCAAGTGGTTTTCCCTTTTTGGGAAATAGGAGTTAGCAATAACTAACTCAAAGGCTTTAGCAAACTCGAAGAGAGACGTCCCACCTCCATTCCTATCCCCAAAACCAAAGCCTCTATGAACATCTTCAAACCCGCTAGCGGTTGCCCCGATATGCCCATTGAAGTCGCCCTCAATAAAGATTTTTTCTGTCTCCGGTATGCCCATTGAAGTCGCCCCCAATATGACAACAAATTTGCAGAATTATAGGAGAAGTCAATCTGTACAATTGGAGTAAGAGTAATGCGCCAATAAGCTGACTTCGATTTGTCGAGCAAGCACCTGATTTTACTTGATCCTAACAAAGTGAAAACTTCTCTGTGTTTCGTTCTGTTGTGTAAGATTGAGGTTTGATAAATATAAGTTGTACAACATTATCATAATATACTATTGGTGCATCAGAAAGCTTTACATGTAGTTTTGTAAGATGTTTTTGAACGCAATTGACTTGAGTCAAAGCTAGCAAAAGTTACAACATGATCTTCTGCTTCAATGGAAGAGCGAGCAAGTCGTAAGCTACAAACTAAAAAGATTTTGACCAACATAAAAATTCAAAAGAAGTCCTATCATTAATGTCATGGGATCCAATCTGCATCATAATACATAAATAACCCAAGGGATGCCTTCTTCGCTATTTATGAACCATGATGTTTTCTATGATGGAGATGTCACAGAAGTAGCTTAACAGAAGACCAGTGTTAACTATTGAGTTAGAAGATCAGTTAGTTGGAAGTTTGTTGAAGGTAGTTAGGAGTTTGTTAGAATAGTCACATGGATGTAGTGTGAGGGTCAATCAGTTACAACAGAATTAGTTAAAAGGGATCTGTCAAGTGTATAAAAGGAGGTGTACAGAACTCATTGAGCAATTAAGAAGAAAAATGTAATACTCCTTCAATGGAGCTAAAAATGTAGCTACAAAGTTTCAGATTCAGTTCATCTCTTCTCTTCTTCTTCCTTTATGTTTCTTCTTATCATTTTTTGTTTCTTATCTGTTAGACACCATAGGAAATCAGAAATTTCACATGGTATCAGAGCTTTTGGGTTCAATTAGGATCCACTAAGTTTCGTGCAGCTTAGATCAATCACTGATCAAGGTTTCCAGTAGCAACAATGGGGGAGAATCAAGGTCAGACAAACATAGAAGGTCGTGAAGTAGATCCACAGACAGATCACAATCATCCATTGCATCTACAAACTTCAGATACAGCTGGAGTTGCTTTAATTCCGATAAAGCTCATAGGTCCCGAAAATTATAGTGTATGGAGTAGATCGATGCGTATCGCACTGCTGGTCAAAAACAAGCTGGGATTTATTGATGGCACCTGTGCGAAAAGCTCTTATAAAGGTACAATGCTAGCTAAATGGGAGAGGTGTGATGCTGTGGTGTTGTCATGGATAAGTGCCGCTGTTGCACCAGAATTAATGACAAGCACAGTTTATGCTTCTAGCTCAAAGAAAATTTGGGAAGACTTCAAGGAAAGATTTGACAAGTAAAACTTAACAAGGATCTTCTATCTATGGAAGGAGATCAGTATGTTAAAGTAAGGAACAGATTCAGTCACAACATTTTACTCTAAGATGAGAGATCTTTGGGATGAGATAGATGTGATGGTTCCAAGTCCATCTTGTGATTGTGAATTGTCCATGCCTTATGTGAACACATCAAACAACAAAGGCTGCTGCAGTTTTTGGTAGGTTTGAATGAGAGCTTTGCTCAAGTGAGAAGCTCAATTTTACTGAATTCGAACATTCCAAGTGTGAATCAAGCCTATGCTATGGCAATACAAGAAGAGAGTCAGAGAAAGTTAGGGATCAGTGATGCAAACAATGAACCATTGGTGATGTTGGCAGGAAGGAATTCTAACACTCACAATAATCATCAAGGACAATGAAGGCAACTCTTAAGCCAAACACAACATCATTTTTTACAAGGACAATCATTTCAAGGAAGAAAACAAGGAATCATATGTGAGCACTGTGATTACAAAGGTCATAGCAAAGAGACATGTTACAGAATAGTGGGATTTCCACCAGATTTCAAAAGTAAGAGGAAGATCCAAAATGAGGCATATAAGAGGCTACAAGCAAACAGTACAATGTATGAAGGAGAAGCTGACACAGGAAAGCAGCAGAGCACAACTTGTGAAATTGGAAGTAACACAGGAAAACAATTGAATCTTCCAGGAGGTTTCTTCACCAAGGACCAACATGATCAAATACCAAGAATGATAAATCCTACACCAACAGGTAGTTGTAAGGCAAATGCAGCAACAGGTATGAACATTTTGAAAAACAATGGTAGTGAAGTAGAGTGGATTATAGACTCTGGTGCATCACATCATATCACATATATTGAAGACATCTTAAATGATCCTAAACCTGTAAATGACTCAAGGTTGAACAGGGTTCAAGTGCCTACAGGAAGTAGAATTCAAGTTGATCACACTGGAGATACAGTTATATTAGGAGATTACTGTCTAAAAAATGTTCTGCATGTCCCAGATTTTAAATTCAATTTGCTGTTTGTCTCAAAACTCACAAGGGACCTTAGATGTATGGTATCATCCTATCCTGACTTGTGTATCCTGCAGGCTCTCTTCAGTGGGAAGGTGATTGGGATTGGTAGAGTCTCTGATGGTCTCTACATATTGAAGAGTCACATGACACCACTGATTGGAGCTGTTACTACTGAAAAGTTAGATCAAGAAACATGGCATTTAAGGCTGAGACATCCATCCATAGGAGTTATGAGATAAATCCAGACACTGAAGAATAAAGTAGACATAGTAGATCAACAGGACTATATGATATGTCCATTGGCTAAACAATGTAGAATGAGATTTCCTATTAGTACTTCTAAGTCCTCTGAAATTTTTGAATTGATACATGTAGATGTATGGGTTCATCATAGACAACCGACACATGATAAGAAACATTATTTCCTAACAGTAGTAGATGATTACAACAAGTTTACTTGGGTAATGTTGCTACAGTCTAAAAGGGAAGTGATAGTAGTATTGAGAAGCTTTATCTCTATGGTGTGTAATCAATTTGATGTTGGAATAAAGGTTTTGAGATCTGATAATGGAACTAAGTTCTTCAATACTTGCATGAATGAAATGTTAGCCGAGCATGGAATAATTCACCAAAGTAGTTGTCCACATACCCCTCAACAAAATGGTGTTGTGGAAAGGAAGCATAGACACATTTTGGAGACAAGCAGGACTCTAAAATTGCAATCTCACATTCCAAGCAAATTTTGGGGTGAGTGCGTAATGACTGCAGTATATCTCATAAATAGTTTGTCTTCTGTACAACTTGATGGAAAATGCCCTTATGAGTTGTTGTTTTAGAAACCACCTAATATTGATCACTTAAGAGTGTTTGGTTGCTTGTGCTTTGCAAGTGTATTACCAAAGGGGGACAAATTTGAAGCTAGAGCCAGGAAGTCAATATTACTTGGTTATTCCCCTACACAGAAGGGATATAAGCTGTATGATCTGGAAACTCACAATATATTTACCAGTAGAGATGTGATTTTTAAAGAACACATCTTTCCTTTTAAGGAGGAAACATCACAGAAAAATTGTCCTTTGCTCTCACCTCTTACTCTTGATGCAGGTACTTTGTCAAGTACAATAACAGATGATTCCTCAACAAACACACAACCTGGATCTTCACCAGCACATGCTGAAGTAATGCCAATCCAAGATCATCCTATATCAGAGGATACTGAGGAGCAACCAGTAGCATCAGAAGAACTAGTGATGCCACCACCAATTCCTAGAAAGACCAGCATGACATCTAGACCTCCAATTTGGATCAAGGACTATATAGTCCGTTCCAAGACTAGTTTGTATCCCATTGCTAACTATGTGAGCTACCAGCACCTATCTCACAATTATCAAGAGTATGTCAAGTCTTTCTCAGCAGTCCTTGAGCCACAATCTTTTAAAGAAGCTTCTCAGGATGACAAATGGATTTCAGCTATGCAAGAAAAGATTAAGGCACTAGAAGATAATGACACATGGTGTATTGTTGACTTACCTTTAGGATCAAAGTGGGTCTACAAGATCAAATATAAGTCCAATGGTGAGGTGGATAGATATAAAGCCAGGTTAGTGGCCAAAGGATACAATCAGAGAGAGGGTTTGGACTATTATGAGACATTCTCCCCAGTTGCAAAGATGGTGACAGTAAGGATAGTCATCAGCCTAGCTGCCTATCATGGTTGGGAGATGCACCAGATGGATGTGCGCAATGCATTTCTCCAGGGAGATTTGAATGAGGATGTTTATATGGAGCTGCCACTTGGATTCCAAAGACCAGGAAAGAACAAAGTATGTAAACTGCAGAAGTCACGTTATGGCCTCAAACAGGCTTCAAGGCAGTGGAATATCAAATTCACTGATGTTCTATTGCAGACAGGATTCTGTCAAAGTGCTCATGATCATTCTATGTTCACCAGGAAGGAGGGGGATGACATGGTTATTCTCCTGGTGTATGTAGATTTATTGATTACTGGGACAAATCCTAAACTAATAAATGATGTCAAATATACTCTTCATCAGCACTTCAAAATGAAAGATCTTGGAAAGCTTAGATATTTTTTGGGAATAGAGGTGATGCAGTCAAAGGGAGGTGTGTTACTAAACCAAAGGAAGTATGCATTACAACTTATTGCAGATGCTGGTCTTAGTGGTGCTAAGCCAATCAGTACCCCTGTTGAATTCAATCATAATTTTACTAGTTTGGCTTTTGATCAACATGTAGGAAATGATTCTGATCCAGAATTAGAATTGGATGATGTCACAACATATCAACAATTAATTGGCAGACTACTTTATCTAACTACCACCAGACCAGATTTATGTTTTGGAGTCCAAGTCCTAAGCCAGTTTATGCAACATCCAAAGAAGTCACATTGGGAGGCAGCCCTTAGGATTGTAAGGTACATCAAGAAGTCACCTGGACTTGGTATCTATTTGAAGAAAGGTGGTACTATCACAGAACTGACAGGATATTGTGATTCAGATTGGGCTTCATGTCCCAACACCAGGAAATCAGTGACAGGATACATAGTCAAATTAGGAGATTCCTTGATTTCATGGAAATCCAAGAAACAACAAACAGTAAGTCGAAGTTCATGTGAAGCAGAATATAGGAGTATGGCTGGAATAGTCTCAGAATTGATCTGGATTGCAGGATTATTGAAGGAGCTGGATGTAAATGCTTTGACTCCTATTAAAGTCTACTCAGACAGCAAAGCAGCAATTCAGATTGCCTTGAATCCAATTTTCTATGAACGAACGAAGCACATTGAAATAGATTGTCACTTCATCAGAGACAAAGTGAAATCCGAATTTATAGACCCACAATACTTGTGTTCTTCTATGTAGTTGGCTGATATATTGACAAAAGGACTTGGGACAGCACAACATGAAATCCTCCTATCCAAGCTTGGTGTGTTAGATGTATTCAAACCACCAGCTTGAGGGGGAGTATTGAGTTAGAAGATCAGTTAGTTGGAAGTTTGTTGAAGGTAGTTAGGAGTTTGTTAGAATAGTCACATGGATGTAGTGTGAGGGTCAATCAGTTACAACAGAATTAGTTAAAATGGATCTGTCAAGTGTATAAAAGGAGGTGTACAGAACTCATTGAGCAATTAAGAAGAAAAATGTAATACTCCTTCAATGGAGCTAAAAATGTAGCTACAAAGTTTCAGATTCAGTTTATCTCTTCTCTTCTTCTTCCTTTCTGTTTCTTCTTATCATTTTCTGTTTCTTATCTGTTAGACACCATAGGAAATCAGAAATTTCACATTAACATAGGAGCATGCATAAATTCAGATAATTTGTTGATAGTAAGGCTTAAATTTGGTCTGGAAAATGACAAACGCTACAGCTTACGAATTACTTCATGATACGAGCCAGGTGACATCTACCCAAGGTGTTGGATACTTTAGGGATAGCAAACCATGGATGTGTAAGCAGGTTTCCATGGAGACATATTATAGGCAACTGGAAAATCAGAAATATACTTGACTTGAGAAAGAATGATTACGTGTGTTGTTGGAAGGACCTAAATACCCAACAAGGAGTGTAGTTGTCCAAGATCTTTGGGAGAGAATTAAACTGAACGAAGTTGAATAGCTTGTGTAATAACATTAGAGAAGTCACAACCGGTGATAATAAATATCATCAACATATATATGAATATAAAAGCAATGCTTCATTGTAATGACGAATAAAGTGATCACATTCAGCAAATGTAAGTTCATTGTGTTAAACTGCAAGTGATAAAATTAGTCTTAACAATAATAGGTTTTACCACTAGACTGAAGGCAGAGTGAATCAGGGTGACAAAATGAGTAAGTTATTTGGGTATCTATCTATATTTATCCATTTTAAATGAGTTGGATACCCAATTCATTTAAGATGGATAAAAAATAGGTAAAACTCATATTTACTATTTAAAAATAAGTAATTTAATGGGTAATATGGATAAAAAGACTCATTCATAATGTAAATTAATTTTTTATTGGAAGAAGTTGGGGTGGATGAGGGTAAATAATTTTTTTTGAATTTTCTAAAAATTAAATTAACTTTTTATTTGAAGGAGAAAAAATTAAATTTTTTAAACATTTGAGGGTATGGGTGTGCATTAGTCGGTTCGATTCGATTTTATACATTATTGGTTTGATTATCGATTTTCAGTTTTTTAATATGCTAAACAATAACAATCCAATAAAATAATTTTTATCGATTTTCGAATGGTTTGGTTTTCGATTTATCCGATAAGAATGATAATGAGAATTTGCATTAACAACAGCAAATGGAGTACGAAAGAGTAAAGGCTAAAGACTAAATACTAAAGTGGGTAATTAATCACTTATATACGGTAAAGATTAAAATAGGTAAAGTACTGCTATAATGTCCTGTTACTATTACATTACTAATATTTTATATTTACGAAGGGATAAAATAGTAAATTATTATAATCGGATGACCTAACCCAATAGTGAAAATCGATATCGAATCAATAACCCAATAATATTTCTTTTCAAAACCATTAAAAATACAATAACCTAATAACCCAATAATAATAAACCAATAACATTTTTATCGATTCAGTTTATCCGTCGGTTCAATTTTTGCACACCTCTATTTGGGTGATGGGGGTGGGATTGTAAAAAAAAATTATATATTCTTTTTTAAAAAATTACATTTTTTTGGGTAGGGTGAGGAGTGAGGAGACGCTCAGGCAGTTGGAGGTGGGAGTTAGAGGTTAAAAAATTTAAGAATATTTTTTTTACTTTGTTTAGGGGTCCGGGGGGTGGGGGGTGGGGGGCTAAGGAGCTTGAATGAGGAGTAAAAAATTTAATATATTTTTTTAAAAAATTGAATTTTCTTTTATATTTTATTTTGTGTAGGGGGTCCTCAAGGAGGAGTGGAGGGGGGAAGGGGTGGAGGGGTAAGGGGTGAGGAATGACTAAAAGAATTTGTTTTTGAAACTTTTAACATGCTCCCTACTGTAATATGAGTATCCGTATTTACCTATATTATCCATTCGGTAACTCATTTTTACTCATTTAAAATATGAGTCAAGTTAAGTATTTTATCCATTTTTACTTAGCTAATATTTGACTGACTCATAACCGACTCGACTAACTCGTTTGCACTCCTAAGAGTGGTAACCCCACACCTAGAGTAGTTTTGGTAAAATCTTTTGCAACGAACTGAGCTTTATACATGTCTACACACAAGTGCTATTTGGTTTTGAACAATAAATGAAGTCAACCATATTTTGAGAAGAGGACGGTGGTATGAGCTCTCACATTAAATCATTTAGTAATTCCTCCAAATCAAGTTTCATGATTTCTCTCCAATGTGAACTGTTTTGGGATTGATTATAGATGGTGGAAAGTTATTCTAAGATAATCAAAAACTTTTTTGGGTGTGCTGGTGTTATTCTAGGAATGAGTTATAGGCCGATTAGCATATGACAGTTTGTTGTATGCTATGGTAATTGGTAATATTAGATGATGTATTGAGATTGAAATATGGATTAGGTTTGATTGAGATATAAGCTATGTACGTATTGAGTTATTTCTACTTGCTTATTTTAGAATTGATACTGAACTAAGGATTTTATTATAGGTGGAGTAGGAGTAAAACAAACTAGATCAACTAGTTATTTCATAGAGGAGTTTGAGACAGTGGAGGGAGATGGCAAAGTCGTGATATATATATTTGGAGATGGACGTCGTAACACGCTGGAAATTAAGGTTACATTTGAATTGGTAGTTAGACTCGAAGCATGATAAATTTTGCATTTTAAAGTGTGAAAAATTGATATTTAAGCATGTAGTAAGTCTAAAAACTAAGAATATTAGAATTCAAAAGAATCAAAGAAACCAAACATGAAAGACTTGTGCTAAGATACGACCAACGTGCAAAGCACATAATCGACGTGTTTAGTTTCATGTAAGGTCCTAAGCCTAAAAACTTCGTTATTTTTAATCTACAATGTCGAGATGCAAAATAATATACGGACATCATATTAGCCATATCATCTGTATATATGTCATCCTAGTCCAAAATAGGTGAAAGCTAGGTCTTTGAAGTTGACATGTGAAAGCCACATGCAAGACGCCTGTTTGTCATGCGGAGTGCATGTCAAATACATTTGAAAGTACTAAAGGTTGAAAGAAATTCAGATCTCTAAAGTATGAGAGTCACATACTCGTATGTCAGATGTAGGTGAAAGTTTAGAGAGTTTGAATTTTGGGTTCTCAAGTGTTGACATACAGAGTTAACATACAGATTGCATGTGGTGGCCATATGTCGTGTGACAATGTTGGAATCTATAATACGAGTTGTTTTTCGATTTTCCATTCCATTTTATTTTGGCCAGTTTATTAAGAGAGAAAGAACCTAGGGATTCCTCAATTAATGAAAGGTGATTTCTTACTCTATTCCTTAGCCGAGTACATCAAATTAACACAGATTAATCCTAAAGTAGCACTCTATGTCACGATCCAAGTTAGACCTTAGGTGTGATACAATGATTGGGATTCCCAAAGAAACTCCAACCAAGCCTCTTAGCATATCAAGTATACATAGGGTAAGTAAAACAACAATAGAAAGCAAAGTGATAGGTAAGTCTCAAAATAAAGTCTAAGGATAAAGAAAAGTTTAGGTTTGAATAAATGGACTTACACATTTTATTTGTCTATATATGACTCTACTAACTAACTTAGGCGGGAGCATAGAACAAGTTCCTAGCTCACCCTCAATATAAAGAAAAAAAATTGTCTCAAGTAGTAACATACCCCAACATAGTCATGAACATAAACTTGATGGTTTGTACCGGAAAAAATATGACTTACCAATCAAGTGAGTCAACCTTCTATCTAACTATGGGAGTGTGTAGGGTGATCCCAAACCCTACATTGTAAGAAAATGTAGATAAAAAGTATGAATTAGTGTTTTGAATTTACTATGTATGTGAGCAATGCAATGCATGACATAAAGACAATGATGTAATGATCAATGTTAGGACACATGATAAGGTAATCATTTGAAAGGCATGAATACATCATACAAAAGGCCAACATCATTTGAAAATCATAGTGCAATCGTAGGGGACTCGTAGAATGCATGGATAATCATAAGTTATAATAAGGAATCATAAAAGTTTATAAAGTTCATAAGTCATAGCAAGAATGTTGTCATAGTGAGGGCCACAAACCATAAATGACAATCATAAACCATAGTGAGAGTCATAAATCATAGTAAGAGAGACCATAACCAACATATAACTATGTGAACTATAACATGGAGTATGGTGTATTGTCCCACCAAAAAGGGTCCAATATGCTTTGCCAGGGCATAAAAGCATACACTAAATGGGTTCATTAGTATTGGTTGTTGAGTCCATAATTTGGACTTACATTGAACATAAAATGCCTTAGATATTATGTTAATGTGTAACTTTACCTTAAAATTGATTTAAATGTTTGTTTGATGCTAGGAATGAGGAACAACGTGCAAAAAGGGACAAATGGTGGCAAAACAAGTCAAAAGGAGCAAAAAAGCATATTAGGCGGTCAAAAGGGTCATCGATGAATCACTTCGGTGGTACACCGAATGGGCAATTTGGTCGCCCAAAATGACATAACTCAACCCCTTAATAAATGTGGCAAAAACGTGATGAAGTGACAATTCGATGGATCACCGAGTGTGCATCAACGGTCAAAATGACCATCACTGAAGTTTATAGAATCTGGCAAGACAAAGTTCAAAAATCATGGTTCAACTCGGCAACGATATGGGAATTTAGTGGATCCCTAAATGAAGTTGGCAATCTAAAAGACCATCGCCAAAGTTTACAGTACCCAGGTGTCACAACCCGCACCTAGGGCTTAGCTGTGACACGACGAATGTGATACCTGGGGAATCCCATCCAAGCCTCGTGTTTATATGATAAGCATTCATAGGGTAAAATAAGAATACACAAGAGAGTAATCAAGCGGAAGTACATAAAATGTGAGAGTTTCATAGTTCCCAAAAGGGAATATACATCAATCTATTAAGTTCAAATCATGCCTCTACTTTATAGATCTTTGCGGGGACTAGCACATAGTTCACTAGCTCACCCTCAAGATATACATCAAAAGTAAATGATAAAGTCTCAACATAAAGGAAAAACATCATAAGGGCTCATTCTCGAAGCATGAGAACTCACAAACATATCTTCAAACTCGGAGTCCGAATGCTAGCCACGAAATAAAATAGCCTGCTTGTTGCCTGTCCCTATATGGTTAGATCTTGTAGGAAAAGAAGTATGTGTTAACACATAGAATGTACTAAGTATGTACGCCATGAATCAAAGGACATCACAATACTATCAATATGCATAATCATAATCAATATGATAAGGTCGAAATATGTATGAGCATACAATTTAAAAATCATGAGAAGAAGCATCATAAATCCATCCATAACCTTAACATACATATGTGAGAATAGGACCATAATCGAAATATAAGACCATGAGGACTGTTACACAAAATCTTGATGTTGCCTCTACACCGAGTGAATGAGTAGCCTACATTGCCAAGGTAGACTATAGATTACCTTACGAGATCCTTCCTATTTCGGCAAATACTTTAACATGAAACCTTACAGGAGCCTTCCCATTTTGACATATGCTTTGCTTATGTGGATCCACTAACATAATACCATATAGACACATAATCATCATCCGTATGGTGGTACGTAGTTTTGAGAGAGGTAGACTATACATTAAGGATCCCTTCGGTCGAGTCCCCACCCTCAATCTCATTTGGTGCTATGTCATATCCCACAGAATACATAACTCATGCGTGCACGCGCACACACACACACACACATATATAGTTTTCAACATAGTGCATTCTTCATTAAAATCATGCTTTCATAGCGTTCAAAATAATCATCATAGTCTTTCATTAAACATCAAGTCATATGAATAGTCCATCTATTTTGCTTTCATCATAGTGTGGGTAGACATTCCTACCTTAAAATCATGTCCTAACATTTGGTCTTTCATCACACTCTTTATCATAGCATCATCATAGCTTTCATAATGTCATCATTATCATAATATCATCATCATCATCATCATAATTTAAAACATGCTTTTCATACTTGAGATCATAGGCATAACATAGCTTTATCATCGGAGATTAGGACTAAGTGTGAGAACATGGACATTTGAGTCAAAAGCATGCAATTGAGTAGGATCCATAGAAAAACATGCAATTAAAATCAAATTAGATTATTAACTGTCAAGACCGGGACCTAGGGTTTAGGAGTGACATGGTGAATGAGAACCCGAGAGTCCCCAAACAAGCCTCATAATATCCATATTCACATCATCGGTTTGAAAGCGTATATGAATAATAAACACATACTTTTAAGGGACGGGAAAGTAGGACTTATGCTATGGGATGTCATAGGGAAATGGATTAACATGGATCCACATAACACATAGCACATAAAGACTAAGGAACAGGTAAGTATGACTTACTATAAGGGGGAAATTCGGGACTTAGGATCTTTTGCATCATAACATAAAAGCACATCATAATACTCATAGCCAATCCACATAACGATATCCAATAGATAGTCATATTCATAAACATAATCTTTGAATACAACACTTAGCATATACACGTAAAAGAGTCTACAAGATGTCTAATAATGCCTTTAGTCATAAGATAGGTGTAAGGACCTAGATTCTTTCGAGTGGCATTACCGCATCTCTTGGTACTGTCCCAAGAAAACTACCACGAATCACTCCACGAAAAGCCCCACATGGGCCATGTGAAGCCACACGGTCCATGTGAAGCCACACGGTCCATGTGGACTCTCGTGGAGGGACACTTGGTCGAGTTCACGACAGGGGCAATCTGAGACGGAGGAGATTTTAGGCCAAGAGAGGGCACACGGCCACTCACACGGTCCGTGTGATGTGTCACGGGTCGTGTAGCCCTCCGTGTAACTCACAACGCAAAATTTTTCTAAGTATGAAAGTACCATCTCGTAACTTTGTCGTGTGAAAATTATTTCAAGTGCAATCACACGGTCCATATCACGGCTCATGTGGAGTCACACGGACCGTGTAGTCGTCCCTGTGGTACCATTTAGCCTCGAATAAATTCCTAGTGTTGGCTGCAAAATTTTCTAAGTGATGGTTCACAGTCACTGTTCACGGTCCATGTGGTGACTCACCGGACCGTGTAGACGACCGTAGGGATCTGACGGTTCCAATTTTTGCTTATTTTATTAATGGCATTTATGTAATTTTGATTTATTTTAATTATGAATTATGACCTGTTACCTATCCTAAACCCCTAATTCAGCTGATATCCCTCCCCTCTTAATTCATTCTCCTAAAACCTTCTACCCCTAATAAAATCACCCTCCCGATTCCTCTGTACTCTCCCCTCTCAAGATTCAAGGCTAGGGTTAGTTGGAGTTCAATTCAATCTAATCTATTCCCCAAATTCTACTCCTCAATCAAGGTATGTGGGATTGATTCTTGGTCCCTTTCAACCAAGAAGACCCAAAAATCTTTTCAATTAATTTTATGAATTTTAGTTTATTTTAAATGTGAGTTTTCATTATTTCATTTTATTAAATCCAATTGATGTATGGGTTGTATTTTACCTACAATTTCAATTCACTTTGATCACTATTATGATGATTCACATTGAGTTATGAAGTTATGAACATGCATGTCCCCTTTAAAGTTAATTTATGCATGGGTGATCTATATTACGATTTACATGTGGATTTAATTATGGATTTCCCTCAATTTCATTTTTATATGGCTGATTCTAACTTGAATCTATGTTACCCATACTATTCTCACATCATGCATTGCCTTTGCATTCATAAACATTGATTTATATGGGAATTATGAAGTGGGTTAAACCCAATTACGTCTTATGAAATGATTTTGGTAAAGAATTTTTTATGACAAGCATGTGATCACATACATGTCTTATGATTATGGCTCTTTGAGCATCTCAGGTGCTTGCACCATTTTGTATATGTGCATGAGCTATTCCTTGCATGAGCATCATGATTATGATTTATGATTTGGCATTTGAGCCTAAATGTGCATTGAACAGTTTTGTAATGATTATTTATCTCTTGAAAGCACGTATATGTATAAGTATTCATGTGGGATGTTGTTGACTTAGCACCGATAGATTGGAGGCGTTAGGGCTATCCCCAAGGTCCCTCTCCCTTTTCTTGAACTATGTGCCAATATAGGAACGTTAGCCATTACTTAAATGACCGGATCGTAAGGAATGGTTATTCGTTTATGATTATGATATGATATGTATGATTATGGAAAATCATTCTGAAATGATGAGTCCCGTAAGGAAGGTGACTTTCCACCGAAATGGTGTGTTCCGTAAGGTGTGATATAGATTACCTTTGGCAAGTAATCTTCTCCTACCGATGGGAGCTCTTTATCAGACTAATTCATGTAATAGCTCGCATGAGTTTGATTTGTCAGTTATAGTCCATCCCCACTATATATGAGCATCGTTGCATTTCACGTATCATAAATTTCATGGCGTCTTGTATATTTGTTCCTTGGATATTTGATTTATTCTATATTATATGACCTTATCATCTAACATTGAAATGCAGGTTTGGTAAGTCATATGCATTGCATGCCCACATACTTAGTACATTTAAATGTACTAACACATACTCTATGCCTATATGAGTTTACCATGTAGGGGCCAAGCACTTTGATTACCAACCGTTTGACGAATAGTCTGATCCAGAAGTATACTGTGGTGAGTCCCATCTTCCAAGGACGAGCCAACTGCCTTTCCTTTATGTTATTTCAGAATGTTCTTCCTTATTTGAGGCCGGAACTTGTCCCGGCCCCCGTTCCGTTTTGACTAGAGGCATTTGTTGGACATCATGTAGACTCCTTAAAGTCTTATGCTATGCGAAATATTTGGTTTATGTGTCCCTATGAATTAATTTATGAAAATCTCGTATTTTGATTATATGTTTTTGGGTGGTAGTGGGAAAAGTCCCAAGCTCTCGTTATGCTCCATAGGGTGAGACCTATTCCCCCCGTCCCTTAGAACTATGTGTTACTATTTGAATGTTTTTCTTGAACCGATGATGTGGATATAGATACTTGAGGTTTGTTTGTGGACTCTCGGGTTGTCATTCACCGTGTCACATCAAGGCCCTAGCCCCGAGTCATGACAATAGGTTGGAGGCCACGACATGATCCAGGCTCACCTCAAAGTAAATAACATTAAAAAAGCACCATAGGTAGAGGAATGGTGGTTGGTCCTTAAAAGATAGGACTTACCAAAACAAGCAATCTCAAAATCCAAGCTAATCGTCGTACGATGGATAAAGGTATCCTCGATCCCTACATGATAAGATTATGTAGGAAAATATTATGCATTAGTATGTTTGAATGTACAAAGTATGCGGTCATGTAATGCACAAGACTTATCAAACCTGCATTATATGTTAGATGACAAGAGCGCATAATATAGAAAGAGATATATAGAAAGAGATGTAGTATACAATATGCCATGAAACTAATGATGCATGAAATGCTATAATGCTCATATATAGTGGGGATGGACTATAGCCGACAAATCAAACTCATTCGAGCTATTACATAAATTAGTTCGATAAAGAGCTCCCATCGGTAAGAGAAGATTACTAGCCAAGGGTAATCTAAATAACACCTTATGACCCAGTCATTTTGGTAGATGGACACCTTCCTTACGACCCAGTCATTTTAGAAGGATTTCCAATATCATATCATATCAATGTGTAACCATTTCTTATTACCCAATCATTTCGGTAATGGCTACTGTAAACCTATGTTGGAACATAGCTCAAGGAAAGGGAGAGGACCCTTGGGGATAGGCCTGACGCCCCCAATCCATCTGTGCTAAGTCAAAACATCCCACGAGAATACTTATACATATACATGCTTTCTAAAGAGGCAATAGTTATTTCGAATCATTTTAATGCACATTTAGGGTCGAAAGCCAAAAAGTTTTCATAATCATATATACTTGGGCTAAAAGGCCAAATCACAATTCCATCCATATCTTTTATGCATAATAATAGCTCATGCACTTAACAATATGATGCAAGCACCCTATATGATCAAAGAGCCAATAACAATAGACATTTATGTGATCAAATTCTTGTCATAATCAACATCTTATCAAAATCATATACATAAACATAATTGGGCTTAACCCACTTCATAATTTTCATAAAATCCAATGCTCATCAATGCATGTGCGATGAATGATGTGAGAATAGCATGGAAAATACAGATTCAATCTGAAATCAATAATATAATATGAAATTTAATTAAATACATAAGTAAAATCACATTCAAATTACAATTTAGATTACCTATGCTCAAATCAAACTATAAAGGGATAATGCATATACAAATCTTTATAATACTAATGTAGTTCAAAATATAAGGGTTTAAATCAAGTTAAAATCAACAATAAAGCATAGCCCATACTTCAATTGAATTTAATAAATAATAATATTCAAAAACCATATTTAAAGTAAGCTAAAATTCATGAAAGTTCAAGTAAAAAAGTTTGGGTCTTCTTGATTGAAAAGGACCAAGAATCAATCCTACATACGTTATCTAATGGAGGAGATTCAAGAAGAAATTTGATGACGAGAAGAGTTTTCCCTTGATTCCCAAGCTTAGTCTTCACAAGAGCCTTTGAGAGAGTTCTTAAGGAGAGTTCAATATAATTCTAAGTGTAGGAATGAATCTGAATGAGAGAAATAAAGTGTAGGTCATTTAAATGTCTTTAGAAAGCATTGAAAGTCACAAAAGACCCTTAGGAGAAACCATAATTATGAAAATGTCATTAATGAAACAAGTAGAAAAATTGAAGTCAGGGGTCTCAGGGAGGGGTATACGGCTTGTGATGGAATATATAGACCGTATACTTGCTCCATGATCTAAAACTTAGACGAATTAAGGTCCGAGATGGTAATTTCATACATAGAAATTTTCAACGTAGGCCTCTATACAGTTGGTCTCACGGTCCATACCAAGGCATATAGACCATATACTCATCTGTACCACTCCACTTAGAAAAATCCTTCACGACAATGTTCCGAGACAGTGATCCAATACTAAGAAAATTTTCACTCTGGAACCTATACAAAAGGGACCTCACAGACTGTGAAGGGTCATATGGTCCGTGAGATGGTTCGTGTGACATGCCTTGGCTTCAAAACTATGGAATTTCAAGGCCAAGGCTACTACATGGTCCATCATACGGTCCGTGAAGCCTCGCATGGCCTGTGTGGGGTCCAAATGTGGTATGTCTTAGTCCCAAACTCCATGTTAAAGCCCACATACCTCACACAAGGCCAAGGGCCACTTCAAGGAGTCTCCACATGGTCCGTATAACCTCACACGGACCGTGAAGGCTTCCATGAAGCATCACCTTGGTCCAAAACTTTTCGGAACCAAAATTCCAAGCTCCATTAAGGTCGTACTAAGTCTGGGTCCTTACATCATCTCCCCCTTAGGAACATTCATCCTCGAATGTGCTAGAACAAGGCTTGAAAGGCTTGAGTTAGAACATGAAACATTCAAACACAAGATACAATGCACATTTCATCACTTGAAAAAAAATCACAAAGTCATTAAAACTCATTTCAAAACGTATTCGAATCATTCAAAACATCATAAAAATCATTTTGGTGCACATGTATACATGTCATGCCATGAAACTCAAGAGTGAAAGAATTAGACTATACGGAGAAGGAAGAACCTAATACATTAGGCTTGAGTAGATTGGAAAAGATGAGGATATCATTTTATCATGTCATACTTCACCTCCTATGCAACACTCTCCACATGTTGATTTCTCCAAAGTACCTTAACCGAAGCTACATCCTTGTTACGAAGCCGCTACACTTGCCTATCCAAAATCTCAACCGGAACTTCCTCATAAGACAAGTTCTCCTCTACCTCAACACCTTCCAAAAAAACAATAGTACTAGGATCACCAATCAACTTCCTCAACATAGACACATGGAAAATGGGGTGGATAAAACTCAAATCTGGAGGCAATTCCAACCTTATAAGCCACATTCCCAATCCACTCAATGATCTCATAAGGAGCTACATATTGGGGACTCAACTTTCCTTCTAACCAAAATGCATCACTTCATAAGTGAGACCTTCACATACACATCCCCAATATGAAACTCAAGATCCCTCTTCCTAACATCCGAATAGGACTTTTGGTGACTTTGGGATGTCTTCAACCTCTCCTTAATCAACTCCACCTTCTCCATAGCCTCTAACACCAAATTTGAGCCAATCAAATCCATCTCTCCCAACTCAAACCACCCTAACAGAGATCTATATCTCCTTTCATATAAAGCCTCAAACAGTGTCATACTAATGCTAGCATGAAAGCTATTATTATAAGCAAACTTGATGAGTGGAAGATGGTCATCCCAATTACCCTTGAATTCCAACACACAAGCCCTCAATATGTTCTCTAAAGTTTGAATTGCCCTCTCAGCTTGTCCATCTGTTTGAGGATGAAAAGTAGTACTCAATTTCACCTTAGTATCGAGTCCTCTTTGAAATAACTTCCAAAAGTGTGAAGTAAATTAGGTGCCACAATATGATATGATGGACCTAGGCACACCATGCAACCTCACAAACTCTTGGATATATAACCTTGCATAATCTTTGGCACTAAAGGTATCTTAATCGGTAGGAAATGAGCCGACTTAGTCATCCGGTCAAAAATAACCCAAATTGAGTCAAATTGCCTTCGGGTCTGAGGCAAACCAACCACAAAATCCATGTTAAGAATTTCAATATCTTGAGTCAAAGCACCGGGCCTTTGGTGCTCTGCCTTCACAATTAGGGAATTCAGATACAAACTTCGCTAGATCCTTTTTCATACCATGCCACTAATACTCTACCCTAAAATCCCGATACATCCTAGTAGATCTCGGGTAAATAGAATAATGAGAGTTATGGGCTTCACTCATTGTCACCCTCTTAAGATCATCCACATCTGGAATAGATAACTGATCTTGATACTGAAGCACACCATCTACCTTTGGGAGAAGACCTCTATCTTCTTTTTCGCAACCAAATTCTTCAACTCAACCAATGACGTATCTAGATCTTGCTTAGTCTTAACATCGACAATCACAGAAGATTCGACCCCATTCTGAACATGAACACCACCATCATTAGAGTCGACCAACCTAACACCAAATCTAGCCAAACGGTGAATATCTTTTGCCAAATCTTTTTTCCTTTCATCAACACACTTCCCATGGATAGCCTACTAAGAGCATCGACCATAATATTTACCTTTCTGGGATGATATTGCACACTCATGTCATAGTCCTTAAGGAGTTCCGACCACCACCCTTTCCTCAAGTTAAGATACCTTTGAGTGGACACATATTGCAAACTCTTGTGATCAGTGAAAACATCAACATGCTCCCCATATCAATAGTGTCTCCAAATCTTCAAAGCAAACATTATCGCTGCTAACTCAAGATCATGAGTCGGGTAATTACACTAATGCACCTTCAATTGCCTTGATACATAAGCTATCACCTTACCATGTTGCATAAGTACACAACCCAACCCAATCCAAGAAGCATCACAATACACTACAAACCCATCTAAGCCATCTAGTAAAGTCAAAACAAGAGCCAATGTAAGCAGATCTTTCAAAGTATGAAAATTCTTCTCACACTCATCCGACCATACAAACTGCATTCTTTTGAGTCAACTTGGTCAATTGAGATGCGATAGATTAGAAACCTTCAAAAAACCTTCTATAATGACCAGCCAACCCAAGAAAAGTTTGAATATCTGAAGGAGTCAATGGTCTAGGCCAGTTCTTCATGGCCTATGTCTTCTTCGGGTCAACCTTAATACCATCACCAGACACCACATGACCAAGAAAAGCCACCTCACCCAACCAAAACTCACATTTGCTAAACTTAGCATACAACTTCTTCTCCCTCAGAGTCTGAAGAACCAACCTCAAATAATCCATGTGCTCCCGCTCACTTCGAAAATAAATAAGGATATCATCGATGAAGACAACCATAAAACTATCAAGAAATGGCTTGAACATCCTATTCATAAGATCCATAAACACGGTTGGACCATTAATCAACCCAAACAACATCACCACAAATTCAAAATGTCCATACCTAATTCGAAAAGCTATCTTGGGAATATCACACTCCGTAACCTTCAACTGATGATAACTTGAATGGAGGTCAATCTTTGAGAAATGGGTAGCCCCTTGAAGTTGATCAAACAATCGTCGATCCTTGGCAATAGATACTCATTCTTGATAGTTACCTTATTCAACTACCTATAATCAATACACATCCGAAGAGACCCATATTTATTTCTTAGAAATAACACTAGAGCACCCCATGGAGATATACTTGGCCTAATAAAGCCTTTCTCCAACAAGTCCTTTAACTGATCCTTCAATTCTTCAACTCAGCTAATGACATACGATAAGGAGGAATAAAGATAGGTTGAGTATCTGGGAGAAGCTCTAAGCCAAAGTCTACTTCCTTTTTAGGAGGAATACTGGGAAAGTCTTTGGACAACATATTCGAAACTCATTTACCACCGGAACTGATTTAAGAGTAGGTGACTCACGCTCCATGTCCTTGACCCTCACAATATGATAGATGCACCCCTTCGAAATCATCTTTGGGGCCTTAAAATAGGGAACAACCCAACCTTTAATAGCGGAGTCACTTTCCTTCCATTCAAGAATGGGCTCATCTGGAAGTTGGAACTTGACTTTCTGTATTCTACAAACTGTGGAGGCATATGAAATATGCAACCAATCCATCTTGAGAATCACATCGAAATCAAAGATCTCAAGTTCCACAAGATCACAACAGAAGACTTTATGCAAAACAGAGATAGGACGACCCCGATAAATACTATGAGCAACCACAGATTCACCCATGGGAGTATAGACTGAAAAAGGCTCCCTCAAGATTTCAATTATTAAACAAAACTTAATAGCCATTAGAGGAGTCACAAAAGTTAAATTTGCACCTGGATCAAGCAAAGCATAAGAATCAAAATTTAAGACTTTTAACATACCAGTCACAATATCCGGAGGCTCCTCAACCTCCTGGTGAGCATGCAAAGCATAGAACATGTTGTTTCTTGGCACAACACCTTGTGGAGCTCTTTTCTGGACTTGACCACCTTGAGCCACCTAACCTTGATCTTTCTGAGCATTCTTAGGTCAATCAGCAACCTTGTTGATCCTATCACCACACCTATAGCATGCACCCAACTCCTTCTAACAAGCACCCAAGTGATTCTTCCCATACTTGCCACATTGGGAAAACAATGGTCCACCAACAACTGGTGCCTTGGGAGGAGGCACCCTAGCATTAGCAACCAGAGCATTAGAACCTTGTCCTTGTTGGAAGCAACCATAACCATCACCCTTGGAGTTGGAGAACCCACCATCATAACGGGTCCTCTTAGGATCATGCACCCTCTTCTCCTTGAGCTTTTCTCCTTCAATCTGTTTAGTATATACCATGAGCCTAGAGATGTCCATATCCCGAATGAGCATAGCTGTATGACATTCTTTCACTGCTAAGTCAAAGATCCCAGAAATGAACTTGTGCATTCTTGCACGGGGATCAACCACAAGCATTGAAGCATACTTGGAGAACTTTATGAACTTGAGGGCATAGTCCCTCACATTCATTCCACCCTATTTGAGGTTGATTAACTCTGTCATCTTGGATTTCCTAAGCCCAAGTAGGAAGAAATGTTCCAGAGATGCAAACTTGAACTCCTCCCAATAAACATCATTACCAAAAACCCTCTCCATCAACCATTGAGTGTACCACACTTGAGGCACATCTTTCAACTGATAAGCATCCAACTTAGCTTTTTCTTCAGAAATTACTCCCATAATAGTCAACACCTTAGTGAGCTCATCAATGAACTCTTAAGCATCCTCATCAACCTTTGACCCATAGAACTCTAGAGGATTCATCCGGGTAAATTCTCTCACCCTTAAAGCCAGATTGGGCTCCGAGGAAGATTACCACCTAGGCAAGCATAGAAAAAGCCGTAAGGAATTCACCATTAGAGATAGGCTCTTCTGTAGGCCCTTCGGAAGCTTGGTCCTCACAAGCTGCGACTAGTCTTTGTAGAGGAGCTCTTCGTTGAGGCATTTTTGTTATGTAGCAAGGATACCATTAGGATAAGGAAACCAAACATATGATCCAAAGCATGACATAAGACATAAAGAAGTGAGACAATTCCTAGAACATCATCATAGCCTCCCACTCATTGGTATGTTCACACCCATGAATAGGATTCTACTCGACGCGGCATGTTGATTCCAAGGATCATTTACAAACCTAGTGCTTTGATACCAATCTTGTCATAACCGGGATCTAGGGTCTAGGAGTGACATGACAAATGGGAACCCGAGAGTCCCTAAACAAGCCTCATAGTATTCATATTCATATCATCGGTTCGAAAGCATATATGAATAGTAAACATATAGTTCTAAGGGACGGGAAAGTAGGACTCACACTATGGGGTTGTCATAGGAAATGGGATTAACATGGATCCACATAACACGTAGGACATAAGAATTAAGGGGCGGGTGGTAAGTATGACTCACTCTATGGGGGCAATCCAGGATTTAGGATCTTTCACATCATAACATAAAAGCACATCATAATTCTCATAGCCAATCCACATAATGATATCCAATAGATAGTCATATTCAATAACATAATCTACGAATACAAGTCTACAAGATGTACAATAATGCCTCTATTCATAAGATAGGACGGGGGTCAAGACATATCCTGGGGTCACCCTCAAAGTAAATAACATAAACAAAAGCACTATAGGTAGAGAAATGGTGGTTGGTCCTTGGAAAATAGGACTCACCACAACAAGCAGTCTCAAAATACAAGCTAACCGTCGTACGGTAGATGAAGGTAGTCCTAGGTCCCTACATGGTTAGATCATACAAGTAAAAGTATGCGTTAGTACATTTGAATGTACTAAGTATGCGGGAATGCAATGCACATAACTTATCAAACCTGCATTCAATGTTAGATGACAATGGCACATAATATAGAAAAAGATATATAACAAGCGATATAGTATACAATATGCCATAAAACTAATGATACATGAAATGTTGTAATGCTCATATGTAGCGGGGATGGACTATAACCGACAAATCAAACTCATGCGATCTATGACATGAATTAGTCCGATGAAGATCCCCCATCTGTAGGAGAAGATTACTTGCCAAGGGTAATCTACATCACACCATACGAGCTAGTCATTTCGGTAGATGGGCACCTTCTTTACGACCCAGTCATTTCAAAAGAATTTCCAATTTCATATCATATCATATAAATATGTAACCATTCCTTATGACCCGGTCATTTCGATAATGGCTACCATATACCTATGCTGGCACATAGTTTAAGGAAAGGGAGAGGACCCTTGGGGATAGCCCTGATGCCCCCAATCCATCGGTACTAAGTCAAAACATCCCACGAGAATACTTATACATATACATTCTTTCAAGAGAGGCAATAGTCATTTCCAATCCTTTCAATGCACATTTAGGCTCAAAAGCCAAACAATCTTCATGATCATTCATACTTGGGCAAAAAAGCCAAATCACAAGTCAATCCATACTTTTCATGCATAGGAATAAACCATGCACTTAACAATATGATGCAATCACTCGATATGATCAAAGAGCCAATAAAGATAGATATTTATATGATCACATTCTTGTCATAACCAATATTTTATCAAAATCACATATATAAACATAATTGGGCTTAACCACTTCATAATTTTCATAAAATCCAATGCTCCCATGAATGCATGTGCCATGAATGCAAGTGCCATGAATGATGTGAGAATAGCATGGAAAATATAGATTCAATCTAAAATCAACAATATAATATGAATTTAATTAAATCCATAAGTAAAACCATATTCAAATTACAATTTAGATTACCCATGCTCAAATCAAACTTTGAAGGTACAATGCATATACAGATCTTCATAATACTAATGTAGTTCAACATATAAGGGCTTAAATCAAGTTAATATCAACAATAAATCATAGCCCATACTTCAATTGAATTTAATAAATAGTAATATTCAAAATCCATATTTAAAGTAAGCTAAAATTCATGAAAATTCAAGTAAAGGAGTTTAGGTCTTCTTAGTTGAAAAGGATCAAGAATCAACCCACATAACTTAGCTAATAGAGGAGATTCAAGAAGAAATTTAAAGAAGAAAAGAGTTTTCCCTTGATTTCCTAGCTTAGTCTTCACAAGAGCCTTTGAGAGAGTTCTTAAGGATACCTCTATATAATTCTAAGTGTAGGAATGAATTTGAATAAGCAAAATAAATTGCAGGTCATTTGAATGTCTTTAGATAGCATAGAAAGTCACAAAGGACCCTTAGAAGAAACTATAATTATGAAAATGCCATTAATGAAACTAGTAGAAAATTGAAGTCAGGGGTCTCAAGGAGGGGTGTACGACCTGTGATGAAGTATACGGACCGTATACTTGCTTTGTGATCGAACACTTAGGCGAATTCTCCTACCGATGGTTTGAGATGGTAATTTCATACTTATAAAATTTCAACATAGACATCTATACTGTTGGTCTAACACTCTGTACCAAGGTATATGGATCATATACTCCTCAGTACCACTTCACTTCACGATAAAGATTTTAGACGGTGATCTAATACTTAGAAAGTTTTCACTCCAGCACCCATACGGGGGATCTCATGGACCTTGAAGGGTCATACAGTCCGTGTGAGAGGGTCCGTGTGATATGCCTTTGCTTCAAAACTATGGATTTTCATCGCCAAGGCTACCAAACAATCTACCACACAGTTCGTGAAGCCTCAAACGGCCCGTGTGGGGTCCATGTGTGGTATGACTTATTCCCAAACTCCATGTCAAAGACCACACACCTTACACAAGGCCAAGGGCCACACTGCTGTGAAGGATTCCATGAAGAATCACCTTGGTCCAGAACTTTCCATAACCAAAATTGCAAGCTCCGTTAAGGTCGTACAATGTCCGAGTCCTTACAATAACAAGGGAACCCCACATCAAATCATTAAGCCCTAAACATACATGCTTTGAAATCACATACTTTTGCTTGAAAATTATATACATCATAAAAATCATCATAATTCATATATAATTAGTCATAATAATCATATAAGAGTTATAATTCATGTATTAAGAATCATAGCTTCATAATAAATCATCATGAATTTTGACAAAAAGAAAGATTTTGGAGTGTGCTTCATGTATAAAACTAATCCATTAATGAAACCCTACATACCTAAGAAGAATCCTCAAAATTAGAGAAGAAAATCTAGAAAAGATTTGGTCAATCCTTCAAGTTTTAGCTTCAATGAAACCCTTGACTTAGAGAGATATATAGATCCTTGAGAGAAATTTTGGGAATTAAAAGCTTTGAATGACTTAGTAATAGGACTTTATAGAGGTTAGGTTTGTTAGGGTAGCCAAAATGATGTAGTTAAGGACTTCTGTAGATTAGAAATGTCAAAAACACCCTTCGCCCCATCTACAGGCTATGGACGCACTTACGGCTTATATCTTGAGTCGTGGGTTAGGGTGTCACAAAAGCTGGGCCACTGGAATTGCAGATTCCTGGCCATCAACATGCAGAACAACTCATATTATGGGCTGTGAGTCCTTTCGTACCTTTGTTCCAAACTTAGAAAATATTTAGGTTCCTTAGGGCCTCTTACTGCAAGACCTACTTAAGGGTCGTGGGTTATCACACAGGTTTGTTTGGTATCACATAAGTCAACTTCAAGAGATCCTTCAATTTTTCATTTTTCCTTGGCACATTCCACGAGACCACTTACGACCTGTGGTTGCATCTACGGGCTGTAAACTGGCTTGTAGGGTCAGACCATCATAAAGTTTCTTGTCTTCTAGTTTTTCTAGGCCCAGAAACATGAGGGGTGTTATATTATCTCCTCCTTGAGATCATTCATCCTCGAATGAGACATAATTATGCTTGAATAGAGAATGAACACAACCATCAACATAACATATATGAAAAAAATGCAACTTAATCATCATTTTCATAAAATCATCAAACTTATGCATCAAATATCATTCAAAAATAGTTTTATGATCATGCATGCATGAAACTTAACATAAGATACGTATTCGTGAGCATTTTGAGGGAATAGATCATATCGAGTACCTTAGGGTTTAATAAAAGGGAAGAGGTAAGGGTATCATTTCATCATGTATACTGATCACACCTAAATTACACCTCTAAATCAAGGTATAAGAAGTCATTGTCAAAATATAGAACCTAATAATGGTTACGGTCGATCCCATGAGGATAAGGTCTAGACGTGGTGTAATTATAAGCAATTAAAATGAATTAATCTACTTGTTTCCCAAAAGGACGGGGGAGTTTGTGAAGTGCAATAAAATAAACCTAAACTAAAATCAAACCATCAAGTGAAAGTGTTATGAAATTAGTGAGAGAAGTAACTAGGGTATTGTGTTCCCCATAAATTCCGAACTCAGTATAGCTAGATAATCGTAACCTTTTCTAGTGTGTAGCATGCAGAACTTGTAAGTTTTGTTTATCTAACCCTTTGATCCACATAGCCTCCTTCTTATAAGTGTGGTGCACAACACTCTATAAAGTAGACTCTACATAGAGACGACTTTATAGACTTCCTAGGATGACCCGCTCTGATACCACTTTTGTAATGCCCAAAGTCCCATTAAGGTGGACTGCCACCTGTTGCCTATAAGGCTCTAGAGAACCAACATATACCTATGCACTTTCTATGAACATTGTAAAGGAATTCCCATATTCAGCATGCTTTCATGATTGTAGACAGTAATAACAAGCCAAAGGAAATGCATATGACTAGGCCGTTGGTGCCATGGTGTCTAAAGTATGATAGATGACCACACTTTACTTTACATAGTCTACAAAGCCTCTAGATTAGGAACAATATCTATAAGGATCGAGATAGGCCCTGCCTCATGAGCAACTATACAATATAAAGATATAAGCTGTACACGCACAGGCCCTGAAGCAACCTATAGCTCAGTAACAACAGCTGGATATCTTGTACTCCTACTGGAAAGATCTTGTAGCTCCTGTACTTGTAGCATGAAATGCAAGTCCCTCACAAGGGACGTCAGTACGCAATAATATACTAAATATGTAAGGCAGGAAGTACTGTATATGAAATAAGAACTAAAATGAAATCATACACTAGTGTGTAAGGATAAGAGACCACTTTTAGTCATACTGTGCAATCATGTACTTTATGTCCTTTTTATTACTTTACTTTTCTTTACTATATAATCTGTGCTCAGTATAACGACCAGCTGATCGGTGGTAAGTCAATACCAGGATCGACCCATGCTAGGCTTTCCTCACCCCTGGGATACCCCCCGTAATATGGGATCGACCTATGCTAGGTGATTCTTCCACCCCTAGAATGCCACCCATTAATAAGCAACTTCGAGTTTTCTTTTATTTACTTTTGATATGATTCTTTTGGTGGTCATTACATTTAGAGATGTAGGATTATTGACATAACATGTGACATATAAAAAATCATGCAAGACAATACTACAATGAAAAGAGAGTTACATAACTAATGAAATGCATAGGAGATTAAACAATGCATGGACTTTACTTAGTAAAAAGGAACTCATGTATCTTTGGTATCCAATTATGTATGCAGATTTGACAATGGCTATGTATGGGAATGCATGTACATGTTAAAGAGTGGAGACATGATTACTAGATATGTAGGAGACGGAAGTGCCTCTATGTGCCAAGGAAGAACCTAGATTCATGCAAAATAATATGAAAATGAGTAGCCTTACATACCTTATTATACTATGTCGTTATTACCTCGAAGTACTCTCCTTTTCCTCAAAATACTTATCTACAATATAGGAGGTGATAAAACTAGTATTAGGTGCTAATGTGGCAGTCCAATCTCATAACAAATAATGCTCGGGTAGCAAGCTTGTGATTGTTAATCTAAGAGTATTCTTTCAACCTTTCAACCTCTAATCATATTTTCTAATACACATTCTCATATACATGTCATATCAAGCTTGTTTTAGTCCCATAACAGTGTCACAACAGCTCACAAAGAACAACACATAACAATACTACACAACACACAAGTAGGGGGCATAACATTACGTCTTCTCGCTACATTTCGAGGTCAACAGTCCCAAACCTGCTTCAACTTCAACCAAACTGTCTCCAACGTATTTACACATATAAAAAGGTCCTAAAAAAGTCCAAAAACAGTCCCCAAGTAGAAGGAGGTCATGCAACAACAATTCTTAATTACTAATCCACAAGTCCCTACTAGGAGCACAATTAAGATATCATACAAGAACTCATTTTTGCGGAAGATAAAAATGGTGCAGCAGCCTTCTTACATCACTACAGAACAAAACCTTGTTAAAAACATCAATATTACTTCATAATCCAGCAAACTAAGAACAGAAAAGTCTCTTAATAAACAAGAAAAGTGTACAACAATCCTTTGAACACATGCTGTCAAAAATTCCAGCACAAGTATAACCAGCCTATTTCTCTTGTTTTTCATGAAAAACCCATACTAAATAGACAAGTATCTCTACTTACCTTTACCTTCAAGTTTGAGGGATTCTTTAGGAACCCTAAAGGTGTGCTTTGGCTGCTTTTCAAAGTCAAGAGAGAGCAACAAATGAACTTATAAAAGTTGAATGTTTTCTAAGTTTGAAATGACTTAAAGAGCTGGTTTTTAATCCCTTTTGAAGGGCTACTCTTGGACGACTTTATTTTTCATTTTAAGCCTTATTTCATCAAGGTGGTGATGCATCAACTTGACCCTTTTGGGCCCTATTTGTGAAGTGTGTGCTAAATGTAATTTGGCCCTTTTCCTATTCATCTTGGGCTGCCTATACTGTCCCTTTATAATGCCAATCCATGGGCTAAAATGACATCCTTAACTTGGGCTTTATTCTTTTATCGTACTTGAACAAATTGCGGTGTTGGGCCTCGTCTATATCTACTTAACCTATTTAAGCTAAGCTAAGCACGTAGGTGACTCACCTCTTAGCTTCCTAAGTGTTACTAGCACCTCACTTCCTTTCACTTCGTTTAAGGTCGCGCTCTCCTCATTTTGGCTTAAAACTTATATACACTCACTTATCTTAAGCATTTGGCACAATTATCACTCTCCAATCCAAAAGTTAGGTACTTTTAAAGCTGGTGTCCCTCCTACCAAATCATATCATGTTCCATATGCATAGGACTAGTACACCTAAGATGTGGGGTGTTGCAACCCTGATCCTACGTTACAAGTATTAAAAGTCCTAATGTGATCTTAGTCCAAGTAGTCAAAGGTCTTAGTCATGAGTATTGGGGCAAGCATATAGTATTGAGCAAGATACATGAATGTCTATTCTAGGAGTGAGTGATTTTGCATAGTCCGAAGATTATACATGAAAAGATCATTGAGAGTGAGATATGAGACTTCTTTTTTGTGAGGGCACTTGCACGGTATTGTTAACATTAGACTTATTTAGTGATTGTGATTTGTTGATCGTACCTCACTTGTCATAGTTACATTGTCAAATGCATTGCTCTGTATTGGTTTGCTTGATAGCTATCTTTTTGTGGTTTTGATATATGGTGTGGGTATCTGTGCTTAAGGTTGATCAAATGTATGCCATTAGGTTGAGGTTTATGTATTACTGTGCTACTTATATAGATTGAGTCCGTCTCTTGAGGACAAGCAACAATTTTAAGTTGAGGGTGTCGATCTGCTGTAAAAATACATAACTTTTGATGTTTAAAACATGAAATTGTGTGTGTTCTCAATTTGATATTAGTAGGTTTATTTTGTTTTTATATTTGTTTTGCAAGATTTAAGGGTTGGCACAATGTTTGGGCAAAATATGCCAAAATTGCTGAATTTAAAGATTCACGAGACCCTTTACTGGCCATAGAGCATTCGAAAAGCTGTAAGATGGTTTCATATGAATTTCTAGTGAAGGGTGTATTTTTAAAGTTGGGTTTACAAACATGCAGACGAGCCATAGAATACATTATGAGCCATAGACCTAGTCTCGTACCCTGAGGAGCAGAGATTAAGAACATTTTAAAATTCCATTAGAAGAAACCCCTACGGGCCGTAGAACCTTTCACAGGTCGTAGAGTGGAATTATAAAAGTCAAGTCCAGAGTTGAAGCAATATTTTACAAAAGCCCAATTACGAGCCGTAAATCACTATACGGTTTATAGAGCACCTCGTGGAGCTTGCCGACACAGTTGTCCTATTTTGTTTTCTATTTATACTTTAAACATTATAAATAGGTTTTTAGGTATTTTTTCTGGGAGAGTACGAAGGAAAGACCAGCGAGACATTAGAGAACAAAGAGAAACACTTGTAACCTTTACTTTCACCTTCTAATTACATTCTTGTGATTCTTAATGAAGAATTGGATTTTCTTGTGCATAATTCAATTTTGTAAGTGCTCTATTATGTTATTATAATTTATAAGTCTTGCATTTACATTGATCATGAGTAGCTAAATCCACAACTAGGGTTATGGGAATCATGAAGAACTAACAAGGTAAAACCTGATAATACATAATTCTTTAAAAGTATGCATACATGTATTAATTAATTCTCTACATTTTTTATGCTTTCTAATGATGTCCAACATCAGAATCTGCAGAGTGTTATTAACTAGACCAAGGTAGTAATGAACAGGAAAAGTGATTAGTTAAAAGGATTCAATTGATAATTCTCATCTTATTAAATGAACTGGCTAAAGGGGAGGCTGTACTAGGACAACATGTAAGGGTGTCAACCTACAGGGATGGACCAAATCACGTAGTGAAATTTGCCTCTCACCTAGACCAAAGGGTTTGGTAAATTTAACTTACCATTCTATGTGCTACATACTAAAAAAGAATTCGGTGATCTGGTAATACTGAGTTATAGAATCATGGGGAACACAATAGACAAGTTTCTCTTCATATTGGTAAACATTTGTCCTAGTTTAGGATTACTTTTCATTAGTTGTTATAACCCCTCCCCCCCCCCCTTTTGGGTGATAAGTTGGCTAATAAACCCAAATTTCAAAATTGAATTCTTCTAAGTATACCATATTCCCTTGGGTTAGACTCCAACCTTGGTTAGGTACTATATCTTGACAATGACTGCTTTAGCCTAAAAAAGGTGGTATAGCTTGGGTGACATTGCGTACCATGCCACCAATACTCTTTGCTCAAATCCCGATGCATCTTAGTAGATCCCGGATGAATAGAATAGTAAGAGTTATGACTTCACTCGTGATCACCCTCCTAGAATCATCCACATATGGTAGATATAACTGATCTTGATACCGAAGCACACCATCTCCACCTTGGGAGAAAACCTCTATCTTATTTTCGACAATCAATTTCATCAACTCAACCAATGAAATATCAACATCTTGCTTAGCCTTAAACATCAACAACCACAAAAGATTCGGCCCCATTCTGAAAATGAATACCACCATCAATAGAGTAGGCCAACCTAACACCCAACCTAGCCAAACGGTGAACATCCCTTGCCAACTCCTTCTTCCCTTCATCAATATGAGCCATACTTCCTATAGATAGCCTACTAAGTGCATCAGCTACAACATTTGCCTTGCCGGGGTGATATTGTACATTCATGTCACAGTCCGTTAGGAGTTCCAACCACCTCCGTTGCCTCAAGTTAAGTTACCTTTGAGTGAATACATATTGTAAACTCTTGTGATTGGTGAAAACATCTACATGTACCCAATAGAAATAGTGTCTCCAAATCTTCAAGGCAAACACCACCGTCGTTAACTCAAGATCATGAGTTAGGTAATTACTCTCATACACCTCCAATTGTCTTGACGCATAAGTTATCATCTTACCATGTTGCATAAGTACACAATCCAACCTAATTTGAGAAGTATCACAATACACCACAAACCCATCTAAGCATCTGGTAAAGTCAAAACAGGAGTTGATGTAAGCCCATCCTTCAAAGTCTGAGAACTCATCTCACATTCATTCGACCATACAAACTTATCATTTTTTTCGATGAACTTAGTCAATGGAGATGAAATAGATGAGAAGCCCACAACAAACCTTCTATAATAACCATCTAACGCATGAAAATTTCAAATATCCGATGGAGTCAATAGTGTAGGCCAATTCTTCACAACCTCGGTCTTGTTCGGGTCAATCGTAATACCATCACCGGACACCACATGACCAAGAAATGCTACCTCACCTAACAAAAACTCACATTTGCTCAACTTAGCATATCACTTCTTCTCCTACAAAGTCTGAAGAACCAACCTCATAGGATCCATGTGCTCTCGCTCACTTTGGGAATAAATAAGAATATCATTGATGAAGACAACCACAAAACTATCAAGGAGTGGCTTGAACACCTGATTCATAAGATCTATAACCACAACTGTTGTGTAAGTCAAAACAAACAACATCACCAAAAATTCAAAATGCCCATACCTAGTCGGAAAAGTCATCTTGAAAATGTCACACTTCCTAACCTTCGACTGATGATAACCAAAACAGAGATCAATCTTTGAAAAATGGTTAGCCCCTTGAAGTTGATACAACAAGTCGTCAATCTTTGGCAACGAATACTTATTCTTTGTGGTTACTTTATTCAAATGCCAATAATCAATGCACATTCGCAGGGACCCATCATTCTTTCTTACAAATAACACTGGAGCACCCCATGGAGATATACTTTGCCTAATAAAGCACTTCTCCGACAAATACTTCAACTGATCCTTCAAGTCCTTCAACTCAGACGGTGCTATATAATAAGGATGAATAGAAATAGGTTGATCATCCGGGAGAAGATTTACGCAAAAGTCTACTTCCCTTTTAGGTGGAATATCGGGCAAGTCTTTGGGAAAGACATCCGAAACTCATTCACCATCGGGACAGATTCAAGAGTAAGTGACTCAGATTCCACATCTTTGACCTTTAAATTATGATAAATACACCCCTTGGAAATCATCTTCCGGGCCTTAAGGTAGGATTTAAATCAAGTTTTAAAAGCAGAGTTACTACCCTTCCACTTAAGAAGGGCTCATATGGAAGTTAGAACTTGACATTCCGGGTTCAACAATATATAGATAAATATGAGGCATGAAACAAATCCATCTTGAGAATCACATTAAAATCAAACATCTATTCCACCAGATCACACAGGAAGACTTTATGCAACTGAGAAGCTGGACAACCTTGATAAACCCTATGAGCAACAACAAATTCACCCATGGGAGTGTAAACTGAAAGAGGCTCCCTCAAGTTTTTAGGACTCAAACAAAACTTAAATGTCAAAGAATCCCTAAAGACTTTAGGACGCAAACCAAACTTAACAACCAACAGAGTTGTCACAAAAGATAAATTTCCACCCGGATCAAGCAAGTCATAAATATCAAACTCAAAGACTTTCAATATACCAATCACAACATCCGAAGCCTCCTCAACCTCCTGGGGAGCATGCAGCGCATAGAACCTATTGTTTCTTGAGGAAACATCTAGTGGAGCTCTTTGCTGGCCCTAACCACCTTGAGCCACTTGACCTTGACCTCTCTAAGCATTCTTAGGACAATCAGCAACCCTGTGGTTCTTATCACCACACCCAGAGCATGCGTCCAACTTTCTCCAACAAGCACCCGAGTGCCCTTCAACACTTGTCACACCGAGGAAATAATAGATCACCACCATCTGGTGCCTTGGGAGGAGGCACCCTAGTATTAACAAGCCGAGAATTAGGACCTTGGCCCTGTTGGAAGCGATCATCACCACCACCCTAGAGTTGGAGAATCCACGATCATAATAGGCCCTCTTAGGACTATGCACTCTCTTCTCTTTGACCTTTTCTCCTTCCATTTGTTTAACATATACCATGAGCATGGAGATGTACATATCCCAAATAAGCATAGCCGTATAACATTCTTTCACAACCAAGGTAGTGACACAGAGATAAAACTTTTGCATTCTTGCAGGGGGATCAGCCGCAAGCATAGGATCACACTTGGAGAGCTTTGAGAACTTGAGGGCATAGTCCCTCACACTCATACCAAACTATTTGAGGTTGATAATCTTTTTTATCTTGGCTTCCTTGAGGTCAAGTGGGAGGAAATGATCAAGAAATGCAAACTTGAACTCTTTCCAATTAACAACATTACAAAAAACACTCTCCATCAACAATTGAGTATGCCACACTTGAGCCACATCTTTTAATTGATATGCAGCCAACTTAGCACTCTCTACAGAAGTGACTCCCGTAATAGTCAACACCTTAGTGAGTTCATCAAAACTCTTGAGCATCCTCATTGGACTTGATCCATAGAACTCCAGTGGATTCTTTCAGGTTAAACCCTATACCCTAGAAGCAAGAGTGGGATCTTGAGGAAGATTAGCCTGTTTAGTTTGAGAATTCACCCCATGTGCAAGCATAGCAAAGGCCGTACGGAATTCACCATTAGAGATGGGGTCTTCCATAGGCCCTAGAAGAACCTAGTCCGCATAAGACGGGGCTGGTCTCGGTAGGGGAGCTTTTCATGGAGGCATCTTCTGTAATGTAGCAAAGACATTATCAAGATAAGTAAACGATAACATACTGTCTAAGGAACGATATACGACATGAAGAAGTGAGTTAATTCCTAGAACATTATCATAGCCTCCTACTCATAGGCATGGTGTACTTAACACCCATGAGTAGTACTCTACTAGACGTGGCATGTTGGACTCCGAGGATCATTTACAAACCTAGTGCTCTGATAGCAAGCTTGTCACGACCAATACCTAGGGTCTCAGAGTGACATGGCAAATGGAAACCCGAGAGCCCCCAAAAAAGTCTCAAAGTATCCATATCCACATCATCAATTTGGAAACGTATACGAATAGTAAACACATAGTTCTAAGGGACCAGGATGTAGGACTCACACTATGAGAATGTCATAAGGAAATGGATTAACATGGATTCACATAACATGTAGCACATAAAGACTAAGGGACGGGTAAGTATGACTTATACTATGAAGGCAATTTGGAAATTTATATATTTCACATTATAATGTCAAAGTAAATTATAATACTCATAGCCAATCCACATAATGATATCCAATAGATAGCCATATTCATGAACATAATCTTTGAATACAACTCACAACATATGAACGTAAAAGAGTCTACATGATGTTCATCAATGCCTCTAGTAATGAGATAGGATGGGGGCCAAGACATGTCTCGGGCACACCCTCAAAGTAAATAATATAAACAAAAGCACCATAGGTAGAGGAATGGTGGCTTGTCCTTGGAAGATAGGACTCACCACAACAAGCGAATCTCAAGATGCAATCTGAATGTCGTACGAAGGAAGAAGGTAGTTCTTGGTCCCTACATAGTTAGATCATATAGGCAAAAATATACGTTAGTATGTTTGAATGTACTAAGTATACGGGTATGCAATGCGTATGACTTCACAAACCTGCATTCAACAAGGCACATAATACAGAAAGAGAAATATATCAAAAGAAGAGTAGTATAACAATATGCCATAAAATCCATGATGCATGAAATGCACTAACGCTCATATATAATGGGGATGGACTATAACCGACAAATCAAACTCATGCGAGCTATTACATGAATTAGTCTGATGAAGACCTCCCATTAGTAGGAGAAGATTACTTGCCAAGGGTATCAAACACCATACCTTAAGATCACATCTTTTTAGTATGATGGACACCTTCCTTACGATTACATATTTTCAGAAGGATTTCCATATCAAAACATATCATATAATATAAGAATATGTAACCATTCCGCACGACCCAATCTTTCTGGTTATGCCTACCATATACCTATGTTGGAAAATAGTTCAAAGAAAGGAAGAGGACCCTCGGGGATAGCCCTTACACCCCCAATCTATCGGTGCTAAGCCAAACATCCCACAAAATACTTTTACATACACATGCTTTCAAAAGAGGCAATAGTTCTTTCAAATCATTTCCAAGCACATTTAGGCTCAAAATCCAAACACATTTCACAACCATTCGTACTTTGGATCTAAAGCCAAAATCATAATTCATAATCATGATTCTCATGCGTAGGAATAGCTCATTCACATAACAATATTGTGCAAGCATCCAAAATGCTCAAAGAGCCATATCATAGACATTTATGTGATCACATTCTTCTCATAACCAGTATCTTATAAAAATCATATACATAAATATAATTGGGCTTAACCCACTTTATAGTTTTCATAAAATCCTATGCTCATGAATGAGATGAGAAATAGCATGGGCAATGGAGATTCAAACTTAAACCATTAATACATTATGAAATTCAAGTGAAAACATAATTAAATCCATATTTTAATCATAATATAGAACACCCATGTTTAAATCATGATTTAATGGGGACTTTCACATTCATATCTTCATAACATCAATGCAACTAAAAATATCAGGGCTTAAATCAACTTAAAATCAACAATAAAGTATAGTCCATACTTCAATTGTATTTAATGAACAATAATATTCAAAACCCCTATTTAAAGTAAAAAAGTTCATGAAATTCAAGTGAAAAAAGTTTGGATCTTCTTCGTTGAAAGGGACCAAGAATCACTCCCACATATATAAGCTAATGAAGAAGATTCAAGAAGAAACTTTAAGAAAATTGAACCTTCCCTTAATTCCCAAGCTTAGTCTCATACGACTCCTTTGAAATAGTTCTTAAGAGTGACTTGATAGAATTCTAAGTGTAAGAGTGAATTTGAATGAAAGGAATAACATATAGGTCATTTGAATTTCTTTAGATAGCATAGAAAGTCACAAGAGACCCTTAGGATAAACCATAATTATGAAAACGCCATTAATGAAACAATTAAAAATTTGAAGTAAAGGTCTCAGGGAGGGGGGTATGGTCCGTAAGGCACCATATGGTGTACACTTTCCCGTGGTCCAACACTTAGAATATTTTCGCTTGACGAAGGTCAAAACAGTAATTCCATACTTAGATAAATTCAACGTAGGCACCCCCATACGAAAGGTGATATAGACTATACCAAGCCATACGATCCGTTAATTCCTCCCTACCACTTCACTTAGGAAAAATTCTTCACAACGAAGTTCCGAGATGGTGATCTAATACTTAGAAAAATTTCACTCTGACACCCATATAGAAAGGCCTCACGGACCTTGAAGCACCAAGTGGTCCATGAGAAGGGCCTACTTGCCTTGGCTTTAAAAGTTTGGAGTCTCAAGCCCAAGGCTACCATATGGTCTGTATGGCCTCACACGGATCGTGTGGGATCCAAGTGTTGTATTCCTCGGTCCCAAACTCCACATTAAGGCCCTCACACTCCACACAAAGCTAAGGGCTACTTCAAGGAGGCTCCATATGGTCTGTATAGCACCACATCGACCGTAAAGGCTTCCATGAAGCATTATTTTGGTCCAAAATATTTCGAAACCAAATTTCCAAGATCCATTAAATTCATACAATGTACTGTCCTTACAGTGTTCATGGGGTTCCGAATGAATTTGATGGTCTATTTTGTGAGTTTTTGTACTAGGTTTTTGCTGCAATCTGGTGCAACTACTTTGTACTCTGCGTTCGCGGGGTTACCATCTGCATTTGTAGAGTTTCTTATTTTTAGACCTCCATGTTTGTGAAGGCGGGACTAGTGTTCACAAAGTATACCTGTCTATTACTTCGAAATCGTGGAGTATGGGTGTAACGACCTAACCTAGGGCCTAGTCATTACATGGCGAAGTAGATACCCAAAGGCAACTCACCCAAGATATCATAATATGCCAAGCATTCATAAGGATAAAAATATCATAAATTTCTTTTGCGAAATTGAAAAAAGGTATAGGGGCTATGGGATATGATTATGACGATGAACAAACATTAAAAGTAAAGCATATATACTTGTCCATAAAAGCTTACCAACTAGATTATGGATTGATGGAACAAATAGAAAAGTCTCCAAACATTAACGCCATACAAAGTGACATCCTCAAAAGGCCAACATATATGTAAATGTATGATATACAAAGCATGCATGAAAATTTGTAGAGAGCCGAACTCAGGGCTCACCACAAAATACTAGTCTTGAACGTTGGAGAACTAGCCATTAGCTAGTGCAGGAGTACGTGTCCCTACATGGTTGAATCATGCAAGCAAAATATGCAATAGTATTTTTGAAATGTACTAAGTATGTGAGATGAAAATGGAAACATGAAATTGTAATATCATCAATCATAAGTAAAGATTTACATGCATGTGATGATAAAGGAAACAGAAACGTGGGCTTAAGCATGCACAAGGAAGGTCACTCAATATGAGTAAGAATAATGCATAAAGAGTGCACATGTGATGGAACCATATCATAGAACTATAAACCTAATGGGAGCAGACCATAACCGACATATAAGATCATGTGAGATACTACATGAAATCTAACATAACCCCCTATATTGGCACGAGGAGATCACTTGCCGGGTGAAATTTCATTACTTTGCATGGATTATCATAGATATCATAAATTTTCTACATAGATCCACTAGCTTAGCCTATAATGGATCCTACGGTGGGACATAATTAATGGAGTAAGGTGTTGCTTCTAGGATCCTTACTGAATCCCACCTTGATGCCCTATTCAGTGCTAAGTCATCCCACATAATTTTTAAAACGTAAGCGTAGCCAATTTATCACATTTAGAATCCTATGTAGCAATCTTAAGAGTAGCTCTAACTTAAGGAACCATTAAGTCAGCATTGTCCTTCTATCTTGGGGACCTCCATAAACATCTTTTAGGTATTTTTCAACTTTCAAAACCTTTCTTCCATGCACTGAACTTTATTGTAAATCATGCAAAACTTTTCTTGAAACTTAGTGCGGTAATTTCTTAAGTTAAAACATTCATAAATCATGAAATCATGCAAAATATGCTTATTCAAACATGGTAAAACAACCCACACTTAATTACTTAAACCCACATCATTGGGGTCATCATCATTGACTTGAAACATGTGAAAATACATAATGTAACATCATATGATAATATTGGAAACATGTAGTATCGTGAAACATCATGAAATCATCATTAGAATGCAATGTAGTGACATAAACTTATAAAAAAGATCAAAAGACTTTATATAGGACTTTGGGGATGAAAAGAGACACACAAATCAAACTCACCTACCTTAGATGAAGCCTAAGAAGAAGGAATTTGTTCTTATAGAAAGCCTCCTTGAAACCCTAGCCTCCTCAGCTTGTTCTTGTCTTCTAGGGGTATTCTTTGAGGTAAGAAATTTTAATAATGGATGAATATGTGAAAGAAAAAGGATCTTAGGGATTTAAGGTCCAATTTAGTGTCCTAAAGCTCACCAAAATGACCTAGTTTAAAATTAGGATTGGCGAAAAGGACGAAATTTCCCTTCATTAAAATTGTCGGACTAGAACCACGAAAGCCCGTGTACGGGCCATGGATGGAACCATGGATCTTAGTCCTAGTCATCTTGTTCTCTATTTCCAATCATCAGAAACTCTTGTAAAACCCTAATAACGAGGACTCTACCTACAAGCCATCCTTTGATGTTCGAGTCATGGTTGGACTCATAGAGTCCTTCCGCACTTAGCCAAATTTCTCACTTTCCTAGAAGTCATCCACGAATGGTTTCTACGGGCCGTGCAATGTTCTATGGACAATCTTGTTAATCATGATCCTCCTTTCAGAAGCTCTAAATTTCCTACATATTTCACACACTCACCTACGAACCTTTATACAGGCTGTGATCGGTCTTATGGGCCATCAATGGCCTCGTGGGTTATTTTACACTTCAAAACTTTTTTCCTTCCTGAAGTTCATTTCCATTAGCCTGGTCTATGGTTCATAATCTAAACCAGGGGATGCAGACATGGTCTTGTAGACTAGCCTTTGACATTTCCAAACCAACGTTTTCTTCACTTTCTAGGCTCCTAAACTTTGGGTTGTTACAATATCTCCCCTTAGAAATATTCATCCCCAAATATACTTAAATGCATGCTCTGAAGAGTTAAACATCAGCTAACAACCCAAAATGCATGCGAAAATGCAATTTAAACATCATTTCATGAAATCCTCAAAATCCATACTCATTATATGTCTCTCAACAATCCATAAACATATAAATGAGTGTATGGACCATGGAAAAACTAAATGCAAGGAATTGGAGGTTTAGGCAAGAATATCATAATACCTTAGGCTCAAGTAGAGTGGATTAGATAAGGGTAAACTTCATCATGTCCTTTTCTGCTTCCTATGTGTCACCTTCAACTTAATGATTTCTCCACAACACTTTAATGAATGAAACTTCCTTGTTCCTTAGCATTTTCACTTGGTGGTCTAAAATCTCAACCAGTATTTCTTTGTAACTTAAATCCTCTTCAATGTTCATATCTTGAAAAGGAACTATGGACCTTGTATCAACTATAAACTTTCTCAACATCGACTCATGAAAAATTGGAAGGATAAAATGCATTTCAATAGGTAGGTCCAACTCATATGCCACTTTTACCACTCTTCTCACCACTTTGTAAGGCCCTACATACCTAGGGTTTAACTTTCCCTTTTTATCAAAAAAGATCAAACCTTTTATAGGAGACACTTTCAAATAGACCCAATCACTAATTTGGAACTTAAGATCCCTCTTTTGGATTTCTGTCTGAGGCTACAACATGAAAAAGAACAAGATTTTTGATTTCTATCTAACTCATTCAACTGAGTATACTCTGTGATATCGCTTAAGATGCATAAGAATTTTATTAGAGACTGGATGGATCAGTGTTCAAATAACTTTCAAAGAAAACTTTAAGATTATAACTTTATTTTGCATATCACAGGACTACATAATAAATAAATGTTGAGTGAGCATAAATAAATTCCTCAAAGCACCTGCCTAATCAAAATGAAATGCAACAAACAGAACAAAAAGAGAGTGCCTCTATAGGAATAAGTCATTCCGTGCTAGCCCTTCTTTGGGTTTCAAGATTCATAACCTGTATTCTAATTTAAATAGATCACCTATAGTCATAGTTATACATGCCTTTATAAAGTAAGATAAACTTCTCTAAATATATTATCATGGACCTACAATTGCTAAAGATTATTGTGTAGGTGCATCCCAAGCAGCTCAATTTCCACATATAAGAAAATTTTCAAATAATATATACACATGCTTCATGCTTTATTTGTACGTATAGGGATGAAAAGGCCTGATGTCTACTTGCATCGGTCAGATGTTAAAATAGAGACAGAGCTATGCCACACATACAGTAGAAATTTTTAACATATCCTCACATCATGAAGACACAAAATGGCATTAACAAGAAGGGAAAAGAAAAAGAACTGATTTCCTACAAACTTGTACCTTCGATAGAATTAATCTTTTAAGAGAAAGGCATTATTTAAATGTATACGGACCTCAAAGGAGAATCAATAAATACTTTTCTTTTTAATAAAAGCTATTTTGGATAAACCAAACAAAATTACTTGGAATGAATTCTTATTATAAAATAGTAGAGGTTTAACACAAAGGCGATGAAATAGAGGAAAACAAAGAAAGAAAAGGAGACGACTATCACCTTTTGCAGGGCAATGAGATGGGTGCTTCAATCATAATCCTATGCTCGAACAAAGATGAGTTTGAACAGTTTCACAACTAGAGTCTAGGTAGAGACCGAAAAGAGTGTGTAAATATTAGGGATTCTCTTTCTTTTAAAGTGAAAACTAAATCTTATGACAGTAGCAGTAGTGGGAAAATGTCATCCTAAAAATAGATCAGAATGTAAATATTTATGGTAAGGTCAAGCCTGGCTTCGTGTTTTAGGTGGGATATAAATTTTCAGATTTCACCCTTGATAAAAAATGAGCATTTGACTTTGTTCATTTGAAGTTTATCCTCATGTCCATCCATGGTAGAGCAATCAGAAAAATTAGAAAAAGGAAGAAAAAGTCTGAAGGAGAAAAGATCACAATTGTTCTATTTCTGCGATGTTTGATCCGTTGAAGAGCTATGGACAAAACTTTCACCAAAACGGAGGCAACAAAATCTTTCCATGGAGAAAAAGTGCTGAAAGTTTCACCAAAAATAGAGAGGAGACCGTAGCGTTAATTTGAGAAAAGAGAAAGATCAACACCTACATTGTTTTTTGGGTCTTGGAGAAATTTGATTGATGGTTGAGACGTGAAGTTGACCTTTATTGGGCTGCTTTTTGTTATTTGTTTATTAGATGGATTTAATATAAGAAAGAGCTGATGTATTTGTGCTAATTTGGAGCTAATTCTTTGATCTCTCCTCTTTATTATTATATTATTTTTAACTTCTTACTTAATAAGTAATACAATATATTATGTGATGATGATAAATAATTTACAAAATAAGAATACCAACATTATGACTTTACGCTAACATAAATACTAAATATGGATTTGTAATTGATTTAATAATTGATTTTTTTATTCATTTATGTTTTTAAAAAATAATGTAAAAAGTGATAATAGTAATTTCAATAACAAAATATTTAATTTTAGTAGTGATTATAGAAATGGGACAACGACAGAAAAGAAGAAGGATTTTTCAATATAGTCATAATAGTAAAAAATAGGAGTGAAAGAGGCAACATTATAAATTATGTAAAGGCCCAGACCTTGTACGACTTCAATGGAGCCTAAAAAATTTGTTTTGAATAGTTTTGGACCAAGGTGATGCTTTAAGGAAGCCTTCACTGTCCATGTGGTTCTATACGGACCATGTGGGGCCTCTTTGAAGTGTCCCTTGGCCTTGTGCAGGGAGTGAAGGTCTTAATGTGGTATTTGAGACCAAGGCATACCATACTTGGACCGCACACGGTCCGTGTGAGGCCATACGAACCTTGTGGTGGACTGTATGGTAGCCTTGACTTGAGACTCCATAGTTTTAGAGCATGAGCAAGTGGTATGGCCCATCTCATGGACCGTTTAGTACCTCACAGTCCGTGAGGCCCTTCCGTATGGGCGTCGGAGTGAAATTTTCTAAATATTTGATCACTTTCTTGGAACTTCGTTATGAAGAATTTATCCTAAGTGAAATGGTACAAAGGAGTACATGGACCGTATCACTTTTCATGGTCCATTCCACCTTTTGTGTGGGAGTGCCTATGTTGAATTTTCCTAAGTATGGTATTATCGTTTTGGACCTTCGTCAAGTAGAAATTCTCTAAGTGTTGGACCTTGGGCAAGTGTATGGTCTGTATGGTGCCTCACGGACCGTACACCCTGTCACGCCTACAGTCCCATTAAGGCGGACTGGCACCCATTACCGACAAGGCTCGGGAGAACCAACATATAACCATACACTATCTATGAACATTACAAGGGGTTTCCACATTCAACATGCTTTCAAGAAAGTAGAGAGTAATAAAAAGCCAAAAGGAAACGCGTATGACTAGGCCGTCGGAGCCACGATGTCTAAAGTACGATACATGACCACACTTTACTTTACATAGTCTACAAAGCCTCTAGATAAGGAACAATATCTATAAGGACCGGGACATACCCTGCCTCATAACCAACTATACAATACAAAAATATAAGCTCTAGACGCACAAAGCCCCGAAGCAACCTGGAGCTCAGTAACAACGGCCGGATATTTTTTACTCTTACTAGGAAGATTTACTAGCTCCTGTACTTGCAGCATGAAATGCATGTCCCCCGTAAGGGACGTCAGTACGAGATAATGTACTGAATATGTAAGGCAATAGTATATGTGCAGTAGTAACCCAAGTGAAATCAAGTAGCAAGATATAAATGCACAACACATAGTAAAAGACCACCTCTATTATACTTGTGGAACCATGTGCACTACATTTTTTCTTTACTTTTCAGTGCTTTATAATTCCTTTAGGCATGTAACTAAAATGACTAGCTTATCAGTGGTAAAAAAAGGATGACCCAAGCTAGGCATTTTAACCCCTGGGGTGTTGTCCTCATAACTATACAAATCGGGATCGACCCATGCTAGGCTTTTGCCCCTGGGCTGCCACCCTCATGAACCAAGTGAGATCAACCCATGCTAGGCTCTTGCCCCTGGCCTGCCACCCACGTTATGGATAGTGTACAAGTTATTCTTTAATACTTTGAGATTGTTACTTTGGTGTCATAATAAACTTTGGAGCTTTGGAACTATGTACGGACAATGGTCAATTAAGGCAGTAACATAATATAAGAACCACATGGAATTTTGATGTACAACTTTGGAGTATAAATGACACAATTGGCTGTACGAGTGACCGTGGACTTCTCATGCTAGTGCTTGTAAGAATAAAAGTAAAGATTTACTAATAAGTAATACCGCGACTATTGGAATAGCACTAGGGAAGCTTACTAGTTGATAGTGACGAGGGTGTTAGATTTCATGCCAAAGAATATGGAATTGCATAGCGTTACATACCTCATCGTGCCACCTCGTTACCACTGCAATGTAGTCTCCCCTTTTTTCAAATATTTATCTACAATTGAGTAGGTGAAGAAACTAGTACTAGTAGTGAATAAACACATGTAGGCAGTTCACTCACACTCACAAGGTATACCGGACCAACAAGGTCGTAACTACCAAACTAAGGGTGTTCCTTCAACTTCCTCTCCTCTAATTGAATTTATGGTCACACCACTTACCTTCGTATTCATAAAACAACCTCTAAATATCATAATGTAGCAGGAACAATGTGAACTTATGGCATCCAATCATTTTTCTCATGCGTTTCTACTTACATTCCACATTAATAAAAAAAGGGCTCCCAATTAAAGTAATAAGGGACTCCCCTCCATGGATGTACCAACATGCACAAACCACCAGTAAACCTTCCCATAAGATTACATCATATAAAAAAGACCACTTCAACCTCATTGACACATACACAATCCCCTAATCAACTCAAGCACAAGAGAGGGAGAAAAGTATAGTAACTTACCTTGTGAGTGATTCTTGCTCTCTTAACTTATATTTTTCAAAGGCTGAACTCTCCTTCAATCCTAGCTTGAGATGAGGATAATATTCAAGAACCTTAAGGTTTTTTTTATGGCTGCTATATGAAAATAGAAGGGGAAGAAAGAGAACCTTAAAAATCAGATTTTTCCTCAAGTGTAAAATGGCTAAAAAGTGCTAGTTACATTCCTTTTTAAAGGGACCAACTTAGGCCAACTTTATCCATAATTTTGGGCCACATTTTACCAAGTAGGTGATGCCCCTACTTTTCCTTTTAACTTGGGCCTTGGCTGCCCATTCTTCCCTTTTTTTACTTCATTTGGGTTGGGCCAGAATTTTCAAGTAAATGGTTAGTGACCTTGGGTCCTATAAGATGGCCAAACAAGTCTTAGTAGGTGGTATACCTACTTGGCCTTTTGGGCTGGTCAAAAGGTTTAAATAGAGGATGCACCTACTTGCCTCGTTAAGTCTAGAAAGCAACTTGTTATCTTACCTCGTCTCTAAATCATAATCCCATATATTGCATCTCAATATTCTACTTTAGACTTTTAGCTCAAATAACACCTTAATATCTCAAATTTAAATGCTTATGTCGGGTTCACCTTGGACTCACACCTGCTAAAACATGTGGGATATCACAACAACTCTCGATCCAATACAAATTATTACCACCCTTATGAAAAAAAACATAGTCCCTTACTTGTCCATAAGCCTATGTCAAGTGTCACATAAGTGGGACTAACACGTAGAAAATATGGAGTGTTACATCCTTCCCCCTAGGAACATTCGTCCTCAAATGATAGTATAGTTAGTCAGCCCAAACAAGTTCAAGCCTACGCTGCATACTACTATTAATTATTTGCTACAAATAGACACATACTTACTTGCCAATGCCTCAACTCCGACCCCTTTTTCCTCCTCCTTCTCAGTGGACTTAAAGAGATGGGGGTACTTGGATTTCATTGCTTCTTCCATTTCCCAAGTAACCTCTTCTACTTGCTTGTTCCTTCATAGTACTTTCACAGAAGCTACTTCCTTATTTCTTAACTTCTCGGGTAGCTTTAGTTCATATGTAACTTGACCAACTCTTTTAGAAATCTTATATGGTGCTATGTAGCGTGGACTTAACTTTCCCTTATTGCCAAACCTCATTACCCCTTTCATTGGAGACACCTTCAAGAACACCCAATCTCCTATGGAGAATTCTAGTCCTCTCCTTCTAATATCTGCATATGATTTCTGTCGAATTTGAGCTGCCATCAGCCGCTGTTGTATTATCTTAACTTTCTCCATAGCTTGGTGTACGAGATCTGCTCCAAATAAGGCAGTTTCACCTACTTCAAACCAGTCGATTGGTGACCTATACTTTCTTCCATACAAGGCTTCGTAAGGTGCCATTTTGATACTCGAGTGGTAGCTATTGTTGTAAGCATATTCAATAAGTGGCAAATGATCATCCCAGCCACCCTTGAAGTCCAATACGCTAGCTTGAAGCATATCCTTAAGTGATAGGATTGTGCTTTCTGCTTGACCATCTGATTGAGGGTGAAAGGCTATACTTAAATTCACTTGCGTCCCCAAACTTCTCTGAAATGACTTCCAAAACTTTGCAGTGAATTGAGCTTCTTTATCATATAATAGAGATTGACACTCCGTGCAGCCGAACTATCTCTTTAATGTACAATCTTGCATACTCTTTGACTATATAAGTAGTTTTGACTGGTAGGAAGTGTGCTGATTTAATGAGCCTATCAGCAACTACCCATATAGAGTCAAACTTCCAAAATGAGTGAGGTAACCCAGTAACAAAAACTATGTTAACCATGTTCCACTTCCATATTGGAAGTTTTATGTGCTGCAAATAAACTCCAGGCTTTTGGTGCTCTACCTGAACTTGTTGACAACTTGGGCATTGAGCCCCGAATTCTGCAGTATCCTTCTTCATTTTCCCCCACCAATATACTTCTTTCAAGTCATGATACATTTTGGTTGAGCCCGAATGCACTGAATATCTTGAATGATGTGCTTCCGTCATAATTCTTCATTTTAGCCCATCTACATCAGGTACGCACAATCTGTTTTGACATTGAAGTATTCCTTCTTGCGTGAGTTCAAATGGCTTTGCCATACCTTGATGTACATTCTCCTTAAGCTGTAATAGAATGGGATTTATGTACTATTTCTTTTTCACCTCTGTCATCAATGATGATTCCACTGCATTTTGCACAACAATTGCTTCATTTGGAGATCCAAGAAGGCGAACCCCCATGCTAGCTAATTGCCACAGATTTTTGCTTACCCCTTGTCTTATTGTGGATTGCCCAAAAGTGCTTGCCATTGTTTTGCGGCTTAAAGCATCTGCTACCATATTTTCCCCTCCGGGGTGATACAAAATATCAATATCATTATCTTTCAATAGCTCAAGCCATCTTCGTTGCCTTAGGTTCAGGTATTTTTGCTTAAAGATGTATTATAGACTCTTATGATCGGTAAATATGTCAACATGAACTCCGTATAAATATTGCCGCCATACCTTCAAAGCAAATATAATTGCTGCTAACTCCAAATCATGGGTTGGATAGTTTTTCTCATGTGGACGCAATTGAGTTGAGGCATAGGCCATTACTTTACCATACTACATCAAAACACATCCTAGGCCCACTCTTGAAGCATAGCAATATACTGCATAACCTTGTGTCCCTTCAGGAAGTACCAATACAGGTGTTGTCATCAATTTATCTTTCAGCTTCTGGAAGCTTCTTTCACATGCATCGCTCCATTGAAACATAGCTGCCTTACCCGTTAGCTTTGTTAAAGGTGCAGAAATAGAAGAAAATCCTTCAACAAACCTTCTGTAATAACCCGCCAGCCCAAGAAAACTACGAACCTCCGTCGGTGTTGTAGTCTTGGCCAGCTTTTCACAGCTTCTATCTTTTGGGTATCAACCCGTATTCCTTCATTAGATACAATGTGCCCCAAGAATGCCATAGATCTTAACCAAAACTCGCACTTAGAACACTTTGCATATAACTTACGATCACGAAGAATTTGTAATACTTGTCGCAGGTGATTAGCATTATCCTCTTCTGATCTCGAATACACCAAAATGTCATCTATGAATACTATCCCGAACGCTTCCAAAAATGGCTTAAACACCCTATTCATCAAATCCATAAAAACAGCAGGGGCATTTGTTAGGCCAAATACATTGACTAAGAACTCAAAATGACTATACCGTGTTTGAAAAGCTTTCTTGGCTATATCTTGATTCCTGACTCTCACTTGGTCATAACCCAACCTCAAGTCAATCTTGGAGAAACACTTAGCACCTTGTAACTGATCAAATAAATCATCAATCCTTGGGAAATTTATTCTTTATCGTCACCTTATTTAACTTCCGGTAGTAAATGCACATCCTCAGCGAACCATCCTTCTTGCGTACAAATAAAAATTGTGCTCCTTAAGGGGACATACAAGGCCTTATAAATCCCTTTTCTAGCAACTCTTTTAATTGCTCCTTTAACTCACGCAGTTTTTCCTCGGCCAATCTACATGGGGGAATAGATATAGGTTGCGTATCTGGAAGCACATCAATACCAAACTCAACTTCTCGTTTGGGAGGCAAAGTTGGGAGATATTCAGGAAAAAACATCAGAATATTCATTTACCACCAAAATAGATTGAAGGGTTGGAGGATCTGCATCTATATCTCTTACCCTGACGAAATCGCATATGTAGCCTTTGGACACTATCTTCCTTACCTTAAAATAGGAAATAAACCTACCTCTTGGTGCCCCAATATTACTTTTCCATTCAACGACTACCTTCTTTGGAAAATAGAACTGCACCATCTTAGTTCGACAATCCACCGTGGCTTAACAATAAGCCAACCAATCCATACCCATTGTAATATCAAAATCTATCATTTCTAGCTCGACAAGGTCAGCCAATGTGTCACGATCACAAATAGTTACTAGGCAATTATGATTGACCCTTCAAGCTATAACAAACTCACTGATTGGTGTAGACACTTCAAATGGTTTAGTCAAAAATTCTGGTACCTTTTTGAACTTATCGACAATTAACGGAGTAACATACGATAGAGTAGACCCTAGATCAATTTATGCATATACAATATGCGAAAAGATGGACAATGTACCTGTAACCACATCAGGGGAAGCCTTCAAATTTTGTCGATCTCCTAGAGCATACGTGCGATTTTGAGTTCCACTAGAACTAGCTGCTCTTCTAGCACCCCTACCACGACCTAGAAACAATTGCGGACATATCAGGCACTGTCGATGATGATGCATCAACTGACCCAGTAGGTTGGGCCATACAACCCGTATCCCTTTGAGGGCAATTTTTAATCATATGACCCAGTGTACTATACCAAAAACAAACATCCCTCCCAAACCGGCATGCACCTAGATGAGCCCTCTTGCATTGCTTACAAGGCTGTCGAGGAGATCTTAATTGGCTTGTACCCTTTTCTCTTGGTGCTCTACTGTTCGTGAACCTTGGATTTTACCTTGTTGCCCAAACGGATTTCCCCTAGACCGTTGATATCGGGGTGGTGCACTATCTGTAGAATATGGGAATGATGGCCTGGGTAATCTACTAGAAAATCGAGGCCTAAACTCACCTTGGGGTGGTTTAAATTGCCCCGTCAATCTATCCCTCTTGGACAACACTCTTTTTGACTCTTGTATCCTTCTCTTTTGTCGTTGATCCTTCAACATTTGTGCAAAATCTTGTATCCTTGCTATATCCATGTCTTTATTTAAGGAAGCAACAGTACAATCTATAACCAGATATGAATCTAATCTTTCCACGTATCGATGAACTCGATCCTCCATAGTAGAAACCATGTTAGGAGCATACCTGGCCAAGGAGATAAACTGGAGACTATACTCCCTCACGCTCATACCCCCTTGGTGGAGATTTAAGAATTGACCCGCACGGGTCTCTCGAATCTCTAATGGCAAATAATGGTCAAGAAATTCCTTTTTGAACTCTTTAAAACCAATTAGAGGTCCATCTATACCCGTGGATTGCTTCCAGGATTAGTACCACAACACAACTATACCCTTCAATCTATATGTTGCTAGCTCAACAGCTTCTATGCCGCTAACATGCATAACATCCAAGGTCCGTTAGATTTGGTCAACAAAGTCTTATGGATCTTCTTTTGGATCTGACTTAGTGAATGAAGGAGGATCCAAATTAAGGAAGTCACATATCAAGGAAGTCACATATGTGTGTGCTAGCTGCTCTATCAGCAACACCAGTACCTGCAACTGGACCATCTTGCCTTTGCCCTTGACCAGCAACCATACAAGTCAATAATTGGACTGCATTCCTTAAATCTTGTTCAGCAGCATTAATAGGAAGCTTTTGAGGTGCTGCTTCCCTCCTTAGCTCCCTTGGAAGTGGAGGAGTTGGGGAATTCTGTGATAAGGACTCATCTGGAATCTCACTTTGGCTAGGCCTAACTCGTGATTGGCTTGTCTCTTCTCCCAAATCTATCTGTTTACATGTGGTTCTTCTCCTTATGACAGACATCTTTTGCTATATATAAACACAAGCAGTTTAGGTGTTAGATATAATCCACTTACGTTAATGGCTCTATGGCACGATCTAGGAAATGAAATAAAAGAGAAGACTCCTAGATGTCCTGTAGCCACATGTTTATAGATGTGGTGCACAACACCTCCATAAGGAAGACTCTACATAGACATGACTTTGTAGATCCCTAGGATGACCAGCTCTGATACCACTTTTGTCACGCCTTAAGTCTCATTAGGGCGGACTGGCACCCATTACCAACAAGGCTCAGGAGAGCCAAGATATAACCATACACTATCTATGAACATTACAAGGGGTTTCCATATTCAACATGCTTTCAAGAAAGTAGACAGTAATAACGAGCCGAAAGGAAATGCGTATGACTAGGCCGTTGGAGCCATGATGTCTAAAGTACAATATATGACCATACTTTACTTTACATAGTCTACAAAGCCTCTAGATAAGGAACAATATCTATAAGGACCAAGACATACCCTGCCTCATAACCAACTATACAATATAAAAATGTAAGCTCTAGACGCACAAAGCCCCAAAGCAACCTGGAGCTCAGTAACAATGGCAGGATATCCTGTACTCCTACTAGAAAGATTTACTAGCTCCTGTACCTGCAACATGAAATGCAGGTCCCCCGTAAGGGACGTTAGTATGAGATAATGTACTGAATATATAAGGCAATAGTATACGTGCAGTAGGAACTCAAGTGAAATCAAGTAGCAAGATATAAATGCACACCGCATAGTAAAAGACCACCTTTATTAATGTGGAAACATGTACATTACATTCTTTTCTTTACTTTTTAGTGCTTTATAATTCCTTTAGGCGTGTAATACAAATGATTAGCTAATCAGTGGTAAAAAAAAGGATGACCCATGCTAGGCATTTTAACCCATGGGATGATGCCTTCATAGCTATGCAAATCGGGATCGGCCTATGCTAGGATTCTTCCCCTGGACTGACACTCTCACGAACCAAGTGAGATCGACCCATGCTAGGCTCTTGCCCCTGGGTTGCCACCCACCTTGTGGGCAGTGTACAAGTTATTCTTTAATACTTTGAGATTGTTACTTTCGTGGTCATAACAAATTTTGGAGCTTTGGAACTATGTACAAGTAATATTAGATAGGATAATGGTCATTCAAGGTAGTGCCATAATATAAGAACCACATGGAATTTTGACGTACAACTTAGGAGTATAAATGACACAATTGGCTGTACGAGTAGTTGTGGACTTCTCATGCTAGTGCTTGTAAGAATAAAACTATAGATTTACCAAAATGTAATACTGCCACTATTGGAATAGCACTAGTGAATCTTACTAGTTGATAGTGACGTGAGTGTTAGATTTCATGCCAAAGAATATGGAATTGGATAGCCTTACATACCTCGTCATGCCACCTCGTTATCACTGCAATGTAGTCTCCCCTTTTTTCAAATATTTATCTACAATTGAGTAGGTGATGAAACTAGTATCAGTAGTGAATAAACACATGTAGGTAGTTCACTCACACTCACAAGGTATACCGGGGCAGCAAGCCCGTAATTACCAAACTAAGGGTGTTCCTTCAACTTCTTCTCCTCTAATTGCATTTGTGGTCACACTTCTTACCATCATATTCATAAAACAACCTCTAAATATCAAAATGTAGCAGGAGCAATGTGAACTTATGGCATCCAATCATTTTTCTCATGAGTTTCTACTAACATTACACTTTAAATAAAAAAAAGAGCTCACAATTAAAGTAATAGGAGACTCCCCTCCATGGCTATCCCAACATGCACAAACCACTAGCAAACCTTCCCACAAGATTAACTCATATAAGAAGGACCACTCCAATGTCATTGACACATACACAATCCCCTAATCAACTCAAGCACAAGAGAGGGAGAAAGGTATAGTAACTTACCTTACTTGTGAGTGATTCTTGCTCTCTTAACTTATATTTTTCAAAGGCTGAACTCTCCTTCAATCCTAGCTTGAGATAAGGATAATATTCAAGAACCTTAAGGTTTTTTTTATGGCTGCTATATGAAAATAGAAGGGGAAGAAAGAGAACCTTAAAAATGAGATTTTTCCTCAAGTGTAAAATGGCTAAAAAGTGCTAGTTACATTCCCTTTTAAAGGGACCAACTTAGGCCAACTTTATCCATAATTTTGGGCCACATTTTACCAAGTAGGTGATGCCCCTACTTTTCCTTTTAACTTGGGCCTTTATGAGTCTCTACTTATTGGGCCTTGGCTGCCCATTCTTCCCTTTTTTTACTTCATTTGGGTTGGGCCAGAATTTTCAAGTAAATGGTTAGTGACCTTGGGTCCTATAAGATGGCCAAACAAGTCTTAGTAGGTGGTATACCTACTTGGCCCTTTGGGCTGGTCAAAAGGTTTAAATAGAGGATGCACCTACTTGCCTCGTTAAGTCTAGAAAGCAACTTGTTATCTTACCTCTTCTCTAAATCATAATCCCATATATTGCATCTTAATATTCTACTTTAGACTTTTAGCTCAAATAGCACCTTAATATCTCAAATTTAAATGCTTATGTCGAGTTCACCTTGGACTCACACCTGCTAAAACATGTGGGATATCACAACAACTCTCGATCCAATACAAATTATTACCACCTTTATGAAAAAGAAATGTGGTCCCTCACCTGTACCATAAGCCTATGTCAAGTGTCACATAAGTTGGACTAACACGTAGAAAATATGGAGTGTTACACACCCCCTTTTGAGACCTTAACTTCAATATCTCTACTCATTTTATTAATGACATTTTCGTAATTATGATTTATTCGTAGCGTCTCTTGTGGCTTTTTATGCTACATAAAGACATTCAAATGACCTATACTTTATTCCTTTCATTCAAATTCACCCTTAGACTTAAAATCCTCCAAGTCAATAGTATGAACTCTCTCAAGGAACCCGGGTGAAACTACACTTAGGAATCAAGGAAAGGCTTTTTCTTCTTCAAATTTCTTCTTGAATCTTCTTCATTAGCTAAGGTATGTGGGATTGATTCTTGGACCCTTTTAACCATGGAGACCCAAACACTTTTCAATTGATTTTCGTGAAATTTTGCTTACTTTAAATATGTGCTTTGAGGATTATTATTTATTAAATTCGATTGAAGTATGAATTTTGCTTATTTGATGATTTTAAATTGATTTAAGACCTATATGTTGAATTACTTGATTATTATGAAGACTTGATTATGCATTATCCCTCTAAATTTTAAATTAAGCATGGGTGATCTATAATATGATTTAAATGTATATTTAATTATGGATTTACTTCAATTCCATCTTGTATTGTTCATCTTAGATGGAATCTCAATTACCCATGTTATTCTCACATCATTCATTGTTATGCATTCATCAACATTGCATTTTATGAAAATTATGAAGTGGGTTATGCCCAATTATGTTTATATACATGATATTTATAAAATTATGAATATGATAAGAATGTGGCCACATAAATGTCTATGATATGGCTTTTTGAGGATTTTGGGTGCTTGCACCATATTGTTATGTGAATGAGCTATTCCTATGCCTAAGAATCATGATTATGAACTATGATTTGTCTTTTGAGCCCAAGTACAAATGATTATGAAATGTGTTTGTCTTTGAGCCCAAATGTGCATAGAAATAAATTGAAAGAACTATTGTCTCTTTTGAAAACATTTATATGTATAAATATTCTCGTGAAATATTTGACTTAGCACCGATTGATTGGGGGAATATTTGACTTAGCACCAATGTGTTGGGGGGAAAAGGGTTATCCCCAAGTCCTCTCCCTTTCGTATAACTATGTGCCAGCATAGGTATATGGTAGCCATTAGTGAAAAGACTGAGCCATAAGAAACAATGACACATTTTGATATGATATAATAAGTTTTGATTTGAAAATCCTTCTGAAATGATGTGATCGTATGGACGGTATCCATAACACCGAAAAGATGTGATCATAAGGTATGGTGTAGATTACCCTTAGCAAGTGATCTTCTTCTAATGATAGGAGGTCTACATCAGACTAATTCATTTAATAGCTTACATGAGTTATTAAATGTTAGTTATTGTCCATCCCCACAATATATGATCATTAATGCATTTCATGCATTATGGATTTAATGGCATACCGTTGTACTACTCTTCTTTGGATATATATCTCTTTCTATATTATGTGCCCTTGCCATCAAACATTGAATGCAAGTTTGTTAAGTTATATGCATTGCATACCTGCATACTTAGTACATTAAAACGTACTAACACATACTTTGCCTACATGGTCTAACAATATAGAGACAAAGAACTACATCCATCCACCATACGACGGTTAGCTTGAATCTTGAGATTTTCTTTTTATGGTGAGTCCTATCTTCCAAGTACAAGTCTCCATTCCTCTACCTATGCTGCTCAGGTTTATATTATTTACTTTGAAGGTGAGCCTAGGACATGTCTTGGCCCCCGTCCTATCTCATTACTAGTGAGTGGCATTGTTGGATATCTTGTAGACTCCTTTATGTTAATATGCTAAGTCTTGTATTCGGAGAGTATGTTTATGGATATGGCTATCTATTGGATATAGTTATGTGCTTTGGCTATAACTACTATGATGTGTTTTCTTATGTTATGATGTAAAAGATCATAAGTCTTGAATCACCCCCATAGAGTAAGTCATACATAACCGCCCCTTAGTTTTTATGTGCTACGTGTTATGTGAATTAATATTAATCCCTTTCCTTGTGACATCCCCATAGCGTGAGTCCCACTTTTGCGTCCTTAGAACTGTGTGGTTACAACTCGTATACATTTCCAAACTAATGATGTGGATATAGTACTTTGAGACTTTTTTGGGGACTCTGGGTTCTCCATTCGCCATATCACTCCTAGAACCTAGGTTTAGGTCGACAAATTATTAAATTTGAAGTCAAAATAACAAATTAGAGGAAAGGAGGGTCAAAATTTGTTGTCAATAGTCATCGCATATCTTGCTATATCTTTGTTCATGCCATTCCACTAATACACCCCTCTCAAATCTCTGTACATCTTGGTGCATCCTGGATAAATAAAATATTAAGAACTATGGGACACATTAAGTATCATTTCCATTAGTTCATCCACATTAGGGACACATAACTGCCTTTAGTAAAGAAATACTTCATCACCCCTTGAGAGAAGGCATCAACGTTTTTATCAACCACCAACTTTTTAAATTAAACCAACGTAGGATTCATGTCTTTTTTTTCTTTACCTCCGCTATCAAAGATGATTTCACCCCATCTTGTACAAATATAAAACCATTATTCAAGACGTTTAGCCTTCCACCTAGAGAGCCAATCGTTCACTTCTTTAACTAACTCTTTCTTTCCATCCCAACGTATGCAACACTGCCAATAGACATTCTACTTAATGCCTCAGCCACAACATTAGCCTTGCTGGGTGATACATCACCACTCATATCTTAGTCCTTTAAAATCTCCAACCACCTTCTTTGCCTTATGTTCAAATCCCTTTGGTTAAACACATATTACAAAGTCTTTTGGTCAATGAATATGTCAACATGCACCGCATAGAGATAGTGTCGCCAAATTATTAATGAAAATACAATGGCTAATAACTCAAGATTGTGAGTTCAATAGTTCCTTCCATGTACCTTCATTTCCCTTGAGGCATAAGTAATGACTTTTAATAATTTCATCAATACACAACCCAATCCTTTGCGTGAAGCATCACCATAAACAATAAAATTATCCGAACCTTCAGGCACTATCAAGGATGAAGTAATATGATCCTTAAATATTGGTAAACGTTTCTCACATTCATCAGACTATTGAAATTTCACCTTATTTTGGGTCAACTTAGTTAAAAGGAGAGAAAATGGAAGAAAATTCTTCAACAATTCTCCTATAATGTTTGGTGAAACCCAAAAACCTTCTAATATCATAAGGAGACAATGGTGTAACGACCCCCAAATTAGGAGACTTGAGTGAAAGGAAGTTGGCCTAAAATTTACCAGCAACCTAATTTCACGAGGTGACTTAAGGCCCGTAGGATTCGTTCTTAAACATACTACTTCAGGAAGGGAAATATTTCCAAGTATGGGGTAACCCGCGGACTAAGTGATGGCCCGTAGAATAGATCAAGATCTATAGGTAAAGTCGTGAGTGAGACTATCAAACTTGAAGAAAATTTGGAGTTTGCTTAAAAGTGACCTATGTGTCATCAGACGACCTATAAACAAGGATACAGTTCCTAGGGTGCTTTATGGAATCAAGCAAACAGAAAGGTAAAAAATGGCTAAGTGTAGAACTACTCTACGAGTCCATCTACGACCTGTAAGAGTTTATATAGCTCGTAATAAGGCTTCACAGCTTTGGGTCTAGCAAAGTTAGTTTTCTGGAATTTCAAGTGTGTTATCAGATGAGAGGGACTTACGGTCCATGGATTAACTTACGAACTATAATCGAGGTTTATTAGGTTGAATCCAGTAGTTTTAATAAGGGACAATTTTATCATTTCCATCCTTTCTATTCCTAAACTATGTAATTTTAGGGACAGGAAAGCGACCCTATATCACTCTTTAATACCTAATTCCTTCATCCGATCTCCCATTATGTCATGACCAAAATGGATCGCACAAGTAAAAGAGGATGAAATAAAATGGAAACCATCTCAAACATAACATAACAAAATCCTAAATTTGGAGTGATGAGTACAAGAGCATCTAAAGTAATACAGATGAGTAAATACATATGGCTCAAATGGAATACAAGGTTGTCCTATAGAATCTAATACAAGTCTGAAAAGAAAAGTAAAGGAAATCCCAAGGATCCGTGGAGACTAGAAGTCCGAGCCTCACTGGTAGGATAAGGATGAGAGGAGAAACGTTCAAAATAGTGAATCATCTATCCTGTGCAGGTTCCTGTGCTTTATCTGCAGGGATGAAACAGAGTAGGGGTGAGTACACCATAATGTACCTAGTAGGTTCAACTGACTGGGAAAGAGAAATTGAAACAACATCTAATAATGAAGATCCTTATCCCTGAATCCAAAAAGGTTAGCACATAATAATAATGAGCTAAGATATCTTCAAGAACCCATATATATAACATAACCATATTATGAATGTGATGCACAACTCATCAGTAAAAATATAAGTACATCACAACCTTGCGACCTGCCCATGGTTAAGGAAATATCAGAAAGCCACAACCTTGCCACCTGCCCGTGGTCAAGGGATATCATGATGTCAAGTCTTTGCCACCTACTGTGGTCAAGGTATAGGAAGTATGAGTCTCATCCTTGCCTCCTGCCCAGATAAAGGAGGTAATGCCGATGTGAATCATAATGCCCTTACCTCCTACCCAGGTCAAGGGATGATACAAACAAAAAATAATAGATGTAAATAAATAGTGCAACCCAAATATTCATGTAAACATAAGAATAGAATTAAAACAGGAATACCGATGCCTGAACCTCATAATAATCATATGAACTTGTCATGACCGAGACCTATGGTCTAGGAGTGACATGGAGAATCGTAACCCGAGAGTCTCCAAACAAGCCTCAAAGTTAGCATACTCACATCATCAATTCAGAAGCGTATTTAAAGAGTAAACACATAGTATTAAGGGACGGGAAAGTAGGACTCACGCTATGGGGATGTCATAGGGATTAGGATTAACATGGATTCACACGACACGTAGCACATAAAAACTACGAGGCAGGTAAGTATGACTCACTCTATGGGGTAAATTCAGGATGTAGGATCTTCAACATTTCTACATCATAAATCCGTACCACAATACTCATAAACAGTTCATAATTATCATATCCGATAGATAGCAAAACCTATAAACATAATCTCCAAATACAATACATAACATATATCCGTACAATTGGCTACAAGATGTCCAACAATACTTCTAGTCATAAGATAGAATGGGGGCCAAGACATGTCCCGAGCTTACCCTCAAAGTAAATAACATAAACAAAAGCACTATAGGTTGAAGGGTGGTTGTTTGTCCTTGGAAGATAGGACTCACCACAACAAGTATATCAAGATCCGATCTAGCCATCAAATAGTGGATGAAGGTAATCTCCGGTCCCTATATAGGTAGATCATGCAGGCAAAACTATGCGTTAGTTCATTTGAATGTACGAAGTATGCCAGAATGCAATGCATACGACTTATCAAATGTGCATTCAACGTTAGATGGCAAGGCAACATAATATAAAAAAAGATATATAGCAAAGAAAAGTAATATAACAACATGCCATTAAATCCATGATGCATGAAATGCCTTAGTGCTTATATATAGTAAGGGTGTAACCATAACCAACATTTCAAACTCATGCGAAATATTACATGAATTTGTCAATGTAGGCCTCCAATCGGGTGAGAAAAGGTTACTTGCCAAAGGTAATCTACACCACACCTTGCGACTCAGTAATTTCAGTGGGATGGACACCTTCCTATTGACCTGGTCATTTCAGAAAGATTTCCAATATCATATCATATCTATCAATGTGTAAATATATCTTATGACCTAGTGATTTTGGTAATGGCCACCATATACTTATGTTGGCACGAAGTTTAACGAAAGGGAGAGGACCCTTGGGGATAACGCTGACACTTTCAATCCATTTAGTGCTAAGTCTTCATTCCACAAGAATACTTATGCATATACATTATTTCAAAAGAGGAACAAGTCATTTTAAATCATTTCAATGAATTAATGGGCTCAAAAGTCAAATATTCTTCGTAATCATATACACTTGGGGTCAAAAGCCAAATCACATTTCAATCCATACTTTTCATGCATAAGGATAGCTCATTCACAATAAACATATGGTGTAAACACGCAATATGCTCAAAGATCCAATATCAATAGACATTTATGTGATCACATTATTGTTAAAGTGATATATGTGAGCTTAACTCACTGAAATCATTTTAATAAAACATATGTGAGCGTAACCTACCAATAATTTTCATCAAAACATATTGCTCATGTATGCATATGCCATGGATGAATAAGACTAGCATGGGTAATAAAGATCAATCTAAAATAAACAATACAATAAGAAATTCAAGTAAATCCATAAGTAAAGCCCATATTCAAATTACAATTTAGATTACCCATACTTAAACCAGTCTTTGAAGGGACAATACATATGAAAATCTTCACGCAATTTAATATATAGGGATTCAATCAATTTAAAATCAACAATAAAACATAGTCCATGTATCAATTGAATTAAATAAGCATTAATCTTAAAATCTCATAACTAAAGTAAGCTAATTTCCATACAAAATCAAGTGTAAAAGAGTTTGGGTCTTCATGGTTGAAAGAAACCATGAATAAATCGCACATGCCTAAGTTCTCCAAGAAGAAACAAGAAGTATTTGGTGATGAATGGAGACCTTCCTTGAATCCCAAGCTAATTCTCTACCAGAGTCTTTGAAAGGATTTTTTAAGAGAGCTGAATATAATTCTAAGTATAAGAGTGAATTTGAATGAGGGAAATAGAGTTTAAGTCATTTGAATGTCTTTAGATAGCATAGAAAGTCACAAAAGATCCTTAATGAAACGAGTAGAAAATTGTTGTAAGTGGTACCGTGGGAGGGTATATATATCCCATAACGAGCTTTACGGTCCATGTGCCCTTCTAAGTTCTGATACTTAGAAATCTTTCCACTGATTAAGGTCTGAGGGGGTAATTCCATACTTAGAAAAATTCCACGCCAACACCCATACAGAGGGCTTCATGGTCCGTGAGAGGTCACATGGACCGTGTGGCCTCCCTGAAGCTTCATTTTGAAAATTTCTTCGTTGACAAAGTTCCGAGACGATGATCCAATACTTGGAAATATTTCAATCCAATGCCCATACGGAAGGCCTCATGGAGCGTGAAAGGCTATAAGGTCCGTGAGAGGTCCATGTGTGAAGTTCTGTGGCAAAAATATGGGTTTTTGAGGCCACGACCTATGAATCCTAACACGAACCATGTGAGGTGAACCTTGATATTAAACTCCAGATAAATGACAACACTCTACACAAGGCCAAGGGCTACCTCAAGGTACCTCTACACAGTGCGTATACCTTAACTCCGCCCATGGAGGGTTCCTGAAATGTCACCTTGGTAAAAACTTTCAAGAACCATATTTCTAAGCTCCATTAAGGTCATACAAAGTCCGAATCCTTACGTCATCTCCCCCCTGAGAACATTCGCCCTGGAATGTGCTAGAACAAGGCTTGAAAGACTTGACTTAGTACATGAAACCTGAAAATATAAGATACAATACATGTTTAACCATTTGAAAATCACAAAGTCATTAACACTCTAATAAAAACATATTCAAATCATTCAAAACATCTTAAAAATCATTTTCGTCCACATGTATGCATGTCATGTCATAAAACACAAGAGTGAAAAAAATAGGATCACTTAGAATAGGAAGAACCTAATTCCTTAGGCTTGAGTACATTGGAAAAGATGGGGATCTCGTTTCATCATGTCCAATTCTGCCTCTCATGTAGCACTCTCCACATGTTAATTTCTCAAAAGCACCTTAACCGAAGCTACATCCTTGTTGCGAAGCCACCTCACTTACCTATCAAAAATCTCAACTAGAACTTCCTCATAAGACAAGTTCTCCTCAAGCTCAACACTGTCAAAAGACACAATGGTATAGGATCACAAACCAATTTCCTCAGCATAGACACATGGAAAACCGGGTGAATAGAACTCAAATCCGGAGGCAAATCCAACCTATAAGCCACATTCTCAATACGCTCAACAATCTCATAAGGACCCACATAACGGGAAGTCAACTTTCTCTTCTTACAAAAATGCATTATACCCTACATGGTTGAGACCTTCACATATAACCAATCACCGACACGAAATTCAAGATGCCTCTTCCTCATCCGAGTAAGCTTTTTGATGACTTTGAGTAATATTCAACCTCTCCCTAATTAACTTCACTTTTTCCCTAGCCTTCAACACCAAATCCGGGCCAATAAGGGCTATCTCTCCTAACTCAAACCCTCCCATCCGAGATCTACATCACTTACAAGACAAAGCCTCAACGGTGCCATATCAGTGCTAGCATGAAAGCTATTGTTATAAGAATAGTCAATGAGTAGTAGATGGTCATCCTAATTACCCTTGAATTCTTACACACAATCCCTCAACATGTCCTCCAAAGTTTTAATTGTCCTCTCCGCTTATCCATCGGTTTGAGGATGGAAGGTGGTACTCCACATCACCTTAGTACCAAGTCTTCTTTGGAATGGACTCCAAAAGTGTGATGTAAAATGGGTGCCATGATCCGATGTAATAGACCTAGGCACACCATCCAACCTAACCAATTCTTAGATATACCACCTTGCATAATCTTCAGCACTAAAGGTAGTCTTGATCGGTAGGAAATGAGCCGACATAGTCATCCAATCAACAATGACCCAAATTGAATCAAATTGCCTTCAATTCCGAGGCAAACCAACCAAAAAATCAATGTTCACATCTTCTTACTACAAAGAAGGGATTCAATATCCTGGGACAAACCATCGGGCCTTTGGTCCTCTACCTTTACTTGTTGACAATTAGGGCATTTGGACACAAAATTGGCTATGGCTTTCTTCATACCATGAAACCAATACACTTCCCTCAAATCCCAAGATATCTTGGTAGATCCTGGGTGAACAGAATAATAAGGGTTATGGGCCTCACTCATGATCATCCTCCTAGATCATCCATATCTGAAACGCACAACCGATCTTGATATCGAATTACACCATCTCCCCATTTGGAGAAAACCTCTATCTTCTTTTTGGAAACCAATTTCTTCACCTCAATCAATGATAGGTCTAGATCTTGCATAGCCTTAACATCAACAACCATAGAAGATTCGGCCCCATTTTGAACATGAATACAGCGATCATTAGTGTCATCCAACCTGTCAACCAACCTAGCCAAATGTTGGACATCCTTTGCCAACACTTTCTTCCCTTCATTAGCATGAGCTACACTTCCCAATGATACCCTCCTAAGAGCATCCACTACAACATTCTCCTTGCCAAGATGATATTGCACACTCATGTCATAGTCCTTAAGGAGTTCCAACTATCTTCTTTACCTCAAGTTAAGATCCCTTTAAGTGAACACATATTGCAAACTCCTGTGATTGGTGAAAACATCAAAATGTACCCCATATAAATAATGTCTCCAAATCATAAAATCTAACACCATAGTCGCTAACTCATGGTCATGAGTCAGGCAATTACGTTCGTGCAACTTCAATTGCCTTGATGCATAATCTCTCACCCTACCATGTTGCATAAGCACATATCCGAACCCAATCCAAGAAACATCACAATATACCATAATTAATCTAAGCCATCCGGTAAAGTCAAAATAGGAGCCGATGTAAGCCGATCCTTTAAAGTTTGAAAACTCTTCACACATTCATCCGACCATACAATCTTGGCCTTCTTTTGAGTTAACTTGGTCAAGGGAGATGCAATAGATGATAAACCTTCAAAAACATCCTATAATAACAAGCCAACCCAAAAAACTTCGAATATCCAAAGGAGTCAATGGTCTAGGACAATTCTTCATAGCCTTGGTCTTCATCGGTTCAACCTTAATACCATCACCAGATACCACATGACCAAGAAAACCTACTTCACTCAACAAAAACTTGCATTTGCTAAACTTGGCATACAATTTCTTCTCTCTCGAAGTCTGAAGAACCAACCTCAAATTATCCATATGCTCAAGCTCACTTTGAGGATAAATAAGGATATCATCGATGAAGATAACCATAAAACTATCATGGAATAGATAGAATACCTAATTTATAAGATCCAAAAACACAGTCGGAGCATTACTCAAGCCAAACAACATCACCACAAATTCAAAATACCCATATCTAGTTCGAAATTCATCTTGGGAATGTCACACTCCCTAACCTTCAATTAATGATAACCGGAATGGAGGTCAATCATTGAGAAATGTGTGGCCCCTTGATGTTGATCAAACAAGTCGTCGATCCTTGGCAACGAATATTTTTTCTTGATAGTTACCTTATTTAATTTTCCATAATCAATGCACATCCAAAGAGACCTATCATTCTTTCTTACAAATAACACTGGAGCACCCACAGAGATATTTTCTCCAACAAGTCCTTCAACTGACCTCTCTATTCCTTCAACTTAGCCGGGGCCAATACGATTAGGAGGAATAGAGATAGGTTGTGTATCCAGGAGAAGACCTATTCCAAAGTCTACTTCCCTTTCATGAGGAATACTAGGCATGTTTTTGAGAAACCATACGGAAATGCATTCACCACCGGAACCAATTCAAGAGTAGGTGACTTGGACTCCACATCTTTGGCCCTCACAATATGATAAATAAACCCCTTATAAATCCTTTTTTGGCCCTTATGGTAGGAAATAAACTGACCTTTGATAGATGAGTCACTACCCTTCCATCCAAGAACGGGCTCATCCGAAAACTAGAACTTAACTTTTCGGGTTCTACAATCTATAGAGGTATATGAAGCATCCAACCAATCCATCCCGAGAATCACATCAAAATCAAACATTTAAAAGTTCCACAAGATCACAAGGGAGACTTTATGCAACACACAAATAGACCAACAACCGATAAACCCTATGAGCAACAATAGACTCACCCACATGAGTATAAATTGAAAAGGGCTCCCATAGAATTTCAAGGCTCAAACAAAACATAACAAAAAAAAAGAGGTCATAAAAGATAAATATACACCGGGACCAATCAAAGCATAAGAATCAAAATTAAAGGCCTTTAACATACCAGTCACAACATTTGAGTCTCATCAACTTGCCTGCAAGCATGCAAATTATAAAACCTGTTGTCTATTGGGGAGCACCTAGTGGAGTTCTTTGCTGGTTTGTACAATCTTGATCCACTTGACCTTGACCCTTCTATGCAACCTTAGGAAAATCATCAATCTTGTGGTTCATATCACCATACCTATAACATGTACCCAACTCCTCAACAAGCACCCATGTGATTCTTTCCACATTTATCACACTGGGGAAATAATGGTTCACCACCAACTGGTGTTTTAAGAGGAGTCACCCTAGCATTGGAAAACCTTGCATTAGAACCATGGACCTATTGAAAGTGCCCATAATCACCACCCTTGGAGTTGGAGAACCCACCATAATAATGGACCCTATTGGAATCACGCACCCTCTTCACGTTGAGCTTCTCTCCCTCAATCTGATCAGCATAAGTGATGAGCCTGGAGATGTCCATGTCCCGAATAAGCATTGTTGTACGACATTCATTCTCAACCAAATTATATATCCCAGAAATAAACTTGTGCATTCTTGCATAGGGTTTAGTAACAAGCATAGGGGCATACTTTGAGAGCTTGGTGAACTTGAGGCCATAGTCCCTCATACTTATACCTCCTTGTTTAAGGTTGATAAACTCTATCATCTTGGCTTCCCTAAGTTCAAATAGGAAGAAATGATCAAGAAATACAAACTTAAACTCTTCCCAATTAACAACAGTAGCTCAGACCCATTCCATCAACAGTTGGGTGTAACACACTTGAGCCACATCTTTCAACTGGTATGCAGCCAACTCAGCTTTCTCCTTATAAGTCACCCCGATAACATTCAACACCTTAGATAGCTCATCAATTAACTCTTGAGCATCCTCATAAGCCTTTGATCCATAGATCTTCAAAGGATTCATCAGGATGAAATCTCTCACTCTAGAAGTCAAAGTGGGATCACGGGGAGGAAGATTAGCCTGCGTACTCTTAGAAGTCACCACTTATGCAAGCATAGCAAAAAGACATATGACATTCACAATTAATGATAGGCTCTACCAGAAGCCCTGGATGAACTTGGTCCTCATTAGCCAGCGCCGGTCTAGGTAAGGGAGCTCTCGTCGTGGCATCTTCTATAATGTAGTAAGGACATCATAAGGATGAGGAAATGTACGGTTCAAAGCATGACATAAGACATAAAGAAGTGAGAACATTCCTTGAAAGGCATCATGGCCTCTCACTCATAGGCATGGTAGACCTCACACCCATGAATAGGACTCTATTAGACGATACATGTTGAACATTGAGGATCATTTATAAACCTAGTGCTCTGATACCAATATTGTCACGATGCAGAGCTAGGGTCTAGGAGTGACATGGTGAATGGGAACCCGAGAGTCCCCAAACATGACTCAAATTATCCATTTTCACGTCATCGGTTCAGAAACATATATAAAAAGTAAGCACATAGTCCTAAGGGATGGGAAAGTAAGACTCACGCTATGGGGATGTCATAGAGATGGAGATTAATATGGATTCACATAACATGTAGCACATAAAGACTAAGGGGAGGGTAAGTATGACTCACTCTATGGGGACGATTTGGGACTTACTATCCTCAACATTTCCATAGCATAAATCCATATAATAATACTCATAAACAATTTATAATAATCATATTTGATAGATAGCTGTAAAGATAAACATAATCTCCGAATACAACAAATAACATATATCCGTACAAGAGTCTATAAGATTTCCAACAACGCCTCTAACCATAAGATAGGGCGGAGGCCAAGAAATGTCCCGACTCACCCTCAAAGTAAATAACAAACACAAAAGCACCATAGGTAGAAGGGTGGTGGTTTTTCCTTGAAATATAAGACTCACCACAACATGTATCTCAAGATCCAATCTAGTTGTCAAACGGTGGATAAACATAATCTCCAGTCCCTTCATGGTTAGATCATGTAGAGAAAAATGTGTTAGTATGTTTCAATGTACTAAGAATGTGCGCATGCAATGCATATGACTTATCAAAACTATATTCAATCTTAGATGACAAGGAGACATAATATAAAATGAAGTATATATCTATAAAAGTAATATAATAATATGCCATGAAATCCATGATGCATAAATGTCATAATGATCATATATAGTTGCATGTAACTATAATCAAAATCTCAAACTCATGCGAGCTATTGCATGAATTTCCTTGATGTACATCTTCCATCGGATAAAAGAAGATTAATTGCCAAAGGTAATCTATGCACACCTTATGACCTCGTCATTTCTGTGTGATGGCCGCCTTTCTTACGACCTAGTCATTTCAAAAGGATTTCTAATATCATACCATATCATATCATATCATATCAACGTGTAGCCATTCCTTATGACCCCGTCATTTTGGTAATGGCTACCATATACCTATGTTGGCACATAGAGCAAGGAAAGGGAGAGGACCCTTGGGGGTAGCTCGGATGCCCCCAATCAATTCGGTGCTAAGTCATCCTCCCACAAGATTACTTATACATATATACATGTTTTCAAAAGAGGCACAAGTCATTTCAAATCATTTAAATGCATCATTCGACTCAAAAGCCAAACATTCTTCATAATCATATAAATGTTGGCTCAAAAGACAAATCACATTATACTCCATACTTTTCACGTATAGGAACAACTCATTCACAGTAACGATATGGTGTGAACCCCCAATATGCTGAAAGAGCCAATATCAATAGAAATTTATGTGATCACATTCTTGTCATAACTATACATGTGAGGTTAACTCACCGAAATTATTTTCTATAACATATGTGAGCTTAACCCACAGATAATTTTTTTAAAAAACCAATGCTCATGTATACATATACCATGGATGATATGATATTATCATGGGTAATAAAGATTCTTTCTAAAATCAACAATAGAATAGTAAATTCAAGCAAATCCATAAGTAAAACTCACATTCAAATCACAATTTAGATTGTCCTTAAATTAAACTTTAAAGGGACAATGCATATTCAAATCTTCATAAAATTTTATGCAATTCAATATATTGGGGTTTAAATCAATTTAAAATCAACAATAAAACATAAACCATATCTCAACTAAATTAAATAAGTATTAATCTTAAAAACCCATTATTAAAATAAGCTAAATTTCATAAAAATCAAATGTAAAAGAGTTTGAGTCTTCATGGTTTAAAGGGACCATGAATCAATCCCACATACCTAAGTTCTCCAAGAAGAAACAAGAAGAATTTGATGAAGGATGGAGCCCTTCCTTGAATCCAAAGCTAATTCTCGATTAGAGTCTTTGGGAGGAGTTCTTAAGAGAGTTGGTATAATTCTAAGTGTAAGAGTGAATTTGAATGAGGGAAATAAAGTTTAGGTCTTTTGAATGTCTTCGGATAGCATAGAAAGTCATAAAAGACCCTTACAAGAAACCATAATTATAAAAACTCCATTAATGAAACATGTAGAAAAATGTTACTAGGGGTCCCGTGGGAGAGTATACGGTACAAAGGTATATGGTCCGTGTGCCTTTCCATGATCTAACACTTAGAAAAATTTCCACTAATAAAGATCTGAACGGTAATTCTGTACTTCAAAATTTTAATGTTAACACCCACACGGAGGGCTTCATGGCCCATGATGAGGCCACACAGTCTGTGTGGCCTCCCGTGAAGCTTCACTTAGAAAATTTCTTCGTTGATAAAGTTCCAAGAATATTTTCACTCTGACAACCATATGAAAGGGCTCATGGACTATAAAAGGCTATATGGTTCGTGAGAGGTCCTGTGTGAAGTGACTTGGCCAATACATGTGTTTTAAAGGCCAAGGCCCTCAACATGGTCCGCCCCACGGCTCGTGAAGCCTCACACGGACTTGTAGGGTTCATGCGAGGTTAACCTTGGTCTTAAACTCCACATAAATGCAAACACTATACACAGAAAGCCAAGGGCCACCTCAAGGTACTTCTACACAGTCCATAGAGCTTCACACAGCCCCTGGCGGCTTCCTTGGAGTCTCACTATTGTCCAAAACTTTCCAGAAAAAACTTTTCAAGCTCCATTAAGGTCATACAAAGTCCGGGTGCTTACAGGACTCAAGGAATAATATCAATTGTCACAGCTAATGCCCAAACTGTCATCGTGTTTTAGATCCTCAAAATTATATCAATAGTGAAGAGTGCCAATAATATCGAACCTAACTCGTCCCAAGTATGCTAGTGTATCAACATTACCGGACCTTACTCGTCCAAATTATTTAAGTATATTTCTGATACCAGACCTAACTTGTCCCAATAATACAAGTACATCAATGATACTGGACCTAACTCATCCCAATAATACAAATATATCAATAGTGCCAAACTGTACTCATCCCTATTAGTATCACAATCTAATTTAGTCACATTTTTATCTCAATCCATCATTATTCCAACATATTTCATCTCAGTCATCAATATGATCCAAATTACATTACAATTTTACTCAATTGAAATGACTTTTCCATCTTTATCCCAACACATAAACTCAATTACACATTTATCCTTCTAAATCTTATAATTATCACATATATCAATAACTCAAATCATGTCCCAAAAGGTTAGCCAAACCAAACTCGATGATAAAATCACATTCGGACAAGCTTTCGATCAACTCAATCCACAAAATGATCCCCTAATTTGATTAACCATATCAACAATAGACTTTACTCATCAAGATGAGAATTTTGATACAATATTGGCATAAATTAGGCTTAGGGGCAAAGTGGGAAAATTTAGGCTAAAATCCAAAGTTCCCGAATCTGAAAAATAACTTTAAAAACCAAGTTCTACATAAAAAATGCAGTACATGGGTGAAAATCCCATTAAAATTAAGCTTAAATTGAATGAGAAATAAGCATTTATAATTTAAAAATCATGGTCTAAAATCCCCAATTTTGGGTGTTAAATTTCATGAAATAGAAGAAACAATCAAGATAAAACTCATAAAAATTGATTTGTTTAGTGTCAGAAAAGCTAACCCGACAAAAATTTTCATAAACATTTCTTAAAAATCGCCTTAAAAAAGCTTGGAAGTTCAAAAATGAATAAAAAATGGTCTTTTATGAGTTTAAAACTGTCAGGTATAAAAACTATTCTGCGTTCACGAACATAGAACGCAAATGCAGAGGTCAAGATTGCCAAACCTCCGCAAATACGGGCCCATACCCGCTAATCTGGAGGTTTAAGGGTCTGACACTTTGCGATCGCATTAAGAGAGGCACAAACGTGGAGCTAGATATCAGCAAAAATAAAAAATGCCAAGTTTAATTTCCTAAATGCGGAGCTCTGGGACAACTGCACCAGATATTAGCAAAAATAAGAAACGTCAAGTCCAACTTCCTACTCGGAATGGACCCCCAAAACCTATCCAAACCAGAATTTCTTAAACCACATATACATTCAATCATGACTAAAGCTTAGGTCCTAGACATGAAATGGCGAAAGGGGAACCCTAAGGGACCCCAAACAAGCCTCTTAAGCATACATGGGTTGTGAAAGCATAATTAAGAAACAAACAAGTATCACATAATTCGAAAGGAAATTGGGGCTTATGACTCACGTTATGGGGATAGATAGGGGAAAGGGATTTGCATGAATCACATAACAAATAAAGTCTAAGAGGTGGGTAAGTAGGACTCAATTTTTGGGGACACTTAGGACTTTCATAATCTTCCATCAGCATCAAAACAAATAATATCACATAAGGGATAGGATCTAAAGGATAGGAATACATAAAGCTCAACATTTCATCATAGGTACATAGCATAGTATCGAACAACACCTCTAAGCATTGATAGGATGGGAGCCAAGACATGTCCAAGGCTCACCCTCTAACTAGAAAGTAAAGTGGAATAAATCTCAACATAAGTAAGATAAAAATCGGATATTGTCCCCGAACTAGAGGACTCAACACAAGCAAAATCTTCTATGATCCAATAGCAAGACACAAGGAGGATATCGAGGAGCCGCAGTCCCTACATGATTACATAATACAGACATAAATTATGCAATAGTACTTTGAATGTATTAGTATATGGGCATGCAATACAAAATACATGGATCATAAAACTAGTGAACAATATGATCATTTAGAAATACCACTTGAACCATATAACATAAGATAATGCAAGTAGGGGAATAGGATATGTATAAGTAATCTAGGTCATGAAAGAACACTTGATTTTAGCATAAGAAGGAACATAGTTTAACATTCATGAGTAAAATATCCATATCCTTTTGGAAAAACTTTTATTTTACATCAAAGAAAGAACCATCTAATATAAATGAAACTCCAGAAATCATGATGAAGGACACCATAGATACTTAGAAATAAAGTAGTATACCCTTATGAGAAATACCAATACTAACGACAAAGGAGCATAACATATGCAAAGAAAATCATGTAACCTTTAAAGCAATGAGTTATATGACTTTAAGACACCATCAGACATGACATAAAGGAAGAATCATAATCACCATAAGAGGGACAACTTAGGACCATAAGGAGAACTTTGATATTTATGAGAGCAACCTTTAAGCGACATAAACCATGTGAGCTAAGCCATGGAGTCCCGATGTTTCCCTACATCGGAAGAAAGGGGGAAGTCACTTGCAAAGATGACATCCTAATAGTCCTAAGTGGATCCACTACTGCGAGCTATTAAGCAGCCCCAAATAACGGTTGGTCTAGAAGCCATCCTCTGCTACCGGTGACCCCTATTTCCTATGGTGTCCTGTAGTTATGGGACAATGGGACTCTGTGAATGGTCTCTAGCCCTAGCTATAGGGAGTATCCGTATCTATCCCAAGGTCTTCTCTATGCTAAGTGTGACTCTCATGGGATGACTATAATTGAATTATAGGATCCTCTAGTATGGAGAGGTATTCTACTAACCCATTCTAGAAAACGTTTCTACATGGATCATCATCGTAAAGATAGCTCTTAAATCTAGTTTATGCCTTTACTATGGGCCTATCATTATCTCATAAGATTTACTAGGTGGATGACTTATTTCTCAATAATTCATTCATTCTAACCTTTATAAACTAGTCCCATTGGACATATAAACATAAGGGTAATCATGACATGCACAATTTCTATACCATAACATGCATAATCTCCTAATAGCTCAATATGATCAAAGAGTAGTTCATCAAAACCAATAATTCAAAAAACCAAAGAAAGAGGCTTCATATCATTTAGAACTTCACAATGTTGTCATGAGATCATAACATGCATGATAGGCCTTCAACATCCTTAGCATTAATAATTTACGTGTCTTACAATAGGACTTCCATCAACATAGATGTTAGTCAATCATTTTAGCCAAAACATGGTAAGTAATATGCACATAAGCTTAAAATCATGCAATTCAAGAATAATATAAAATAAGAGAGGAGTAAAATCAATTCATTTGGAAATCATTCAATTCAACCCACCAACATTGTAGTCATGAAATACATCTTAAAAGTGTAAAATATTTCATAGTTTACATAGTTCACACCATGCATAGCTTCAATATTTATAAATCAACTCATGCAATAAGCCTTCAATAGATATTCATGCTTAATCAATCCAAACTTGAAGTATCCAAATTTAAATCATGTTTACAATGCTTAATAAAATTTACCTATAAAGTATTCAGCCTTAAAATCATGAGAATAACCTACATACATGGTAGGAAAACCCTTATTTTGGGTCTCATGATATCCAACTAAAATCCACAAATTCTTTCATAGCTTTTCATAGCATCATAGAGTACATAACTTTAATATCATAAAATACATCACAGTATAAAACCCCAGTGGTATTTAAGAATAAAATCATATCTTGAGGAATTTATATAAAAATCATATGTACAATGCATAATAAGAATTACCCATAAAGAATCTAACCTAGAAATCAAATAATTTCATGAAAAAGGGGGAGTTGACCTACATGGGTGAAAGGACCATGGATAAAAACCCACATACCTTAAATTGAGATTTCTTGAAAGGAACTTGATGAAGACTTGGGCTTCACTTGGGTTCTTGAAATCCAAAGCAAGTTCTTGAGATTAAATGAAGGATTTTTTGATGAATTTTGAGGACTTCGAGAGTGTTTTACGAGAGATTTATGGCTTGGAATGGCTGAAAAATGAAAGATTCATGTCTATATAGGTATTGGGTTATTACCTGATTTCCCACAAGTGAAACAAAAAAATTTAAGATATTTTTGACCTATGGCGCGGCAAGTCTGTGACGTGGGCTTGTCGCAGACCCTACTAGTTTGCGCAAATTTATCTTAAAAAATATTTTCTGACATGCGTAACCTATATCTTATGGGTAACCATTTTTTCATACAATTTTTCCTTTGAACAAGAATATAAATTTGTATTTGTACAATAATATATGGATTTTAAGATATTAAAAAAAATACATCATAGGGTCTTTCTAAGCTACATTGAGGGGTGTTACAATATCCCCCTGGGTACATTTGTCCTCGAATGTGAATAGAGATAGCATGAAAAGAATTGAACAACATCTATCAATTCCTTCCGAATACAATAATGCAATTTAAACATTGTTTTCATGCAACTTTAAAAGTCTCTAATATGGACATCATTTTAAAAGCATGAGTAGCACATTATTCATAATTGCACATGAAACTTCTGTAACGCCCCACATCTTACATGTACTAGTCCAACGCAGATGAAACAAGATATGGCAGGGTAAAATCCGCACATATTTTTTTAAGTGCGTGAATTTTAGATTAAAGGGCTATATGTACGTCTAACACTTAAGATGACTGAGCGTATATAATTTTTAAGTCAAGTTAAGGAGAGTGTGACCTTAAAGGAATAGAAATAATTGAGGTGCTTGTGGGACTTAAAAAGCTAGTAGGTGAGTCACCTATGTGCTTAACTTAAATAGGCTCGGTAGACGGAGACGAGGCCCAACACCGTATTTGTTTAAGTCTGACAACAAATAAACCCCGAGTTAAGGATGTCATTTGGGCCCGGACAACATTTTCAGCCCAAGATAAATAGGAAAAGGGCCAAATTACAATCACAACCCAATTCAAAACTAGGGCCCAAACTAAGTGGGCTTAAGGGAGAAATATTTGCAACAAAACCCATCCAATTGGAGCCCAATAAGGCCCAAGTGAAAAGGCCAAGTTGCTGCATCATAAGCTTAATAAAATAAGGCTGAAAATCCAAAAGAAAGTCGGCAAAAAGTGGCCTATAAAAGGGGTTACAAACCAGCAACTTTTAGTCATTTTCTCAAGCCAAAAATTCAGATTTCTCTCTAAGTTTCTTCTTGCTCTCTCTTCATTTTCTAAAGCAGCCAAGACACACCTCCAGGGTTCTTGAAGAGAACCTAATCCTTGAGGGCTAAGGTAGGTAAAAATACCTATGGTTTGGTGTAATTTTTTTATGAAAAACCTGAAGAGTGTGCTGGTCGTATTATGCAGGAATTTTGGGACAGCATGTGTTAGAAAGATTGTTGTCCACTTTTCTTGTTTATTAAGAGACTTTTCTCTTGTTGGTTGGCTGAATTATGAAGTAATATGTATGTTTTTAACAAGTCTTGGGTCCGTAATGATGTAAAAAAGCTGCTGGATCACATTTATCTTCCGGAAAAATAAGTTCTTAAATGATATCTTAATTCCGCTTTTAGTAAGCATTCGTGGACTGAATATTGGGAATTGTTGTCTCATGTTTTTCATCTACTTAGGGACTGTTTTTGGACTGTTTTAGGACTTTAATTGTATGTAAATATGTTGAGGACAGTTTGGTTGAGGTTGAAACGGATTTGGAATGGTTGACGTCGAAATGTAGCGGAACGATGCAGTGTTGCGTTGTCTACTTGTGTGTGTGTAGAGTTGTTGTATGCTGTACTATATGAGTTGTTGTAATGCTGTTATGGGACTAAAAATAGCTGGATATGACATGTATATGGGATTGTGTATAAGAAAATACGATTAGGAGCGGAAATGTTGAAAGAATACTCTTTGGTTGCTAATTCCGAGCTTGCTGCCCGGATATTATTTTTGGGTGAAATTGGATTACCAAGATGTATTTATTAGCTGCTAACACTAGTTCTATCACTTAATATATTGTAGATAAGTGTTTGGAGGAAGAGGATACTACTCCAAGATAATAACGACATAGTACAACGAGGTATGTAAGGCTACTTGATTTCCTATTACTTGGCATGAAATCTATAATCTTTCTTATCACATAAAGGCACATACAAATTCCGACATGGCTGCTAACCATGTCTCAACTCTTTATCATATTCATATGTTCCCATACATAGCCATGTTCAAACCCGCATACGTACTTGGATACCAAATATACATGAGTTCCTTTTTACCAAACAAAGTCCATGTGTTGTTTAATCTCCGATATGGTTCATTAGTTGTGTATCTCTCTTTTCATTGTGGTATTATATTGTGAGGTTGTTTATATGTCACATATCTATATTCCTACAGTTCTAAAGGTTATGACCAGCAAAAGAACCATCTCAAAGTAAATAAAAGATAACTTACAATTGCTTATGAATGGGTGGTAACCCAGGGGTGGAAGAATCACCTAGCATGGGTCGATCTCATATTACAGGGGGTATCCCAGGGGTGAAAGAAAAGCCTAGCATGGGTCAAAACCGTTACTAATTTACCACTAATCAGCTGGTCATTTACATGATATATTGTGCACAGATTATACAGTAAAGAAAGATACAGTAATAAAAAGACATAAAGTACATGATTTCACAGTATGACTAAAGGTGGTCTTTTTATCCTTACACACCAACGTGTGATTTCATCTGAGTTCTTATTTCATATATAGTATTTCCTGCCTTACATATTCAGTACATTACCTTGTACTGATGTCCCTTATGGGGGACCTGCATTTCATGCTGCAGGTACAGGAGCTACTAGATCTCCCCAGTAAGAGTATAGGAATTCCAGCTGCTGTTACTGAGCTCCAGGTTGCTTCGGAGCTTGTGTGTCTAGAGCTTGTATTTTGTATTGTATAGTTGGTTAGGAGGTGGGGCCTGTCCCGACTCATATGGATATTGTTCCTTACCTAGAGGCTTTGTAGACAATGTAAATTAAAGTGTGGTCAAATAGTGTACTATAGACATCGTGGCTCCAACGGCCTAGTCTTATGCATTTACTTTTGGGTTTGTTAATGCAGTTTACTTCCTTTTAACAGCATGTTGAATACGGAAACCTCTTAAATGTCCATAGCAGGTGCATAGTTATATGTTGGTTCTCCAGAGCCTTGTCAGCAATGGGTGTCAGTCCGCCTTAATGGGGCATAGGGCGTGACATTTATGACCCGTAGTTCCATTTACGGGCTCATCTTATTTGTTCATAGATAGATTTCAAAAACTCAAGTTTGTGTTAGACATCATGAGCTCAAATTAGTACTCGTAATTCTTTTTATGGTTTATAGGCCACTCCTTGTAAACCCCACCAAAAGTTAGCCAATATCACTATTCAAACCCAAACCATGAGCGTGCTTTATGACTCGTCAACAGGACCACGAACCTTAAAAGGTTTCTTCCTATTTGACCTCATCTTACCCTTCTTTGAACCTCAACTACGAATTCAATACATGACATGTATGTTCATTTACGATTTGTAAGGACCCTTCTTACTTCTGACCAACTTCTCAAATTTTCACAAGCGTCGACGCCCATCCACAAGGCCCACATATGACCCATAATCATAATCAAGAGCCATAGATGGTGCTGGTATATTGATGAACCAAAAATCAGAGTTGCACTCTCTCTCCAATTTTTGACCTTTTAACACAGAGAGTATTACACTTTCTATGAAATTTGATGTTAATCCCGATATCGTTTTAGAGCCTTTTTAATCTATATACAAACTGGTGATTCAATCTTTGGAAAAAGAGCTTACAGAAATTTTCCAATCTCAATTTTTCTTAAAGCTACCTTATGTGACCTTGTAGAGCTTGATATGACTGACTTTGATATTATCCTTGGTATAAATTGGATTTTATGCCTATATTTATTGTAAAAGTTGAGTGGTTAGATTTTAGTTTCATAATGAGCCAGTCTTGGAACAAAAGGGTAGTGATCCAATGTCTAAGGGTCAGTTTGTCTAGTTCCTTAAAGCTCAAAAAATGATTTTCAAAGTATTGCATCTGCCATTTTACATAAGTTAGGGATATAAATTTTGAAACCCCTACTTTTGAACCAGTCCCTGTTATCAATGAGTTTTATTATGTGTTTCATGATGATCTACTCGGTATTCTTCTTGAGAGGGAATCGATTTTGGCATAGCCCTTTTTCCTGAAACCCAACCTATCTCTATTTTTCCTTATCGTATGGCCCAAAAAAACCTTAAGGGATTAAAGGATCAGTTGAAAAAATTTGTTAAAGAAGGATTTCATTAGATCGAGTATCTCTTCATAGGATGCTCTAGTTGTTTTTTTTCAAAAGGAAGATGCCTATCTTTGGATGTGTATTGCCTACTAGCAGTTGAAAAAGTCATAATTAATAATAAGTATCCCGTCCCAAGAATTGAAGACTTGTTCAATCTACTCCATAGTGCAAGCTACCTCTTAAAGATTAATCTTTGATCAAGTTACCATCAATTGGACTGGGGAAATATGACATTCTGAAGACAGTTTTAGAACTCATTATGGCCACTTTAAATTTTTGTTTATGTCTTTTGGACTAATAAATGTCTCTGTAGCTTTTATGCACTTTATGAGCAAGGTATTTAAGCTGTACTTGGAATGTTTGTGGTGGTTTTCATTGGTGATATTTTGGTCTATTTTTGAACTGAAGAGGAGCACTTAGATTACTTGAGAATTATCTTGCAAACCTTAATGGACCTAATCGTTTGCCAGGTATATTAAATGTGAGTTTTAGTTGCGTTTTGTGTCATTTCTTGGTCATATCATCTCAGTGAAGGTAATATAGTTGATCATAAGAAAACTGAGGCGGTTAAGAATTGGCTAGACCTTTGTCTTCTTTGGATATTCTGAGTTTCTTGGATTTGGCCAATTACTATAGAAGATTTGTTGAAGGCTTTTCATCCACGCTTCACCTTTTACCAAGTTGATCCCTAAGAAGGTGAAATTCCAATTATCAAAGGCGTATGAAAGGAGTTTCCAATTGTTGAAAGATTGGCTTACTTTTTGCCCTATGTTAACCTTGTCAAATCTCGATGTGAGTGTTAGAATATTGAGAGGACTTTTTCCTAGTATGAGAGGACCGAGAAGGACATACTTCTAGTGTACTAATTATTGTGACCATGACAAACGTTGGGTAGTCAAATGCAGAGCGGATAACTTCTGAAAGCATCTAAGTAGTTAGCCTACCCCTAGATGAGTGCTTTTGTATTAGACTTCCCTAGAGCTTCCGGTAGCACAGTCGAGATAGCGATGGGTTCTTTGCCACTACGGGGATAAAGCTATAGATGTTTTTTTTTTGTGAATTCAAGCGAAGATTATGTCGAGATGATACATTTATCATTACGATAGGTGTCAAGTAGAAGTGCAGTGAAATCTACAGCTAAGGTATATCCTAATCGACTTGCAAACTTGAACCTTGTACTAACACTTAAAAAATATGTATTAGTACATTTGAATGCACTAAGTATGTTGGCATGCAATATAATAATATACATTTTATAGAAAACTAAGTAGTACATAAGTAAGAGAGTACATAGAACAAAGAATAAGGAAAGTGATCAATATACCAATATGTCTTCAATGAAGTGATACATGAAACATAATAAGCCATACATATATGGGAAGTCACAATAACTGATAATAAGACCATGCTAGTTATAACATGGAATCCCGGTGATGCCCCTACATCGAGGAATTGTAAGAGAAGAATGGAAGATTCCCTTCGTCCCACGAGGCCTCACTAGTCAATCAACCTTCAAAGAAACTCCAAGCTAACCAAGGGAAGAGTGAGATGTAGGGTGAATGTCCTTCCCTACATTATAAAATACTGTAGACAATGGTATTCAGTATTATGTTTGAATTTACTTATTCAGTATTATGTTTGAATTTACTTAGTATGTAGGCAATGCAAACATAAATAATGTAATGCAATTGACCAAGTATATATGTTATACAAAGAGGGGTAATTTAAAAGCATAATTAAACATAAACATAAGGTGACCAATGCATAAGTAAATCATAAGAGGTACCATATGAAGAAAAGTATTTATGAATAGTCAACTAAACTTATCATTAATAACAATAAATACGTGGGATAAGAACTATAACTGACAATAAAACTATGCAAGCTATTACATGGAATCCAGTGTCCCCCCATACAACAAAGAATGATAACATGCTTGCCAAGGTAGACTCTACCCTGCTAAGCGGGTAATCATGAGCTAGGTGAATTCACTAGAAAAACTATATTGGTAAAAGAAATCCTACGGTGGCAACATAATTATGGGACTAAAAATTGCTATTAAGGACCCCTTGGGTCGAGTCTCCACCTCAAAGTCCTCTCATGCTAAATCAAAATTTCACAAAATACATGTCAATAATCATACTAATCATGAATTTATAAGCTTGTCAAAAATCATAGTTCATAGTTTTCTTAAGCTTGTCATGTAGGAAAATCAATTCATAAACTTCCAATCTAAATCATAGAAACCTGTTCATAGAATAGCTCATTTTCATGAGATTCATGTAATATGGGTATAGGCCTTTTATCATTATGAATCCTATCTTTATAGGGAGTATCATTAGGGTCTTAGGTCACCCTTATCATAAACTTGCTTGAAAGACTTGCAAAATTCACAATCATGTCTTGTAGTAATTATTTGGGAAAATGTAATTTCTCTTGAAATTTACTTTAGAATTATGAAATTGGACTGAAAACATGCATAATCATATAATTCGAATAAATTCATGCTTAATTTAGAAGAATCATTACAGTTGAAATCATAATTAAAGGAACCCATTTTGACCTTAGTGAACCTAAGATGAAATGAAGAGGAATTTCATGTAAAACCATAACACAACTTAATTAATATTAAGTCATACACAATTCATACAAAATAATATCAATTTGAAATATAATTGAAAATATCTATCATCCATGTCATGAACCCTAGATAGTATTGTAGTGAATTCATGAGCAACTCATCAATATCATGCAATAATCACCACTTCATGTAAAAATAGAATAATGATCATAAAATAAATTATAATTCATGAAATTGAATGGAAATTAAGAAGATCCATAAAAATACATACTTGTAATTTGATGAAAAAGTTGACACTTTCGGATGAATTGAAGCTCTCTCTGGAGGCATTTTCTGAAAATCACAAAGAATAATCATTAGAGGTAAAAACCTTAGAATACACTCTAACACACAAAATAGATCATGGAAGAAGTGAGAATTTCGTAAAATGCCTCATCACCTCCTACTCATAGATGTGGAGCGCTTCACACCTATAAATAAGACTCTACCTGACGCAATATGTTAGACTCCTCAGGACACTTTAAACCTTATGCCTTTTTACCAATCTTGCCATGACCCAAGCTAGACCCTAAGCGTGACATGGTGATTGGATTCTTGAAAGACTCCAATCAACCCTTTTTAGCATATCAATATGCATACATAAGACGTACAATGATCAATCACAATCTAAAATTAACACAAGAGATAAATCTCAACTTGCATACTTTAATAGGAAATAACCAATAATAGGTTAAAAGAAGAGAACATAGATGAAAGACCCCGGATCATGACGTCGCCTCGAGACCCCCAGGTTGGCCTGGAAATCTGCCAGGTACCTTTCCACGGAAGGACCCACACGGCCCGTGTTAAGCCACACGGTCCATGTGGCCTCTCGTGGGGTGGCACTTGGCGGGTGTGGAGGCAAACGGGCCACCACACGGCCCGTGTGAAGCTACACGGTCCGTGTGGCGAATGAATGGACCAGAGACACGGGCCGTGTGAAGTGAGATGGTCCGTTTACTTGACAGTGTGGATTGACTTGGTCAAAAAATATTGCCTTCGAAAAATCCAAAAATTCTAAGTCCGGTGCCACGGACCAGTAGACGGTCCGTGTGGAGCCAGACGGTCCGTTTACCGGACCGTCTCGTGGCAGTTTTCCGCCTGAAAATTTTCTAAGGGTAGGGCCACGGACTGGTAGACGGTCCGTGTGAGCCCAGACGGTCCGTTTAGCGGACCGTATGCCCCAGACGGGCCAATTCTTGATCCGTTTCATTAATGGCAATTTCATAATTTTGGTTTATTCCGGTGCAAATATGGTCTTTTCCACCCTTTCTTGAGCTTCCTATATATTCCATACTTCACCATTTTGAAGCATTTCTACACTTCAACTCTCTCTCTAAAAGTTCTTTCTCAAGGCTCTCCCACATCTCTCTAGGATTCTTCAAGCTAAGGTTCACATTTGAGATCACTTCCTCCTCAAGTTGTCTTCTACCGGGTATGTGGGGTTTGATTCTTGGTTTCCTTTCGACCAAGAAGATCCAAATCCTTACTAAAATTATTTTGTAACTTGTATACTTAAAATGTGAAATTTTAGTACTTGTTCTTAGTATTTTGAACCATGCATGTGTTAGTTTAGGATCCTTATCATGATTTATGTTAGTTTTATGGAAATGAACTATTTGGACTATGGAATTTTAAACTTGCATGTCCCTTTAAATGTGTTATTTTGCATGGGTGATATGTACTACCATTTCCTTGAATTTTTAATTGAATTTCTAGTCTTATATTGTATCTTGTTTTGGGACACTCTACATTACCCATGCTATTCCTACACTATGTATTGCATTACATACATGACATTTTACATGGAAATTTCCGGAATTGTGGGGTTAAACACAATTTTGCCCCAAAGGGGAACTATAATGTGAATTTTGGTAAGACATGGGATATGACAATAAGGTGATCACCGGTATGTCTATAATCTTGGCTCCTTGAGCATCTTGGGTTCTTGCACCATCTTGTACTTGCAGATGAGCTATTCCTTGCATTGGCATCTTGAATATGATCTTGTAAATCGGCGTTGAGCCCAATTATGTCTGGAACGTTATGAACTTGCACTTGACTCTCTTGAAAGCATAATTATATATATATAAGTATTCTTGTGGGATGTGTAAGACTTAGCACCGATGGAATTGGGGGTCCTCCCCCTTTTCCTCGAACCATGTGCCTACATTGGGACGGATGTAATTCGTCTATTTGTACATGACTATGATTTGTCTTGATCTTGTAAATCTTTCCAAAAAGCGGGTCGTAAGGAAGGTGTCCATCCACCGAAAAGCGGGTCGTAAGGTGTGATGTAGAATACCCTTGGCAAGTAATCTTCTTCCTACCGATGGGAGGTCCCAATCGGTCCAATTCGTGTAATAGCTCGCATGGATTTAGTTTGTCGGTTATAGTCCATCCCCTTATATAGGAGCACTATCGCATTGCACGCATCACGTGTTTCATGGCATCTTGTATATATAATTTCTATTGTATATGTATTCCTTGTACATTATGTGCCCTTGCCACTTAACATGGTTACGTAGGTTTGGTAAATCACGTGCATTGCATACCCTCATACTTAGTACATTCAAAAGTACTAACGCATTCTCTATGCCTGCATGATTTTACCATGCAGGGACCGAGCAGTTTGAGCAGTATCCGCCGGACGCGTAGCTTATCCCTATATAGATATTTTGTGGTGAGCCCCGTCTTTCGAGGGCATACTTTACATTTTTGTACACCTCATCTATGTATGTATTTTGACTGAGGGTGAGCCCGGAACTTGTCCCGGCCCCCGTTCCATGATTAGAGGCACTTATTGGACAATTGTATAAACTTATTATTTCGTTATCTATGGAATATGTCCTCCCTTTTTGGTTTTAAAAATGTTCTCTTTAATCTTGTCTTTAAACTTTCTGGAATTTGAGGCTTGATTGGGGGCTTTCGGGTCCCCATTCGCCGTGTCACATCTAGACCCCGACCCCGGGTCGTGACAAATGGTGGTATCAGAGCCTTGGGTTTTCGATGGTCCTCGGAGTCCAACGTGCCGCGTTGAGTAGAGTCCTATTCATGGGTGTGAAGTGCACCATACCTATGAATGGGAGGCTGCGAAGACGTTTTAGGACAATTCTCCCTTCTTTGTGTCTTATATCGTGCTATAGCTAGCTTATGAATTTCCTTGCTTATTGGTGTCGTTAGTCTTTTTTCAGAAATGCCTCGAGGAAGGCCTCCACTACCTAGGCCGGCTCCTGCTGCCGAGGATCAGGCTCCTCCTGAGCCTATGGAGGAGCCTATATCAAATGGCGAATTTCGTGCTGCTTTCGCCATGCTCGCACAGGCCGTGACAGCTCAGGCAAGGCAGGCCAACTTGCCACGGGACCCTGCACCCGTTTCTATCGTGAGGGATTTTATTCGGATGAATCCCCCGGAGTTCCACGGGTCTAGGGCTGATGAAGATGCTCAGGAGTTCATTGATGAGCTCTCAAAAATATTGAATATTATGGGTGTCTCGTCTGAAGAGAAAGCTGGGTTGGCTGCTTATCAGTTGAAAGATGTGGCCCAGGTATGGTATACGCAGTGGGCTATGGAGCGGGTTGATGATAGTGATGTTACATGGGGAGAGTTCAGAACTGCCTTCCTGGACCGCTTCTTCCTACTTGAGCTGAGGGAGGCCAAAATGACCGAGTTTATTAATCTTAAGCAGGGAAGTATGAATGTGAGGGATTATGCCCTCAAATTCACTAAATTGTCTAAATATGCTCCGTCCCTGGTGGCTGATCCCCGTGCCAGAATGCACAAATTTGTTTCAGGTATTTCTGACTTGCTGGTGAAAGAATGCCGAACTGCTATGCTGATTGGGGACATGGATATTGCCCGGCTCATGGTGTACGCTGAGCAGATTGAGGGAGAGAAACTCAAGGAGAAGAGAGCATATGATCCCAAGAGAGCCCGTGTTGATGGTAAGTTCTCCGGGGCTAAGAATGTTGGTTTTGGTCGCTTCCAGCAGGGCCAAGGCTCGGGAGCTCGTGTGGCTAATGCGCGGGCACCCCCTCCCGGGGTTCAGGCGGGTGGCGGACCCGAATATTTGATGTGTGACAAGTGTGGGAGGCCTCACACAGGTGCCTACCGGAGGGATTTGGGACTTTGCTTCGGATGTGGAAGCAAGGACCATAAAGTTGCTGACTGTCCAAGGAATGCGCGCGGAGACCGAGGTCAGGTAGCCCGAGGCGGGCAGGGTCAACAGAGGGGTCCTCCAGGTGCTGCCCCGAGAAATAACAGGTTCTACGCACTCAATGCTCGCCAGGATGTCGAGGAGGCCCCAGATGTTGTGACGGGTATGTTAAAAGTTTTTGACTTTGATGCTTATGTTTTGCTTGACCCAGGTGCAAACTTGTCTTTTGTGACTCCGTTATTGGCTGTTAAGTTCGGTTTGAAACCCCAAATTCTAAGAGAGCCTTTCTCGGTCTATACCCCCGTGGGTGAATCTATTATTGCTCATACGGTTTATCATGGGTGTCCTATTGCGGTGTTGCATAAAATCTTTCCATGTGATCTTGTGGAACTTGAAATGTTTGATTTTGATGTGATTCTTTGAATGGATTGGCTGCATGCATCCTATGCTTCCATAGATTGTAGAACCCGGAAAGTCCAGTTCCAACCTCCCGGTGAGCCAGTTCTTGAATGGAAAGGTAGTGATTCCTCTATTAAGGGTAGGTTTATTTCCTACCTCAAGGCGCAGAAAATGATTTCTAAGGGGTGTATCTACCATATGGTAAGGGTCCGAGATGCAAATTCTGAGGTGCCTGCTCTCGAGTCAGTCCCTGTGGTGAATGAATTTTCGGATGTGTTCCCCGAGGACTTACCGGGCATTCCTCCGGATAGAGAGATAGATTTCGGCATAGATCTTCTTCCAGATACTCAGCCTATTTCTATCCCTCCGTATCGGACGGCCCCGGCAGAATTGAAGGAATTGAAAGAGCAGTTAAGGGACTTATTAGAGAAGGGCTTTATTTGGCCTAGTACATCACCGTGGGGTGCTCCCGTGTTGTTCGTGAGGAAGAAGGATGGGTCTCTCCGTATGTGTATTGATTACAGGCAGTTGAATAAAGTGACAGTTAAGAACAAGTACCCATTACCGAGGATTGATGATTTGTTTGATCAGCTACAAGGTGCCACTCACTTCTCAAAAATTGATCTCCGTTCCGGATACCATCAGTTGAAGGTTAGAGAGTGTGACATCCCTAAAACAGCTTTTCGAACAAGGTACGGGCACTTTGAATTTGTGGTGATGTCATTTGGTCTAACTAATGCCCCGGCCGCATTTATGGATTTAATGAACAGGGTGTTTAAGCCGTTCTTGGACAGCTTTGTGGTGGTATTTATTGATGATATCCTCATTTACTCCTGAAGTAAGCAAGAGCACGGGAATCATTTAAGGATGGCCCTCCAAACTCTGAGAGAGAAGAAATTATATGCCAAATTTAGCAAGTGCGAGTTTTGGTTGGGCGAAGTGGCTTTCCTCGGGCATGTGGTATCCGGGGATGGTATCAAGGTAGATCCAAGGAAGACGGAGGCTGTGAAAAATTGGCCTAGACCGTTGACTCCTTCGGATATCCACAGTTTCCTTGGGTTGGCCGGGTATTATAGGAGGTTTGTAGAAGGTTTCTCCTCTATTGCATCACCGTTGACCAAGTTGACTCAGAAGCAGGCTAAGTTTGTATGGTCGGATGAATGTGAGAGGAGTTTCCAAACATTGAAGGATCGGCTTACATCAGCTCCTGTTTTGACCTTGCCAAGTGGTTCAGAAGGGTTCGTGGTGTATTGTGATGCCTCGAGGGTCAGTCTGGGTTGTGTGCTTATGCAGAATGGTAAGGTGATAGCGTACGCATCAAGACAGTTGAAAGTGCATGAACGCAACTATCCCACTCACGACCTTAAATTAGCAGCGGTGGTGTTTGCTTTGAAAATTTGGAGGCACTATTTGTACGGGGTCCATGTTGATGTATTTACCGACCACAAAAGTTTGCAGTATTTGTTCACTCAGAGGGATCTTAATCTCAGGCAAAGGAGGTGGTTGGAATTTCTGAAGGATTATGACGTGAGCGTGTTGTATCATCCGGGCAAGGCCAATGTCGTAGCCGATGCCCTTAGCAGGTTGTCTATGGGGAGCGTGGCACATGTTGAAAATGAGAAAAGGGAATTGGCAAGGGATATTCACCGGTTGGCTAGGTTGGGTGTCAGGTTGACTGATTCTAGCACAGGTGGTATTCGGGTTCAGAACGGGTCAGAATCTTCTGTGGTGAATGAAGTGAAAGCTAAACAAGATCTAGATCCATCGTTGTGTGAGTTGAAGAAGTTGGTTGCTGCAAAAGAGATCGAGGCTTTCTCCCAAGGGGGAGATGGGGTACTCTGGTACCAAAACCGGCTTTGTGTTCCCGACGTGGATGACCTTAGGAAGGTGATTATGAGTGAGGCTCATAACTCTCACTACTCTATTCACCCGGGGTCTACCAAGATGTACCGGGACCTGAGAGAGATTTATTGGTGGCATGGTATGAAGAGGGATGTTGCCAAGTTTGTGTTGGAATGTCCGAGTTGCCAGCAGGTGAAAGTTGAGCACCAGAGGCCCGGTGGTTTGGCCCAAGATATCGAAATTCCCACCTGGAAGTGGGAGGATGTGAATATGGACTTTGTGGTTGGATTTCCTCGGACCCGAAGGCAATTCGACTCCATTTGGGTTATTGTGGATCGGATGACGAAATCAGCCCACTTTTTACCGGTCAAAGCTACTTTCAGTGCCGAGGATTATGCGAGGTTGTATATCCAAGAGATGGTGAGGTTGCATGGTGTACCTAGGTCCATCATATCGGACCGTGGTACTCAATTCACTTCCACTTTTGGAAATCTTTTATGAAAGGCCTTGGGACCAAAATTAAGTTGAGTTCCGCTTTTCATCCTCAAACCGATGGCCAAGCGGAGCGGACTATTCAAACCTTGGAGGACATGTTGAGAGCATGTGTGTTGGAGTTTAAGGGAAATTGGGATGATCATCTTCCACTCATCGAGTTTGCCTATAATAATAGCTTCCATGCTAGTATTGGCATGGCTCCGTTTGAAGCCTTGTATGGGAGACGGTGTAGATCCCCGGTGGGATGGTTTGAAGTGGGGGAAAAGGCCTTGGTTGGTCCGGATTTGGTGATGGATGCTATGGAGAAGGTAAAGGTGATTAGGGAGAGATTGAAAGCGGCCCAAAGTCGCCAAAAGTCCTATGCGGATAGTAGGAGAAGGGACCTCGAATTTCATGTAGGGGATTGGGTTTATGTGAAAGTCTCTCCTATGAAGGGCGTTATGCGTTTTGGCAAAAAGGGCAAGTTGAGCCCCCGGTATGTTGGCCCTTATGAAGTTGTTGAGCGGATTGGAGATGTGGCTTATAAGTTAGAGTTACCTCCGGATTTGGGTTCAATCCACCCGGTCTTTCATGTATCTATGTTGAGAAAGTTTGTTGGCGATCCTAGCTCCATTGTGCCTTTGGAAGGGATTGAGGTTGAGGAAAATTTGACTTATGAGGAGGTGCCGGTGGCAATTTTGGATAGGCAAGTTAAGCGACTTCGCAACAAGGATGTGGCTTCGGTAAAGGTACTTTGGAGGAATCAACTAGTAGAGAGTGCTACTTGGGAGGCGGAGTTGGACATGATGAAGCGATACCCCCATCTTTTCCAATCTACTCAAGCTTAAGGTACTAGGAATCTTTCCCTATCAACTGTGTCGTTTTCTTTCCCTCTTGAGTCTCATGGCATGACATGCATATGTGTACATTAAAGGATTTTCTTTCCTTGGCAAATGTGTTGCATACAATTTTGACATAAATTGGTTTTGAGATATAATTTGATTTATGATAAAAAGCTTTTGTGTACAATCTTGCATTTTGAGTTAAGTTGTGCATTGTTTCTTGAATCGGATCTATCTTGCCTTAACAATGTCTTTTCTAGCCTTGATTCTTGCACATTCGAGGACGAATGTTCCCAAGGGGGAGATGATAAAAGACCCCGGATCATGACGTCGCCTCGAGACCCCCAGGTTGGCCTGGAAATCCGCCAGGTACCTTTCCACGGAAGGACCCACACGGCCCGTGTTAAGCCACACGGTCCGTGTGGCCTCTCGTGGGGTGGCACTTGGCGCGTGTGGAGGCAAACGGGCCACCACACGGCCCGTGTGAAGCTACACGGTCCGTGTGGCGAATGAACGGACCAGAGACACGGGCCGTGTGGAGTGAGATGGTCTGTTTACTTGACAGTGTGGATTGACTTGGTCAAAAAATATTGCCTCCGAAAAATCCGAAAATTCTAAGTCCGGTGCCACGGACCAATAGACGGTCCATGTGGAGCCAGACGGTCCATTTACCGGACCGTCTCGTGGCAGTTTTCTGCCTGAAAATTTTCTAAGGGTAGGGCCACGGACCGGTAGACGGTCCGTGTGAGCCCAGACAGTCCGTTTAGCGGACCGTATGCCCCAGACGGGCCAATTCTTGATCCGTTTCATTAATGGCAATTTTGTAATTTTGGTTTATTCCGGTGCAAATATGGTCTTTTCCACCCTTTCTTGAGCTTCCTATATATTCCATACTTCACCATATTGAAGCATTTCTACACTTCAACTCTCTCTCTAAAAGTTCTTTCTCAAGGCTCTCCTACATCTCTCTAGGATTCTTCAAGCTAAGGTTCACATTTGAGATCACTTCCTCCTCAAGTTGTCTTCTACCGGGTATGTGGGGTTTGATTCTTGGTTTCCTTTCGACCAAGAAGACCCAAATCCTTACTAAAATTATTTTGTAACTTGTATACTTAAAATGTGAAATTTTAGTACTTGTTCTTAGTATTTTGAACCATGCATGTGTTAGTTTAGGATCCTTATCATGATTTATGTTAGTTTTATGGAAATGAACTATTTGGACTATGGAATTTTGAACTTGCATGTCCCTTTAAATGTGTTATTTTGCATGGGTGATATGTACTACCATTTCCTTGAATTTTTAATTGAATTTCTAGTCTTATATTGTATCTTGTTTTGGGACACTCTACATTACCCATGCTATTCCTACACTATGTATTGCATTACATACATGACATTTTACATGGAAATTTCCGGAATTGTGGGGTTAACCCCAATTTTGCCCCAAAGGGGAACTATAATGTGAATTTTGGTAAGACATGGGATATGCCAATAAGGTGATCACCGGTATGTCTATAATCTTGGCTCCTTGAGCATCTTGGGTGCTTGCACCATCTTGTACTTGCAGATGAGCTATTCCTTGCATTGGCATCTTGAATATGATCTTGTAAATCGGCGTTGAGCCCAATTATGTCTGGAACGTTATGAACTTGCACTTGACTCTCTTGAAAGCATAATTATATATATATAAGTATTCTTGTGGGATGTGTAAGACTTAGCACCGATGGAATTGGGGGTCCTCCCCCTTTTCCTCGAACTATGTGCCTACATAGGGACAGATGTAATTCGTCTATTTGTACATGACTATGATTTGTCTTGATCTTGTAAATCCTTCCGAAAAGCGGGTCGTAAGGAAGGTGTCCATCCACCGAAAAGCGGGTCGTAAGGTGTGATGTAGATTACCCTTGGCAAGTAATCTTCTCCCTACCGATGGGAGGTCCCAATCGGTCCAATTCGTGTAATAGCTCGCATGGATTTGGTTTGTCGGTTATAGTCCATCCCCGTTATATAGGAGCACTATCGCATTGCACGCATCACGTGTTTCATGGCATCTTGTATATATAATTTCTATTGTATATGTATTCCTTGTACATTATGTGCCCTTGCCACTTAACATGGTTACGCAGGTTTGGTAAATCACGTGCATTGCATACCCTCATACTTAGTACATTCAAAAGTACTAACGCATTCTCTATGCCTGCATGATTTTACCATGCAGGGACCGAGCAGTTTGAGCAGTATCCGCCGGACGCGTAGCTTATCCCTATCTAGATATTTTGTGGTGAGCCCCGTCTTTCGAGGGCATACTTTACATTTTTGTACACCTCATCTATGTATGTATTTTGACTGAGGGTGAGCCCGGAACTTGTCCCGGCCCCCGTTCCATGATTAGAGGCACTTATTGGACAATTGTATAAACTTATTATTTCGTTATCTATGGAATATGTCCTCCCTTTTTGGTTTTAAAAATGTTCTCTTTAATATTGTCTTTAAACTTTCTGGAAATTTGAGGCTTGATTACCCCATACATCTAACATGCCTATACTAGAACTAACATAGGCAGGGGCATAAAACATGTTTCTAGCTCACCTTGAAATGAAAAGAAATGATTTTAAAGTATCAACATAAGCCGAGATAGCAAGAAATAGCATGGGATAGGCTCGACCTCAAGCATGGGGATTCACCAGTAAATCTTTAAGTTAGACCTCGAGCTAGCCACATGAATGAGGATTATGATGAGCATCCATATCTATATTTTTTAATAATATAGGCAAAAATGTATACATTATTACTTGGAATGTACTAAGTATGTGAGCAATGCAATGAATCATAAATCATGTATGCAATTGACCAAGTAAATAGAATGATAAGAGAGTTATTGAAAAACATAAGTAGACATGAGAATGGCAAATGCATACAAGGAATCATGATGAGAATTACCCAAACTATGAATCATACGTAGTTCGATAATATATCATAGGAAACCATATATATGTGTGATTACAACCACAATCGACAATGAGATCATATGAGCTATTACATGGAATTTTGATGTCTCCGTATATATTGAAAAAGGAAAATCTACTTGCCAAGGTACACTCTATCCTACTAAGCGAGTAATCATGAACATGTGTTATATGTGGATCCATTAGTTACGCTATATTGGCAAATAATCCTATAGTGGCAACGTAGTTATAGGACTAGAGATTGCTACTAAGGGCCCCTTAGGTCAAGTCTCCACCTCAAAATCCTCCTGGTGCTAATTAAAAATCACACAAAATACTTATCATAATCATAAATCATACTTATCATAGATTCATAAGGCTTGTCATAAATCATTGTTTATACTAGTCATAAATTATGGAACTTAATAGGTAGAAAGGCAATCAATCTACCAATCCAATTCGTAAAACTTATTCATAGAATATGTCATTTCACGTGATTCATCTAATATGGGAGTATGCCTTCAATCATTACAAATGTTGCCTCCATACAGAGTATCATTAGGATCTTAGGTCACCCTTTCCATAAACTAGCTTGAAGACTTATAAAATTCATAATCGTGACTTGTAGTAAAAATTGGGGCAAAGTATGAGTTCTCATGAAATTAACTTTAAAATCATAAAATTGGATTGAAAATGTACATAATCATAAAATTTAAATAAGTTCATGCTTAATTAAGAAGAACCATATCAACTGAAGCCTTAATTAGAGGAACCTACTTTGACTTTCATGAACCCAAGATGAAATTGCAGAAGAATTGAATGTAAAACCTCAATATAACTCATTTTATATCAAATCATACATAATTCATGAAAAAATAATATCAGTTGAGGCATAATTGAAAATATACATCATCAATATCATGAACTCTAGATAGTACTGCAATAATTTCTAGGAAACTCATCAATTTCATGTAATAATCATTACTTCAAGTTGATATAGGTCCATAATCAAAATATAAATTATAATTCATACAATTGAGTAGAAATTATGAAAATCCATAAAATACATACTTGAATATTTTTGAAAAAGTAAAGGACTCTTTTGGCTCCAAGGGTCGAAGGGACCCATAGATGAATATCCACATACCTTGGATAAAAAATTGAAAGAATGCCCTAAAATTAGTGAAGAAATTGGTAGAATCTTTCTTGGTCTTTAATGGAGCCCTTAGGAAGTTTCTAGAGAGAGGATTTGTAATTTGAGAGTGAGAATTAAAAAGAAGATATTTTGGTAGGTTGAAACCTTTAATTCTCACTTAAACACTAAAAAAAACATAGTATTAATACTGGAGAGGTAGAGAAAAGTCCAAACTGTCCTGGTAAATAAAAACTGAGAACAGATTAAAGGATCTAGTTCAGTTTGCATCGCAAATCTTGTCCATCATAATTCATTTTTGACGGAGTATCATCCTGGTGAAATTTTAACTGAGTTCATCCAAGTACATGACGACAGACTCTATTGTCTCAAAATTATGTTCCAAAAAAATGCACGGCCAAAAATTCTTCCTAGGTTCATGATGCGGACCTAGTTCACCATGGTCTATTTTTTTGCATTTGTTTTCTCCTTTTTCTTATTTGTTTCAACTTCTTGACTTACGAGGTATTACATAAGTACTCAATAATATAATACTCAACAAGTGAACTTTTAAACACAAAATAATATGGAGAGAAGACATCAACCCCCCCCCCCCTCCCCAAATTTGACAGCAAAACTTACTTTAAAACCTAAACTACACAAGCATTCATTTACCCCCCTTAACTACTTTTGAGTGAATTAAATATCCCTCTAAATGGTGACATGGAAAAGAGAGTGAACTCACTCTCCTAAAACGTGTGAAATGATAAAAAAAAAGTACAAAAACTGAATGATAAAAGCATATACATGGTATTTTTTATTGGCCAATATATAAATAGTGTTTTTAAATATTTTTTATAAATTAAATATTTTTAAAAATGTATGAAATTTCTTATTTAAAGGTAAATAAAATTTTGGGTCTTATTTCTTCTAAATCTTCTTTAATTCTTTTTCTCGGTGTTTATTTTGTTGTCTTCTCTAAATGCCCTCTTCCTCCATTGAAGCACTTCTTAAACATTTCTTCTTCCATATTTGTCATTTCTTCCTTCTCTATCTCACCAACCTTTCATTAATCCACAAAATCAAGCACCAACTTCATTTTATTGAATAAATATTTTCTTGAATTTGGAGTGACCCACATTGATTTCTATTAGTAGTGATGCAAAAAATGTGGGTCTATTAACTTTAATTATATCGAATGTAAATTTTCTTGAATTTGGAGTGACCCACTTTAATTTCTATTAGTTATCATGCAAAACATTTGGGTCTGTTAAATTTCTTATACAATCTTCATATTTAGTTTGAGTTATCAAGAAAAAAATAGTCCACTTGTGTGATTCAACTGGGTGTGTTGTTGTTGTTGTTGTTTATCAAGAAAACAATGGCTTCCAAAAAGTATCATTCTTTCGAGGACAAATTTATTGGGGTGGGGTAGAAAGGGGGTTTGACATTATTTGGGTGCCAAAATGGTGGAAAAAAAGGAAGGAGAAGGGGTGGCACAGGTGGGGGGGTGGGGTGTTTATAAGAGAAAGGTTTAAGAAGGTGGGACCCACTTGTTTAAAATAATTATAATTAATGAAAGTGATTTCATAATTTAAATTAATCAATTAATTAGTGTAATGAATTTTTAAAAAATGTAAAGAAAAAAGGTAAATAGACAAAAAATAAAAATTAATGACGTGGTGCTTACATGGCTATGACATGGCACTTACGTGGCTATGATGTGGCAGCTGAGAGTGGTATTATCCTCTCGGAGTGGTACTTAATTCATTGGAAAGTTATTTGGGGGGGGGGGGTATATGAACGCTCGTGTTTAGGTGCTAAAGTAAGTTTTGCTGTCAAGTTTGTGGGGGGGAGGGGGGGGGGAGGGGGTTATTTCTTTTCTCAATAACATATAAAGAACTCTAAAAGGACCTCTAACACTACAACCTGCTAGAAAATCAACCTAACCTACTCAGTTTATAATTAAAGTAGAATGTTGTTCTAAATAATTTACTAGCATATCCCATCACTAACACCAATTTCATCCACTAAAAGAGTCATGAAAGGAGGCATCCACATCCATGGAGAATAAATGAAATGTGAAGTGGTTCAAATACAATGTTAATAGAAGAATGCATGTTTGTCCTATGATACACATTTGCTGAAACTGAGATAGAAACCTATGAGGGACATGCATAGTCCATATATCCGCCAGACCTATTTTCCTTCAGCATAATTTGTGTCTTGCCGAAATTATTTTCCTTTGTCTTTACTGTATTTCGCTGGAACTATTTCCTTTCAACATTAATGTACCTCACTGGAATGAACCATTTTTCTTCGACATCAAATAACTGTGGATCTCAATCAATTTTTAGACCAATGCAATTAGACATATACATATAATGCATGAGTATGTGATGAAGTCTACAATAATAAGTCACTAAAGTCAAACAATCATGGTACTTTTCTCATACTCAGATAAACAACATTGGTCAAGTCTTTTAATTTAAGAATCACACAGGTACATAAAATCATGTTGCATTTTATTACCCTATCTTATCTTATTAGATCGTATCATTGAATAATTCACCCATATCCTATTCTAAATTACTCCCCAATACACATAGAAGAAAATATAAGGTTTTACATCCTCAACTAAGGTTTACAAATTTACATTCCTCTATTCAATCAAGAAATTATCCTAGAACTTTCACCTTCCCCTTCTAAAGGGCTTCTGATTCGACAAAACCTATTCAAATATGGAATTACAATAAAAATATAAGAACAATTACACCCAATTCATGACCGACTTCAAAATGATTCAAAAATTCATTCTCGAGAAGGTGGGGTAAATTTGAAATCAATAAATAATTACATTATCCAAAGTATTTGAAAATCATTAGTAAAAACTATTTTGAAAATAGAGTTAAATTTAGACCATAATCCTAAGTTTATCAAAAATTCAAGTTCATAAGAAAATATAAAAAATTTGAAGTTCATAACAAAAAATTGAAGGTTGAAATCATGAAATAATCGATGGAAATCAAAGATTCTAAGTTAAAATCACTTACCAAATGAATTAATCTTTAAAAATCACTTTAAAATTCCCACATAAGAGTTGTTGAAATTTGAAAAGGGAAAATGGGGAAGAAATCCCAAAATTTATCCCAAAGTCCCCTCTAATGTCGCTTAAGCTGTCTAGGAGTTAGTTTTGTGACCCTCTCAAGAAGGGGAAAGCCGCTTAAATGACCAAAGGCCTTTTTTGCAGACATTAGGTCCGCTTAAGTAGAGATCGCTAAAATGCAGGCCTTCGCCGATAGCACTCTGGTTCCGCTTAAGTGACCAGGAATCACTTAAGCTGTACCTGCTGCATCAGATCATAACTAAATTTTCAAACAACACAAATAGCTCAAAATCAACCTTCAGGATTCATTTGGAACCTTGTAATTACAAACCATATGTGCTATCCTACTAAATTTAATGCTTTTGACTTAATGGAACCATCAAAACTATAATTAGATGTTTCCTTGATCCAAAATTCTATTAGCCGTAATTAGACTAATTTTACGTTCTAAAAAGATCAAATCACCCTTAAAACTCTAAAAAATTACACCAAAACTCTTCCTAGGAATAAAATTACCTCCAAAATCGAATGAATTGTTAGAAATGCATTTCAACCATACCAATTTTGAATATTGACCAAAAAATCATTCTTTCATTCAAAATAACTTAAGCTTTCAACTGATGACCTTAATTCCAAAAATAACTCCAAAATAGAAAAAGATGATATTCTTAGACCGATTTCCACATTCTAGAGATGATGGAACAGATTGGATTCTATTCTGACTCTCATAGCTTGTATTGGTACAAAAAATCACTTTTGAACAACTTTAGACTTCAAAAACTCAAAACTTTAACAATTTTAATTTTTTTTTCAGAAAAATCCCAAAATCAAACACATAAATTGATCAAACATGCCTCAGAGCAAATGTTGGGAGGGGTAAAATAATAAGTATTCAAAAATTTCAAAAGTGTCTTTAGTGTCCTTACATCATCCACCACTCAAAGTCACATTCATCCTCGAACATAAAATAAAAGAAAGTACCTGAAGCGTAAAAAATATAGGGGTATTGGCACACATGTCTGACTCTATCTTCCAAGTCACCTCTCAAACTGGATGATATATTTGTTGTTCCATTACCAAAGAAATCTCTTTAAACCTTAGTTGTTGGACTTGTCTATCGAGAATTACTATTAGCCACTCCTCATATGTCAAATCTAGGCCTAATTCCATTGAGTCAAAGGAAATCACATAAGAATCATCCAATACATATTTCTAGAGTATATATACATGAAACAGGGGATATATAACTGAAAAATTACATGGCAAGGATAACTCATTGACCGCCTTTCCTATCTTCCTCAAAATCTCATATGGTCTGATGAACCTAATTCTAAGCTTTCCCTTCTTCTCAAACCTCACCACCCCCTTAATAAGTGATATCCTTAGCTGCACATGATCATCCTCTATGAACTTTGAGGACTGAACCCTTCTATTGGAATAACTCTTTCAGTAACTTTAAGGCTATCAACAAGTGATTCTTAATCAAATGCGCTTGCTTTATAGCATCCCTAAGTAAATCGGTATGCTATGGACCTACCTCAATTAGATATCTATACCTCCTACCGTACAATGCCTCAAATAAAGCCATTTGCATGTTAGAATGATAATTGTTGTTTTAGGCAAACTCTACTAAAAGAAAATGATTATCACATTGGAAACCAAAATTAGTCACACATGCCCCGAGCATGTCCTCTAACACCTAAATCATCTGCTCAAATTGGTCATCAGTCAGAGGTTGGATTGTTATACTCATAACCAAGTACCCTACCCATGCTATAACACCTTTCGAAAGTGAGAAGTGGATAATGAACCTTGATTAGAGATAATAGAAATAGGAACCCCGTAAAGTTAAACTATCTTACTAATGTAAAGATAGCTAGATTTTAAGACATATACTTCACCTTGATCGAAAAGAAATTGGTGAACTTAGTCAATTGTCCATAACCACATAAAATGGAATCATAACCCCCGTGATTAAGTGTAAACCCACACAAAATCCATGGTAATCTAGTCCTAATTTCACGTAGGAATAGGCATCCTCTAAAACTTACCTCTGGGTCGCTGGTGCTCACACTTAACCTACTAACAACTCAAATCATTTAGACACAAATTTAAAGATGTTCTTCATACCACACCACCAGTAGAGCTGGCTCAGGTCATGACATAGCTTTGCCACTCTTGGATGAATAGTGTACTTCAAATAATGAGCCCCTTCAAATCAAATGGCACCTATACTCCCCATGGAAGAAGTCTTCCTACTCAAGATATCAGCCACCACATTGGCCTTGACTGAATGAAATAAGATGGCTAAGTCATAGTCCTTTAGCAACTTAATCCACCTTCAATGTTTCAAATTCAAGTCTCTTTATCTAAAGATGCATCAAATACTCTAATGATTGGTAAATACCTCACAATGAACTCCATATAGGTTATGATTCCACAACTTCAGTATGAAGATAGCCATCGCTAACTCCAAATCATGGGTAGGATGGTTCTTCTCATGGTCCTTAATTTGCCTAAAGGCATAGGTAATCATATTTCCTTTTTCAACCAATACTCCACATAACCCAACTTTGAAAGCATCAAAATACAAATTAAGTCTATATCCTCCTTGGTAGATTCAAACAAGGGCTCAAGTCAATAAGGTCTTGAGCTTTTGAAGCTTGACTCATACTCGTTATACCAATGGAAGGATATATTTTTTGTGTTAGTTTGATCAATTGAGTTGAGCCAGAAGAAAAATCCTAAACAAATAGCTGATAGTACTTGCTAATACCGTAAAATTGTGAATCTCACGAGTAGAAGTAGGCCTTGTCCATCCCTTAACTGCCTCAATATACCCACCCCAATGCCTTTATTGGATACCACATGACCTAATTACGCCACTAAATCAACCCAAAACTCACAATTGGAGAACTTTGCATATAATTCTCATCCTTCAATCTCTGAAACACTATCTTTAAATAAAGAACATGATTGGATTTCATATTGAAAACACTAAGATATCATTGATGAAAACTATAAAAAATGAGTCCAAATATGGCATAACATCCTATTCATCACCTCTATAAATGTCAAGGGAGAATTGATTAACCTAGAGAACATTATCAAAAACTCAAAATGGCCATGATAAGTCTAAATGGCTTCTTTGGAATGTTGAATACTCTAATCCTTAGCCAGTGATAACCAAACATCAAATCAATCTGAAAGAACATGGATGCTCCTCGAAAATGATCAAATAAATCATCAATATGGGGAAGATAGTACATATTCTTGACAATTAACTTATTCAACTACCTATAATCAATTCCATTCCTGATTGATCCACTTTTTCTTCACAAGTAAGATCGAGGAAACCTAAGGTGAAATGCTAGGGTACTGAATCTTTTACTTAGAAAATTCTTAAGTTGCTCCTTCAATATCTTCAACTCAACTAGAGCCATGTGGTATGGAGAGATGTAAATGGCCTAGTGCCCGACTCTAAATCAATGGCAAAATCAATATTCGTGTTGGGAGATCGGTAGTGATCACATCTATGAACTCTCGAACCACTTGAATAGACTTTATAAGTGGTGGATCAATATGAGCATCAAAATAAAGGCCAAGTAAGATAGAAAACCTCTATCAATCAACTTTTGTATTACCCTATAAGTGATGTGCTACAAAAATACAACACATTTGACGCTTTAAAACTTGGAATTTTGTGTGTTCTCAAAGCGATGTTAGTAGATTTGATGTGTTTTTATGTTTGTTTAGTAGGATTACAAGGTTGGAACTATTTTTAGGCTACGTGTGCAGATTTTTCTGAAACTGATTTACGAGCTGTAAAACTGGTTTCATAAAAATTCCAGTAAAGGATAATTTTCTAAAGTTGAGTCTACAAATATGTAGATGAGCCGCAGAAGATTATACAATCAGTAGACTTGGTGTCGTACCCTGAGGATCAGAAATTAGGGAGTTGCTGAAAAATCATTAGACGAAACCCCCTAAAAGCCGTAAAACTTCATACAGGCCGTAGAAGGTTATCATAGAAGACAGGCCCAGAAGTGAAAATACAATCCATGAAAACCCAACTGCGGGTCATAAAATATTACACGACCTGTAAGAGTCTGCGACCCAGTTCTCCTATTCCATTTTGGTTTTGTATTTTAAACATTATAAATAGTTTTTTTATTAATTTTCATAAGGAACGAAACATAATAGTAAAGAATAGTAAAGAGCTTGAGAGAAACACTTGAAGAACATTATTTTATGACTCTTGGTAAGAGTTTGGATTTTTTGTGCATAATTCTCTTGTATAAGTGCTCAATTATGTTATTCAAATTCATAAGTCTTGCATCTACACTGATCATGAGTAGTAAAATCCACAACTAGGGTCATGGGAACCATGAAAAACTAACAAGCAAAAATCAGATAAGTCATAATTATTGAAAAGTGTGCATGCATGTATTAATTAATCCTCTTTGATTTGTATTGTTTTTAACAGTGGCCAATGTTAGAACCCGCATAGTGTTACTAATTGGATCAAGGTAGTAATGAATAGAAAAAGAGATTAATTAATAGGATTCCATTAATATTTCTCGTCTAATCGACCAAACTGGGGCAAGGGGAGGTTGTATTGGAACAATAGGTAAGGGTTAGAAATGTCACACATAGGGATGGATCAAATCACATAGTAAAATTTTCCACTCGCCTGGATCAAAGATTTGGTAATCTTAACTTACCGTTTTTCATGCTACACACCGGAAAAAAATTTGATTGTCTGGTAATACTGAGTTAGGAAATCATGGGGAACATAATACCCTAATTACTCTTTATACTGATTTAACATTTGTCTTAGTTTAGGAATACTTTTCATAGTTGCTATAAAACCCCCCTTTGGGGAGATAACTAGCTTAATCCACCCAAATTGCCTTGAATTCTTCTAAAGCTATCATATTCCCTGTGGGATCGACCCTAACTTCAGTAAGTTTGTATAGCTTGGCAACGACTGCTTTAGCCTAAAAAAGGAGGTGTAGCTTGGGGACATCAAGATTTTGGCGCCATTGCCGGTAAATACTGCTAGACTTGTTTAATTTGAGTAGTTCGGGAATTAATTCTTATTTCCCTTCAATTTTACGTTTTTGTTGTTTTTGTTTTATTTCAGGGCACAAGTGTAGTCTATGCCCAATACACAAAGTTGAGGTATTCCCTTAACTCTGTTTGACCCAGAGATCCAAAGAAGATTAAGAAGAATGGCCCAATATAATCTAAACAACACGGTTAATGCAACTCTTAATCAGAATCGAAAGGAGAATAAGAATAAGAATAAGAATAACGATAACCCACCTCCTCTTAAGGACATTGATCCACATCCGCAGGACTTCAATACCGAAGCCTTTTTTATGAAGTCAATATCATCTGAATCCTATGGCTATGGATGTGACTGGAGCCATTGGGTTACCACCACTACCGAATGACACAAAGTTCATGGTTCGAGTGGGTTGCTTTAGATGCTATAGAACCATGGGTTGTTTGTGGGCTTACCATCAAAGGATTCGCATAGGCATCTACATAACATTGTGTTTGTCTGTAAGAGTGTAATGGGAACACGAAATCTGTCTATGGATGCTGTGGGGCTTTGTGTCTTCCCATTATCTCTAATAGACAATGCAACATATGGCTATCTGAGCTCTTACGGAGTTCGGTCACCAGTTGGGCTGAGTTGCAGAAGTCCTTCTTGGAGAGGTTCTTCCTGAGATTGAAGAAGCTCAAGTTGAAAGATCAAATCAACAACTTTGAGTAAATTCTTGGTGACTCGATCAGGACTACATGGGAGAGATTCACAAAGTACTTAAGAAGTGTTACTAACCACAAAATTGTGACAAAGCCTTGGTGGAGATCTTCTACCCTACCCTGGACGAGAATAGCCAAGAATGTGCTGACACCATCATGAGGGGCATGTTTTTAGATCAACCATTTGCAAGGGTTGGTGAGAGGCTAGAAAAGATGGTCAAGACGAATCATGCATGGGGACCTAGATACAAATCATCTACAAAGAGCTCGTGTGCTGTTAGTATTAATTCGGAGTAGGCTAAAATAAATGAGGAGATAATGTAAGAGCTTGCTCGGATTCATACTAATATGGACGTGGTTATAAAGTAGAATCAAGAATGAGTTAATACAATTGTTCAGAAGCCTTCGCGAGCACCCATGTACGAGGATCCCTACTATAAAGATGACACTTGCTTCATTGCTGATCAGATGAGAGGTTTTCGGATCAACGCCCAAGGATCTAATCAGGATTATTAGAGCCAAGGTCGGAACTATAACAAAGATGGTGGATAACTGTGGAGGTTACCATGATAAGATTAGGGGCCAAGACAGAAATACAGATTGGGGTCACAGAGATAGCTACAGAAATGGTGCTTATGTGACACCACACAATCGCGATACAGGTGCTAGTAGTTCTACAGTTGAGGAGATATTTGACTGTCTGTTGAAGAAGGCTGACACATAGGATAAGACCTTGAGAGGGATGAAGTCTGACATCTCCAATATTAATCAGAAAATCAAGTCTCATTTTGTTGCTATCAAATAACTGGAGTAAGAGTTTGGTCAAGTGTCAACTCAATTCAACCAGTGTCAGAGAGGTACACCACCTAGCAACACAGTTTAGAGCCCAAAGAAAGAAAGAAAGTACATGGCGGTTACTACTCATAGTGGTAAAAGTACCATTTATCCTCCCATGCCAGTAGATGAGGATGAGGTTCGAGAAGAGAAAGTTGACGTTAAAGATGCTAATACCAAAGATGGGGTGAGTAATGCTCTAGAGGATCCATAGAAGCTGAAGCCCATTCCTAGACCTCCTCACCCCTTTCCTCAATTAATCAAAAAGAAGGAGGAGGAGGGCAAGTTCAAGCACTTTCTCTCTATGCTGAAACAATGCTCTATCAACATCTCTCCATTGAGGCATTGGAAAAAGTGCCAGGGTATGCGAAGTTTATGAAGGACTTGGTTAAAATGAAGCGCAATGTGAGTAAAGAGATTTCCCAAGAGCTTCAACATTGCAGTGCAACTGCTACAAGGTCTTTGGTGCAAAAACAAGAAGATCTCGAAACTTTTTCCGTACCCTATACCATTGGAGATGTAGAGTTCATAAGGGCATTGTGTGATCTCGGTGCCAACATAAATCTAATGCCCCTTATGGTCTTCAAGAAGCTACATTTGAGAGCACCTATTCTGACAAGCATGAGGTTGTTGATGGCTGACCGCATGGTGAAAGAACCTGTGGGGATACTTTATGACGTACTCATCAAAGTTAAGGAATTCATATTCCCCATAGACTTTGCGATCTTAGATTATGAAGTCGACTTTGAAGTCCCAATCATCTTAGGAAGGACCTTCCTAGCCACTGGTCGAGCACTAGTAGATATAGAAGCTGGCCAACTCAAGTTTAGATTCAATGACGAAGAAGTTGCCTTCAACATCTGTCAGTCAATGAAGAGGACAGACAACCTGAAGAAAAATGTTTGGGCACTTGATGAAGTCTGAGTAACCGAGTTTTCCAAGTCACGTCGCGACAAAAAATCATGCGCTACTTGGGAGGTAACTAAGATCTTTGATGTAATAGTTATAGTTGGGTTTTGTTTTTTGCTTTTGGACTTCTAGGTAGTTTAATTTTTTGTATTTTGGTTGTAAATTGTGGACATTGTGCTAGTTGCATATAGGGTAACAATGTGTTCTGTGAAGTTTATGCGGGTACATGACAGTGTCAGCCATCTCTGGCTGAAAAGGCATCGAAAATTGTTTCTTCGACTAGTTCCACGGGCCGTATGTAAAACTATGACCCGTACACTATCTCGTAGAACACTTCTAGTGAGCAAAATGTTGTACACTCCGGTCTACGTGCCAACTTTATGGCCCGTAAATAAAACTATGGGCCGTGAATGGGGCTCGTGGATCCAGGGAAGTTTTCTATTTATTGGCTAACTGTGGAGGTCTGTACGACCAACTCTACGAGTCGTACTGAATTCTATGACTCATAAACTGGTCCGTGAAACCCATCCCCAAAATTTGGGTTTGGGCATTCCATAAAACCATGATTTTACGGGTTGTAAAATTATCTATAACCCATACAAGGTTTCGTGGAGTCTAGGTGTATCAATTTTGGCAAACCTGGTCTAATTATAAATAGAGAGCTTAAATTATTTTGACCCCATGCTTCCCCAAAATTACAAAGTATATCGGACCCCTTCCCCAAGTCTTTCTAGCCGGCCATCACACCCAATTTTCGGCGAGTTTTCCGACATCCTCTGGCACAACCTATGGTTCCACCTTTTTGATTCCTCCTTCAAGTTTTTCATCTTCGTCATTCAATTTGGTAAGTTCTCGAACCTAAAAAGCCTTTAATTACTAAAATTTATGTGATTAAGTTGAAATTGATTGATGAGTATTGCAATCCCATGAATACGAATCAGAATCTGTGTATGCTATTGTTTGTCCTTAAAATTAAATCGTGAATAATGTGTGTGTCAATGCTTAATAAAGTGTTATAATTCAGAAAATTGTGTGTATGGCCTAGTATTTGTTTTTGAATCATGTGTATGAAAACCATGTGGTCACATATCATTTGAATTAAATTGACTTTGGGCATGAAAATTTGATGTGTGAGTGCGTGTATGTTTAATTTGATATTAAGTCAGTCAAAAGGTGTCGATTGGCTTGGGAAACATGTAAAATGTGATTCGATGAGGCTTATGAAACAAATTTCATATGAGGTGTGGAGTGTGTTATCGAACTGTGTGGGGGTGTGTTGTGTATTACTTTGATGCTGAATTTACTGCTAAAATTATCGTGTGGGGTCCACGTTGATAGACTTGAAAATAAGGTTTCTTAGTTTTTCACTCTACGAGGGTCTTTTACGACCTATAGAAGTGTCCATGATCTATAGGTTCCCTCCCCTTGTATGAAATTTCAAAAAACTTGAAGTTTTCGAGACCCTATTGGACGAGACCTTCTATAAGTCATTGAATATTTTATGACTCGTAGAAAAGTCTCATTGAAACCTATAAAAAATTTTGAACACCGGAATACTTCTATGACTCAGTCTAGACTCGTAGATTCTTCTACGAGTCGTACCTGGCCTCGTAGATGCAATTCTAGTAAGCAAAATGTATGAGCACTATTTCCGCGAGGGCCTTCTATGGCTCGTATATTTCACTACAACCCATAGAAGTACCTTCGTAGTCCCTTTTTTACAAAGTTTGAATTGATTTTGATTTTCGTTCCTTGACTTATGGGGCTAACCATGTTCATCAAATGCATATGTTTTAGGTGCTATGGCCCTAAAGCCAAGACATGATGAGATTTGAGCAAAGCAGAGGAGGCTCAAGGATGAGACCTCGGAGGATCCGGGCACCTCCGAGACTAGTGGTTCACTTGAGGAGCTCAGTGTCCAGCTTGACCTCGATTTGAGCGACCACAGACAGGGACTGCCGCATGACTTAGGCAGGCCTTGTTCGCACTCCCCAGTCTGAAGAGGGAGGCAACACAATAGCAGCTCCATTCAGATGACTCCATCTAGAGAGGAGTTAGAGTCAGAGTCCAGCGACGAGTCGGAGATGGAGTCCTCTATCGCTCCACCTCAGACATCACCATCACCTCCATCTATGAGGCTCTACTTAGAAAAATTCTCCACTGATGAAGTTCCGAGACAGTGATTCCATACTTATAAAAATTCTGGACCAACACCCATACGTGACACCATACAACCCGTGTAGGAATCACACGGTCTGTGACGGATTTATGTGTGAAGTGACTTAGCCAAAAATATAGTTTTCATGGCCAAGGATCTTCTCACGAGCCACCATACATCCATTGAAGAGTTACACGAGCCGTATAGGGTTCATGTGGTGAAAGCCTTGGTCTTGAACTCCAACTCAAGGCCAATGCTCTACACACAAGGCCAAGGGCCACCTCAAGTCTCCTCCACACGACCAGTGATGAGTCACATAACCCATGGGGGTGTCCATGTGGTGTCACCTTGGTCAAAAGCTTTTTGAAACCAAATTCTATGCACTACTAAGGCCATACAATGTTCGGGTCCTGACACCCATTCTGGACATCAATCCCACCATTATTAGAATCAGCCAATATAACGTCTAATCTAGCCAAACAATGTACATCCTTCACTATATCTTTCTTGCTCTTTTCAATGTCAACCACACTACTCACAGATAGTCTACTAAGAACATCAGTGACAATATTCTCCATCCAAGGTGATATTGAACACTCATGTCATAATCTTTAAGAAACTCCAACATCTCCTTTGCCTTATGTTATAATCCCTTTGAGTGAACACATATTTCAAGCTACTGTGATCAATGAATATATAAACATGAACCCCATATACATAATATCACCAAATCTTAAAAGCAAACACCATAGCCGCCAATTCAGGATAATGAGTTAGATAATTTTGTTCATGTACCTTTGATTGTCTAAATGCGTAAGCTATCACTTTCCCATGATGTATAAGTACACAACCCAAATCAATCCAAGAAGCATCATAATATATCACAAACCCATTTAAGACACCACATAGTGTCAAAATAGGAGTTGATGCAAGTAGATCCTTCAATATCTGAAAACTCTTCTCACACTCATCTAACCAAATAAACTTGGCCTTCTTTGAGTCAACTTAGTCAATGGTGAAGTAATAGATGAAAAACCTCAACGAAACTCCGATAATAACAAGCTAACCCAGGAAAATGCAGAATATCTGAAGGAGTCAATAGTCAAGGACAATTCTTCACCACCTCAAACTTTTTTGGATCAACCTTAATACCATCACTAGACACACATGGCTAAGAAAGGCTACCTCATCCAGCCAAAATCACATTTACTGAACTTGGAAAATAATTGCTTCTCCCTCTAAGTCTAAAGAACTAACCTGATATGATTCATATGCTCTTTTTCACTCCCGAAGTAAATCAAAATATCATTAAAGAAGACAACCACAATTGTATCAAGGAATGACTTGAACACCCGATTCATGAGATCTATAAACGCTGCCACAACATTAGTCAACCCAAAAGACATCACCACAAACTCAAAGTGCCCATATCTAGTTCGACAAGCTATCCTGGGAATATCACACTCCCTTACCCTTAACTGATGATAATTGGAACGGAGGTCAATATTTAAGAAATGAGTTTTGGTACTTGGTCAAACAAGTTGTCAATCTTTGGCAAGATATATTTCTTCTTGATGGTTGCCTTATTTAGCTGTTAATAGTCAATACACATCCAAAGTGACCCAACTTTCTTTCTCACAAATAATATCGGAGCACTTTAAGGTGATATATTTTGCCTAATAAAGCCCTTCTCCAACAAATCCTTCAACTCCTTTAATTCAGCCAGGGCCATATGAGGAAGAAGATCTATGCCAAAGTCTACTTCTCATTTGAGAGAAATACCGGGCAAATCTTCAAGAAAGAGATTTGAAAACTCAATAACCACAGGAAACGACTCAAGAGTAGGAGACTCGGACTCAACATCTTGAATCCTAACTATATGATAGATGCACCACTTAGAAATCATTCTCGGGGCTTTAAGATAAGAGATAAACCAACATTTAAACATCTCAAGTTCTACAAGATCACATGAAATGACTTTATGCAAGATTAAAATAGGACAACCCCGATAGACTCTTTGAGCAACAAACTCACCTATCAGAGTGTAGACTGAGGATGACTCCCTCAAAATTTTAGGACTCAAACCAAACTTAACAACCAAGAGAGGTGTCACAAAAGATAAATTTGCACCCAAATCAAGCAAAGCATATGCATCAAAATCAAAGACTTTTAACATACTAGTCACCACAACTGGAGTCTCCTCTATCTCAAGCTTAGCATGCAACTGATGAAATCTATTGTACTGAGGAGCACCACCTTGTTGAGCCTTGGGTTGACCTTGATCACCCAGAGCCATTTGGCCTTGACCCTTCTTAGGAGCATTAGGAAAGTCAGCAACTTTGTGGCCCATCTTGCCACACCCAAAGCAAGCACCCACATACCTTAAACATCTACCCGGTGGTTCTTTCCACACTTGTCACACCTAGGATGAGTTGTTCCACCTTTAATTTGTGCCTTGAGAAGAGGCACTATGTAAGTCCCTATTTGTGAGAAGTATGAAAATGCAAGAAAATATGTTCTAGAAATTTCTGGCTGTCAATTACGTACGAGGGCCTTTATAGGTCGTATGTGGTTCCATAGGCCTTAAGTGTGGTTCGTGGAATGCGGGTCAGACTTGGTGAAATTTGGGATTTTCAGGGATTCAATCTATGACTTATTAGATGACCTGTAAAATCTTTTATGAGTTGTAGGTCGTGTCGAGGAATACAAATCAGAGAGGAGTTTCTGAAAGTATGAAATGCTATCAGATGAAATCCCTATCTGCAACCCATAGAATGGACTATGGCTCGTAAACAGGGTTTCATGATCCTGTCTGGCCAAATTTTAAAAGGTGAAAATTTGATAATTCTTATTTATTTAAGCCTAAACTACGTCGTTTTACCCCTCAAAGGACCCCTTATATGCATAAACAACCCTAATCTATTAATTTCTTTCAATTCCAAAATTATTCTGAATCCCAAAACTCTCTCAAGCCTCCTCCAAGAACTCAAGCAAGAAGGCCAAGCAAGGGTTTCAGTTTCTTCATCATCAAACAAAAATTTTCTCCATCAAATCATTAAGGTATATGAGTTTTAATTATTGAGACCTTTCCTCCAAAAGATCAACCTTTCCTCCTCTCCTTTATGATTTCTCAAGTCATGATAATACATGTTGATTTTATGAACTCCCTTATATGATGATATTATGAAGTATTTATGATGGTTTACTCTTGTACATTTTCATGTCATGCAATACCATGTGAAATCTATAATTTTTACATAAGGGTTTGATGGTACCCTAACCAAGTTTACTCATGTTGATGGTGGGATGTTTGAATATTGTTTAAGGATCTTATTTTAATCCTCTCATGGAATTTATTCATGAATTGCATGATTTCAAGTTTCTGTACATGTACTCACCATTAGTTGATTGAAATATGCATGCTAAGTCCTTAAGTCAAGAATTCCCAATGACAAGATATGTTGATTAAGCATGTTAAGAATAAAAGGGGAATAAAAAGTATTCTATGAGCTCATGAGCATGATACGAATGACACGAATTACGTAACGCCCTAACTTTGATGTTACAAGTTATGATGAATGAGCTACTCCCAAAATTATATTAAGATATTTTTAGACTATGCATGCCAAAACTATGACTATGTTTCAAGTATTCCATGGGATTGCAACCTGGCACCGACATGACCTTGGTAGTCTCCCAACGTCCCTAAACTATGTGCCACAATAGGTTTATGACATAAATCCCCTATATGGGCTTGTACCTACCGAAAAGTCAATGCCATAAAGTAAGAGTATTGGTTGAACCTACCAAAAAGGCTTTGCCATAAGGTAAAGGTAAAATGTGAAACCCACCAAAGGCTATTCCATAAGGTGGTGACACCATCCGAAAAGGCCATGCCATAAGGATAGTGTTTGGTCTACCTTGGCAATGTAGACCACTACTTGCCCGATGTGGACTGAACGTTAGGATTCTAAGTAGTAGCTAGCTTGGTCTTATATGTCGATTATATTCCTTTACCACTATGTATACAATGTCATATAATTTGATGATTCTTCATGTATGTCTCCCTAGGAATTTGCCACTCATGACATATTGAGCCTATATCCATTATTTATGACTATACATATTGTTTAGTTATGACTTATGTCCTTGTTGCATTTGCACCCCACATACTTAGTATATTTTAAGTACTAACACATACTTTTTTCCTACATGATCTGACCATGTAGGAACCTGAGCTCCCTTCAACCCTCCTCCTCCATGTGGCTACTATGTCCGAGTGAAGAATTGTTGTTGGTGAGTCCTCCACTTCTGGGGACGACAACTATTTTCTTTCATGCCTTTACTTAGACTTATCTATTACTTTATACTATCTTTTAAGGGTGATTCCAAGAGATGTGTTGGCCCCCATTCTACTCTTAATCAGAGGTGTTGTTAGATATGGTTATGGCTATGTATGATTGATCTTGACTCATTATGTTGTTGCCTTATTCCCTTTTTATTTTAAATGCTTGATGATGGTGATGAGATAAAAGTCCTAAGTCCCTAATTGCCCCCATAGCATGAGTCATACTTATCCACCCTTAGAAAGTATTTGCTATGTGATTCATGCTCATCCTCTTCCCTACAACGTCCCCATGGCGTGAGTCAAAAGCTCTATATGCCTTAGAAATTATGTGATACGTGTTTATTTGCTTTTCTATGCTCCCGTGAAACCAAGGATGTGCTATGTATGCTTGAGAGGCTTGTTTGGGATCCTTTGGGTTCCCATTAGCTGTGTCATGTCTATGCTTTTGGCTTGGGGCATGACAAAGCATGGTATCAGAGCAGTAGATTTGTAAATGGTCCTCAGTAATCTAGTACACCGTGTCAAGTAGATCTTGCTCATTTTTGTGAACTGTGCCACAACTATGAATATGAGGCTATAAGGCGTTTTAGTAAATGGCTCACTTTCTTTTATATTCTATGTCATGCTTTAGATTTGCAATAAGGCTTCCAATCTCTAATGGGTGATCTTTTTCTCTTTTAGATCATGCCACCAAGACGAATGGCACAAAAAGTTCCCACTTTCGAGGGTGAACCGACCCTTTCGGCCCCACAAGCTCCCTAAGTAGATGGAGAAGGAGTCACCCGTGTTGACTACTGAAATATGGTCACTCTCTTGGCAAGGACCATGGCCGATCAAGGAGTTCAATCTCCTCATGCTCCTACACTGACTTCAAGGGTGAGGGATTTCAAAAGGATGAATCCCCATAAATTCTATGGCTCAAAGGTAAAAGAAGACCCCCCCAAGATTTCATCGATGAAGTGTATAAATTCTTTGCTATCATGGGGGTAAGTTCGTGAGAGAGAACGAAATTAGTGGCCTACCAACTCTAGAGCCTTGCTCAAATATTTTATAATCAATAGAAGATGGAGAGGGTGGATGATGAACCCATCCCAAAGGAATTTAAAGTTTCCTTCCTTGATAGCTTCTTCCCAATTGAGCTAAGGGAAGCAAAGTTAACAGAGTTCATGGATCTTAGGTATGGCTTTGTGAGTGTGAGAGAGTATTCCCTCAAGTTCAGTAGCCTCTCCAAGTTTTCTCGTCACTTGGTTGCGAACCCATATGCAAGAATGCATAAGTTTGTGTCAAGTGTATCCGACTTGATCAATGAAGAATGCAAAGTCGCCATGCTCAATGGGGATATGGATATATCGTGACTTATGAAATATATTGAGTAACTCGAAGGGGTGAAGCCTAGAAAGAGAAGGAAGGGAGAGTCCAAGAGGGCTCGACTTGATGGAGGTTTCTAAGGCACCAAAGGTTATTGTTTTCAACAACGTGACAAATTCCTAGGCCAAGGATCCTCTAATGCCCAAGGTGAAAGATTTGCAAATGATAGGGTTCCCAACCCTAAGGCTCAAGGTGGCAATGGTGGAATGACTCATACTATGTGCCTAAAATGTGGAAGGAATCATAGTAGCATATGTTGGAGGAATATGGGTGCTTGCTTCGAGTGTGAGAAGATGGGTAATAAGATTACAGAGTGTCCAAACAAGGATAAGGATGGTTGTCCTCAAGTACAAGGTGCCCATGGTTATCAAAGGGCACAAGGTGGCCAACAAGGAGGTGTTCCCCGACACAACCAGCTCTATGTTCTTAAAGGGAGACAAAGGGTTGATGAGGTGCCCGATGTTGTTACCGGTATGTTAAAGATCTACAATCTTGATGTATATGCTTTGTTGGATCTAGGTGCCACTCTTTCTTTCATTACTCCATTTGTTGCTAATAGACTTCATGTGTGTCCTGAATTCTTATGTGAACCCTTTGAGGCATCTACCCCCATTGGTGAGTCCATTCATGCTAAAGATTCTATAGGGGTTGTATTGTGTCTATATTGCATAAAGGTTTTTCTTGTGATTTTTTTGAACTTGATATGGTGGATTTTAATGCTACTCTCAAGATAGATTGGTTACGTGTATATCATGTTACTATTGATTGTAGGACTCGTAAGGTTAAGTTCCACTTCCTTAATGAACCCTTCCTTGGATAGCAAGGTTGTGACTCGGTGGTCAAGGGTAAAATCATTTTATGTCTTAAGGCTGAAAAGTTGATTTCCAAAGGTTGCATTCATCATCTTGTGGGGGTTGGGGATAGTGAGTTTAAAGTCCTTTCCATTGAGTCTATTCTAGTGGTCAATGAGCTTCTTGATGTCTTCCTTTATAAACTTCTCAGTGTCCCCCCGAAAGGGAGATAGATTTTGGTATAGACCCCCTCCCTGATACTCAACCTATTTCCATTCCTCCCACCGAGTGGCCCAAGTGGTGTTGAAAGAGTTAAAAGAGAAATTGAAATATTTGTTAGAGAATGGGTTCATAAGGACTAGTAAGTCACCTTGGGTGCACCAGTGTTGTTTGTAAGAAAGAAGGATGGTTCTCTTAGAATGTGCATCGACTACAGACAACTCAATAAGGTTACCATAAAGAACAAGTATCCATTGCCAAGGATTGATGATCTATTTGATCAATTGCAAGGGGCTAGACACTTATCAAAGATTGACCTTCGGTTTGGGTATCATCAATTGAAGGTAAGGGAGTGCGATATTTCCAAAATGGCCATCTGGACGCAAGTTGAGTTCATGGTGATGTCCTTCAGCCTAATCAATGCTCCAATAATATTTATGGATCTCATGAATAGGGTCTTTAAACCCTACCTTGATATGTTTGTTGTGGTATTTGTTAATGACATCTTGATCTATTCCTGGAATTAGGAGGAGCATGCAAATCATTTGAGAGTAGTATTGCAAACATTGAGGGAAGAAAGTACTTTGTTAAGTTCAACAAATGTGAGTTTTGGATGAAAGAAGTTCCATTCTTAGGACTTGTGGGGTCGGGTGATGGAATTAAGGTGGATCCGAAAAAGATGGAGGTAATAAGAAATTGGCCTAGAACCTTGACTCCAATGAACATTAGGAGCTTCTTGGGTTTGGTCGGTTACTACTGTAGATTTGTGAATGGTTTCTCCTTTGATAAAATTGACCAAAAAAGGCAAAATTTGGATGGATTGATAAATATGAAAGAAATTTTCAAACCTTGAAGGACAAGCTTATGGCCATTCCTATTTTGGCTCTACCAGAAGGGTTGGAAGAATTTGTTGTTATTGTGATACTTCAAGAATAGGTTTGGGGTGTGTTTTAATGCAAAATGGAAAGGTCAATGCCTATGCTTCTAAGCAACTAAAAGTGTATGATCATAATTGTCATACTCATGATCTTGAACTAGGGACCGTGGTATTTGCTTTGAAGATATGGTGTCATTATTTATATGGGGTTCATGTAGATGTGTTCACTAACCATAACAGTCTTTAATATGTGTTCAGCCAAAGGGATTTAAATCTGAGGCAGAGAAGGTGGCTAGAGTTCCTTAAAGATTATGACATGAATGTGCATTACCATCTGGGCAAAGCTATTGTTGTGGCTGATACCCTAAGTCGAGTGTCCATGGGTAGTGTGGCTCACATTGATGATGGAAAGAAGGAGTTAGCAAGGGATATCCATTGGTTAGCAAGGTTGAGAGTTAGATTGAATGAGGCTGAAAATGGTAGTGCGGTGGTAATAGATGGTTTGATGTCCTCCTTGATTGAAGAAGCCAAATCAAAACAAGATCTTGACCCCATTTTAGTGTAGATGAAGTCATCGGTGAAACATGGAAAAATGGAGGTTTTCTCCCAAGAGGGAGATGGTGTTCTTAGGTACCAAGGTAGGTTGTGTGTGCCCAATGTTGATGACTTGAGAGATTTTATTTTGAAAGAGGTCCATAACTCCTCTTGTTCTATCCACCTTGGTTCTACCAAGATGTATAAAGATTTGAGGGAAACATATTAGTAGGGTGGTATGAAGAAAGACATTGCCAAATTTACATTTGGATGCCATAATTGCGAGCAAGTCAAGGACGAGCACCAAACGCCAGGTGGTTTGACCAATACATAGAGATTCCTACTTGGAAGAGGGAAGAGATCAATATGGACTTCGTAATTGGGTTGCCAAAGACTAGAAGGATTTTGACTCCATTTGGGTTATTGTTGATAGAATGACAAAGTCGGCTCACTTGTTACCAGTTAATATAGTCTATAGTGCCGAAGATTATGCCAAGTTGAATATTCATGAGTTGGTGAGATTTTATGTGGTTCCATCGGCCTTTATTTTGGATCGTGGCGCCCAATTCACATCACACTTTTGGAGGTCCTTCCAAAAGGGCCTTGGTTCTAAAGTCAAGCTTAGCACGACTTTTCACCCATAAATGGATGGCCAAGCTGAGAGGACTATCCAAACATATGAGGACATGCTTAGGGCTTACGTCTTGGAGTTTAAGGGTAGTTGGGATGAGCATTTTCTGCTCATTAAGTTTGGTTATAATAATAGCTAGCACTCTAGCTTTGGGATGACTCCTTTTGAAGCTCTATGTGTACGTGTTGTAGATCCTCAATCGAATAGTTTTGAGGTGGGGGAAATGGCTTTGTTGGACCCATATTTTGTTATGAAAGCTTTGGAAAAGCTGAGGACGATAAGCGAAAAGTTGAGGTGGCTCAAAGTCGGAAAAAGTCCTATGCCGATGTCAAAAGGAGGGATCTTGAATTTGGAGTTGATAATTGGGTGTACTTGAAGGTTTCGCTCGTGAAAGTTGTGATTTGTTTTGGCAAGAAAGGGGAATTAAGCCCTAGGTATGTAGGGCCTTACCGAATAATAAGGCAATAAGGACTTACTGAATAATAAGGCAAATTAGTAAAGTTTCATATGAATTAGAGTTGCCCATGAAAATGAGCACGATTCAACCGATTTTTCATGTTTTCATGTTGAGAAAGTGTCTTGGAGATCTGACTTCCATTGTGCCCACAAAAATGGTAAATATTGAGGTGAATTTAACTTATGAGGAAGTCTTGGTGGAAATTTTTGATAGACAAGTCAAGCAGTTTAGAAACAAAGATATTGCATCCGTCAAAGTCCTTTGGAGGAACCAACAAGTAGAAAGTGCCACTTTGGAAGCTAAAGCCAATATAAAAAAGCGATATCCCTATCCATTCAAGTCAACTCAAGCTTGAGGTACTACTATCTTTCCTATTATAGAACCTCCTTTCCTTGCGTGTCATTCTCATGTTATTTATAAATAATTATGTGATTTGGAGGTTGCACTGTAAATGCTATTGGAGACATGGTTTAAAGGTTTTAATGGTGCATATATTGCATTTTTGCATACGGTGCATTTGGCATATGGTGCAAGTATTCTGTTCCTTAGAGCTTGCCTTGGCAACATTCTGGATGAGTGTTCCCCGGGGGAGATATTGTAAGACCCTACTTGTGAGAAATATGAACATACAAGAAAATAAGTTTTGGAAATTTCTAATTGTCAGCTATGTACGAGAGCCTTTATGGGCCGTATGTGATTCCATGAGTCGTAAGTGAGGTTCGTGGAATGAGGATCAAACTTGGTGAAATTTGGGATTTCTAGGGATTCAATCTATCACTTATTAGATGGCCCATAGAATTTTTTACGAGTCATAGGTCGTGTCATGGAATACAAATTAGAGAAGAGTTTCTGAAAGCCTGAAATGATATCAGACGAAACCCCTATCTACAGCCCGTATAATGGACCATGGCCCGTAAATTGGATCTCGTGGTCCTGTCCGGGCCAGATTTCAAAAGGGGCACATTTGATATATCTTATTTATTTAAGCCTAAACTACGTCATTTTACCCCTTAAAGGACCCCTTATCAGCATAAATAACCCTAATCTATTCATTTCTTTCCATTCAAAAAATATTCGAAGTCCCAAAAGACTGTCAAGCCTCCTCCAAGAGCTCAAGCAAGAAGGCCAAGCTACGGTTTCAATTTCTTCATCACCAAACCAATATTTTCTCCATTAAATCACTAACGTATGTGGATTTTGATTGTGGAGACCTTTTCTCCACAAGCTCAACTATTCCCCCCCTCCTTCCCCCCTTTATGGTTTCTCAATTCATGATAATATATGTTGATTTTATGAACTCCCTTATATGATAATATTATGAAGTATTTTGTGATGCTTTATTCTTGGGCATTTTCATGTAATGCAATATCATGTGCAATCTATTAGTTTTACATAAGGGTTTGATGGTACCCTAACCAAGTTTCTTCATGTTGATGGTGGGATGTTTGAATAATGTTTAAGGATCTTATTATAATCCTCTAATGGTATTATTCATGAATTGCATGATTTCAAGTTTGTGTACATGTACCCATCATTAGTTGATTTAATAATGCATGCTACGTCCTTAGGTCATGAATGACTTATGGCAAGATATATATGTTACACATGTTGAGACTAACAAGGGGGATAACAAGTATGCTATGAGCTCATGAGCATGATATGAATGACAAGAATTTTGTAAGTCCCTAACTTTGATGTTACAAGTTATGATTAATGAGCTACTCCAAGAATGCTATTAAGATATTTTGAGACTATGCATGCCATGAATATGACTATTTTTCAAGATTAATCATGCGATTGTGACCTTGCACCGAGAGGACCTTGGCAGACTCTTATTGTCCCTTAACTATGAGCGACCATAGGTTATGACATTAATCCCCTATATGGGCTTGTACCTATTGAAAAGACAATGCCGTATGGTGGGAATATTTGTTGAACCTACCGAAAAGGCTATGTTGTAAGGTAAAGGTAAAATGCAAAACCCACCAACAAAGCTTTGCTATAAGGTGGTGACACCATCCGACAAGGCCATAAATTAAAGATAGTGTTTGGTCTACCTTGGCAAAGTAGACCACTCCTTGCCCGATGTGGAGTGAACATCAAGATTCCAAGTAGTATCTCACTTGGTTTTATATGTCGCATATGGTCCCTTCCCACTATGTATATGATGTCACGTAATTTGATGATTCTTCATGTATGTCTCACTAGGAATTTGCCATTCATGACATATTAAGCCTATATCCATTGTTTATAACTATACAAATTGTTTATTTATGACTTATGTCCTTGTTGCATTTGCACACTTCATTAGTACATTCCACGTACTAACACAAACTTTTTGCCTACATGATCTAACCACATAGGAAGTAAAGATCTTTTCCATCCTCCTCTTCCATGTGGCTAGTCGGTTCTGGTGAAGAATTACTGTTGGTGAGTCCACCACTTCTAGGGATGACAACCATTTACTTTCAAGGCTTTACTTAGACTTATTTATTTTTGGATACTATCTTTTGAGGTTGAGCCTGGGAGATTTCTTGGCCCTCATTCTACTCATGATTAGAGGTGTTCTTGGATATGGTTATGGCTATGTATGATTGATGTTGACTCATTATGCTTTTGTATTAAGTAAGACATTCCTTAGTCCCTTATTCCCTTTTACGTTAAATGCTTGATGATGGTGATGAGATGAAAGTCCTAAGTCCTTAATTGCCTCCATATCGAGTCAGACTTACCCTACCCTTAGAAATTATTTGCTATGTGATTCATGCTTATCCTCTTCCCTAACATCCCCATAGAGTGAGTGCAAAGCCTCGTGTCCCTTAGAAATTATGTGCTACGTGTTTATTTTCTTTTTTATGCTTTCATAAAACCAAGGATGTGTTATGTATGATTGAAAGGCTTGTTTGGAATCCTTTGGGTTCCCATTTGTCATGTCATATCTACGCCTTTGGCGTGGGGCGTGACACACTCTATCATTGGCAACACTCGAATAATTAGCCTTGGCCTTGTTGGAAGAGACCATTACCACCACCACTCCTAGAGTTTATGAACCCACCCTCATAATAGGATCTCTTAGAATCCGTCATCCTCTTCTTTTTCAGTCTCTCCCCTTCAATATGTTCAACATATGTCATGAGTCTAGAAATGTCCATCTCCCAAATAAGCATAGCCATACGACATTCTTTCACAACCAAGTCAGAAATCCCTAAGATAAAGTTGTGCATTCTTGTACGGGGTTAACTACTAGTGTAGGAGCATACTTGGAGAGCTTTGTAAATTGGAGGGAATATTCCCTCACACTCATTCCACCCTTCATGAGGTTGATAAATTCTGTCAATTCGGCCTCCATGAGTTCAAGAGGAAAGATATGATCTGGAAAGAATACTTGAACTCTTCCAAACTAACTCCGTCATCTACTATTCTCTTAGTCAACTTTGGAGTGTACCACACTTGGGCCAATCCCTTCAACAAGTAAATAGCTAACTTAACTTTCTCCTCTGAAGATACCCCCATAATAGTCAACACCTTAGAGATTTCATCAATGAATTCATGGGCATCCTCATCAACTTTTGAACCACAGAATTCCAGAGTATTCATCTGGGTGAAGTCTCTCACCTTAGCAACTAGGGTGGGAACGTGGGGAGGAGGAATGACCTCTCTAGCCTGGTTGGTCTCAACTTGACCTAGCATGGCAAAAGTAGTTTGGGAATCATCTTGAGTAACTGGCTCCCCCATGGGCTTTTGAGGAACTTGGACCTCATCAACAGGGTCTATCTAGGTCGAGGGACTCTTTTTGGACACATCTTTTGTAAGGGCACCAGGGAGATTGTCAAAGTTACAAAATCTCAAGACATGTTCCATGGAACGACGTGAACAATGAAGAAGAGAGACATTTCCTAAAATGCCTCATAGCTTCCTACTCATAAGTATGGTGCACTTCACACCCATTAATAGTACTCTACTTGACGTGACATGTTGGACTCTAAGGATCATTTTAAAACCTTAGTGCTCTGATACCAAGCTTGTCATGACCCAAACCTAAGGGTTAGGTGTAACATGGCAAATGGGAACTCAAAAGTCCCCAAACAATCCTCATAACATACTTAATCACATTACTGGTTTGGAAGTGTGGAATAAACATTAACAATCAATACTAAAGGGTAGGAAAAGTAGGACATAATCTATGGGAATAGGGGGATGGAATTACCAACAAATAACTTTAACAAATAAGTCTAAGGGAAAAAGAGCATGGGATGCACTCTATGGGAACTAGATAATTAGGACTTTCATCAACTTGTCACACATGACATGTAACATAACATAGGATAAGGACTTGGGGATAGTCTCCATAGATACATAGCATAGAATGATTCATACATAACATAGCGTGTCCAATAATGCCTCTAATCGTAGTGGGACGAGGGCAAAAACATGTCCCAGACTCACCATCAAAATAAGCAACATAAAGTAAGCATAACATAATATAGGTAGATAGAAGGTGGGTTTCGCCCTTGGAATAAAGGGCTCACCACAAGCAAACTTCCACAAATTGAATCTAGCTATGAAGAGGTGCATGAGGAAAGTCTATGGTCCCTACAAGGTTAGATCATGTAGGAAAAATATACGTTAGTATGTTTGGATGTACTAAGTATGCGGGCATGCAATGTATGTGCACATGATAACCTACATTTCAATGATAGATGGAAATAGCACATAAATATATAGAAGGAAGTATATAGGAAAGAATATCATAACAATATGCCTTAAATCCAGGATGCATGAATGCCAAAGGACATAAACATAGCAAGGATGGAATCTCACTAATGTATAAGACCATGTAAGCTATTACATGAAATCCTAATATTGCGTAGACATTGGACAAAGAATGATCTACTTCTTAATTGTAGACCGTACCTCTTCTTATGAGAAAACCACCCATTTTAGAGAATAATATACATGTACATAATCATCCATATAAAGGAATAAACATGAAGCTCTGTTAGCACGTAGTTATGAGGAAGGTAGGCTTTACTTAAGGACCCGTTGGGTCGAGCCCCCACCTCCAATCTCATTCGGTGCTAAGTCTTCATCACATGGGAATACATATACATATACATGCTTGAATAGGAGTATAAGTCTTTTCAAACCATAATCATCCATACATGGGCTTATAAGCCAAATCATACTTCATAATCCATGATTTCATACATAGGAATAACTCATTCGTACTTGTACATGATGATTTATACACACCCATAAGCTTGGAGCTATATCATAGATATTATGTGATCACATGTCATGTCATAATCATACTTTTCTTGAACTCATAATTATAATCATAATTTGGTATCAACCCACATCATAAATCTCATGAAAAACCTTGTTCATGTGTACTTATGCCATGAGGAATGAATGAATAATATAGGTACTTGAGATTCATATTAAAAATCATAATAAGATGAAATCTAATAAGATGAAATCATACTTAATCCATAAGGAAATCAATAATTGAAACATACTTAGAATTACCCATACATAAATTCATCATAAAAAGGAACATGCATATTAAATTCTCATAAAATCCATATAAATTGATATAATAAGACTTAAATCGTGCTAAAATCATCAATTGAAATAAACCTATAACTAAATTTCATCATTTGAAGCTAAATCACAAAACCTACTTGCAAATCATACTTAGAAATCATGAATTTGAAGAAATAAATTTTGAGATTCATAATTGAAAGGAAATCATGAATGAAACCACACATACTTTGATGAATATATGAAGATTAATATGCAATAGACTTGAGCTTGAAGTATCCTTGAATCCCTTAGCTGAAATCTACTAAGCATGGCTTGACTGAATTTTTAGGAACTTGAATTGTAGAATTTAAGTGTTGAGAATAGAATAAAGTGAAAGAAATGGCTATGGCATGATGTTGGAGTGATACAATAGGCATAAAAGTCCTAAAAGATCAAGGATTTAGGATAAAGTACCCAAAATACCCTTAATGACACAGAGTCAAAATCTGATGAAGTGCATTATACGACACCTTACATAGACCGTGGTGTGCACCATGGGTCGTGAGGGTTTCTGTAGTGTGCCCCTTAGAGAAACTAGTGGAGGCCAAGTGGAGGGTGCCCTCGATAGACCATGGTGGGCACCACGATATGTGGAGGGTTTCGTGGTAGATCCCTTCTTTTGGATCCTTCATGGAACCATAGGTTATGCATCACTTTAGACCAAGGCCACCTCCATGGCACCCTACACAATTTGTGGAATGAACCACAAGTTATGAAGGGTTCCTTAGAAAGGACCCTTGTCTGAAAGCCCAAGAACTCATCAAGGTAGTTATGACCAGCCCCAAGGGGCTCTCTATATGACACATCATCGACCATGATGTGCAGCACGAGCCGCGGTGTGTTTCTTGCTAAGCACCTTGAGCAAAAAATATTTGAAAATAGATTTTTAAGCAATGTTATGGCCTCTTGAGGTCTATGTCCTTACAAAAAAGGGTCTACGAGTCGTAGACGCTGGCTAATAAACTAGGGGACAGAAATAGGGTTTTGAAGTTTGGAATGTTATCATTAGATGAAAGCGTTTATGGGTCGTAGTCCATTTGACAAGTTGTTAATAAGGTTTCATAGTTTGGGTCAGAGGTGAGAAAACCCACTAAGTATGGGGTGGATCTACGAGGGGTCTTTGTGATCCATAGTTTGAGAAATGGGTCATAGTAGGGTGTTGTGGATTGAGGATCAGAGGCATGTTTCAGAAATCAAAGTGTAACCAAGACAAAACCATTGACCTACGAGCTGTAGTTTGATGTACGACCTATAGATTAGTCTCGACAATTTTTAATGAAGGGCTTTTTAGTTATTTTCTACTTATTTAAGTCCTAAAGTACGCCGTTTTCATCCTATATCTTTCCAAAACTGCCATATACTCCTCCATTATATATATCATTCTCATTTGCTCCAAAATTGTCCCAAAAATCTCTTAAGTCTTTCTCTTAAGGATCCTCCATTGAATCAAACTAGAACTATAGGTTTTCTAAGGGATTCAAGGTCATCTTCTTCCAAAACATCTTGGGTCTCTTTATCTAGGTATTGGATCTTCACTCATGGTTTAATTTCAACCATGGGGTAAAAAAACTACTCAACCCTATTTCAATTTTCAACGGTAATCCTTATGGAATTTATGATTTCATTCTTGATTGGATAATTTATGTTACGTACATGATTCCTATATTTAATTATGTTTATTCTACTACAAATTTTATGAGTTGCATGATCTTTAATAAAATTTCAAGGAATTCCTCTTACTTACCATTTAGGGCTTATGAAATTGTGATGGATTTTCTTAATAATGATTTTATTTGTCCCCAATTGCTTGATTTTGCATGAATTTCACTTGATTCCATAATTATTAATATAATTGACCTTGAATCCATGTTTTGCGCTAATTCTTATCTCAAGCCATGATTTATGAAGAAGGTTACAAGTGTTTAAGCATGATTATAATAATGATTATGATGGGTGACCTGGATCCAAATATGATATTAATTCAATAAGGTCGGATCATTAAACCCACATTGTATGTAAGTTAGGAGAATATGCTATTCATATTATTTGAATTGGTTTTATTGTTTCACCTTCCTACTCAACAAGTTATGAAATTATAACTAGTATAAGATACAAATTATGATCTTGACCATGATGCCTCATGTTTGTGTATTTTGTGTGATTCGACTTAGCATTGAATGCGGCTTGAGGTAGGGGTCAACCTAAGGGGTTATTACATAAAGTGTCTAAGTCTCATTACGATGTGCTATCGTAGGTTAATGTTGGCAATACAACCTAGCTACTGGATCCGCATATCGCATAATGATACATGAAACCTACCTAGTGGGATGGAGTTCTACCTTAGTAAGTAGACTCCTTTTTCTTCATTGTAGAGGCAACAATGAGATTCCATATAGCAGCCCGCATGGTCATATGTATGGTATTTACAAGCTTTATGATGTGATATTGCTTATTTTTTAAATATGCATTGCCCATTTACATAATTAATCCATTGTAAGTCAAAAACCATATTGTAAAGCAATATTAACATTTCATCAAGTTTATTTACTTTACTTTACGTGCCTACATAATGAGTACATTTCAACATACTAACGCATAGATTTTTCCTAGATTATATCACAATATAGGGACAATCAATGATTCTACTCCTTTTTATTGTGGCTTGACCCGGGCATCACAAATGAAGACAACTTGGTGAGTTCCCATGCTTTGGGAGCAAGCCATTTTCATTCATGCGATTATGTTTTCAAGTTGAGTCATTTTTGTATTACTTTAGTTGACGTGAGCTAGTGGCATATTCTATCCCTTCCGAGTTCAAGACAAGTAGAGGCATATTTTGGTTAAGTTGGTGTAATCCCTTTAATGGGAGATTCTTGACTTCTATCTCAGATTTGTCTTTAAGACTTATTTATGCTAACTTTATGTATATTGATGCTTAATTACCTTGTGTGTACTTATGAAAGTCTAAGAGGCTTGGGTGAGGTGTCTTCAGGTTTTTCAGTTACCGTGTTAACAAACTTAAACTTTGATACTGTGTTGTCACAAGGTTTGGTATCGAAGCACAAGGTTTTAAAGTGTCCTAATGAGTCAAACATACCGCGTCAAGTAGAGTCTTGTTCATAGGTAATGAAGTATGCCACATCCATAAATAGAAGGTTATAAGTCATTTAGGAAATTTTCACTTCTTTAATGATCTATGTCATAACTTAGGATGTGTCTTAATACTCCTTTTTTCTAATTCTTGTTCTTTAAATTTCTTAGAGAATTTCTCCACATCGAGCACCATTGAGAAAGGGAGTCGATATTAATGAGGACCAAGTTACTCTAGCTCCTCAAGCTCTATATGATCATCTAGCCGACCAAGTGAGAAATAAATAGTTTCATACTGCTATATCGATATTGGCTCATGCTATGACTACTCAAGCCAAGAAAGGTGTCATTGCTCCTCCTAATGCTCCTACCTCAACTTCTAAGGTTAGGGACTTTGCAAGGATGAATCCTCTTGAGTTTTATGGTTCAAAGGTGGATAAATACCCATAAGAGTTCATCAATTAATATATGGTGTTGGTGATAATGGAGGTATCTTTTGACAAAAAGCAGAGTTGGTGGCTTATTAACTCAAAAGAGTTTTTCAAGTATGGTTCACTCAATGGAAATCCGAGAGAGATGATGAAGGTTTATAGGTTTATTGATAGGAAGATGTTCAAGGCCACAGTTCTTGATGGTTTCTTTCAACTTGAGCTAAGGGAATCCAAGGTGATGCAGTTCATGAATCTTAAGTAAGGAAATATGAGTGTGAGGTAATATTTCCTCAAATTTATAGAAAAACTCTAAGCATGCACATTCTATGATAACCAATCCTAAGAACTGTATGAATAAGTTTATTTTAGAGATCTTCAACTTGGTGATGATGGAGTGCAAAATCACAATGCTTTTAAAGGATATGGATATCTTTTGGCTCATGGATCATGCTCTGAAAATTGAGAGTTAGAAGCTCAAGAAGATGAGGATGAAGGAGCCCAAGAGGGATAATTTCGAAGGTGGATATTCACATGCTAAGTCCGAGGATAATGGCCATTTCCAACAAGGCCAAAGATTGCAATGTCAAGAGTCATCCTGAGTTGATAATCAAAGGTTTAATAAATATAGAGTGCTTAACCCTAAGGTCTAAGGTGAAGGTGCTAAGACTAGTGGTTATACTTTTCCTAAGTGTCCAAGTATGGGTGGAGCCATGGTTGAAATTGCTTAAGGGGTACAGGTGCTTGCTATGGATGTGGTAAAAGAGGACACAAAATCTCTTTGTGTACTATTGTGGTAAAAAAAAGGTAAAGAAGGGCATCGACAAGGTCAAGAAGGTCAAAAAGGGCAAGTCCAAGAAGGTGTCCATGCTCATCTAGGAGGTTGACCATATAACAACCAACTCTATGCCCGATATGCTAGAAAAGAGATGCAGGAGTCTCCTGATATGATCACGGGTATGTTAACGGTCTTTGATCTCGACGTGTATACCTTACTTGATCTTGGTGCATATTTGTCTTTTATTACATCTTAGCATGCCATAAGGTTTTATGTATCTCCTGAAGTTTTGTTAGAGCCATACTCGATTTATACTCTAGTTGGTGAGTGAGTATTTGTCACGAAAGTCTATAGACATTTCCCCGTGTCAGTCCTGCAAAAAACACATCCCTTGTGATCTTGTTGAAATTGACATGACCAATTTCGATATCATCCTTAGTATGGATTGGTTACATGCTTCATAAGCATCTATTGATTGTAAAACCCGTAGGGTAAAGTTCCAATTCCCTAATTAGCCTATTCTATAGTGGAAGGGTATGAATTTAGTGTTCAAGGGTAAATTCATTTCATGTTCAAAAGGCTCAAAAAATGATCTCTAAGGGAAGTACCATATTATATGGGTTAGGGATATGAATTCCAAAATTCCTACTCTTGATTTAGCACCTATTGTTAATGAATTCCCTGACGACTTGCCTAGTATCCCTTCCAAAAGGGAAATTGACTTTGGTATTGATCTCATACCTGATACATAACCTATTTTGATACTACCTTATCATATGTCCCTAGCTAAATTGAAGGGGTTTAGACGGCCAATCATATTGCCATAGGGTGCTCCGGTGTTGTTTGTGAGAAAGAAAGATGGTTCACTTAGGATATGTGTTGACTATCATCAATTGAATAAAGTCGCCATAAAAACAAGTACCCTGTTTGGAGGACTGATGATCTACTTGATCAATTCCAGGGCGCGAGGTAAAATTGATCTTCAATTCGGATATCACCAATTGAGGGTGAAAGTGCAATATTCCAAATATGGCACTTAGAACCCAGTATGGTCATTTTGAATTTTTGGTTATCTCTTTTGGGCTAACAAATGCTTTCACAGCTTTTATTGACTTGATAAATAGAGTCTTCAAATCATACTTGGAAATGTTTGTGGTCATTTTCATAGATGACATATTGGTCTACTTGTGGGATGTCAAGGAAGATGAGATTTATTTGTGGATTGTGTTGAAAACATTGAGAGATAAATAACTTTCTACAAAGTTTAGCAAATGTGTTGTTCAGAGAGGTCTCATTTCTTGGCCACTTTCTTTCAGGTGATGGTATCATGGTTGATCCAAAGAAGATGGAGGCGATAAAGAATTTGCCTAGACCATTGACTCCATCCGACATTAGGAGCTTCTTGGGTTTGGTAAGATATTATAGAAGATTCATTGAAGAATTCTCTTCCATTTCTTTTCCTTTGACTTAAGTTGACCTAAAAGAAGGTTAAATTCTAATGGTTCGATAAACGTGAGAAAAATTTCCTAAACATTGAAGGATCATCTTACTTCGATTGTTATTTTGACCTTGTTTGAAGGTCTGAATGGGTTTGTGATATATATTGTGATGCTTCACGGGCAGGCTTGCGTTGTGTCTTGATGCAACATGAGGAGATCACCACCTATGCATTAAGGCAATTGAAGGTGCATGAGCAAAACTATCCGACTCATGATCCTGAGCTAGTGGTTGTGGTATTTGCATTAGAAATTTTGTGTCATTACCTCTATGGGGTTCATGTTGACATATTTATTGACCATAAAAGATCACAATATGTGTCTATCCAAAGAGACTTGAACCAAAGGCTAAGAAGGTAGTTAGAACTTCTCAAGGATTATGATATGAGCATGACATATCATAGTGGCAAGGCTAATGTTATGACCAATGCACTTAGTAGATAATATAAGGAAAACGTAACTCGCGTTCTGGATGGGAAGAAGGAGTTTACCAAAGAGGTGCATCAATTATCCCATTTAGGCGTGAGACTAAGTGGTTCTAGCAATGGTGGTATACATGTGCAGAATTGAGCGGTATCATGTTTAATAATGGAGGTTAAAGCAAAGTAAGACATGGACCCTACATTTTTTGAGTTGAAAAGGTTAGTGATTGACAAGAAGATCGAGGTTTTCTCTCAAGAAGGAGATAGAGTAATGTGTTACTAAGGACTACTATGTATTTCAAATGATAATGGCCTAAGGGAGAAGGTATTAGATGAAGCACATAATTCTCGATATTCTATTCATTCTCCAAAATGTATTGAGATTTGGGAGAAGGGTATTGGTGGAATGACATGAAGATAGTCATAGTAAGTACCATTGCGGTTTTCCAAATTGTCAATAAGTGAAAGTTGAACATCAAAGGTCAGGTGGGTTTAGCCCAAAATATTAAAATTTTCACTTGGAAATGGGAGGATGTGAACACAGATTTCATCATGGGTTTGTCTAGGACTCGGAAGCAATATAATATAATTTAGGTGATTATGGATAGGATGATGAAATCAACCCATTTATTACCGATGAAGACTTCATTTAGTGCCACGGACTATGCTAAGGTCTACATCTAGGAATTAGTGAGATTGCATGGTGTTCAGTTGTCTATCATATCGGACCGTAGTGCTAAATTAACTTCTCACTTTTGGAAATCATTTTAAAAGTTTCTTAGTACTAAAGTTAAGTTTAGGACTACTTTTCACCCACAAAACGATAGACAATCTGAGAAGATCACTCAAACACTAGAAGACATGCTAAGGGCATGTGTATTAGACATCAAAGGTAGTTGGGATGATTACCTCTTATTGAATTTGCTTACATTAATATTTATCACTCAAGCATTAAGATGTCACCATTCAAAACCTTGTATGGTAGAAGATGTAAGAGAGTAGTGGAATGGTTTGAAGTTGGAGAAACATCATTGATCAGACCCGACTTAGTATTTGATTTTATAGAGAAGGTGAGAGTTATAAGGGAAAAACTAAAGGCTTCTCAAAGTCATCAAAAGTCATACCCTGATGTTAGAAAAAGATACCTTAAGTTTGATGCAGGTGATTAGGTCTATTTGAAGGTTTAACCCATGAAGGGTGTAATGCGTTTTGGCAAAAGAGGTAAACTGGGTCCTAGGTACGTGGGACCTTATCGGATTCAAAAGTGATTTGGTAAAGCTTCCAATGAATTCGACTTACCATTATAGTTTGTTATGGTTTATTTAGTGTTTCATGTGTTGATGTTGAGTACGTTTATGGGTGACCCGAACTCTATTGTTCCAATGGAGGATGTGAGTATTGAAGAGAATTTGATTTATGAGGAGGTGCTAATTAAAATTTTGACTGGCAAGTGAAGAGGTTAAGAAATAAGGAAGTTGCATCAGTCAAGGTATTGTAGAGGAACCAACAAAGTTAAGAGTGCAACATTGGAAGCTGAAACATACATGATGAAATAATATCCTTATCTCTTTCATTCTATTCAATCCTAAGGTACATAGATATGAACTATTTCTCCCAATTCTTGCATATTAGTCCTTCCTTATCATGTCACATGCATACATGTTCATGAAACTATTTTGAGTGATATTTGATGCATAAATTCCATAATTTTATGAAAATGATGTTTTAAATTGCATTATTGCATTCACGTTGGGTTTTTGATTGTCTTTCTGTTCTATTCAACCTTACTCTTGGGTTTTTGATTGTCTTTCTGTTCTATTCAACCTTACTCTTGTCTCATTCGAGGACAAATATTCCCAAAAGAGAGATATTGTAACACCCCATACATTGGAAAATCAAAAACTAGAAACATTTTGGCAAATGGGTCCTGGGCAGGTATGTGCGAGCCTATCAATGGCTCATGGTTAGATTTGTGGGCCATAGATAGGCCTCGTGGATGGGTATTAGACTTGGTAAAACTGTGAAGCACAGGGGAGATAAGATACGAAGGGAGACTAGGGAATAAAAATAGAGTTCTGGAGTTTGAAAAAGAGTTTATGGACCATAGTCAAGTTGACAGGTCGTGAACGAGGTTTCATAGTTTGGGTCTAAGGTGAGAAAATCCACCAGGTATGAGGTGGTTCTGTGGGGGGTCTTTATGACCCATAGTTTGAATAACGAGTCATAGAAGGGGGCCGTGGACTGAGGATAAAAGACATATGTCAAATCTCAAAGTGTAACCAGAACGAAATCCCTGTATTATGAGTCGTAGTTTTGTCTACGACTCGTACATCAGTCTTGTAGATCAGGCTCGACAATTTTTAATATAGAAAATTTTGGTTGTTTTCTACCCATTTAAGCTTTAAACTAAGTCGTTTGGTCCTACACACTCCTCCAAAACATATTTATTCTTATTCGCTCCAAAATTCTCCCAAAAATCCCCTAACTCTTTATCTCAAGGATCCTCTATTCAAGCAAATTAGAACTCTAGGTTTACTAAGGGATTCAAGGTCAATTTCTTCTAAAACGTCTTGGGTCTCTTCATCTAGGTATGTGGGTCTTCACTCATGAATAAATTTCATCCATGGGGACCAAAAAATCACTCAACCTTCAATCAATTTTAGAGGATAATCCTAATGTTTCCTAATTTCACTCTTAGTTTTATAATTTATGTTATGTACATGATTCCTATGTTGAATTATGTTTTTATTACTATAAATTGTGAAAATTGCATGATTGTTAATTAAATTTCAAGGAATTTCTCTTCCCTACCATTTAGCACTTTTGAAATTGTGATGGGTTCTCTTAATTATGATTTGATTTGTCCCCTATTGCATGAGTTTTTGTTATGAATTTCACTTGATGCCATGATTTTAAACTTAATTGATCCTAAACCTATATTTTTACCAAATTCTTATCTCAATCCATGATTTATAAAGGAGGTTACAAGTGTTTAAGCATGACTATGATTATAATTATGAAGGGTGATCTAAGACCCTAATATGCTACAAATTCAATAAGGTGGGAGGATTGTATTGACATTACATGCAAGTAAGGGGAATGGACTATTCTTATGATTTGAATTGGTTTTATTATTTTCCCTTCCTGCTTTACAAGTCATAAGATTATAACTAGTATAAGCTACGAATTATGATCTTGACTATTGTGCTTCATGTTTATGTATTTCATGGGATTTGACTTAGCACTGAATGACGCTTGAGGTGGGGGCTCGATTCAAGGGGTTCATATATACAGTCTCTGAGTCTCATAACTATGTGCCACTATAGGTTCATGTTTCTAATATGACCTAGCTAGTGGATCCATATATATTATTATAATTCATGACACCCACCTAGTGGGGTATAGTTCTACCTTGGCAAGTAGACTCCTCTTTCTCCAGTGTAAAGGAAATATTGGAATTACATGTAGTAGCCCACATGGTCTTGTTATTAGTTATGATTCTATAACCATATATGTGTGGTATTTACATGATTTGCGACGTGATAATACTTATTGTTTAAATGTGCATTGCCCATTTACATGATTATTCCACATCACTCAAAAATCATATGTGAAGCTATATTTGACCATTTCACTTAATGTCTACTTATTTTACTTTACCTTCCTACATATTTAGTACATTCCAATGTACTAACACATACTTTTTGCCTATATTATAGCACAATGTAGGGACAAATGAGGATTCATTACAAGATCCCACAAATGTCGTCTATCTTCGGGTTAGGCACCAAATTCGGGGAGAACTCTTCTATTGGGTATTAGCCCTTCTCCTTCTCCTATTTCCAAGATCTAATTCAAGTTTTCTCTTATGTAGTGGAAACGCCTTACAATCTGAAGTTTTATGCTTCAGAGAAGAAATGTTCTTGGTGGATGAAGGACTTGGGACCTCCAGAATTTGTATGCAAGATGAGCCTACAGGGGCGCCAATAAACCGAGCCACTAGATTTGAGAATAGGGTGAGATTCCTGGATCTAGTGGCCAGTGAATCACCGATCAAAGAGCGGATTTTGCACAGATTCTTCATCGATCTAGTGGCCAGTGAATCACTGATCAAAGAGCGAGCAGCCGCCAGGTTTAATGATTTAGTGGGATCTACAAATCTAGTGGCGGGGCCGGTACTGCTACTAGATTACCCTCTGTAAAGTAAACACTTTCAAACTAGCCAGATAGATCTCAAACTGGAGAAAGAGAACTCCCCATGTCTGGGAACTCACAATCGATAGAGGGGCTAGCCACAGATAGTCCAGAAGTCGCTTGATTCTCTTCTTAGAGAAATGCATCTTGCTTTCCTGATCTAATGGATTCCCCTTTTACTGCAACTGCAATAGAAGGGGCTAGGGATTAGCTGAGCTCGAATGTAGATGGAATTGCACTTTCTTTTTCCGAACTGGATAAAAAAGAACTCACTTGCTCAATGGCTGACAAAAGGGCTTACCCTACGACTGCTAGTTTTTACTTGCTTGAAGGAGATTTAAAAGGCTTCCTTCCTTGGGGAAAGACTCCTATTACCGGGGACTACTAATGCAGCTACTTCTGACGGATAGCTATGTTAGCTAAGCCACCTGCCTGATTAGTGTTTCCATTCGAACTAGTGCCTTATGTAGGAAGGCAAATGCAATTTTGTGGTATGGTATCGTATATAAGAGAAAGCTTGCTTTTAGGAGTGATCTTTCGACTTTATTGAGGAGATATAAAACAAGCTTCCTTACTATTAAGCGGCAAGAAACACCTTCTTTCTCATCTCAAAGTCAACTTTCTCCCCTTTTACTAGTAGTTCAGTGCTCATTGTTGTTCGTATCTTGACCGGATCCGAGCTTCCAAAGCTCTATGCTGTTGGGGAACTCTGCAACCGATTTGGCCGATGGACGAATATGCAAGCATACATTTCATGCTTGTTTGAGTAATAGCAATGAGATTTCCCAATATCATGCTAAGAATAGCTAGGATATCCAAAAGAAGATGCTATTCCTTTGATGAGAAATAAAAAGGAATATCAAAAATCCAAGTGGCTGAAGCTTTACTCCTCTTTATTGTTGCTAGACTCGAGCATCGTAATTGAAGATATCTTGGTGAGTATTTCATGCTTCGAGAACATTCCCTTTTCATTCATGCTATTATGTTGTAGAGTTGAGACATTTTGTATTATTTTAGTTGAGGGTGAGTTAGTGGCCTGTTCTATCCCTCGCCAAGTTCAAGACAAGTAGAGGAATGTTTTGGACAAGTTGATATAATCTCTTTAATGGGAGATTCTTCACTTCTATCTTAGATTTGTCTTTAAGACTTATTTTTGCTTACTTTCTGTGTATTGATGCTTAATTAACCATGCATGCTTACGGAAGTCTAAGAGGCTTAGGTGAGGTGCCTTCGGGTTCCTCATTCGTCATATTAGGACTAGACACTAGGCTTGAGTCGTGACATTTCACCTATGGAGACCAAAAACCTTTCACCTTTTCAATGAGTTTCAAATATATATTTTTATGGGTTTTCGTGATTTCCTCTCTATTGTATAAAGTATGGATTATATCATGATTTTGACTTGTTTCAATATGAATTGATATTAATTATATGAAATTAATGAATTTCACGTGAATTCTCTACAAGGTTTTCTAGGGTTTATGATTTTCAATATGGATTCCTAAAATTATGATTTCAATTGATGATTTTCATTATAATTATATATGAATTCATTAAATTACGTATTTTAAGGATAATTTGATATGGAACCATGAAAATTCCCTGGCCTATGATGAACTATGATCATGAATGAAAGAGAACTTCATTTATGTTTCATGAAAATGCTTATATATGATTTATGGAAGTCCTAAATGAACGAACGAATGTTGGTGAAGGATTTTCTCACCCGTTCATGGAATCTAGATGTGGTAAGGACAATTGTCATATTGATGAATCACCTAAGGTGTTAATGAGCTACTCTATATGAATAATGGTTTTAATGGATCAAGTTATGATAGGTTTCTCATTGATTTAATGTACTATGATTTAGTAGGTAGGTCCAAAGTAAAATGATACAGATGCAGATTGATGATATACTGGAAAGATACCTATGACAGACACATCTTAAGTGTGAGACATGGTGTTTCTCGTCTTCCATAATATACATAGTGTGGCATGTAATAAGGTGCTTATGATTTTATATAGTACCAAAGGATAATAAAGATGGAAAATTAATGGTAATATCAAGGACTTAAAGTTTTAGGTCAACGGAATCCCCTAAACACATATTCAGAATTAAAGAACTGGCTCGAGTGGCACCTCACCCTTTTTGAAAGGTTTAAATTTTCAATTTTTAGATGGGAATAAGAGTGTATAATTTACTAATAATGGATTTTTAAGAAGTATTTTAATAGTATAAAGGCAATATCTTAAGTTTTGGAGTCAAGGAAGTTGCAAGATAAATGTCGACTAAAGTTACCGTAAGCTTCTTTAAGAAATCGTTCTTAAATTTGGGTCAAATGTCTAAGACCATATCTCCCAAAATATAAAGAGTTATAGGGTCGAAGACCTATCAAATCAAAGGTCTATGAGCCTAGTTTGAAATGCACAAAACCGAAAAAATAATGACTATTTTACCATAGATTGCCTGAGTAGAAAATTGGGTCGCGAAACAGGTCGGGTCAAACCCACTTATAAGTCAGAAAATATGATATTTTAAAGCTCCAAATAGCCAATATTCATTCCAAAATAATTAAAGAGCTGTAGAGAGTGCTCCCACAAGGTCCTTGAGCGATTTAGGTAAGTTTTTTTACATTTTTATCATTAAAATTCATCCCCGTGCCTAGAAATATATGCCTTACGCTTTGCAATTATTATTCCCTACTATTAGCTATGTTTGGAGTTATTTATGGGTGGTAGGAAATTAGTTTTTTGGCTGTTTATTCTAGGTTTACATCTGATTTTTTTCAAGTAATAATCTTGGGGCACGCTCATGATCGTTTTTATGAAGTTCAACGGATGTTTTCTCGCATGAAAGCTATATGGCAAATCTGTCGATTAATGCTCAATTATGGACTATTTTTAGGTGTGTACAAGTTGTGTATATATAGTAGTTGTGAAGCTTAGAATGTAAGAAATAACTTTCATGAAGAAACTTTGGATAATTGGACGTTAATGGAGAGGTATATTAAAGCTAAGCTCCGTCCCTCCTTTTAGCACGAAATGTGGAACATTGCCAAAACGTTAAATGCGATATTTTACTATTTTGTTTTTAGAAAAAATTTCTTTAAAGGCATTGAGATTTTAGCTGAAGTACTTTCATGATAATATTAGGTTAATATTATATTCATTCAATTGAACTAGACCCTCAGTATCTATATATTAAATTATTGGCTTTCCTGCCTACAAGTCTATGGGTTTGAGGTGTTAGTCGATCTTTGGATGGTGTCACTAAAAATAAAGGAACATTATCAGACGAATGTAATATTAATAATTATTCTCCATCCTCGCTAAAAACTAAATTTGAAGAACTAAAAAGGTAACACATGGATTTCCAATAATCCCATACATAATACTCCTGTTTAAACTACTAAGGCACTTATTTTTTTTAAATACTTCCTTTTACTAATTGACATTGAACCAAGTATAAGCAGTATGTGAAGCATCTTTATGAACATTTTCATAGTTAAGGATTCATTCTAAATGTTGAGTTAAGTTTTCAAATTTATTCGAAAGACATATAAGATCCCATGAGTCATGTGTATATGCAACGGCAATGACTAAGATGCTATGAGAATAAGTGTACCAATGAGCCAAGATTGGCTATATTTTTGCTATGGCCTACTATGTGCATTCAGTATTCATATCATACATGGCATGTTAGGTATGGACTTCGAGCTATAATCAAAGGTATGAGTTCTATTTGCTCAAATAATTATATATATGTATATTATCTCACAGGTTTGCAAATATGATGCTGGTTAGTTATCGAAAAGGACCACCATTGCTAGCATTTGATTGGGTATGTCATGTATTTGCATCTATATATGTATTCATGGCATGCTATTACTTGAACATACCATGCATATTTGATCACTAAGAGGTTGAGTATTGGCTATGAAGGTTATTTGAGTTTTGGTTACAAGTGGTATTTCTATTACCCTTTTTACAACAATTATCTATGATTTTACTTCTGCCTTACATACCAATACATGTTTAGTCATACTGATATCCCATTTCCTAGGGAGGCTATATTTTGTTTCGTGCGTGTAGGTTTAGGTAGGGATTCTTATCAACCTCTCCATTAGGAGATCAGCTATGCTATGAGTTGGTAAGCTCTACCTCTTCCTAGAGCTTTCACATAATGCCTATATTTTCTTCTACAATTAGGTATGGTCGGGGCCATGTCCCAGCAGTATTAATGATACACTTATAGGCTATTATGGACAGGTTATTTTAGGGTGGTTCCTAAACAACTCTCAGTCTCCAGCCTTAGGTTAGGCATATGTTTGTGTATATATATGTGTGTGCGTGCGCGCATGTGCATGTGCGTGTGTGCATGTGCATGTGCACGCGCATGTACCTCTATTGTTGTAGTCTCATTTGTTAACTAGTACTTTATCACTTTGGTTTACCTACAGTAATGTACATGAGTTATTGTTGACTACGTAATGACCTAAATAGTAAAGAATTCATTTTTCAAATGTTGTGTTGTCCGATCATTTGGCCCTAGTTTAGTTAGCTAGCATGTTTAGTGTCTTACTCGGCTAATGACGGTATTGAGGGCCAATTGGACCTCCTCTATTTTTTGGGGGCATGACAAACATGGTATTAGAGCAGGTCGTATCCCAGGGAGTCCACTATGTTATGTCTAGTAGAGTCTTACTTATGGGGTGTGTCATCTATTATCAAGAGGCTATGATTATCCAATGCTTTCACTTAATAGATTGTGTTATAGAGAAAAACTATGGGAATATATGAAATCTAAATTGTGCTTTGTGGTTTTTTATTTTTAACAGTCTATCTACGCTCAGAAGGTGACGCAACGTGAGATATGAATGGGTACGAGAGAAGGTTCCATTCGTTCCTCTCCTGGTCAAGGATATATATTTCTCGTGGGGAACAGGGAGTCTCTAGTACCTATAGTACTAGTTTCCCTAGCACTTACTGAGGCTCAAAGAGATCAAGTACCACTAGCCCTACCAGACATTGGGGAGCAAGGGATAAGAGAGGCAGTTCAGCTACTCACTAGGATGGTTTCTATTCATGAGAGACAACTAGAAGTGGGAGCAGATGCCAGAAGAGATCAAATAGAAAGCTCGAAGGTACAAGAGTTTCTTCATTTGGCCCCTCCAGTATTTATAAGGTCCAGTCCCATTGAGGATCCCTAGGACTTTATAGACTATATGTATAGAGCATTGAGGGTGATGCATGCCTCCATCATCGAGGCTATGAAGTTTGCTTTTTTCGACTATGTGATGTGGCCATCTTGAGGTATGAAGCACGGAAATATCCAAAGGGCCCGATGCTCCACCTGGTAGAACTTCTATGAGGCATTTCTAGCCCATTACTTGCCACGGGAGGTTTAGGAGGCCCGTATTGACTAATTTATCAGTTTGAGATAGGGGATATGATCGTAAGGGAGTATAGCCTTAGGTTCAATTCTTTGGATAGCTATGCACCGGATATCATATGCATCATGAGAGCTAGAGGTCATCATTATGTGGATAGTTTTGGGGATCATTTGATTAGAGACTGCTGGATAGCATCTTTATAGGACGATGTAGATATGTCTTGTATAGAGGCTTTTGCTCACACTCCAGAAGACCTTTCTAATCGGATTTTGGATACCCGCAGAGACAGAGAGCAGAGTAAGAGGACTCATACTATAGGGTCTTATAGGGAGCCACGGGGTAATTTTAAGCCCCCATTTTATTTGTATCCACCTCAGTCAGTAGGTAGTTTCATGAAGCAGATGCAGGGCTAGCGATTTGATCATTATATTCAGTCAAGACTAGGGCAGAGTTCATGCCAGCTTGAGAGTCGTCGATAGGAGCATTCCACACAAGTTAGATAGCCTACTCCTCTGTGTACACAATGTGGTGAGCTTCACACTCGGCAGTGTAGGAAGGGTTAGGTGCATGTTACCATTATGGCCAGACAGGATATTACATGAATTCAAGGATATGAAAAGAAGGCTACCAAACAAAGTCCTCACTCATTAAGGGTAAAATTGTAAAGAAAATATCTTTTTTTATTTACGTAGTATAAATGGTCATATGTTATCATTTGGAAGGCTTAGACTATATTGAATATTGAATCCTCAAATTGTAGTATCTTCTTATTGAGTAATTAGATTGAACTCTTAGAATTGTTAGTTGACTTATGTGCTTGATTAATTCAAGTGTTGTCCATTTATGGTTCTTGGTTTACTTTAGTTCTTCTTGCTAGGGTTTTATTTGGGTTGTTGAAATCAATTGGGAGGTTAAGGTTTTAGTTCCTTGTTGCCCATAATTTCAATAGTTTGAATTTAATCCACATATCCTTTTATTTTATTCCCTTTTCCCTTCTATTCTGGTTTGATCTTTATCATTTGGTATCAAAGGCTTAGGTTTAGGTTTGTTTTCACAAATCTAAGTCTTGGATTTTTTATCCACTCAAGAAAAAATCATTTTATTTAATTTGTTGTTTTTGACACTAGATTCTTGTTCACTAGTGTTTTTTTATCGTAAATCTTAAATTCCATTCAATTTGGAGTTGTGGAAGGAAAGTTACAATTGAAGGATTTTGAGTATTCAAACTTTTCAAATCTTGAAAGTGAGTCTTTTGATTGAGAAGAAATGGAAGGATAATGATCATTGGAGTTTGTTCTTTATGTCAAGGGGAAGCTAATCCTAGATTTTGAGTCAATTCCGAGTTGATTTGAAAGTGTTGGGATTTAGTGCGTGTTCTTGAAGAAAAAGAAGACCAAAAGGTACATTTGATCTACTTTTCTCAAGTCAAAGTTGGTCAAAGGTGTTTGTTAGCCCTTAGTGGAAATTTGAAAAAGAAAATTAAAAAACAAATTCCACATTAGTGCCTGCACAACGCCAACTCAGCTCCAATCACCGCCATTTAGTGAGTCGGAGCTCAGTTACCTCCAGACGCGCCACGTGGTGCATGTAGCCCAATTTCAGACACTTGAAATTGCAAGATTTTCTTAACACCCTAAAATTTTTCGTAGTATGGGAGGTTTTTGGGGCATAAAAAGTTTTGTAAGTGTCCAAACGACGTGATTCTTTTTTAAATATTTTGGGCTTCGATTCTCCAACTATTTAGCAAGTAATTAACATATTTAACTACTTGTCAAATAGTTTTAATCATCAAATCATCAAATCAAACCCCTTTCACGTCATGAACATCTTAAGGATTCAAAGTTTTTTTTTTGAAGTGTCGGAACTCAATTCTTCTTCTTTGTAACTCTTTTTTTTCATTCCTCAACTATTTAACAACTAATTAACATGTCTATTTACTTTTTAACTAGTTTTCAAACATTAAATCATCTCTGTGATTCCTCAAATTAGGTAACAAAAAGTAATTTCTTCTACTTTTGTTACTTAGGTTTTTTTTGAGTCCGATGTTTCTTGATCCCCTTTATTCAAGTTTTCTTCTTTTATTCATGTTCCTAAGATTTTTTTGAGTCATCTTTCTTTCCAGAGTCATAAGAATCTACTCCACCACAAAGGATAGGTGACCTTGTATTGATTGAGTAGAGCTAGTTCACTATCAATTTTGAGAAGATACCATAGAAGGTGAGTTGAGAGTTACATATGAGTGACACGAGGCTTTTGCTACTAATGTTGTTTGTCGAGTATTATACGTATCATGTATAATACATGTCCGATTGGCGATGGTCCAAAGAACATCATGGAAACTCTTGCCTACATCTTCAAACAAATAGTAGAATTGAATGAATGATAGGGGTATGGAGAAAAGGTTGGCACGAGCGGAGAATGAGAATCGAGGTAAAGAAATTCAACCTAAAAATGAGGAGAGAAGGAGGGAATTGATACATTACACCACCATTACTTCAAGACAAGTCCATAATCATTTTTGTCCTCCACAATGCCAAACCCGAAGCTACCAACACCCCACTTTCCAGATGAATAACAATCCAAACCATTCAAGACAAGCTACACCACACCCTAACCCATAACCCTATCACCCTCCACAAGAGAATCTTCCTTTTGTGGCAAACCAAGTCTAGTACTTAACTCCATTCCGAAATGCATCAAATGCATCTTCTGATGAATGTCACCCATTACCTCCACCAAACGCATCACAAATTCCCTACCAAGACTACCAATACCAAAATCCTCTCTATAATGTAATTCATGGAGATCTCAACAATGATGAGTTTTGGGAGCATCGGGGTAGGGATACCTATGGAGTACAAGGGAAGGAGTTCGACCTAGATTCTTAGGGTGGGATCATGGCATAGGAGACCAAGATTATAAGTATAGAGGAGATAGAGTGAAGAATAAAGGAGATAGGATGGTAAATAGAGGAAATAGGTTTGGGGAGAGGAATGATCAAGATAGGGGCGTGAACACTGTCAAGGTCACACTTCCAAGGTTCAAAGAAAGTAATGACTCCGATGAGTTCTTGGAGTGGAAATTTCAAATTGAGAGAATCTTTCTCACATATAATATCTCAGAAACATTAAAGGAGAAGTATGCTCTCACACAATTTGAAGGGTATGCATCCACATGGTGGGAGTCCAAGAGGAGGGAATGGCAGAGCTATCATATCTATGCGTTACCTACTTTGCAAGAGTTGATTGCATTGATGAAGTTGAGATACTTGACTCAAACTACTACTAATCAATAAGGTGTTTATGTTGAGGCAAGGTACCAAAAGTGTTGAAGAGTATTATGATGAATTTGAGAACTTGCGGATGAAGTCTAAAACTGAAGAGAACATGCAATGTATGGTGATCTGATTTGTGGCCAACTTGAGGTATGATATCTTGCAGCCATTGAAGCTTAAGCACTGTGAAACTCTTGAAGCGGCTTTCCATGATGCCTCTAAGGAAGAAGTAGATTTGAAAAAAAAATGTCATACAAGGCCAAAGGCTCTTCAACTTCAACATGGGACAAAGGTTAAGATAATTGGAAGACAACATCTTCTAGGGAGGAACCTACAGGTGGTGGTCAAGCTACTCAAGTAAAGCTTTATTACAAATCCAAGGCAAGTGAGTAACCACTAGGAGGTAACTATGCTGAGCCTACCATTCCTCGTCCCTCTACAGTTCAATGCTTTAGATGTCAATGGAAGGGACATGTTGCTAGTGAAATTCCTAATATGAGGATGATTTTTCCTCTTTGGGAAAGGTATAACACTGAAGATGAGGAAGAGGGTGATTAAAAAAATGAGAGTGAGAAAGATAGAGGCGAGGGAGATGCTTCAGAAAACAAAGAAAAAAGGTTAGATGAGAGGGTCAATTTTGCTTGCTTTGCGGGGAAAGGAAAATCTTTGCTTGATAATAATGAAGAATCAAAGGTGAATTCCAATGTTTCATGTGTTGTGAGAAGAATTATAGGAGCCCTTGCTGAAGAAGAACTTGATCAAAGGGAGAATTTATTTCATGCTAGGTGCAAAATTCAAGATAAAGTGTGTTCTTTCATCATTGATAGTGCAAGTTGTACTAATGTGGTGAGTAGTTCTTATGTGGAACGTATCCAACAACAAAGCATTCTAACCCTTACAAACTATAGTGGCTCAATGAGGTTGGGGAAATGAAGGTCCTTAAACAAGAAAGTATTCGGTTTCGTGTGGATAAGTATAATGATAAATTGACTTGTGATGTTTTACCCATGGGGCCATTTCATATTTTGTTGGGATAACCATGGTAATTTGATATGGATGTTGTGCACCAAGAAATATCAAACAAAATACACTTTTGTGGTTGAAGGTAGAAAGTATGTTCTTACACCTCTTACTCCATACCAAGTGAGTGAGGATTATCAGTCTATGAAGGAGCTTCAAGAGAAAATAAAGGTGGAGGAGGCAAATGGTGATGGTGGAAGTTCCATTGTTGTTCCAATGCAGAAGGTTCCTTGGCTAAAAATAAGAAGAATATGTGCATGATAGTGATGCCAAAAAAGTGTTTAAAGGGTATGGATGAGGGACGCTTTCTAGTATGCGTTGTTAACGCCCATCTTTTATTGCATTCTAACAAAAATACTAGAAATTTTCCTAGAATTATTTCTTCTCTTTTGCAGTACTATGATGAGTTATTTCTGGAGGAGATGTCAACGGGGCTTTCTCCTTTGAGGGGAATTGAACACCATATAGATTTTGTACCAAGATCACAAATTCCCAACTGTCCAGCCTATAAGAGAAATTTGGATGAAACCAAGGAGCTACAAAGGCAAGTAAAAGAGCTTCTTGAAAAGGTGTTGATCAAAGAATGCATACGTCCTTGTGCCATACCGATTATTCTTGTTTCTAAGAAAGATGGAACTTGGAGAATATATATTGATTGTAGAGCCGTAAATAAGATCACGGTGAAGTATCAACATCCAATTCCTAGGCTTGATGATATGCTTGATGAGCTATGTGGCTCTAGTGTATTCTCCAAGATTGACCTTCCAAGTGGGTATTATCAAATTCATGTGAAACTGGTTGAAGAGTGGAAAACAGCTTTCAAGACAAAGTTTGCGTTGTATGAATGGCTTGTGATGCCATTTGGATTGAAAAATACCCCCAAGCACTTTCATGAGGTTGTTGAATCATGTTCTCAAACCTTTCATCAACAATTTGTTGTGGTGTATTTTTATGACATCCTTGTGTATAGCAAGACAATTCAGGAAGATGTGTCCCATTTAAAGCAAGTGTTTGATGTTTTACAACAAGAGCGTCTCTTTTCTAGTCTAAAGAAGTGCTCATTTTGTATTAAAAAGGTTGTATATTTTGGTTTTATGGTTAGTGAAAATTTGATAGAGGTTGATGAAGAGAAGGTAGAGTCTATCAAGTCTTCGCCAACTCCAACCAATGCAACCGAGCTAAGAATTTTTCATGGGTTAGCAAGTTTTTACCGATGATTTGTAAAGGGTTTTAGTTCAATTACTTCTCCTTTAATCGAGTTAACCAAGAAAGATGTACCTTTTTGATGGGGGAAAGAACAAGAGAAGTCCTTTCGAGCCTTGAAATCGATGTTGAGTTCTTCACCATTGCTTCAACTACCCAACTTTGATAAGACCATTGCAATTGAATGTGATGCTTCGAATATTGGAATAGGTGGTGCGTTAATGCAAGAGGGAAAGCCATTCGCTTACTTTAGTGAAAAGCTAAAGGAGGCTACTCTCAGGTACTCAACTTATGACAAGGAATTGTATGCACTTGTGTGGGTTTTTGGCTCATTGGAAACACTACTTGTGGCATAAAGAGTTTGTGATAAGGACTGATCATGAGTCCTTGAAGCATCTTAAGGGGCAATCCAAGTTGAACAAGCGACATGCAAAGTGGGTTGAATTCATTGAAACCTTTCCCTATTTGATCAACTACAAGCAAGGAAATAAAAATGTGGTAGCAGATGCTCTACCAATAAGATTTTTGTTCGTGACTACCTTGGCTTCTAGAATGATGGGATTTGAGAGCTTAAAGGAATTCTATTCTAGGGATCCCGACTTCAAAGATACTTTTGATAATCTTACCCAAGGGAAGTGGGTTGATAGGTTTCAATTGTTTGATGGTTTTCTCTTCAAGGATGGAGGAGCTTGTGTTCCTATAAGCTCATGTAGAGAGCTACTTGTCAAGGAGGCTCATAATGGTTATTTGATGGGACACTTTGGTAACCAAAACACTTGAAATTCTAAAGGAGCAATTCTTTTGGCCCAAGATGAAGCATGATGTGGAGTGAATTTGTGGAAAATTTCTCAACTGTAAGATGCCAAATCCACGACTCAGCCCCAAGGTAAGTATACTCCTCTTCTTACTCCTAGTTGCCCATGTATAGACATCTCTATGGATTTTGTGTTGGGTCTTCCTAGAACTAAAAGAGGACATGATAACATATTTATGGTAGTGGATAGATTCTCTAAAATGACTCATTTTATTCCATGCCATAAATGTGATGATGCATCCCATGTAGCATTTGTATTTTTCATCAATGCTCCTAAATTGCATGGAGTCTCTCAAACCATTGTTAGTGATAGGGGTTCCAATTTCCTTAGTCACTTTTAGAAGAGTCTATAGGGTACACTTGGTACCAAACTTATGTTCTCTACTTCTTGCCACCCTAAATTGGATTGACAAACTGAAGTAGTTAATAGGACTCTTGGAAGCATGCTTTGGTGCATGATTAGATGGACCCCAGCTACTTAGGAAGATCATTTACCCTTGATTGAATTTGCATATAATCGGTCATTCCACTCCTCTATTGGAATTTCACCATTTGAGGCATGTTATGGCTTTAAACCTTTGTTTCCACTAACCATGACTCCATAATCTAGTAATGTTGTTGATCCTAGATGCCAAGAAAAGGACAAAATAGATGATGAGCATTTATGGCAAGGTTAAAGAGGCCATTGAAAAGAACAATTCAAAGGTGGCTATTCAAAAGAATAGTGATCTTCAACCCAGATGATTGGGTGTGGGTACATTTTTTAAAAGAGAGGTTTCCACACATTCAAAAAGGAAGCTAAGCCCAAGCGGAGATGAACCTTTCAAAGTACTCAAGAAAATCAATGACCATGCCTACATGATTGACTTGACAAGTGAGTAAATGTTCATAATATTTTAAATGTTAGTGATTTATCTCCTTGTGTTGTAGGTGAATCTTTAGATTCAAGGAAAAATCCTTTTAAAGAAGTGGAGGATGATAACATGCAAAGCATAAATGACACCAACAAGTGCGGCATGTACCCCTTAAGACCATTTACAAGGAGTCAAGCAAAAAATCTCCAAGACCTACAAGAAATTTTCATGAAAAAGGATGCATTAGAAGAGCTTGAGGGTCACCAAATAAAGGCTTATAATATGTGGAAGGTCTCTTAAGGTAAGGAGAAGGAAGAAAAGAGGCCATGTGTGCAAATAGCTATTACTTGAATTCAAGGATTTGAAAAGAAGGAAACCAAATAAGGCCCTTACTCATTAAGGGTAAAATTGTAAAGAAAATGTCTTCTTTTATTTACTTAAGTATAACTAGTCATATTTTATCATTTGGCAGACTTAAACTATGTTGAATATTGAATCTTCAAATTGTACTATCTTCTTATTGAGTAATTACTGAGTGATTAGGGTGAACTCTTAAAATTGTTAGTTGATTTATTCTCTTGATTAATTAAAGTGTTGTTCATTGTGGTTCTTGGTTTCCTTTAATACTTCTTACTAGGGTTTTATTTGGGTTGTTGAAATCAATTGGAAGGTGAGGGATTTAGGCTGTTGTTGCCCATAATTTCAATAGTTTGAATTTAATCCACATATTCTTTTATTTTGTTACCTTTTCCTTTCCTTTCTTATTTGATCTTTATCAATAACAGCCTCTTCATCCTCAGTATGTGCTCTCTAACCAGGCCGGTAGTCTACTTAGGGTCATGGTAGGGAAAGAGGTGGAGGAGACGGTTCGGATTCAATTGGTGGCAAGAATTGCTTTAATACGCTCACAAGCTAACAGGATTTTGAGGTATCTCCAGATGTTGTCATAGGTATATTGATGATACATTATTATGTTGTTTATGAATTGATAGATCCTGGCTCTACAATTTCATAAATTACTCTATTTATTGTTGGTAAGCTTGATAGGAGACTTGGGTTGTTGCCATAGGCTGTCACATCTATCGAGGTTGTATAGTTTTAATTAATGAACGTCTAATGTTGTTGATTTAATTAAATTGATTATGCTAGATTTTTTATGTCGTTATGGGTATAGATTAGTTGACAGCTTGTTATGCTAATATTGATTGTTGCGCAAAGCTAGTCCGCTTTCATTTTCTAGGTGAGCCTGTCCTTGAATGGAAAGGTAATGTTGCCTCGCCCAAGGTAAGTTTATTTTGTACCTTAGAGCTTGAAAGCTAATTGCTAGGGGTTATATATACCATCTAGTTCATATTAAGGATACTGATAAGAAGCCAGTGGAACTTTCAGTCAGTCCCTAGTGTGAATAAATTCCCGATGGTATTCCCTGATGAGCTCATAGGAATTTCCCCCAGAAAGGGAAAAATGATTTTTTTCAATAGATTTGCTTTCAAATACGTAACCTATATCCATTCCTCCCTACAAAATGGCTTTTATATGGCAAAAGAAATTAAAGGAACAACTGAAGGACTTACTCGATAAAGGTTTCATTAGGCCAAGTACATAACCATAGGGTGTTTCAGTGCTCTTTGTTCAAAAGAAAGATGGTTGTATCGATTATAGATACCTAAATAAAGTCACTATCAAGAATAAGTACCCCCTTCCGTAGTTTTATAACCGGTTTGAAAAGTTACAGGGTGTCAAATGCTTTTCAAAGATCGATTTATGATCTGGGTAACACCAGCTGTGAGTCCGAGATGTTGATATTCCAAATACAACATACAGGACAAGGCATGGAGATTTTGAGTTCCTAGTCATGTATTTTGACTTACAAGTCCTCCAACAGGTTTTATGGATGTAAGGACTCGAACTTTGTAATGCCTTAATAGTGCATGGAAATTTGGTCCAGAAACTTTTTGACTAAGGTGACACCACAAGGTCACCTCTATGGGTCATGTGACACTTCACTGGCCGTGTGGAGAAGTCTTGAGGTGGCCCTTGGCTTTGTGTGTAGAGTGCTTGGGCTCAAGATGGAGATCAAGAGTAAGGCATCCCTCAATTAGCCCTTCATGGCTCTTGTTATACGGTATGTGTGGTGGCTCCTGAGAGTAGCCTTGGGCTTGAAAGGCACATTTTTCACTAACACACTTCACACACGAACCCCAAGATAGGTCATGTGACACCACATGGGTAGGGTGGTGGCCCGTAAGGGTGGTGGCCCGTAAGGGTGTTGGCCTGAAAATTTCAAGTATGGAATCACCATCTCAGAACTTTTCCAGTTAATATTTCTCTAAGTGAGGTCTAACGGTCGAATATCCAGTTCATGTGACTCCACACGAGCTGTGAGGCTTCATTACGGGACCCTTGGCAACATTTCAAAGCTCATTTCATTAATAGATTTCTTGTAATTGTAATTATTCCTAAGGATATTTTATGACTTTCTAACCCATCCTAAACCCCTAAATCAGCTTATACTCCATTATTATTTGTTATTATTCTAATACTTAGCTCTCATTCACTCGCTCAAACTCTTTCTGAATCCACTTTTCAAGTTCTAATCAGAGAATTTCCATGGAACCTTCAAAATCAAGCTAAATTCACTTTCAATCCTTAAATCCAAACTTATTTCTTTGGTTTAGGTTCATCATGAGTCTCCTACACCAAGCCAAGTTCAAATGTATTCCATTGTCTATGTTTTTCATAAGAACTGACAGAAGGGTCAAATTTAAATGGACATATCTTTTAGCACAAAAAACACTGGGTGGCCTACAACATACAAAATTAAATCTCTTTGCATTATCTTTCCAACTCATCTGGTTTCATCCAATTCCTAGTTTAGAGGAAGACATTATGCCTATTTTTTTAGAACTTGTCTGAGTTGGGACAGTGTGCTTTCACGAACTGTGAAAAGCTTCACGGCTTGTGAAGCCACTTGTGGTAAGTTCTGGATAAAATTCTAAGGCTTATTTTATTGAGGTATTTTAGATATTTTGGCTCGTCCCCAAGGCTTTTTAGGACCTTTACACCCTTCTTTATATTCCTAAACATCTCCTATACTAATTCTAACCTCTGATTCAAGCTTTACACTTAGTTCATTCCATTACTCTCAAGACTTTCTCTCCAAGTCACTCATTCAAAGGATTCAAGATAGGATTCAATTAGGGTTTCTATTTCAAGCTAAATGTTTCTCAAAGTCATCTTCCCAATAAAGGTATGTGGCAATTAATTCATGGTTCCTTTCAACCATGAAGATCCCAAACTCTTTTAGTCTTGATTTTATGAAATTAAGCTTACTTTGAATATGGGACATTTAAATTATTATTTAATTAATTCAATTGAGATATGTTGAAGTATTACGGCATTGCATGCATCTTGGATTTCATGGTGTATTGATATATTACTCTTTGCTTATATACTTCTTTCTAAGTATGTATCTTTGTCATCTCATATAAAATGCAGGTTTAATGAGCTCATATGCATTGCATACCTACATACTTAGTATATTCAATTGTACTAACACATACACGTTGCCTACATGATCTAACCATGTAGGGACCAGAGACTATCTTCATCCAGCCCTTGATAGTTAGCTCAGATTGTGGAAGCTGTTGTGGTGAGCCATATAATCCAAGGATAAGCCACCCTCCATCTACTGATTATGGTTCTTCCAGTTATGTTTTATTTACTTTGACGGTGAACCCAGGACATGTCTTGGCCCCCTTCCTATTCTATGACTTAGAGGCATTGTTGGACAACATGTAGACTCTTGTATGGATTTGTGCTATGCCATGATATTGGTTTATGGAGATTATGATTATTGCTCTCTATTGAATGTTGATGATATGAAGATATAATATGATGAGATGAGAAATTGTGGAAAGTCCTAAGTCCCATTCATAGCGTGAGTCATACTTACCCGCCCTTCAGTTACTATGTGTTATATGCTATGTGAATCCATGCAAATCCCTATCTTTATGACATCCCCATAGCATGAGCCATACTTTTTCGTCCCTTAGAACCATATCTTTACTACTTTACTATGCGCTTCTAATCCTTATAGCATGTTTACTACTTTATGATGCGATTGTCAATATTTTGAGGTTTGTTTGGGGACTCTCGCATTCCCATTCGCCATGTCACTCCTAGACCCTAGGTTTGGGTCATGACAGTGGATCTAATGAATCGTGTCTTTAAACTATTCTTGGGTTAATCTTTTATCGTGTTTATTGACAATATCTTGATATATTCATGGTCAGAAGATGAGCATACAGACAACTTACGAGCTATACTACAGACTCTCTAGGAAAACAGGTTATATGATAAATTCTCTAAATTTTAAGTTTGGTTAACTTTTGTAGCTTTTCTTGGTCGTTTTATTACTGTCGAAGGTATCTAGGTTGATGGTCAGAAGATCGAAGCAATGATGACTTAGATAAGACCATTGAATCCGACAAAGGTTTATAGCTTTTTAAGCTTGGCAAGATATTATAGAAGAGATTCCCCTCTATCTCTGCACCACCGACAAAATTGACATATAGAGCAGCTAACTTTAGTGGACTGAAGCATGTGAAAAGAGTTTGCAGGAGCTAAAGAAAATTTTTACAACCGCACCTATCTTTGTCCTTACGGATGGCCCCAAAAGTTATGTTGTATATTGTGATGCCTTAAGAATTGGCCTAGGTTGTGTTTGCAGCATGGTTGGGATATCGCATACTCTTCCACATAGTTGCGAAAACATGAATAAAACTATCCTATTCATGGTCTTGACCTTGCTGCAATTGTTTTTGCTATAAAGATTTGGCGGTATTATCTTTACAGAGTCCATATTAATGTTTTTACCGGCCACAAGAGCCTCCAATATTTATTTAAGCATAAGGAGGTGAACCAAGGACAAAGGACGTGACTAGAATTATGAAAGAACTATGATGTTGACATCTTATACTATCTCGGCAAAGCTAATATTGTTGTTGATGCACTTTGCCGAAAGTCCATGGGCAGTCTAAGCCAGGTTGAAGTTGATAAGGTTAAAATGACAAAAGATCTATGTTAGCTGGCTAGTTTGTAGGTGCAATTAGGAGATGCAGAGGATGGAGGTGTAATTGTTCAAAATACAGCAGAATCTTCCTTTGTTACTGAAGTAAAAGAGCGACAACGCGAGGATCTTGAGCTCATGATACTGAGGGAAAGTATTCCACAACAGCAACATCCTTTATTTGAGCTAACTAGAGATGGAGTCCTTTGGTACCAGGGTTGGTTATGTGTGCCAAATAGGGAGGGGCACTAGGTTCTCTCGTTCAAGTTTCGCAAATTTCACTTTGGCTTTTCGGTGTTTAGTTTTGAAAAAGTGTGTATTATATATAGATCAATTCAGTGTTTCCAAGTTCGATTCGGTCTTCTTAGTGTTTTAAAATTGATTTTTCTGTGTGAACTAAAGTAAATAAAATGAGGACAAATCATAGTAGAAGAAACTTAAAATCATGTTAAGTAATGATGTGGCCCCATGGAACACTTATTGCGCTTAAAAAACTTTGTTTATCTTTATCAAGAACTTGCACCTCCAACTATTTCTTAAGGAAAACAAGCATGAAGACGAATTTCTTTACATGATATAAACTCACTCAAATATTCTTGAATTTCTCTTAGAAAATAATATTTCAAATTAATTATATGAATTACATATTTGTTGCTACTCTGACTTGTTTCATGAATGATTTAATAATTAAGTGATATATATATATATATATATATATATATATATAATCTTTGCATATTTATTGATTAAAGTTTTGTTCTTCAGTGCACCAAAGTCTTGAGACCCCTACACCAAACACTGAACTGAGAACCAAACTTTTGAAAAGAGAATACCAACACCGAATCGAAATAACAAAGAACCAAAAATGAAGAATCGAATTAGCTTGGTTTGGTTCAGTTTTTGGATTTTCCGGTATTTATGCCCACCCCTATGTCAAACATAGGAGGGCTCCGCGCTAAGCTTTTTTCTGAGGCCTATTATTCAAGATATTCAGCCTACCCTAGACTGACAAAAATGTATCGAAATCTTTGACAAATCTGTTGCTAGAATGGCATGAAAAAAGATATTGCAGAGATGGTAGCCCAATGTCCTCATTGCTAGCAAATTAAAGTAGAACATGTGAGACCTGGAGGCATATCTGAGTATATTGAGCTTCCGTTATAGAATTGGGACATGATAAGTATAGACTTCATCACTACTTTTCCTTATACTCCATGCAGGTATGACTCTATTTGGGTAATCGACTAACAAAATCTGCTCATTTCTTGCCGGTAAGAATGACATATTCAGTAGAGTATTCCACTAGACTTTATATTTGGGAGATTGTTTGCCTTTCCATTATCTATTATCTCTGATCGAGGGGCTCAATTTATAATACATTTTTGGAAGTCTTTTTAGAAAGGTCTGGGTACTCAAGCAAATCTTAGCACTACTTTTCATCTACAAACTGATGGACGGGAAAATCTTACCATTCAGACCATTGAGGATATGTTAGATGCATGTGTGTTGGACTTAAAAGGAAGTTGGCATGATCACCTACCTCTTATCGAGTTCGCTTAAGGAACAACTTCTCTAGTATTCAAATGGCTCCTTATGAAGAATTATACAAATAAAGGTGTAGGTCACTGATCGGTTGGTTTGAGATTAGGGAGGCAAAGTTTTTGGGCCTTAATCTAGTCCAGCAAGTGATGGAAAAGTGAAACTAATTAGAGACCTATTGCAAATAGCCTAGAGTCGAGAGAAGTCTTATACAAATATTCAACGACTAGACTTAAAGTTTGATGTAGAAGGTTGGGTTTTCTTGAAAGTATCACTTATGAAGGGTATCATACGATGTGGAAAGGAAGGCAAGCTTAGTCCTAGGTATGTTAAACCATATAAGATTATTAGAGAAAATTGGCAAGGTGGTGTACGAGCTTGATTTCCCTTTAGAATTTGGAGCAGTCCATCCAGTGTTTCATGTATCCATGTTGCAGAAGTGTATTAGAGATCCTTCACATATTACTCACATTAAGGATATCCACATCACTGAAGACTTGTCTTACAATGAGGTTCCAATGGCTATTTTAGATCGGCAAGTGAGAAAGCTTCAAAATAAAAACGTGACCTCGGTGAAAGTGTTCATGAGGAAACACAATATTGAGGAAGTAACATGAGAAGACAAAGAGAAAATGATAAAGAAGCATCCCAAGATATTTATAACTTAAGGTGAGTTACATTTCAAAATTGGCAGTTATCTTTTTACAGTAACTCAAATTTTAAATGATTTGGAAGTATAATTTGTATGTTTTTTCATGAGATAACCATAAGAAGCTTAGTAGCTGAAAGTTTTGGAAATTGAGTTATGGTTTGCAAGGGTAACAATTATATCCTCAAAATAAATTTTCTTATAGATAGTAATGCAACCAAGGCTCTATCTTGACACATTCACAGATGATGGTTCTTGCGGGGGGAGGGGGGACTGTGAGACCTCGTGTTTCTCGTCTTCCATACTATTCATATTGTGGCATATTATATAAGGTGCATACAATTTTATATTAAACCCAAGGATAATAAAGACTGCAAATTAGTGGTAATATCTAGGGCTTAATGTTTTAGGTCAAAGGAATCCCCAAAACACATTTTCGGGATTAAAGAAATGGCTCGAGTGGCACCTTGCCCTTTTCAGAAGGTTTAAATTAAGTTTCACTTTTTTAGATGGGACTAAGAGTTTATAGTTTGCTGATGATGGATTTTTAAAGGGTATTTTAATAGCACAATGGTCATATGTTAAGTTTTGGAGTCAAAAAAGTTGCAAGATAAAGGTTGGCTAAAGTTACAGTAAGCTTCTTTAAGAAATCTTTCTTAAATTTTGGTCTAATGTCTCAGACCATATCTCCTAAAATATAAAGTTTAAGAGGGGCCATGACCTATCAAATTGAAGGTCTACAAGACTAGTTTCAACTCACAAAATCGCATGTCAATTTAACTTTGGAATAAAAATTTATGACTGTTTCACCTTTGACTGCCCGAACAAAAAATTGAGTCGCGGACCGGGTTGGGTCAAGCCCTCTTTTAAGTCAGAAAATCCATCATTTTAAAGCTCCAAATATTCCAGTTTTGTTCTAAAACAGTTAAGGAACTAGATAGAGTTCTCTCACAAGGTCCTTGACTGATTTAGGTAAGTTTTGCACGTTTTTACCGTTAAAATTCGTCCCCGTACCTAGAAATATTTGTCTTACGCTTTGCAATTATTTCCCCTCCTGTTAGATTTGTTTAGAGTTGCTTGTGGATGGTAGAAATTGGTGCTTTTACCGGATATTCTAGGTTTACAACTGGTTTGTTCAGGTAATATTCTTAGGGCTCTTTTATGATCATTTTTACGAAGTTCTACGGGTATTTCCTCGCGTGAATGCTATATGGTAAATCTATCTATTAATGCTCAATTATGGACTGTTTATAGATATGTATAAGCTATATATAATAGTATGTGTGAATCTTTGACATGAGAAACAACTTTCATGAAGAAACTTTGGGCGATTGGATGTTCGTTGGAGAGGTATGTTGAGGCTAAGCTCCGTCCCTCCTTTTAGCACGAAATCTGGGGAATTCCTAAAATGTCAAATGCAATATTTTGCTATTCTGTTGCTATAAAGACCTTCTATAAAAGATATTGGGATCTCAGCTAAGTATTTTCATGATATATTCAGTTGACATTCTATTCGTTCGATTAAACTAGACTTTTGGTATCTATATATCAAGTTATCAGCTTCCTTACCTACCGATTCATGGGTTTGAGGTGTTACTCCTTTTTTGGGTGTTGTAACTAAAACTAAAGGAAGATTATGAGGAAAATTTAATAGTCATAATTAGTCCTCCTTCCTCTCTAAAAACTGAATTTGAAGAACTAAAAGGTAACGCATGGATTTACAATAATCCCAAACGTAATACTCCTATTTAAACTACTAAGACACTTGATCTTTTTAAATACATCCTTTTACTAATTAGCATGGAACCAAGTATAAGTAGTAAGTGAAGCACCTTTATGAACATTTTTAGAGTTAAGGCTTTATTTTTGATGTTGAGTTAAGATTTTAAGATTATTCGAAAGACATGTAAGATCTCATGAGTCATGCGTATATGCTATAAAAATGATTAAGAAGATATGAGAATAACTATACCAATGAGCAAAGATTGGCTAAATTTTTTTCTATGGACTATTATGTGCATTCAATAGTCATATCATACTTGGCATGCTATGCATAGACTTCGAGCTATAATTAAAGGTATGGGGCCTATTTTCCCAAATAATTATATATGTGTATATTATACAGATGGACATGGGTTGGAAAATATGATGCCGATTAGCTACCAAAAAGGATCCCCATTACTAACATTTGGTTGGGTATGTGATGCACTTATATCTACATATATGTATTCATAGCGTGCGATTACTTAAACATAACATATCACTAGGAGGTTAAACGTTGGCCATGAAGATTATCTGCATTTTGGTTATAGGTGATATTTCTATTACCATTTTTACTACGGTTATCTATGATTTTACTTTGTACTTTACATACCAGTACATGTTTATTCATATTGACGTCCCATTGTCTAGGGATGCTGCACTTTATTTTGTGCGTGCAGGTTCAGGTAGGGACTCTGATCGACCCCTCCACTAGAAGACCAGTTCAACTGTGAGTTGGTAAGCTCCACTTCTTCTTGGAGCTTTCACAATATGTTTACTTTTGTTGGGGCAGTTGGGTATGGCCGATGCCCTGTCCTGGCAGTGTTAGTGACACTCTTAGAGGCTTTTGTGGACATGTTATTTTGGGGTGGTTCCTTTGCAACTTTCATTCTCTAGCCATAGGATTGTCATGTGTCTATTTGTGTGTGCATCTACGTCTTTGTTGCAGCTTCATTGGCTAGCTAGTACTTTATCATTTTGGTTTACCTATCTTGATGTACATGATTTATTATTGACCAGGTCATGACCTAAATGATCCAGGCTTAGTTTTTCAGATGTTATGCTACCCGATCTTTTGGCCCTAATTTAGTTAGCTAGCATTTTTGGTGGCTTACTCGGCCAATGACGCTATCGAGTGTCAGTCGCGCCTCCCCATTTTTTTGGGGCATGACATTAATTATCTTCCTCAGGCTTGCTAGGAAAATCATAGAACTGACCCCTCCAACCTCCACCTATCTGAACCATACCTTTATCTCTACTCTACTAAACTAAAGCATCACCCATACCTCCATCTAAAATAGGACTATCTTTACTAACTTGAGCTATACCATGACCTATGACTTGAGATGCTAACTCTCTAGTTATAGTGAAGGATGTACACTGTGAACCTAAATAAGCATTTAAAGAGCACCTTCGAATCATCTGACTAGGAATACCACATAATAAAAAGTCCTCAAAGTAGAGAATGGTTTTAATGGACCTTATGCACTACTATGACTGTCTCAGCCTGCAGGCCTTTGCTGTGAACTATATGAAACTTGATAAAACCAAACAATCTATGAAATTCTTGTCCACCCTTAGATGTTGTTAAGGATGTATGAATTGTTCCTCGATGCTAGAATGAGTCACTCCCTCTAAAAGAACTTTTGCCTTCAAATGAAGCATCAGAACAAATCCTAGAAGCGTGGTCCCTCTCGGGGTCCCCAAACTCCACCCTCTCCATTAGCTTCACCTTATTAGTGGCACTCACAACAAAGTAGAATGAGGCTCCCTCTTTAGACCCCTTAACAATGCATGTTGACTTGAATAAGTCGATCCTCTCACAAACCCGTGAAGCCTCTCCACCATATTTGGAATGATGGATATAGCATGTCTAGATAATTGATAGAAGCGAGTCTCATTCTTAGTAACCAATACACTATCTTGTCTCAGACTCTAAAACCTCAGACGGCTCTCCTTCTTTACATTCTAAGGGATGAAACAATCATAAAAGGTACTAGAAAATATCTCCCAAGACGCTGAAGGAGATCAAACAAGCAAAGATATTAAATAAGTTCCCCACTAATCTCTCGCTGGCCTATAAAGCTAAAGAGTGGCATATCAAACCCCCTGTGACTCAATTAAGTCGACTGCAACAACAACTCCTTATAGGTATTCAGAAACTTATAAGCATCCTTTGTCTTCCCATATTGAAATTGTGGTGGGTCCATCTTCTTAAATCTTTGTATAGTGGTGTTGCTCATCCTTAGTCAATGAAGCCAAAGGTATATCCTCTATCTCAACCACAAGTGCTTGATCAATGACAACTCTAGAAACTATCGATAGCTACTCCACTAAACCTTCAATGATAGGAACCTAGTGCTTCTTCAATATATGAACTTTTACTCGGATAGGTAAACCTCCATGTATGCCTGTGGCATACCACTATGATCCAATTTCTAAAGAATGCCCAACATTCTTAAATTTGTGACCTAAAACAAAGGTATAGCTACATACTTCGAAGGGACATGGTGCTCTCTAATATCAATCTGGGGCTCAAGGGAGATATTGTTATCATGACCTTTTGTAGGCACTCCACGAGCAAAATCTCATCCACTAGCTTAGCCCCTACCTCTATCCTGAGTTGGGGTCTCAACAACTATCTTTGAGATTGCCTTCCATCCTTTACCAATAGCTAAAGCTCTTGTCCTTATCATCTATGAAAAGCACACATAGAAACTTATGGCTCACAGAAGAACCATGTATGATAGGAATTGGAAGAACAATGGGAATTTTCCTAACAGTCTTCATAGCCTCTCGAAGATAAATAATAGACTCTGTACGCTAATTTGTAAGACTCTACTAAACTAGCTTGTACATATATGAGATCTATGAACCTAGGGCTCTGTTACCATTTTGTCACAATCGAGATTCGGGTGTGATGACACTTGTGTTAACCCACCAAGACAAGTCAATCCAAGATGATAAAATAATAAATAATTGCGAAAGTAAAGTATAATTAAATAAAAGTAGGAACTTTAATAAGTTAAATAAAAAACTCAAAGCCACAATTCAAAAATACCCCAAACTCCTAGAGTCAAATGTACACACTTGATGTTATGATGTTTTGATCAACAACAATAACATACCTAGTGGAATCCCACAAGTGGGATCTGGGGAGGGTAGAATGTACATAGACCTTACCACTACCTCATAGAAGTAGAGAAGTTGTTTCTTGGGAACCCTCATCTCAAAAACCCATAAGGAGAATAAACTAGATATGACAAAAAGCACATATCAATATGTAAATATGATAGAATTAACACACATACGACAGATATAAAATATGCCTACTCCTGCTACTTTACTATACCTCCACCTAATCCTACCAACCAATTAGCCTGCTACTCCAATTCCCGGCCTCTACTCCTTTCTATCTAAGGTCATGTCATCGTTGAGATCCAGTTTTGCCATATCTTGTCTGATCACCTCCCCCTAATACTTCTTCAGTCTACCTCTACCCCTCCGTATAACTCCCAAGACTAACCTCTCTCACCTTCTAACAAGAGCATCAGTATTTCCTCTATGCACATGTCAAAACCATCCCAGTGTCGTTTCCCTTATCTTATCAGCCAGCAAGGCCACCTCTAGCTTCTCCCGAATGGTCTCATTCCTGATCTTAAATGAAAAAGGAGATAGAAATATTGAGCTTGGTGAGTTGGCACACCCCGAAAGTCATTCGGGAGAAGCTAGAGGTGACCAAGTAAAGTAAGCTTGCCACCTTAGTTTAATGGAAGTGTCATCCACCAACACCTTAGTCTCGTCATCCTTGATGCACTTCATTTGGTCCAAGTCACGAGCTTTCCTTTCTCTCTCTTTAGCGAGCCTATACAATCTCTTGTCCCTACTTTGTTACTTATCTCTTTATATAGACACTCAAACGCTACTGTCTTAGTACTCATCACCGCCATCTTTGCTTCCGACTTAGCCATCTTATATGTCTCCTTAAGCATTTGCTTTTCATCTTCATCCCTATACTCCAACAACTTCAGGTAAGAAACCTTCTTATCTTTCTTTTTGACCTGGACTTCCTCATTCCACCACTAATCGCCTAGACGTCCACCAAAGGTCCCTCTCAAAACCCCTAGTACCTCGGTAGCTACCTTTCTAATACAACCAGAAGTATTATCCCAACATATTTTTCATGTTTCCATCACTACTCTAAGCCTCTAAGTTTCTCAACTTTTCCTCCATCTCTCGGGAGAGGCCAGGAATAAGGCATCCCCATTTAATCCTTAGTTGGGCATAAATAACCTTCTTCTTTTTTTCTCTCTTGATCTCTAAATCTATCACTAGATGCCTATATTGAGTGGAAATATTTTCACTTAGAATAACCTTGCAATTCTTCCATAGACTTCTATCTTCCTTCCGGAGAAGTAGGTAATCTATCGGAGTCTTAGCTACCGTACTACGGAAGGTAATCAAGTGGTTTTCCCTCTTCAGGAAATATGAGTTAGCAATAGCTAACTCAAAGACTCTAGCAAAATCCAACAGAGACATTCCACCTCCATTCCTCTCCCCAAAACTAAAGCCTCCATGAACATCTTCAAACCCGCTAGTGGTTTCCCCAATATGCCTATTAAAGGCACCCCCAATGAAGATTTTTTCTGTCTCCGGCATGACTTGCCCAATCTCATCCAGATCTTCCCAAAAGAGCCTTTTGACTTTCTCATCTAGGCCTACTTGGGGTGCATAAGTACTAAGTACATTCACTACATGCCTACCAACCACGAGTTTGATAATCATCATCCTATTATTAACCCTCCTAACCTCAACCACATAATCCCTAAGGTCCTCATCTAATAGGATAACTATACCATTTATATCCCTAGAACTACCCGAGTACAACATCTTAAACTCATCCACATCCCGAGCTTTGGTACCTGCCCATCTGGTCTCCTAGACACACGTTATATTAATGTGTCTCCTCTTAAGACACTTTACTAGCTCTATGGGTTTTTAAGTTAGTGATCATATATTCCACGATGTTATCCTTAACTTGCATAAGTCGTGACCTTCTCACCACCCCTACCCTTTACCCTTGACCCCAACCCCAATCGACGACATGACCCTAGTCTATCACTCGATCCTGATGCCACTAAACTTAAGAAGTAATAGACTAGTAAGCTACCAAGTCACAATATGAAAAACAAGTACAAACAAGTGGCTGAAGCACAATAACAGTAAGCAAAAACTAAACAAATCAATGCACAATATTAGTGAGAAAGAATCAAGAATAATCGGCAGCCACAATTTTAGTGAGAAAGAATCAAGAAGTGATGTTGATCCATAACTTGATTTCTTGTAGATATATAATAGACAAGAAGGATTTGTGAGAAAGAATTGCAAGAAAGAAGAATATTGCTAGATAGTATGTAATAAGCAAGAAATATGTAGAAATTGAATAAGGAAAAAAGAAATGGCAAAAATATTGAAGAAAAAGAAGAAATCAAGAAACATATATAAGCGGAGAAAAATGGGATATATTGCCTGAAAAATACTCGTATCTGAAGGTCTATCCAGCCAACTTGATAAAGCTTAATGTTGTTAATTCGTAGAAACTCAGTGTTTTCTTCTGGGAATCAAAAGGAGAATGAGAGGGAGAGCAAAATCAGATTTATTGAAGATTGATTGAGTAAAAAAGGTGTTGTAGAGTAATTTCTATAAGAGATTAAGAAAGTGAATGAGGTGCAAATCAACATCCCAGAATTGCAGGAAGGATCGAGAAATTAATGGCAGTCGAAGCAATTAGAAGAAACCCCAAACTATTTGAGAAGAAGGGTCTATTCTTCAAGAGTCTTAATACCCCCTATAACACTAATGAGATATATATCCACAGGAAGGTTGTTGATATTTACGTTCCTCATCATTGGCTTCTGATTTTGACATAAGTTGAGAACAAGAAAAAGAGATAAACATAGAGAAAATTGAGTGATACTAGTACAAACCCATGATTTCTTCATCATTTTTCCATGAACCCCAAAACTCAATTTTCTTATGATGTTTTGATGATTTAACAAAATCATGGGAACAAATTGGTGACTTGATCCCATGAGTGTTGTGAACCTAAAAGTGACACTCGATAAATAGTACACTCTGCACTGATAGTCTATTATTTGTTGGTGCGTGTCTGCCTGCTCTACAAAACTTTTCTAGCCAATAAAAATGCTACAAATGTTAGGTATATATATCCATCCTTTCTTTAGAAGAAATCTTGAGAGTTTCTACACACAATGAGTGAGTGTTCTTAGTGAGCCTCTCGAGTAGTACTCTAGGAAGACCAAAGTTGTTCTTTCTTTTGTGTACTTCATTTGTGCTTAATGGTTCTTGCATCTTTTGAATTGCTTTCTATTCTATAAAGGGATCTGATATTAAGAAATTTTTTTCTCTTCATTGCTAGAGTTAGCTATGGTGAGTCTTGAAGTCTAAGTTGACTAGAGTTAGTCGATTTAGTGGGTAGAAAAGTAGCTACTTAGTATGCTCATACTTGTGGTAGAGTTATCATAGTAAGGGGGGAAGGATTTAAAGTTAAATTCCTTGATTGAAAGATTTTATAGTCTAAAGCTTTGCGCCTTAGAGATTAATGAAGTGGGGTTGAAATCCTGTGAGTGCAGTTCATGGTTTTCTCCTCCCTTAAGCAAGGGGATTTCCATGTAAAATAGCTTGTGCACTTTTACTTTGCTGCCTTACTATTTTAACTATTTTTATTGTCAGTTGTTCTGACGAGAGATCTGGTCCCCATACACTCAGTATATGTGTGTGTTCAATCGATTGGTATCAGAGCAAGTACTCTGTAAAAGGTTAACACCTAGAAGAGATCCTAGTGAAGAAATAGAAGCTCTGCAGAATCTAGAAGAGGGTAAGTCATCCACTAGACCTCCTCACTTTAATGGGTAGTTTTACAATTAGTGGAAGACTCATATGCATGATTTTCTCATGGTTGAGGATAGTGAGCTATAGGACATTATGCTTAATGGTCCTCATGTTCCTACCTTTGAGGTGAAAGATGTAGAAATCATTCGAGTAGTCCCTTAGACTAGAGAACAATATACTGATGTGGATAAGAAGAAAACTAAAAAGAAATGTAAGGCAAAGAAGTTGTTGTTCTATGTACTGGGGCTAAAGAATACAACAGGATCTCTACTTATGACTCAGCAAAAGTGATCTAGGATTGCTTACATACAACTCATTAAAGTACTAATCAAGTGAAGGGGTCTAAGGTATATATGCTCGCTACTCAGTGTGAAATTTTCACTATGAAAGAAGGAGATTCTACTTATGATATGTATACTAGGTTCTCATCCATTATCAATGAGCTCAAATGCTTGGGTGAACCTATTCTTCGTAGAAAGTAAGTAAGGAAGTTCCTTAGAATTCTTCCTAAGTCTTGGGCCAGCAAAGTTGATGCAATCACTGAGACCAAGGACCTGAAGATTTTAACAATGGATGCCTTGATTGGTAATCTCCAAACTCATGAGTTTAATAGAGAAAATGATGCTATCAAAAATGACAAGTCATTGGCTCTGAAGGTGACACAAGGTGAAGAATTTAAAAAGATGAAGATCAGATGAGATACCTCACTAGAAGGTTTCAAACTATTATGAGGAAACATGGTGGCTTCACGAAGAAGGGAAATCCTAGCAGAGCTACTACTGCTAATGATTTGTTTCACAAATGTGGAAAACTAGGGTATTTCATCAGAGATTGTCCAATGCATAAGACAGAGTACAAAGATCATTTCATGGTTGTAAGCAACAAAGATAAGTCGAGGGACCCAGTCCCTAACAAGAAAAACAAAGAGGTTGTAGCAGACTATGTTGTGGAGAAAGGCTCTTGCTATTTGGGGAAACTTCTGTAGTGAGTTAGAAGAGTTTGAGAACCCAAAGGATGCTTCTTTTATGGTTGTGAGGGAAGAGGATGAGATCTTCTATCAAATGTTTCCATTCATTAGAAAAGTTTGATAATGGTGAGGAATCTGAGGAAGAGGTAAACTTATTTGATTTTAAGAAAAATTTGCACATTGTTTCTATTAAGAAGTTGAGGAAGTTAACTACTATTCTTATTAATTCCATTACTAAATTAACTACTAAAAAGGATGTGTTGAATAATTAATTAGATCTTGTTCAAGATGAAAAAGTTTCTTTAGTTTCTCAGTTATCTAAAGTGGAGAAACATGTATTAGATCTGAATTTAGAGAATGTAGCTCTTTGTGAAAACTAAAGGAAGAAATAAAGGGTTGTTTGAAAGAGAAAGAAACGCTAGTAGCTTGGAACTTGACATTGAAGTCAGTCTGAATGATGCTCAAACCAAGCTATCCGTGCTCTAGAAAGGAATATTAGTTAGAGAGGGACTTGGTCCGAGTCAAAGAAAAGTTGTTCAAATCACTAAAATGGACTACATCTTCTAAGGTTTTAGACACTCTAACTCATCAGGGAGACAATAGTAAGAAACTTCTACAGTCAATGAAGAAAGGTCTATCTCATACCACGCACAACAAAAATGTCAATGGGTTAGATCTGTTGTTGTGCACTCACTACGGAAGAGATGTCATATGAATACCAATTGCCCTGCATTGAAAAATTCTGAAGAACATTTGGCAGGATATTTTGAACAAAAGAAAAGATGAATAGGACCTAGTCCTAGGGTAAATTCTCAGAATAATCCTAAGTTGAAGAAAGTGATACTACCTTCTTAGACAGAAAAATGTTAATTACCTCCCTTATCTGTGATTGGGAACCGAGATTGAAATAGGTTCCTAAGACTAACAAGTGATCTCTTATAGGAAAGTGAAAGAAGAAGCAGCCAATGTTGGTACATACGTATTGCGTGCTCAAAGCATGTGACTGGAAATGTTGAAAGCATCCTTTCACTAAAAACACTTCAATGTGGAGGTGTTTCTTTTGGAAATTGCAAAAAGGGTTAAATCCTTGACATTGGAAGAATTGGAAAGTCACTGGAACACTCAATAGAAAGTGTCTATTATATGAGTGGACTGAAATTCAATCTTTTGAGTGTATCGCAAATCTGTGACAAGTGTAATGAAGTAAAATTTCACTTAGAAAATTGTGTTATATCCAATCTAGTATCACAAGAAGTGATTGTTATGGCAAAAAGCATGAACAATATGTATGTGGCTGATCAAGATTCTATACATGGAAATGATCTTCTGTGTCTTAGTGCTCAAAGTGAAAATGCAGAACTTTGGCACAAAACACTTGGTCATGTTAGTTCATAAATATTTAACAAACATGTTGCAAGGGACATGATCCGTAGGCTACCAAAAGTGATGTTTATAGAAGATAAAGTTTGTGAGGCTTATGTCAAACGGAAGTAGACTAAAGCCTTATTCAAGCAAAAGAAGTAGGTCAATTCTACCAGACCATTAGAGTTGATTCATATGGATCTACTCGGCTAGTGAGGATTCAAAGTAGAGGAGGAAATGAGTATATATTAGTGGTCATGGATGATTACTCAATGTTTACTTGGACCATGTTCTTAAGGTCTAAGGATGAAACCTAAGATATGTTTGTGATCTTTGCTAAGATGATACAAATAAAGTTGAACTATAAGTTAGCAAGGATCATGTCCAACCATGGCATTGAGTTTGAAAATGCAAATATGGACACCTTTTGTACAGAAAATGGTATCCATCATGTCAGCAAAATGGTTTGATCAAAAGGAAGAACAAAACCCTCGTGGATATTGCTAGAACAAGGATGATAGATTCTGGACTTCCTGAGAACTTTTGCGTTGAAGTTATGAATACTATATGCTAAGTGACAAATAGATGCTTGATCAGGTGAATTCTCAACAAAACATCTTATGACCTACTCAACAATAGAAAGCCTAAAATAAGTTACTTAAGGGATTTTGGGTGTAAATGTTTGTTCTTAACAATGGCAAGGAAGACTTGGGCTAGTTTGATGCAATAGATGATGAAGGTATATTTATCGTCTACTCAAGTTCTAGCAAGGCTTGTAGAATTTCAACAAAAAGATAAATTGCATTGAGGAAAGCGTCCATATGATATTTGATGAGTCTACTGAACTTGAAAAATTGAAAGATCCTGATAAGGCTGAATTTGAAGAATTGTTGTAGTTCCACAGGGATAGTGTTAATGCTGATCGAAATGGTGAAGGCAACTTGGAGCAGACTAATTTTGATTTTGATGTTTTAGATAATTCAAGTGCTTCTAATGAACAAGGCATTGTTGAACAACTTTAAAATGTAGATAATAGAGAAGTTAGTGCAGAAGATGAGGAAGTAAGTCAAATTCCCAAAACATCCTCGTGGAGAATTAGATCTTCTCATCCCTTAGATAATTTTATCTCACCCTTGGACTCTGGAATTCAAACCAGATCCAAGATGAGGAATATCGTAGCAATTTCAGCTTCTGTGTCCTCTATTGAGCCTAAAATTGTGAAGGATGCTCTAGAAGATATTAATTGAGGTGAATTAAGAAGATTATGCCAATTTAAAAGGCTTAAGTGTGGCACCCGGTTCCCAAGCCATCAAATAAAATAATTATTAGAACTAGGTGGGTCTTCAAGAACAAACTGGATGAACATGGAGCTATTGTTCGAACAAATCAAGATTGGTTGTTCAAGGATACAACTGGGAAGAAGGCATCGATTATGATGAGACATTTTCTTTTGTTGCAAGAATTGAAGCCATCAGAATTCTTATAGCTTTTGCAGCACTCATAGGTTTCAAGTTCTATCAAATAAATGTCAAGAGTTCTTATGGAGCTATTGTTCAAAAAAATCAAGGCTAGTGATTCAAGGCTATAACCAGGAAGAAGGCATTGATTATGATGAGACATTTTCTCATGTTACAAGAATGAAAGCCATCAGAGTTCTTATAGCTTTTGCAGCATTCATGGGTTTTGAGTTCTATCAAATAGATGTCAAGAGTTCTTTCTTGAATGGCTACCTAAAGGAGGAAGTGTTTTTCAAATATCCTCCTGGATTTGAAAATGTTGATCATCCAAATCATGTGTTAAAACTAGATAAAACACTGTATGGTTTAAAACTGGCACCCAGAGCATGGTATGAGAGGTTGTCTAAGTTTCTTCTAGGGAATGGTTTCAAAAAAGGAAAAATAGACAAAACGTTATTTTTGAAAGGGACCTATTCATCATACAAGTCTATATTGATGATATTATCTTTAGTGCTACTTCTGAGTCTATGTGAGGTGAATTACCAAAGCTGATGGGGAGTGAATTTGAAATGAGTGTAATGGGTGAATCAAGCTTTTTGGGGTTTGAAGATCAAACAAACTCCAGAAGGAACGTTAATTAGCCAAGAATCATATATCAAAGAGTTATTGAAGAAATTCCAAATGGGGATATACAAAGCCTATTGACTCTTCTACCGGAACAAAATCCAAGTTAGATGCTAATGATGTTAGTCTATATGTTAATGAGACCATATACAGAGGTTTCATAGGATTATTCTGTACTTGCCTGCAAGTAGACCAGACATTGTATATAGTGTTGGAATATGTGCAAGATTCCAATCAAAGCCAAAGGAGTCCCACTTAAAGTCAGCTAAAATAATCTTAAGGTATTTAGAGAAAACAAAGGACCTAGTCCTATACTATCCTACAGGTGATTCTTTTGAACTGATTGGTTATCTTGATGCTCATTATGTTGGGTATCGAGTAGATAGAAATAGCACTTCTGGAATGGCTCACTTCCTAGGATCATGTCTCATATATTGAGAGAACAAGAAATAAAATTTTATTGCTCTTTTAGTGTTGAACTTAAGTATGTAGTTACTGCCTCTTAATGTGCTCAATTGCTATGGATAAAAAAAAACAACTAAACTATTTTGGTGTCATCACACGCCCTATTCCATTATTATGTAACAATACAAGTGCTTTGAATATGACAAAAAATCATGTTCATCAAAAGAGGACAAAGCACAATGACGTGAGAAATCATTTTCTAAGGGGCAATGTTGAAAAAGGAAATATTTGCATGCAATTTTGCAAAACTGAAGATCGAATTGCAGATATCTTTACAAATTCCTTGACTAGGGATCAATTTAAGGATAATGAGCTTTTGGTTTTTGAGGAAAATCAATATCCTTTTTGGCTATAATTAAAAAAGGTAGGTATCCCATTATTTGTGCAATGCTTGTTGTAACCATAATAACTCTTACTTTTCTACAAGTACTCATGTGTATGGATTTGAAGCTAGAAAAACAAAGTTCAGAAAACAACTCATGCTAATCATCTGAAACTTTTCATAGGGACGTGGTCCTAGCTCAAAAGGTTACCACTATTTACATTACTGTTAATCCACTTTTGAGAATGGATAGGTACTTCTCTTTGTTAGCTTTTTTCCTATTGATAGCAATCTCATTAACCTTGAAACCTAATCGCCTCTCTTTCCTTTCCAAGAAACCTTCTTCCCTTTTTAATTTTGTCTTAACTCCCTCTTTGTTGAAAAGAAAGATTTAAAAAAACTCTATAAACTTTGTGTTCTCTTCAGAACCTCTACTCTTCTTCCTATTTAGCTTGCAAATCATAAAACTCTCACAATATCTCAATAATCTGACTCAACTCAAAGAATGTTGAATTCTCTTGATGAGATAGAAGCAACAAAGAATTTTTCCTCTAAAAACCCTTCTTCTCCGACAAAATTCTCAGCTATTCTTCCAGAAGAGAAAAGCCCTATTTTACAAACAAAAGAACCCCAAGTTTCTTTCCCTGAAAAGAACCTGATTCCAAATCTCAATATTATCCAAAATATTTTTCCTCTTGTATTATTGAAACTAACTCTCCTTATTGAGTGTAAAGAGGCTTGTTCTCTAGATCATGATGATGCTTCTCTTGCTATACCATTTGACCTCAATAAAGAAGGAGATATTCTAAGTAACAAGGGGGTTGAATCAAAATCCATACTACTAGTGAAGAATGTGTGGCCCAAAGTTTATCACAGATGAAAGAGAATATGGATACACTTCTTCCTAAGGAAGGGTTTTAGATGGCTAAGGAGTCAATGGACCATCTTGTTCCTAAAATCATTACACCTCTAGGTATTTCTTCTGTTGCTGGCTTTGTGCTTGATGAGGATGAAGAGGATAGTCAACCTTTGTTTGAAGGGTAAGAATAAGGATGGTTCCTATTTTTTGTAAAGGAAAAGAAAAGGATTCTGGGGATGAAAGTTGAAGAAGAGATACGTCTATCCTACTAGAGAAGCTGCTCAAAAATCGATGAATGAAGTTATTAAGGCAAGAAAGGTTCAAACCTCTTTTCCGAAAAGGCTGGGAAGCTATAGGGTAATAGAGGACCTTACCTTGAAAAGGTGATGATCAATGTTGATGAAGGTGAAAGTGAAAATGAATTGGGTAACATTGTCAAGGCTATTGAGAAACATAAGAAAAGAGAGCTGGAAGAGACTTATACTGGTGAGAGAAAGCAACCACTAGGGAGAGTGAAGACTAAAGCAAAAAAAGCATGTGAGGATGTTGGTGAATAAAAAAAGGGACCTGGTTCCACAAAACAAAGAGAAAGTTGCTTCTGTTTTAACTAGAGAAGAGAGTGTGTCTGTGTTGAAAACCTAGAGAGTGCTAAATCGAAGGGTCTTTGACCTAGAAACTAGGTTAAAATCTGGTATGTGTGCCTTATCATATGCAATGGAATTGCGAAATTGGACTCACTTGTTTTTGGAGACTAGTCCAAAAGCACATGAAGAGAAAGCAAGAGAATTTTACTATAATTAGAGTTTTTGGTTTATGGGAGTATGAATACTCGAGTGGGAGAAAGGAAGTATCACTTGGATGAAATATTTCTTGGTGAAATCCTGGGTATTCCTGTTAAAGGTGTTAGATTGTTGCTGGAAAGGTGTGTTCAAAAGGTTTTTGGATAAGTGAGACAATTTGTCAAATTTGAATAGAGTTGGCACTCTTAAGAAATTTCTAAAAAGAGTCTATCAGTTCTTATTCGAATTTATCAACAAAGCTGTGTTACCTAGATCAGAGAAAAGAAACATTGCTTCTAGGGCAGACGTATTCATGATGGATACACTTAGTAAGTTTGAAGCCATAAACCTACCTGCTATCATCTTACAGAATATGCATAAAACTATCACTACTAAAAAAGGAAAGCATGAGATGGGATATGGTTTCTTGTTGACAAAAGTGTTCACCTATTTTGGTCTTCCACTTGATATTGGTGTGAAGGGGATGGTGAAACAAAAGTTTACTATGAATACTCTCATTGAGTGTGAGTATTGAAGGAAAAACTGGAGAGGTGAGTAGAGTATCTAAGTTGTCGGAATAGCAAGAGCATCTGAAGAAAGAACAGGAGAAACTAACTATTCTTTCGAGTAAAAGAAATGATAAAATTTCTCTGCTGAAAGCTCAAGTGGTTCAGGCGAAATCGGAGGACCTGGTATTGAGGTGATCCTCATGTTGAAATCTCATAATGAGAGTTTGAATGCTCAGGTGGCAGATTTTAAGAAAAATTGCTCAGTCATCATGTTGAATCAGTTGCTATCTCTCTGAAGTCATGCAATCTCTTACCCAAAACCCCCTTCCTCCTGCAACTTCTCAACTTCTCCGTCTTTTCCATGTTATCATTTTCTTGTTTTTAATTCTAAGTAGTCTAGTATGGTTCTCTTGTGATAGGATATTTGTAGTATTTGGATTGTTGATGATTTGATCAATGAATGAATAGCTTGTTTTGGTTTCTTTCCTTGTTCCTCTATTTCTTTCCATGTACACTTTATTTAATATTGTTGATTGTGTCACACTTGTGTTGCATTAACTTTTAGTTTACTGTTAGTTCTTTTTTATAATGCCAAAAGGGGGAAAATGATATTCTTTCAGAATCATAGAACAAGTGAACACAAGTTGGTGATAGGGGTAACTAATACATGGACTACGTTGAATGAGAAAGTTTTTTGATGGAGGAACAAGTTAATATACTGAGTGCTAAACTGAAAATGTTAAAACATTTGCTGAAATCCATTGCTAGACATATCATGCATTTGTCATCATCAAAACGAGGGAAAATGATGTTATGAAGTTTTGATGATTTAACAAAATCATGAGAAAAAATTGAGGACTTGATCCCATGAGTGTTGTGAACATCCAGCAAATAGTACACTGTGCACTAATAGTTTATTATTTGTTAATGCGTGACTTTCTACTCTGCAGAAATTTTCTAGCCAATGAAAATGCTCCAAATGTTGCTGATGTTGGGTATTTATATCTAACCTGTCTTCAGAAGAAAGCTTTAAGGTTTCTACACACATTGAGTGAGTATTCTTGATGAGGCTCTCGAGTAGTACACTAGGAAGATCGAAGTTGTTTTTGCTTTTGTGTACTTCATTTGTGCTTAATGGTGCTTGTATCTTGTTAGACGATTTCTATTCTATAAAGGAATCTGATATTAAGCAAGATTTTTCTCCTCACTGCTAGAGTTAACTATGGTGAGTCTTGAAGTCTAAGTTGGCTAGAGTTAGTTCATTTAGTGGGTAGTAGAGTAGCTTTAGAGTTGAGCTCCTTGATTGTAAGAGTTTATACTCTAAAGCTTTGCTCCTTTGAGATTAATGGAGTTGTGTTGAAATCATGTGAGTTCAGGTAATGGTTTTCTCCTCTCTTGAGCAAGGGGGTTTCCACATAAAACAACTTGTGCACTTTCACTTTGCTTCCTTACTGTTTTTATTGTTTGTTGTTCTGATGAGGGACTCGGTCCCCATACACTCAGTATACACGTGTATTCCATCAACGCCTATTATAAATACTAGAATATAAAAGAAAAATAAAAGTCTTAATGCCTTTCTGTCTAAAAAAAACTATAATAAGGAACTCAAGGGCTTGCTGAGGTTACAAGTATATACCTCTCAAGACTCCCTTAAGTGCTCAAATCAAGAATAGAGGGAATGTACTTATACAGATCTTGGTGTGCGACCTACATAGGTGTATAAGAAAGAAGTGAGTACACAACAATATGATACTTAGAAAGTCAAAAACTAAACACTAAGTAAAGGATAAAAAACTTATGTACTCGTACTACACAAACTAAACCTCCAAAACTACAACTTGTAAGCAAATAAGACTAGCCTACACATTTCATAATTTGAATAGCACATTGCTCCAAATAATTCACTAGCATAACTTGTCACTAACACCAAGTTCATTAATTAAAAATGTCACAAAAAGAGGCTCCACATCTATAATGAATAAATGAAATGCGAAATAGTGGCAAGTGCAATGCTGAATAGAATGATGCCTGTCTATTCTATAATACAGATCCATTAAAACTCATATCATCACCCATGAGGGACATGTATGGTCCATATCAGAATAATTTTCCTTCAACATAATTTATGTTAGTTAGAACTATTTTCCTTTGTCTATAATATATGTCTCCAGAACTATTTTTCTTCGACATCAATATATCTTATTGAAATCATTTACCCTCAGCATCAAGTAAATCTGAATCTCAATTAATTTCTAGACCATTGCAATCAATATAATGCATGAGTATGTGATGAAGTCTGCAATAATAAGTCAATCAAGTCAAACAATCACAACACTTTTCTCATACTAAGATCAATATCAACAATTAAGTTTTTCAATTTATGAATCGCATAGGTACACATATGTTACGACCCAAGCTAGGCACTAGATGTTACACAACAATTAGGATTTTTGAGGAAAATCCCAACCAAGCCTCATAGCATATCAAGCATACATAGGGTAAGTAACGAAAATAAGAATGTAGACATTTATAAGCATAGGGACGAAAGGTGTGGAGGACGATATAGTCTCTTTACACATTTTGTCTGAAAAATCCTCTAAATCATAGAAGAGTTGCTAAGAGAGGTTCTAGCTAATTCAACGTCTAAAATAAACTAAATTAAAGAACAATTAATATAAAAGTAGATCATAAGTATGTCCTCATAACATGAGGACTCACAGACTTCCATCTCGGAATCTAGTCTAGCCATATGATATAGGTTCATGACTGTAAACCCCTACATTATGACACAATGCAGGCAAGGAAAGTATGCATTAGTACTTTAAATGTACTAAATATGTGAGCAATGCAATGAGTTAAAAAATGTGATATGCAATTGAACAATGTAAATAACATGAAAAAAAAGTCATTTAAAGCACAAGTAAAATTGTCATGACCTTAGCCTAGGTCCTAGGAGTGACCTGGCGAACGACAACCCGAGAGTCCCCAAACAAGCCTCATAGCATTTACATACACATCATCAGTGCAGAAGCGCTTAATAAAGAAATAAACACATTATTCTAAGGAACATAAAAGTATGACTACACTATGGGGATGCCATAGGGACAGGGATTAGCATAATCCACATAGCACAAAATAACTGGGGGGGGGGGGGGGTAAGTATTACTCATGCTATGGGGATAGAATGGGACTTAGGACTTTCCAAATTCTCATATCTCATCATAAGTAAATCATCATTTCATCAACATTCAATAGATAGCCATAATCATAATCTCCATAACTAATAATATGACGTAGCACAAATTTGTACAAGAGTCTACATGTTGTCCAACAATACCTCTAAGTCATAGAATAGGACGGGGGCCAACACATGTCCCGGGCTCACCCTCAAAGTAAATAAAATATAAGAGAAAGAAATATAATAGGTAGGTAGATAGCTGCTTGTCCTTTGATGATAGGACTCACCACAACAACTTTCACAATCCAAGCTAACCGTCAAGAGGAGGATGAAGATAGTCTCCGATCCTTACATGGTTAGATCATGTAGGCAAAGAGTATGCATTAGTATGTTTGAATGTACTAAGTACGTGTGCATACAATGCATATGAACTCATTAAACTTGCATTCAATATTAGATGACAAGGGCACATATATAGAAAGAAGTATATACACAAGGGAGAGTAATATACAAATATTCCATGAAATCCATCATGCATGAAATGCCATGATACATCAACATAGTGAGGATGAGATCTCAATCGACATCTAGAACATGTGAGCAATCACAGTGAATTCTGGTATCTTTCCTACACCAAATGAAGAGGTGGCGTACTTGCCAAAGATAGACCATACATCTCCTTACAGGCACCCCTATTTTAGAGAAATAACCTTACCTTACAGGCACCCTCATTTTGAAACGGATTTTCATTCATCATAACATAATTGTAACCATACCTTATGGGCCTCCCATTTTGGTAAAGGTTACCATAAACATATAGCTATGTTTCGCTCATAGTTATGGGACTTGGGTACTGGACCCTTGGAGATAGCCCCCCTCCTACAAGTCCGCTCGGTGCTAAGTCATCATCCCACAAGAATACATATGCATATACATATACATAGACATATACATAGACATATACATATACATATACATATACATATACATATACATATACATATACATATACATATACATATACATATACATATACATATACATATACATATACATATACATATACATATACATATACATGCTTTCAAAAAAGGCATAAGTCTTTCAAATCATTTCAATGCATACTTGGGCTTAAAATCCAAATATTTTTCATAATCATTCATACTTGGGATAAAGAGGCAAATCATACTTCAATTCATACTTTCATGCATACGAATAGCTCACTCACATATATTTATATTGGTGTAATCACCCAAAGGTTGCTCAAAGAGCCATATCATAGACATTATGTGATCACATGTCATGTCATACTTTTATCAAAATCATATTCATAAACATAGTTGGGTCTTAACGCACTTCATAATGTTCATAAAAATCAATGCTAATGTATGCATATGTCATTAATGATGATAGAATAGCATGGGCAATAGAGATTCATACTTAAATCAACAACATAATATGAAATCCAAGTAAATCTATGAGTAAATTCACATTTAAATCATAATTTATATTACCCATGCTTGAATCCAACATTTAAGGGGACATGCATATTCAAGTCTTCATAATATCAATGCAATTCAACATATTAAGGCTTAAATCATTTTAAAAATATCAATTAAACATAGCCCACATCTCAATTAAATCAAATAAATAATAATTTAAAAGACCCATATTCAAAGTAAGCTTAATTTCATAAATCAAGGAGTAAAAAGGTTTGGGGTCTTCATGTTTGAAAGGGATCATGAATAAATCCCACATTCCTTAGATAATAAAGAAGAATCAAGAAGAAATTGATTGAAGAAGAAGACCTTCCTTGAGCTCCAAGCTAATTCTCCAATGGCGCACTTGCGAGGAGTTCTTCAGATGAGAGAATTTGATATTCTAAGTGTATGGAATGAATTTAAATAAGAATGAGTTCTCCAGATGAGAGAGTTTGAATATTCTAAGTGTATGGAATGAATTTAAATAAGATACTCTAAGTGTATGGAATTAATTTAAATAAGAATAGAGGAGTATAGGTCTTTTCACGGGTTTAGGATAGGTTAGAAGGTCACAAACGGCCCTTAGGAATCACCAAAATTATAAGAAAGCCATTAACGAAACAAGCTTCAAAACGTTGCTAAGGCTCCCGTCAAAGAGCCTCACAGCTCATGTGAAGGTCCACGAACCATACAGTGGTCCATGGTACTAACGTTAGCCGAGTTCCAGACAAGGTCGACTCCGCTAAAGGTTAAATGATCCATGCAAGAGAACATGGGTCGTTTGGGTGTCCGTATGAAGGTACAAAGTTCCGAGACGGTGATTCCATCCTTAGAGAAATTATTTTGGGGCGTGAACTCCATGTGACACCAATTATTTTGGGGCGCAAACTCCATGAGACACCTCTCCACGGCTCATGGGATGTTACACGAGATCCCACGTGGTTCGTGAAGTGCCACATGACCCGTATAGGGTCTTCTTATGGCTTGCCTTAGCAAAAATCTTGGCTGGAAAGCCAGGGCATTTTCCAAGGCCCCTTCCATAGCCAGTGGTGAGGTCCATGGCTCATGGGAGTTCCCTAATGGGTTACCTAGCGTCAAATCCTTCCTTAATCCACCCAAAGTCATACACAAGCATCCCATATAGCTCACACAGCTCCGAAAACTCAAATTTTATGCATCAATATATCTCACAAAGTTCGGGTTCTTCAACCATCTCCCCCTTGGTAACATTCATCGTCAAAAGAGCTAGAACAAGGCTTGATAAAGCTTGACTTGAACATGAAACATTCCAACAAGAAGACATAATGCATATTTCATTACTTAAAAATCATAGAGTCATTAAAACTCAAGTCAAAACATCTTTAAATCACTTTTGAGCACATGTATGCATGTCATGTCATGAAACACAAGAGTGAAAGAATTAGGACCATTAAGAATAGGACGAACCTAATACCTTAGGCTTGAGTAGGTTGGAAAACATAAGGGTATCGCCTCATCATGTTTGAATCCACCTCCTAGGTAGCACTCTCCACAAGTTGATTCCTCCAAAGCACTTTAACTGAACCCACATCCTTGTTGCGAAGCCGCTTCACTTGTCTATCCTAAATTTCAACTAGAAATTCCCCATTGGATATGTTCTCCTCAACTTCAACACCCTCTAAAGTAACAATTGAACTAGGATCACCAATCAATTTCCTCAACATAGACACATGGAAAGCCGGGTGGATAGAACTCAAATCTGGAGGCAAATCCAACCTATAAGCTACATTCCCAATTCATTCCACAATCTCATATGGACCTACATACCGAGGACTCAACTTGCCCTTCTTACCAAAACGACTGACACCCTTCATGGGTGAAACCTTCACATATACCCAATCACCAACAAGAAAATCAAGATCCCTCTTTCTAACATTTGAATAAGACTTTTGGCGACTTTGAGCCATCTTCAACCTCTCCATAATCAACTTCATTTTTTCCATGGCCTCCAACACCAAATCCAGGCCAATCAAAGCCATCTCACCCAACTCAAACTATCCCATCGTGGATCTACACCTTTTTCCATACAAAGCCTAAAATAGTGCCATACCAATGCTAGCATCAAAGCTATTATTGTTTGCAAACTCATTAAGTGGTAGATGATCATCCAATTACCCTTAAATTCTAACACACAAGCCCTCAACATGTCTTCCAAAGTTTGGATTGTCCTTTCAGCTTATCCATCGGTTTGAGAAGAAAAAGTGGTACATAACTTCACCTTAGTGACCAGCCCTCTTTGAAACAATTTCCAAATATGAGAAGTAAATTGGGTGCCATGATCCGATATGATAGACGTAGGCACACCATGCAGCCTTACAAACTCTTGAATATACAACCTCGCATAGTCTTTGGCATTGAAGGTAGTCTTGATGGTAGGAAATGAGTTGATTTAGTCATCCTATCAACGATAAACCAAATTGAATCAAATTGCTTTTGGGTTCGGGGAAAACGAAGGACAAAATCCATGTTCACATATTCCTATTTCCAAGTGGGAATCTTAATATCTTGAGCAAAACCACTGGGCCTTTGATGTTCTACTTTCATTTGTTGACAATTAGGATACTCGGATACAAACTTGGCTATATATATTTTCGTAGGATGCAACTAATACACTTCCCTCAAATGCTGATATATTTTGGTGGATCCTGGATGTATGGAATAATGAGACTTATAGGCTTCACTCATGATAGCCTTTCTAAGGCCATCAACATCTTAAAGATATAACTGATCTTGATACTGAAGCACACCATCTACCCCTTGGGAGAAAATCTCAACCTTTTTTTTGCAACCAACTTCTTTAACTTAACCAAAGATGAGTCTGAATCTTGTTTTGCCTTGACATCAACCACCACAGAAGACTTGTCCCCATTTTGAACATGAACACCACCATCATTAAAGTCAACCAAACTAAAACCCAACCTAGCCAAATAGTGAACATCTTTTACCAATTATTTCTTCCCTTCATCAACACAGGCCACACTCCCCATAGATAGCCTACTAAGAATATCAGCTACAACAGTTGCCTTGCCGGGATGATACTGAACACTCATGTTGTAATCCTTAAGAAGTTCCAACCACTTTCTTTTGCCTCAAGTTAAGGTTCCTTTCGGTGAATCGATATTGAAATCTCTTACGAACGGTGAACACATCAACATGAACCCCATATAAATAGTGTCTCTAGATTTTCAAAGCAAACTCCACAGACGGTAACTCAAGATCGTGAGTTGGAAGATTTCGTTCATGCACCTTAAGTTTTCTTGATGCGTAAGCTATCACCTTAAAATGTTGCATAAGCACACAATCCAACAAAATCTGAGAAGCATAACAATACACCAAAAACCCATCTAAGCCATCCGGTAGAGTCAAAATAAGAGTCGATGTATGTCTGTCTTTCAAAGTCTGAAAACTCCTCTCACACTCATCCGACCATATAAACTTGGCTTTATTTTGAGTCAACTTGGTCAATGGAGATGCAATGAGATGCAATGGATGAGAAACCTTCAACAATCCTCCTGTAATAACCTGTCAACCCAAGAAAACTTTGAATATCTAAAGGAGTCAATGGTCTAGGCCAATTCTTCAAGTCCTCGATCTTCTTTGGGTCAACCTTGATACCATCACTAGATACCACATCACCAAGAAAAGCTACTTCACCCAACCAAAACTCACATTTACAAAATTTGGCAAACAACAACTTCTCCCTCAAAGTTTGAAAAACCAATCTCAAGTGATCCATATGATCCCGCTCACTTTGGGAGAAAATAAGAATACCATCAATTAAGGCAACCACGAAATGTAACACCCCACTTTTGGGGGTAGAAGTTATGCAAGAAGAAAGCTTGGAAATTTGAAACTATTGATATTTACAAAAGGGGCTACGACTCATAAGTTGGAGAATGGCTCATAAGGTGGTTTCGTAGACCCAAGAAGATTTGATAAATTTGGAATCTTTCTGAAGTTCAGTTTATAATTCATCAGACGAGTTGCAAAGCCCTCTAAGAGTCGTAAAGTGTCTCATAGAATGGGGACCAAAGAAAAGGAGTCTCTAAAGTTTGGATTTGTGTCATCAGACGAAACCCATCTATGGCCCGTAAAATGCGCTATAGCCCATAGATGGGGTCTCATAGAACTGTTCGGCCAGGATTTTAATAGGGGTAAATTTGACCTTTCCTCTTTCTTTCAAGTCCAAGCTATGACATTTTGAACCGGTCTATGTCACATATTAGTATATACAACCCTAATTCATCTCATTTATCCTCATTCCAAAATACCCTCAAGCTCTTCAAGGGTGCAAGCTAGGGTTTCGAATCTTCCACCTCCAAATCAGGTTTTCTCCATCACAAAAACTAAGGTATGTATGTATGATTGTGGTAACCTTCCTTCCCATAAGTCCAATCATTCCTTCCTTCCCATAAGTTCAATCATTCTTCTCCAACAATTACATGAAATTTATGGATCTTTATGGGTATTTCATGAACTGTTGCATATGATGTTACTATTATGCATTCTATGATGGTTTATTTTGCCTATTTTCATGAAGTAAAATATCATGTGAAATTTTATGGATTCTTATGGGCATCGAGAAAGTCTAACTAGGTTTCACTTGTTGAGATGCGTTTTATGTTCCCATGTCCATGTTTTGGGAAGATGATGTACATGATTATGATGGGTTAATTAAGGATGGTTCAAAATTATTATTTTTCACTATGTGCTTTGAAATGTGATTTCTAAATAATGAGGGTTTTGCTACAAGATGGTGTATAGAATTAAATACCTTTAAAGTGAAATGATTTTACTCCTCTCATGTAGATTTTTCAACATGATGTTCAAGCTTAAGGGTACATTACCCACCATGTGTTGACTAATGTATTTGACTAGATCCTATGTTGATGAGAATCTTATTGTAAGACATGTGAATTATGAATATCATAAAAGTCAACAAATGACTATTAAGCATGTTATAATCTCATGAGAATGTTCCAAGTGAATGACTAGTATGGGGCTCCTTATTGATAAAGATGTAATGGTTTGATGGACTACTCTTATAAAACCTACTAAAAGGTTATACCATAAGGTAGGACAATTCACGACTCCTACTGGAAAGATCATATCGTAAGGTAGGGACATCTTATAACACCTACTAAAAAGGGGGCATGCGTAAGGTAGGATAATTCACAAATCCTATCGAAAAAATTGTATCATAAGGTACGGACACCTCATAATACTTACCAAAAAGGTCATGTCATAAGGTAGGATGAATCCCATCTCCTACCAAAAAGATTGTATCATAAGGTAAGGACATCTTATATGATCTATCGAAAAGGCTATATCGTAAGGTAGAGATATTTATAACACACTCCGAAAAGGTTATATCGTAAGGAGAGTGGATGGCCTACTTCATGCACGTCTTGACTAATGCATTGTACATCTACTTCATAATAAGCTTAAAATCTGTTGGCTATGATTAGGCATATGGTTTAATTATGGCTTATGTCCTTTATGGCATTGCATCCTGCATACTTAGTACATTCTAAGAACTAACGCATACTTTTGTCTACATCATTCAACCATGTAAGGACCGAATCTCTTATTCATCCTCCTCCTCCACGTGGCTAGCTGGGTTTATTGAAGACTACTATTGGTGAGTCCTCTATTTTGGGGACAATATCTATGTTACTTTCATGCTTTTGTTAAGACCTATCTATCTTAGACTTTCTATCTTTTTAGGGTGAGCCTGGGAGATGTCTTAGCCCCCGTTGCGCTCATGCTAGAGGTGTTGTTGGATATGGATGGTTATGTCTTGAGCTTGACTACTATTATTTTTCTGTAAATGTGAAGGCTCCCCTTAGTCCCTTCTTCCCTTCTAATTTGTTGTATGTGGATCAATGTGATAGAAATCCCAAGTCCCTAAATACCCCATAGAGTGAGTCATACTTACCTGTCCCTTAGAAAGTATATGCTAAATGTTTATTTCTCTTTTATTGCTTCCGTGAAACCCAAGATGTGCTATGCATGCTTAAGAGGCTTGTTTGGGATCCTTTTATATGCCTTAGATTTGAAATAAGACTTCTTCCCCTGACGGGTGGTCTTTTGCTCTTTTAGATCATGTTGCAACCAAGGAGAATGCCACAAAGGGCACTCACATCCGAGGAGGGTCCGGCCTATCCGACCCCTCAAGCTCCCCAAGAAGAAAAGGTCACGCATACCAAATATCATGATGACATCACCATGTTGGCACAAATTGTGACTAATCAGTTAAACCAAGGAGCCCAAGCTCCTCATGCTTTCACCCCGGCTTCAAGAGTTAGGGATTTTGCAAGGATGAATCCTCCAGAGTTCCATGGCTCCAAAACGGAGAAGGATCCCCAAGAATTTATTGATGAGGTATACAAAGTGCTTGCTATTATGGGGGTGTGTTCGGAGTATAAGGCAGAACTTGCGAACTATCAACTCAAGGGTGTTGCAAAAGTGTGGTCTACTAAATGGAAACTTGAAAGGCAGAATGATGATTCCATCCCATGGGAGGAATTCAAAGTCGCCTTCCTCAAGTGATTATTCCCTATTGAACTGAGAGAGGAAAAGATGATGGAGTTCATGAATCTCAAGCAAGGCTCCATGAGTGTGAGGGAGTATTCCCTTAAGTTTAACAAGCTCTCAAAATATTCTCCTCACTTGGTTACCGACTCTAGAGCAAGGATGAACAAGTTTGTGTTGGGGGTATCCGAATTGGTGAATGAAGAATGTTGCACCACTATGCTCGTGGATGATATAGACTTGCCTCGGCTCATGACATATTCTGAGCAACTTGAAGGGGAGAATATTAGGAAGAGGTGAAGTGGGGAGTCTAAAGGGGCTCGGCATGATGGTGGTTCTCAAGGTACTAAGGGTGACTGTTTCCAACAAGGCCACAAGTCCCAAGGTCAAGGACCCTCCAATGCTCAAAACCAAATATTTTATAATAATAATAATAATAGGGTGCCTAACCCTAAGGCTCAAGGTGGAAATGATGGAGTGACTCATCCTAGATGCCTTAATGTGAGACCCCGTGTTCCTCGTCTTCCATTATTTCAATAATGTTGTGTTATATAACGCACATATGATTTTTTTCTAGCATCTAAGGATACTAAGGCTTCAACTAAGTGGTAATATCAAGGACCTAAAGTTTAAAGACAAAGGAATACCCTAAATGCACGTTCGGAGTTAAAGAAATGACACGAGTGGCACCTCGCCCTTTTCGGAAGGTTTGAATTAGGTTTCACTTTTCAGATGGGAAAATTTTTTTATAATTTTCTAATTATGGATTTTCAAAATTTATATTAATATCACAAAGTTCATACATTAAGTTTTGGAATCAAGAAAGTAGCAAGATAAAGGTTGGCAAAAGTTACCGTAAGTTTTTTTAAGAAATCCTTCGTAAATTTGGGTCAAATGTATCAGGTCATATCTCCCAAAGTACAAGAAGTTGGAAGGTCCATGACCTATAAAATTGAAGCTCTATGAGTCTAGTTTGTAACGCACAAAACCGCGCATCAAACCGACCTCAGAATAAAGAGTTATGACCATTTTACCGACACTGCTTGAGCTAGAAACCGGGTCATGGGTCGGGTCGGGTCGGGTTGACCCAACTTAATGTCAGCTATTTTGACATTTTAAAGCTCAAAAATGAGCCATTTTCGTCCCAAACCAGTATGAAACTGAAGAGAAATCTCCCTAAAAGTTCTCTAAGTGATTTAGGTAAGTTTTTCGCATTTTTACCGTTAAAATTCGTCCTCGTGCCTAGAAATGTGTGTCTCACGCTTTGCAATTGTTTTCCCCTCGTATTAGCTATGTTTGGAGCTGTTTTTGGGCTGTAAAAAAGTGGTGTTCTTGCTAGTATTGTTTGTTTTCAGCTGGTGTGTTCAGGTAATAATTTTGGGGGTCTTTTACGGACATTTCCTCGCGTAAATGCTCCTTGCCGAATCTAGTCATTAATGCTGAATTTTTTAATGTTTATATGTGTCTTTAAGCTGTGTATATATAGTCGTTGCGAAGCTTAGGACGTAAGGAACAACTTTTGTGAAGGAATTTTTGGCAACTAGACGTTCGTTGGAGAGGTATTTAAGGCTAAGCTCCATCTCTCCTTTTAGCATGAAATCTGGGAAGTTTCCCAAAACGTCAAATGCAATATCATACTATTCTATTGCTAGAAAGACCTTCTGTGAAAGGCATTGGAATTGTAGCTGAGTTACTTTCATGATGGTATTAGGTTGAAATTCCTTTCGTTCGCTTAAAATTGACATTCAATATCTATATGTCATTTTGTCGGTTTGTTCGGCTACCTATTCATATGTTCGAAGTGTTTCTCTTCTTGGTGTAGTGCCATTGAAATAAATATAGAATGCGAAGGAAATGTAGTATTCATAATCAGTCCTTCTTCCGAACAAAAATATAATTGAAGAGTTTAACAACGCATTGGTTTCCAATATTCTCTAGTGAAATGCTCCTATTTAAATGACTAAGGCACTTGATCCTGTTTAAATACATTCTTTTACTAATTGACATGGGTCCAAATATAATCATTATGTAAAGCACATTTAAGAACATTTTCAAAGTTAAGGCTTCACTCTAAATGTTGGGTTAAGTTCCTAAACTTGTTAAAATGGACATGTATGATCCCACGAGCCATATGTATATGCTATGATAACGAATATGATGTTATGAGAATAAGTGTACCAATGAGCAAAGATTGGATAAATGACAATGACTATAATGCTATGAGAATAAGTGTACCAATGAGCCAAGATTGGCTAAGTTCTTGCTATGGCTTACTATGTGCATTCGACATTCATATCATACATTGCACGTTATGCATGGACTTCGAGTTATAATCGAAGGTATGGGGCCTATTTGCCCAAATATATATATGTATATGGTGCAGATGGCCACGGGGTGGTAGATATGATGCCACTTAGCTACCGGAAAGGACCACCAGTGCTAGAATTTGGTTGGGTATGTTATGCATTTGCATCTCTATATATGTATTCACGACATGCGATACTCGAGCATACCATGCCTTTTTTTATCACTGGGAGGTGGCTTATTGGCCATTAAGGCTACATTAGTTTTGGTTGCAGGTGGTATTACTATTAACTTTTTTACTAAGGTTTTCTATGATTTTACTTCCTGCCTTACATACCAGTACATGTTTATTCGTACTGACGTTCCTTTGCTTGGGACGATGTATTTTATTTCGTGCGTGCAGGTTCAGGTAGGGGTTCTAATTTTCCCCTCCACTAGGAGCCCTGTTCAGTAGTGAGTTGGTAAGCTCCACCTCTTCCTGGAGCTTTTTCACAGGATGCTTACTTTTTGTTGTATAATTGGGTATAGTCGGGGCCCTATCCCGGCAATGTTTGTGACTCTCTTAGAGTCTATTGTGGACATGTTATTGTGGGTTGGTCCTTTTGTGTCTTTCAGTCTCCAGTCATAAGATTGGCATGTATATATGGTGTGTGCCTGTGCCTCTGTGGTGGCAACCTTGTCGGCTGGCTAGTACTTTATCATTTTGGTTTACTTATCTTGATGTACATGATTTGCTGTTGACCAGGTCATGACCTGAAATGTCCAGGCTTAGTCTTTCAGACGTTATGCTGCTCGATTTTCTTCTGGTCCAAAGTTTTGTTAACTAACATATTTAGTGGCTTACCCGGCCAATAACGGTATTGGGTGCCAGTCGCGCCTCCCCTATCTTTGGGGCGTGACAAACATGGTATCAGAGCAGGTCGTGTCCCAGGGAGTCCACAATGTCGTGTCTAGTAGAGTCTTGCTTATGGATGTGGTGCACCACACTTATAATCAGGAGGCTACAAGGAATTTAAGGATGGTTACATTTCTTTCACTTAATAGATCGCAAAGCTATAGGAACGTATGAAATCTATATCATGTTATGTTATTCTTATTTAATGGTTACCTATGCTCAGGAGATGGCCCAACATGAGATAAGTGTGGATCCGAGAGAAGGTACCAATCATTTCTTGCTTGGTGAGGAAGATATATTCCCTATTGAGGCACATAGGGAGCCTCCAATGCCTACAGTACCAGATTCACCAGCATCTGTTGGGGCCCAAAGAGATCTAGTACCCCAAGCCCTGTTAGAGACTGGGGATTAGGGGATGAAGGAGGTTATTCAACTACTAACTATGATTATTTCTATTCATGAGAGACAATTAAAGGTGAGAGTAGACACCAAAAGGGATAAAACAGAAAGCTCAAAGGTACGAGAGTTTCTTCAATTGGCCCCTCCAGTATTTACAGGGTCCAATCCCACTGAGGATCCACAGGACTTTATAGACAATATTTGTAGAGTATTGAGGGTGATTATTACCTCTGTTACCGAGGCAGTGGAGTTGGATTCTTTTCGACTACGTGATGTCTCCATCTTATGGTACGAGGTTTGGGAGAGATCCAGAGGACCTGATGCTCCACCAGTAGAGTGGGAGGACCTCTATGAGGCATTTTTAGCCCATTACTTACCGCGGGAGGCCCCTCTTGACTAGTTTATCAATTTGAGGCAGGGGATATGAGAGTAACGGAGAATAGCCTTAGGTTTAATTCTTTGGCTAGGTATGCACCAGATATTGTATATACCATGAGTGATAGAGTTCATCGTTACTTGGATGGTTTGGGGGATCATTTGATCAGAGACTACAGGACAGCCTCCTTACAAGATGGTGTATATATTTCTTATATTCAAGCTTTTTCTCAGACTACAGAGGATCTTTCTCGTCGGATTCGTGATACCCGTAGAGACAGGGAGAAGATTAAGAGGGCTTGTACTATAGGGTCTTATAGGGAGCCACGGGGTGATTTTAGGCCTCTTTTTCATCGATATCCACCTCCAACAGCGGGTAGTTCCCCGCTATAAATACAAGGGCAGAGAATTGATCATTATATTCAATCAGGATCAGGGCAGAGTTTACGCCAGCCTGAGAGCCATCGACAAGAGCGTTATGCACAAATGAGACAACCTACAATGCAGTAAGCTTCATACTAGACAGTGTAGAAAGGGTTAAGGTGCATGTTATCATTATGGGAAGACATGATATTTTATTAGCAACTGGCCCTTTAGTTAGTCCCTACTATGAACGAATTCATGATAATATTCCCCGATGAGCTTCCTGGGATCTCCCGAAAGGGATATCAATTTTTCTTTAGATTTTCTCCCTGATATGCAACATATACCCATTCCTCTAAAAATAAATGGCTCCTATAGAGCTAAGAGACTTGAAGGAATAACTGAAGGGCTTGCTTGATAAAGACCTTATTAGACAAGCACATCTCCATAGGGTGCTCCAATGCTCTTTACTTGAAAGAAAGATGGCTCCTTGCGGATGTGTATCGGTTACAGACAGCTAAATAAAGTCACTATCAAGAATAAGTATCTTGTTATGTGGATTGATGGTTTTTCAACGATTGACTTGTGACCCAGGTACTACCAGCTATGAGTGAGGGATGTAGATATTCCAAAGGAAATATTTAGGATGAGTCAGGAGTTGAGCATGCAGACCACTTGCGAGTTATATTATAGACTCTCCAAGACAACAAGTTACATGTTGAATTCTCCAAATGTCAATTTTGATTAACTTCTACAGCTTTTCGTGGCCATGTTATTACTAGTGATCGTATCAAGGTCGACGGCCAGAAAATTGAAGTAGTAATGGCCTAGCCGAGACCCTTGAATCCGACAAAGGTCCATACCTTTTTGGGCTTGGCAGGATATTATAGGAGGTTTGTTGAGGGATTCTCCACTACCTATACACCACTAACGAGGTTGACATATAAAGAAACTAAATTTCAGTAGACTGAATCATGTCAACAGAGTTTTCAAGACCTAAAGAAAAGGCTTGCCACCGCACCTAGTCTGACTCTTCCGATTGGAACCAAAGGCTACATTATATATTGTGATGCCTTGATAATTGGTGTAGGTTGTGTTCCTATGCAGCATGGTAGGGTTATTGCATATGCTTCTAGAAAGTTACTAAAACATGAACAAAATTATCCTACCCATGGTCTTGATTTCGCAGCAGTTGTTTTTTCCCTAAAAAGAATTTGGTGGCATTATTTATACAACGTTCATATTGATGTTTTTACCGACTACCAGAGCCTTCAATATTTATTCAAGCAGAAAGTGTTGAACTTAAGACAAAGGAGGTGGCTAGAATTACTAAAAGATTATGATTTTGACATTTTGTACCATATCAGTAAAGATAATGTTGTTGCCAATGCACTTAGCTGAAAGTCCATGGGAAGTCTAAGTCTTGTTGAAGCTAATATTGAAATGACAAAAAGACCTATGCCAGCTAGCTAGTTTGCAGGTGTGATTGGTAGATACAAAGGATGGAGGAGTGATTGTTCAAAGTACAATAGAATCTTCCATTGTTACGAAAGTAAAAGAGCAACAACGTGAGGATCCTGAGCTTATGATATCGAGATAAAGTGTTCCACATCAGCAACATCCTCTGTTTCAGTTAACTTGCGATAGAGTCCTTCAGTACCAGGGCCTCTTATGTGTGCCAAACATTGGAGGGCTTTGTGCCAAGATTCGCTTTGAGGCTCACTATCCTAGATATTCGACTCAACCTAGGGCAACAAAAAAGGGGGTATTGAGACCTATGACAGATTTATTGGTGGAATGGCATGAAAATGATATTCCAAAGATGGTGGCGAATGCCCCAACAACCAGCATGTTAAAACAGAACATTAGAGACTTGGAGGCCTAGCTAACTATACTAATTTTTTATTCTGGAAATGGGACATGATAAATATGGGCTTCATCACTAGGTTGCCTCATACTTCGCACAGGTATGACTCTATTTGGGTAATCATTGATAAGTTGATGAAATCTGCTCATTTCTTGCCAGTAAGAACGACATATTTAGCGGAGGATTATGCTAAGTTTTATATTCAAGAGATTGTTTGCCTTCATGGAGTTCCAGCATCTAGTTTGCCTTCATGGAGTTCCATTATCTACTATCTCTGATCGAGGGGCTCAATTTACCATACATTTTGGAAGTCTTTCCAGAAGGGTCTGGGCACTCAGGTGAAACTCAACACCACTTTTCATCCACAAACTGATGGGTAGGCAGCGCATACCATCCAGACCGTTGAGTATATGTTATGTGCCTACATGTTGGACTTTAAAGGAAACTGCGATGATCATCTGCCTCTTATTGAGTTTGCTTATAATAATAGCTTCCATGTTAGTATTCAAATGGATCCTTAGGGAGAACTATACGGGCGAAGATGTAGGTCACTGATTAATTAGTTTGCAGTTGGGGAGGAAATGTTTCTAGACCCTATTCTAGTTCAACAAGCAATAGAGAAAAAAGAAACTTATTACATACTTACTGCAAACGGCCCAGAATCAGCAGAAGTCTTATGTAGATGTTCGATGACGAGACTTAGAGTTTGATGTAGAAGATTGGGTCTTCTTAAAGGTCTCACCTATGAAGGGAATCATGTGGTTTGGAAAGATAGGAAAGCTTAGTCCTAGATATGTTGCACCGTATAAGATTATTAGAGAAATTAGCAAGGTAACATACGAATTTAATTTTCCTTTAGAATTGAGGGAAGTCCATCCAGTGTCTCATATACCTACATTGCGGAAGTACATTAGGGATCCTTCGTGTATTACTCACATTAAGGATACCCCCATTGTTGAATACTTAACTTATGATGAGGTACCAATAGCTGTTTTAAATTGACAAATAAGAAAGCTTCAAAATAAAAAGTGGCCTTCGTAAAAGTATTGTGGAAGAACAACAATATTGAGGAAATATCTTTGGAAGCCAAAGAAGAAATGATGAGGAATCGCCCTCAGCTATTTATAACTTATGGTGGGTCGCGTTCCAAAACTAGTGGTTATCGTTTTTTTTAGTAACTTAAGTTTTAATGGATTTGGAGGTGAAACTTATATGTTTAGTCGCGGGATAATCTCAATAATTGGAGTTTTTGGAAGTTGATTTATGGTTTGAAAATGTAATAGATGTATCTAAAAAAAATTTAGTAAATGGTAATGCAATCAAGGGGTTGTTTTGACACATTCGCGGACGAATGTTCTTAAGGGGGAGACTATGAGACCCCGCGTTTCTCCTCTTTCATTATTTCAATAGTGTCACGTTATATAAGGAACATGTGATTTTTGCTAGCATCTAAGGATACGAAGGCTTCAACTGAGTGGTAATATCAGGGACCTAAAGTTTAAAGCTAAAGGAATACCCTAAATGCACGTTCGGGATTAAAGAAATGACCCGAGTGGCACCTCGCCCTTTTCGGAAGGTTTGAATTAGGTTTCACTTTTCAGATGGGACTAAAAGTTTATAATTTTCTAATAATAGATTTTTAAAAGTTATTTTAATAGCACAAAGGTCATACATTAATTTTTGGAATCAAGAAAGTAGCAAGATAAAGGTTGGCAAAAGTTACCGTAAGTTTCTTTAAGAAATCCTTCTTAAATTTGGGTCAAATGTATCAGGCCATATCTCCCAACATACAAGAATTTAGAAGGTCCATGACCTATCAAATTAAGATATATGAGCCTAGTTTGCAACGCACAAACCCGCGCATCAAACCAACCTCAGAATAAAGAGTTATGACCATTTTATCGAGACTGCCCGAGCTGGAAATCGAGTCGTGGGTCGGGTCGGGTTGACCCAACTTAATGTCGGCTATTTTGACATTTTAAAGCTAAAAAATGATCCATTTTCATCCCAAACCAGTATGAAACTGAAGAGAAAGCTCCCAAAAGTTCTCTAAGTGATTTAGGTAAGTTTTTCGCATTTTTACCGTTAAAATTCATCCTCGTGCCTAGAAATATGTGCCTTACACTTTGCGATTGTTTTCCCCTCATATTAGCTGTGTTTGGAGCTGTTTTTGGGTTGTAAAAAAGTAGTGTTCTTGTTGGTATTGTTGCTTTTCAGCTGGTGTATTCAGGTAATAATTTTGGGGGTCTTTTACGGTCATTTTTACAAAGTTTTATGGATATTTCCTCGCGTAAATGCTCCTTGCCGGATCTGGTCATTAATGCTGAAATTTTTTACTATTTATAGGTGTCTTTAAGCTGCGTATATATATTCGTTGTGAAGCCTAGAACTTAAGGAACAACTTTCGTGAAGGAATTTTTGGCAATTGGACGTTCGTTGGAGAGGTATGTTAAGGCTAAGATCCGTCCCTCCTTTTAGCATGAAATCTGGGGAAGTTCCCCAAAATGTCAAATGTGATATCATACTATTCTGTTGCTAGAAAGACCTTCTGTGAAAGGCATTGGAATCACAACTGAGTTATTTTCATGATTGTATTATTTTGAAATTCCTTTCGTTCAAAGTGTTTCTCTTCTTGGTGTAGTGCCATGAAATAAATGTAGAATGCGAAGGAAATGTAGTATTCATAATCAGTCCTTCTTCCATACAAAAATATAATGAAGAATTTAAGAAGTAATGCATTGGTTTCCAATATTCTTCGGTGAAATGCTCCTACTTAAATGACTAAGGCACTTGATCCTGTTTAAATATATTCTTTTACTAATTGACATAGGACCAAATATAATCATTATGAAAAGCAACTTTATGAACATTTTCAAAGTTAAGGCTTCACTCTAAATATTGCGTAAGTTCCTAAACTTGTTAAAAGGACATGTATGATCCCACGAGCCATATGTATATGCTATGATAACGAATATGATGTTATGAGAATAAGTGTACCAATGAGCAAAGATTGGCTAAATAGCAATGACTATGATGCTATGAGAATAAGTGTACCAATGAGCCAAGATTGGCTAAGTTCTTATTATGGCTTACTATGTGCATTCAACATTCATATCATACATTGCATGTTATGCCTGGACTTTGAGCTATATATATATATATATATATATATATATATATATATGTATGTATATGGTACGGATGGCCACAGGTTGGCATATATGATGCCAGTTAGCTACCAGAAAGGACCACCAGTGCTAGCATTTGGTTGGGTATGTCATGCATTTGCATCTATATATATATATTCACGACATGCGATACTCGAGCATACCATGCCTTTGTTTTATCAGTAGGAGGTGGCTTATTGGCCATTAAGGCTACTTGAGTTTTGGTTACAGGTGGTATTTCTATTAACCTTTTTACTACGGTTATCTATGATTTTACTTCCTGCCTTACATACTAGTACATGTTTATACGTAATGACGTCCCTTTGCTTGGGGACACTGCATTTTATTTCGTGCGTGCAAGTTCAGGTAGGGTTCTGATTTACCCCTCTACTAGAAGCCCCGTTCAGTTGTGAGTTGGTAAGCTCCACCTCTTCCTGGAGCTTTCACAGGATGCTTACTTTTTGTTGTATAGTTGGGTATAGTCGGCCCTGTCCCAGCAGTGTTAGTGACTCTCTTAGAGGCTATTGTGGACATGTTATTGTGGGTTTGTCCTTTTGTGTCTTTCAGTGTCCAGACATAAGATTGGCATATATATATAGTGTATGCATGTACCTCTGTGGTGGCAGCCTTGTCGGCTAGCTAGTACTTTATCGTTTTGATTTACCTATCTTGATGTACATGATTTGTTGTTGACCAGGTCATGACCTAAAATTCCAGGCTTAGTCTTTCAGACGTTATGCTGCCAGATTTTCTTTTGGTCTAAAGTTTAGTTAACCAGCATATTTAGTGGCTTACCCGGCCAATAACAGTATCGGGTGCCAGTCGCGCCTCCCCTATCTTTGGGGCGTGACATGTTACTCTCTCTTTTATTACTCCTTTTATTGCTAACATGCTTCATATGTGTCCCAAATTATTGGGTGAACGTTTTAACATATCTACCCCTGTTGGTGGGTCCATTATTGCAAGAAGGGTCTATCGGGGTTGTCTCGTGTCCGTGTTGTATAAAATGTTACCTTGTAATTTTGTTGGACTTGACATGGTGGATTTTGATGTCATTCTTGGGATGAATTGGTTACATGCATATCATGCTTCTATTGATTGTAGGACTCGTAAGGTTACGTTCCAATTTCCTAATGAGACCATCTTTAAGTGGGAAGGTTGTAATTCGGTGGTTAAGGATAGGTTTATTTCTTGTCTTAAGACCTGGAGATTGATTACTAAGGGTTGCATTTACCATCTTATGAGGGTTTGGGATATTGAGTCTAAAGTCCCTCCTATCGAGTCGGTTCCAGTTGTCAATGAGTTTCTTGATGTCTTTCTCGATGAGTTTCCTGGTGTCCCTCCTGATATGGATATAGATTTCAGCATAGATCTTCTCCGTCATACCCAACCCTTTTCCATTCTTCCTTACTTGATGCCCCGGCGGAGTTAGAGGAGTTAAAGCACCAATTGAAGGATTTATTAGAGAAGGATTTTATAAGGCCTGGTAAGTCACCTTAGGGTGAACCAATGTTGTTTGTAAGAAAGAAAGATGGCTCACTTAGAATGTGCATCGACTATCGGCAACTCAATAAGGTCACTATAAAGAACAAGTATCCCTTTCCAAGGATACATGACCTATTTGATCAACTACAAGGGGCTAGTCATTTTTCTAAGATTGATCTTCGATCTAGGTACCACCAAATGAGGGTAAAGGAGTATGATATTCCCAAGATGACTTTTCAGACTAGATATGGGCATTTTGAATTTATAGTGATGTCATTTGGCTTAGCTAATGCACCGACGATATATATGGATCTCATGAATAGGGTCTTTAAGACCTATCTTGAGATGTTTGTGGTGGTGTTCATAGATGACATATTGATTTACTCCCGGAGTGAGGAAGACCATGCTAAGGCATTTAAGGATGGTATTTGCAAATGTTGAGGGATGAGACATTATTTGCTAAATTGGATAAATGTGAATTTTGGTTGAAGGAAGTTCCATTCCTAGGGCATGTGGTGTCGGGCGATGAAATTAAAGTGGATCCTAAGAAGACAGAAGTGATAAGAAATTGGCCAAGGCCCTTAACTCCAATGGATATTAGGAGTTTCTTGGGCTTAGCGGGATATTACTAGAGGTTCGTGGATGGCTTTTCCTCAATTGCTTCCCCTTTGACTAAGTTGATTCAAAAGAAGGCAAAATTTGTATAGATTAATGAATGTGAGAGGAGATTTTACACTTTGAAAGATAAGCTTACATCCGCTCCTATTTTGGCCCTACCAGAAAGGTTGGAAGCGTTTGTGGTTTATTGTGATGCTTCAAGGGTTGGTTTGGGGTGTGTATTGATGCAAAATGGTAAGGTCATAGAAAATGCTTCTCGACAATTTAAGGTGCATGAGCGTAATTATCCCACCCATGATCTTGAATTGGCAGCCATGGTATTCTCTCTAAAAATATGGTGCCATTACTTGTATGGGGTTCATGTAGATGGGTTCACCAACCACAAGAGTCTCAATATGTGTTCACACAAAGAGATCTGAATTTGAGACAACAACGGTGGTTAGAACTCCTCAAGGAGTATGAAATGAGTGTGTACTATCATCCCAGCAAAGCTAATGTTGTGGTCGACGCCCTGAGTAGATTGTCCATGGGAAGTGTAGCTCATATTGGTGAAGGCAATAAGGAAGTAGCGAGAGAGGTCCACCAGTTAGCTAGGTTGGGAGTTAGGTTGAATGAAGTTGAAAATGGAGGTGTGGTGGTATTTGATGGTTCCAAATCTTCTTTGGTTGAACGGGTTAAGTCCAAACAAGTCCTTGACCCTGCCTTGCTAGAATTGAAAGCTTTGGTGAAAAATGGTGAGGTAGAGGTTTTCTCTCAAGGGGGAGATGGCGTTCTTAGACACTAGGGTAGGTTGTGTGTGCCAAATGTTGAGGGGATAAGAGACGATCTTGAAAGAGGCCCATAACTAATCCTACTCAATTCATCACGGTTCAATGAAGATGTATAGAGATTTGAGGGAGGTTTATTGGTGGAGTGGTATGAAGAGAGACATTGTCAAGTTTGTAGCCGGTTGTCACAGTTGCCCACAAGTCAAAGCCGAACATCAAAGTCTGGGTGGCCTAGCTCAAGACATAGAAATTCCTACTTAGAAGTGGGAAGAGATCAATATAGATTTTGTGACTGGGTTGCCAAAGACTAGGAAGCATTTTGATTCTATTTGGGTCATTATTGATAGAATGACAAAATCGACTCATTTCCTACTGATTTAAAAAAATTATGGTGCCGAAGATTATGCCAAGATATATATTCATGAGTTGGTCAAGTTACATGGGGTACCATTGTCTATCATTTCGGATTGTGGTGCTCAATTCACTTCTCACTTTTGGAGATCCTTCCAAAAGGGGCTTGGTACCAAAGTTAAGCTTAGCGCGGCGTCTCATCCTCAAACAGATGGCCAAGCCAAAAGGACAATTCAAACTCTTGAGGATATTCTTATGGCTTGTGTTTTGGAGTTCAAAGGTAGTTGGGATGAATACCTTTCACTCATCGAGTTTGTTTACAACAAAAGATATCACTCTAGCATTGGAATGGCTCCCTTTTAAGCCCTATATGGTACGCAATGTAGATCCCCAATTAGGTGGTTTGATGTGGGAGAAAATGCTTTATAGGGACAGAATATGGTCATGGAAGTTTTGGAAAAAGTAAGGTAGATAAGGGAGAGACTAAAGACGGCTCAAAGTAGGAAAAGGTCCTACTCCGACACAAGGAGAGATCTTGAGTTTGATGTTGGTGATTGGGTGTATTTGAAGGTCTCACTTGTGAAGGGTGTGGTCCAGTTTGGCAAGACGGGAAGTTAAGCCCAAGATTGTGGGGCCTTATAGAATTGTGAAGAGAATTGGTAAGGTTGCCGAATTAGAGTTGTCCATGGGGATGAACATGGTTCAACCATCCTTCCATGTGTCTATGTTGAGAAAGTGTGTGGGTGACCTAAGTTCTATGGTACCCTTGGATATTATGGGTGTCGTAGAAGATAACTTGACTTATGAGGAGGTCTCGGTAGATATACTTGATAGACAGGTGAAGAGGTTGAGAAATAAATGCGTGACATCTGTCAAAGTCCTTTGGAGGAATCAACAAGTCAAAAGCACCACATGGGAAGCCGAAGCTGATATGAAGAAGTGATATCCTTATCTTTTCCATTCTATCAAGCTTGAGCTATTATGATTTTTCCATCCTAAATTCTCCTCTCCTTTCATGCCATTGTCATGACATTCATACATGTTTATGTGAATTTGAGGGTGCATTATAAGTGTTATTTGAAACATGGTTTAAAGATTTCAAATGATGGATGAGTTGCATTTTGAAAAGAGTGCATTGGCATATCGTGCATGAATCCATTTCTTAGAGCTTCCCTTAGCACATTTGGGGACGAATGTTCGCAATTGGGGAGATAATGTAAGACCACTCTTTTGGGGGTAGAAGGTATGCAAAAAGAAATCTTGAAAATTTGAAACTATTGATGTTTACAAAAGGGTCTACGACTTGTAAGATGGAGTATGGCTCGTAAAGTGGTTTCGTAGACCCAGACAGATTTGATGGAATTCGGAATCTTTCTGAAGTTCAGTTTATGATTCATCAGAAAAGTCGTAAATCCCTCTATGAGTCGTAAAGTGTTTCGTAGAATGGGGACCGAAGAAAAGGAGTCTCTGAAGTTTGGAACTGTCTCATCAGACGAACCCCATCTATGGCCCATAGACGGGGTCTCGTAGAACTGTCCGGCCAGGATTCTAGTAAGGGTAAATTTGACCTTTCCTTTTTCTAACAAGTCCAATCTACGATGTTTTGAACCCATCTATGCCCCATATCAGTATATACAACCCTAATTCATCTCATTGCTCCTCATTCCAAAACACTCTACGCCTCAAACCTCTCTCAAGCTCTTTAAGACTTTCAAGTAAAGGGTGCAAGCTAGGGTTTCGAATCTTCCAGCTCCAAATCAAGTTTCCTCCATCACAATTACTAAGGTATGTGGGTTTGATTGTGGGAACCTTCCTTCCCACAAGTTCAATCATTCTTCTCCTCCAACTATATGAAATTTATGGATCTTTATGGGTATTTTATGAACTCTTGCATATGATGTTGCTATTATGCATTCTACGATGGTTTATTTTTCCCATTTTCCTGAAGTAAAATATAATGTGAAATTTTATGGATTCATATGAGCATTTAGAAAGTCTTAACTAGGTTTTACTTGATGAGATGAGTTTTATGTTCCCATTTCCATGTTTTGGGAAGATGATGTACATGATTATGAGGGGTTGATTAAGGATGGTTTATACTAATTATTTTTCACTATGTTCTTTGAAATATGATTTTTAAATAATGAGGGATTTCCTACAAGATAGTGGATAAATTTAAGTGCCTTTAAAGTGAAATGATTTTACTCCTCTCAAGTTCTATACTCTTGGCTAGCATGATGTTCAAGCTTAAGGGTACATTACCCACCATCTGTTGACTAAAGTATTTGACTAGATCCTATATTAATGAGAATCGTATTGTAAGACATATGAATTATGAATATCATAAATGTTAAAAAGGTCTATTGATCATGCTATGAGTTCATGAGAATGTTACAAGTGTATGACTAGTATAGGGCTCCTTCTTGATATTATGATGTAATGTTTTGATGGGCTACTCTTATAAAACCTACTAAAAAGGTTATACCTTAAGGTAGAACAATTCACGACTCCTACCAAAATGATCATATTGTAAGGTAGGGACATCTTATAACACCTACTAAAAAGGGGGCATGCTGTAAGGTAGGATAATTCGCAACTTCTACCGAAAAGAATGTATCGTAAGGTACAGACACCTCATAATACCTACCTAAAAGGTCATGTCGTAAGGTAGGATGAATCCAACTCATACAAAAAATATTGTATGGTAAGGTAAGGGTATTTTATATGATCTACCGGAAAGGCTATGTTGTAAGACTGGGATATTTGTAACACACTCCGAAAAGGTTATATCGTAAAGAGAGTGGATATCCTACTTCATGCACGTCTTGACAAATGCATTATACATCTATTTCATAATGAGTTTATATTCATTGGCTATGATCAGGCATATCAATTAATTATGGCTTATGTCCTTTATTGCATTACACCCTACATACTAAGTACATTCCAAGTACTAACGCATACTTTTGCCTACATCATTTAACCATGTAGGGACCGGCGCTCCTATTCATCCTCCTCCTCCATGTGTTTAGTTGGGATTGTTGAAGACTAATATTGGTGAGTCCTCCATTTTCATGGATAATATCCACGTTAGTTTCATGCTTTTGTTAAGTCTTTTCTATCTTAGACTTTCTATCTTTTGAAGGTGAGGCCATTAGGTGTCTTGGCTCCCGTTCTACCCGTGCTAGAGGTGTTGTTAGATATGGATGGTTATGTTTGAGCTTGACTACTATTATCTTTCTGTAAATGTGAAGACTCCCCTTAGTCCTTTCTTTTCTTCTATTTTGTTGTATGTGGATGGAAGCGATGGAAGTCCCAAGTCTCTAAATGCCCCATAGCGTGAGTCATACTTACCCGCCCCTTAGAAAGTATGTGCTATATGTTTATTACTCTTTTATTGCTTCTGTGAAACCCAGGATGTGTTATGCATGCTTAAAAGGCTTGTTTGGGATCCTCTCGGGTCCCATTCGTCGTGTCACATCTAGGCCCTAGGCTTCAGTCGTGACAAGAAACCATCAAGGAATGGCTTAAACACTTAATTAATAAGATCTAATAACACAGCAGGAGCATTAGTCAATCCAAATGGTATCACCACGAATTCAAAATGTTGTGTCTCTAGTTCGAAGGCCATTTAAGTAATACCACACTCCTTACCCTCAATTGATAATAACTAGATTGGAGGTTAATCTTTGAGAAGTAAGTGGCCCCTTGAAGTTAATCAAATAAGTCGTCGATCCTTGGCAATGGATATGTATTCTTGATAGTTACCTTATTCAGATGTCTATAAACATAATTGGATCTTAACCCACTTCATAATCTTCATAAAAATCAATGCTCATGTATGTATATACTATGAATGATGATAGAATAGTTTGGGAAATAGAGATTTATACTTAAATCAACAATATAAATGTAATCTAAGTAAATCCATGAGTAAATTCACATTTAAATCATAATTTAAATTACCCATGCTTGTATCCCATATTTATGGGACATGCATGTTCAAATCTTCACAATGTCAATGCAATTTAACATATAAGGGCTTAAATTATTTTAGAAATATCAATTAAACATAGCTCATATCTCAATTGAATCAAATAAATAATAATTTAAAAGACTCATATCCATAGTAAGCTTAATTTCATAAATCAAGGAGTAAAAGATTTTGGGGTCTTCATGGTTTAAAGGGACCATGAATCAATCCTAAATACCTTAGATAATTAAGAAGAGTCAAAAAGAAATTGATTGAAGAAGAAGACCCTTCCTTGACCTCCAATCTAATTCTCAAATTGCACACTTGAGAGGAGTTCTTTAGATAAGAGAGTTTGAATATTCTAAGTGTATGAAATGAATTTGAATAAGTATAGAGGAGTATAGGTCTTTTCAGGGATTCAGGATAGGTTAGAAGGTCATAAGTGACCCTTAGAAATCACCAAAATTATAAGAAAACCATTAATGAGACGAGCTTCAAAAAGTTGTCAGGGGTCCCATAAAAGAGCCTCACGGCTTGTGTGAAGGTCCACAGACCATGCAGTGGTCCGTGGTACTGACCTTGGCGAACATCTAGATAAGGTCTACTCCACTAAAGGTGAAACAGTCCATACAAGAGCACACGGGTCATTTGGATGTCCGTATAAAGGTACCAAGTTCTGAGATGGTGATTCTATAGTTAAAAGAATTATTTTGGGACAAGAACTCATCGAGGCACCTCTCCACGGCTCGTGGGAGGTCACACGAGAGCCCACACAGCTTATGAAGTTCCATATGACTTGTACGGGATCTTCTTGTGGCTTACCTTAGCGAAATTCTTGGCTGGAAAGCTTGGGCATTTTCCAAGGCCCCTTCTACGGCCAGTACTGAGGACCATGGCTTGTACGAGGTTCCCAAATGGGTCACCAAGCCTCAAATCCTTTCTTAAGACACACAAAGTCATACCCAAGCATCCCCCATAGCTCACACACCTCTAGAAACTCAAATTTTACGCATCGAAAGGTCTCACGAAGTTTGGGTCCTTACAAAAATATAGATATGGTGACACATAATGGAAGTCATAATAGAACATGAACAATCAATGATCAAACATGGGTCATAGGAAACATACATATGTGGGATATCAACAACAATCGATACTAAGATCGTGTGAGCTATTATGTGGAATTCTAGTATCTCTCCATACAACATTAAATGGAGAATCTACTTGCAAATGTATATTCCATCCCACAAAGCGAGTGTCATGAACATATGTTATATGTAGATCCACTTGTTAGACCTTAAAGGCAATAATCTTAGTAGTGATGGAGTAGAAATTGCTACTAAGCACCTCTTGGGTCGATTCCCCCACCTCAAAGTCCACTCAGTGCTAAATCAAAATCCCACATCATACTTGTCATAAATCATAGCTCATACATGTCATAAATCATGAATCTTAACTTTTGTAAAGGTAAAAAGTAACTACTAATCCAACTCATAAGAACTTGTTCATAGAATAGCTTATTTTCATGTTGATTCATATAATATGGGTGTAGACCTTCCATCATTATGAATAGGTGAGTAAACTCACAATTATTCATACTTGTCTATCGTATCATCATAAAGCTTAAATTAAACTTTTCATGAAACTTTCCCAAGGAAACTTACCAATTCATAATCATAACTTGTAGTAAAAACTAGGGTAAAAATATGGGTTCATATTTATGGTATGATAAGTGGGAGGAAAGTGGTGGTGAGGATGTTGAGCCTATGATTTTGAATTAGTTTGAGACTGTCTTCCTTGACCACTTCTTTCCCTAAGAGCTACGAAAATCAAAGGTGAAAGAATTTGTGAACACAAGCAAACTAGCATGACTATGAAGGAGTATAACTTAAAGTTTATTCAATTGTCCAAATATGCTCCAGAGATGATTCTAGATATAAAGTCCAGGATGAGGAAGTTTGTCTCTGTCCTGGGAAAACCCGTGAAGAAAGAGTGTAAGGATTCTTTACTAATTTATGACATGGATATTTCTAGGTTGATAGTGTATGCTCAGCAAGTTGTGGTTGACAAAAAGAAGGATAGAGATTGTCATTTGAATAAGAAATCCAAGTCAGTTGGGCATGAGAGTGAGAAAAGGCATGGAAAGGGAAACAAGTCCGTTCAGAAGAGGTATCCGAACTATGCACCTTCATAAGCAAATGCACCTACACCTAAGAACAAGTATGTCAAAAAATTTCAAAGTTACCAGAAACTTCTAGCCCAGGGTTCTTAGTCCTAAGGAAGTGCGACTCAAGGTTGTAGAGGAAAGATGCCATGTGATAAATGTGGAAAGCTTCATGTGGGTGAGTGTCATGAAGGAATCAATGCTTGCTACAGATATAAACAAATAGGTCACCTTCAAATTATGTTTCCTAAAAGGAGACAGGGTGATGGAGATAGTAGAGCTTAACTTTCATCTATAGCACTGCAAAATAAAGGTAACTAGAGAGGTGCTACTTTAGGTACAGGCGGGGGAACAAACCGCCTATATGTTGTGTGTAGTGATCAAGACCAAGAGAACTCCCCTAGTGTTGTTACGGGTATGCTTTGAATCTTTTCTTTTGGTGTTTATGTACTGCTTAATTTAGGTGCAATGTTGTCTTTCATGGCTTCTTATTTGGAAACTAAGTTTGAGATTCTTCCTAAGTGTCTTTTTGAGTCCTTCAGTGTATCTACTTCTATTGGTGATTCTTTTCTAGCTGAGAGGTCCTATAGAGATTGTACTGTATCTATTTATCATAAATATACTATGGATGACTTAGTTGAGTTGGACATGGTTGAGTTTGTGTCATTCTGGGCATGGACCGACTTTATGCTTGTTGTTCCTTGATCCATTATAGAACCTAGATTGTCAACCTTTAGTTTCTGAATAAGCCTCTCATAGAGCAAAAGGTTAGTCCTATAGTGCCTAAGGGTAAGTTTGTTTCCTATCTTAAGGCCTGACCATTAATTTCCAAAGGATGTATTTATCACCTAGTTTGACACAAAGATGTTAATGATAAGGCCCCATTCCTTAAGTCGGATCTTCTTGTGAATGATTTTTCTAAAGCTCTCCTTGAGGATCTGTTTGGAGTCCCTCCTGATAGGGAGACAGACTTTGAGATTTATATACTCTCTAGTATTCAGCCTATCTTTATTCTTCCAAATAGAATGGCTCCAGCTGAGTTAAAAAAGTTGAAGAAACATTCAAAGATCTTTTAGATAAGGGTTTCATTAAGCCAAGTGTCTCACCTTGGGGTGCTTATGTCCTATTCGTACAGAAGAAAAATGATTCATCAAAGATATCCATTGACTACCGTCAGCTTAATAAAGTCATCATAAAGAATAAGTACCCTCCTCTGAGGATAGATGATCTATTTGACAAACTTCAAGTTGCCATATGCTTCTCTAAGATATACCTCAAATTAGGCTGTCATCAATTGAAAGTGAGAGACTATGACATCTTGAAGACATCCTTTCGAACCTGTTATGGTTATTTTTAGTTTCTTAGTATGCCCTTCAGTTTGACTAACACTCCTACAACTTTCATAGATTTGATGAACCAATATTTAACATGTTTGTGGTCGTGTTTATCGATGATATTCTGGTTCATTCCAATAATAAGAAAGAGCATGCCAACTATCTCAGAATTGACCTCCAAAACCTCAAGGATAGAGAGTCGTATGCTAAATTTTCAAATTATGAGTTTTGGCTTGCATTTGTGGCATTTCTAAGCCATATTATATCTTCTGGTGGTATTTGAGTTGATACTCTAAAGATTGAGGTAGTTAAGACCTGGCCAAGACTCACATCCCCAACTAACATAAGAAGTTTCTTTGGTTTGCCTAGTTACTACGGGAGATTTGTTGAAGGACTTTCATCCATATCACCCCCATCGACAAAATTGACTTAGAAAAATGCTAAGTTCCAATAGTCGGATAATTATGAGAAGTGTTTCCAAGAGTTGAAAACTAGATTGACTACTGCTTCAATGTTGTCCCTACCTGAGGGAACAAATGGCTTGGTAATCTATTATGATGCTTTTACAATTGGGTTGGGATACGTGTTGATGCAGAAGGGTAAGGTCATTGTATATGCTTCCAAACAGCTTAAGACCCATAAGAGGAACTCTTAAATCATGACTTCAAGTTGGCAACCATAGTGTTTACCCTAAAGATTTGGCACCACTACTTATATGAGGTGCATGTTGATTTGTTCCCTTATCATAAGAGGTTGTAGTATGTCTTCACACAAAAGTTTTTAAATCTGAGGCAAAGGAGATAGCTTGAATTGCTCAAGAATTATGAGATGAGTACCCTCTACCACCCAAGAAAAGCTAATATTGTTTCTGATGCTCGTAATAGGTTATCTATGGGAGCATTGCCCATGTGGAAGAGGAGAAGAAAGAAGCAATGGATGTTTATGTAACACCCCACATCTTACATGTACTAGTCCAACACAGATGAAACATGATATGGCAGGGCCAAATCCGCACATATTTTTTTTTAAAAGTGCGTGAATTTTAGATTAAAGGGCTATATGCACGTCTAACGCTTAAGATGACCGAGCGTATATAATTTTTAAGTCAAGTTAAGGAGAGTGTAACCTTAAATGAAGTAAAATAATTGAGGTGCTTGAGGGACTTAGCAAGCTAGTAGGTGAGTCACCTACGCGCTTAGCTTAAATAAGCTCGGTAAACGGAGACAAGGCCCAACACCGAATTTGTTCAAGTCCGATAAAGAATAAACCCCGAGTTAAGGATGTCATTTGGGCCCATGGTTTGGCATCATAAAAGGACCATATTTGCAGCCCAAGATGGATAAGAAAAGGGCAAAATTACAATTACAATCCAATTCAAAACTAAAGCCCAAACTAAGTGGGCTTAGGGAGTAAATGTTTGCAACAAAGCCCATCCCATTTGAAGCCCAATAAGGCCCAAATGAAAGGGCCAAGCTGCTGCCCCATAACCTTATTAAAATAAGGCTAAAAGCCCAAAAGAAAGTCGGACAAAAGAGGCCTATAAAAGGGAGCAACCAGCAGCAACTTTTAGCCGTTCTCTTAAGCCAAATTTCAGATTTTCTCTCTAAGTTCTTCTTGCACTCTTCTCATTTTCTAAAGCAGCCAAGACACACTTCTAGGGTTCTTGAAGAGAACCTAATACTTGAGAGTTAAGGTAAGTAAAAATACCCATGGTTTGGTATAATTTTTCCATGAAAAACATGAAGAATATGTTAGTTGTATTGTGCAGGAATTTTGGGACAGCATGTGTTCCAATTTTGTGGTTCACTTTTAAACTTGTTGGTTGGCTGAGTTATGAAGTATATGTATGTTTTTAACAAGTCTTGGGTCTGTAATGATGTAAGAAGGCTGCTGGACCACTTGTATCTTCCGCAAAAATAAGTTCTTAAATGATGTCTTAATTCCGGTCATTAGTAAGAATTTGTGGACTATTTTTTGGGAATTGTTGTCCCACGTTTTTCATCTACTTAGGGACTATTTTTGGACTGGTTTAGGACTGTAATTGTGTGTAAATATGTTGAGGACAGTTTGGTTAAGGTTGGAACGGATTTGGAATGGTTGACGTCGAAATGTAGCGGAAGGACGCAATGTTGCGTTGTCTACTTACGTGTTGTGTAAAGTTGTTGTATGCTGTATTGTATGAGTTGTTGTAATGCTGTTATGGGACTAAACATAGCTGGATATGACATGTATATGGGAATGTGTGTTAGAAAATACGATTAGGAGTGGAAATGTTGAAAGAATACTCCTTGGTTGCTAATTCCGAGCTTGCTGCCCGGATGTTGTTTTTGGGTGATTGGATTGCTAAGACGTGTTTATTAGCTACTAACACTAGTTTTATCACCTAATATGTTGTAGATAAGTGTTTGGAGGAAAAGGATACTACCTCGAGGTAATAACGGCATAGTACAGCGAGGTATGTAAGGCAACTTGATTTTCTATTACTTGGCATGAAATCTATAATCTTCCTTAGCATATAAAGGCACGTACAAACTCTGACGTGGCTGCTAACCGTGTCCCCACTCTTTACCATGTTCATATGTACCCATACATAGTCATTGTCAACCTGCATATGTACTTGGATACCAAATATACTTGAGTTCCTTCTTACCCAACAAAGTCTATGTGCCGTTTAATCTCCGATACGGTTCATTAGTTGTGTATCTCTCTTTTCATTGTAGTATTACCTTGTATGGTTGCTCATATGTCACATGTCTATATTCCTACAGTTCTAAAGGTTATGACCACCAAAAGAATCATCTCAAAGTAAATAAAAGATAACTTACAGTTGCTTATAAATGAGTGGTAGCCCGAGGGGTGGAAGAATCACCTAGCCAGGGTCGATCTCATTTGGGTGGTAGCCCGAGGGGTGAAGGAATCACCTAGCCAGGGTCGATCCCATTACAGATTTACCACTGATCAGCTGGTCATTTACATGATATATTGTGCACAGATTATACAGTAAAGATACAGAAATAAAAAGACATAAAGTACATGATTCCACAGTATGACTAAAAGTGGTCTTTTCATCCTTACACACCAGCATGTGATTTCATCTGAGTTCTTATTTCATGTACAGTATTTCCTGCCTTACATATTCAGTACATTATCTCGTACTGACGTCCCTTACGGGGGACCTGCATTTCATGCTGCAGGTACAGGAGCTACTAGATCTCCCCAGTAAGAGTACAGGACTTCCAGCTTCTATTACTAAGCTCCAGGTTGCTTCGGGGCTTATGTGTTTAGAACTTATATTTTGTATTGTATAGTTGGTCATGAGGCGGGGCCTGTCCCGACCCATTTGGATATTGTTCCTTACTTAGAGGCTTTGTAGACTATGTAAATTAAAGTGTGGTCAAATAGCGTATTGTCGACATCGTGGCTTCAACGGCCTAGTCTTATGCATTTACTTCTGGTTTGTTAGTACAGTGTACCTTCTTTTGACATCATGTTAAGTATGGAAACCTCTTAAATGTTCATAGCAGGTGTATAGTTATATGTTGGTTCTCCCGAGCCTTGTCGGCAACGGGTGCCAGTCCGCCTTAATGGGGCTTAGGGCGTGACAGAAGTGGTATCAGAGCGGGTCGTCCTAGGGAGTCTACAAAGCCGTGTCTATGTAGAGTCTTGCTTATGGATGTGTTGTGCACCACATTTATAGGCAGGAGGCTACGTGGCATTTAGGAGTTGTCACTTTTTTTTCATTCTTTAGATCGTGCCATAGAGCCAAGTGTTGTAGGTTGATTATTTCTGACCTCTAAATTATTTTGTACAGTAAGCATGCCTGAAACAAGGAAAAGCAAAGGCAAGGGAAAGGAGGTGGAAGTGGTAATTGGTATGCCCAGTCGGGTGAGACGACGGGATAAGGCCCAAGATGAGTCTCTGTCCCAAACATCTTCAACTCCTCCAGCTCCTGATGAACCAGGTCGTAGTGAAACTCCCTCAGAACCACCTGCCGATGCTGCTGTGCAGGATCTGAGAAATGCGGTCCAATTATTGACACGCATAATTGCTAGCCAAAGCCAAAGACAAGAAGGCCCAGTTGTAGGTGTAGATGGTGCGAAAAGGGCAGCTAGCACGAGGATATGTGACTTCCTTAATTTGGACCCTCCAACTTTCACCGGGTCAGATCCTAATGAAGATCCGCAAGACTTCATCGACCAGATCCAGCGCACTTTAGATGTTATGCATGTAAGTGGTACAGAAGCTGTAGAACTGGCAGCATATAGATTGAAAGGTGTGGCTATATTGTGGTATGAATCTTGGAAGCAATCCAAGGGTATAGATGCACCTCCAACTACCTGGAGGGAGTTCAAAGAGGCCTTTCTTGACCATTACTTGCCATATGAGATCCGAGAGGCCCGTGCAGATCAATTTCTGAATCTCCATCAAGGGGATATGAGCGTGAGGGAGTATAGCCTCCAGTTTAACTCCTTGGCCAGGTATGCTCCCAATGTAGTTGCTACTATGGCAGATAGAGTTCATCGGTATGTGGATAGGTTGGATACATATCTAGTAAGAGACTGTACTATTGCTTCATTGAATAAAGACATGGATATAGCAAGAATGCAAGCATTTGCGCAGAAACTAGAGGATCAGAGGCAAAGGAGAAGGACACAAGAGATAGAAAGGGGCCAGTCCAAGAGGGCCAGATCTATAGGGCAGTTTGTACCGTCCCAAGGTGATGTTAGGCCCCGATTTCCTAGTAAACCACCTAGACCATCATCCTCTTATTCTGCAGTCAGTGCTCCACCGCAACTTCAAGGGCCTAGAGGTAATCAGTTTAATCAAAGAAGTGAGGGACAAGGTGCACGGACTGCAGGATATTCGGCCAGCCAGCAGATTCCTCCAAGGCAGTCTTGCCAACAATGTGGGAGGAGTCATTCAGGTATATGCCGTGTTGAGACAGATGCCTGTTATTGGTGTGGTGTACCAGGGCATATGATAAGAGATTGCCCAAAAAGACGTATGGGTGATATGGCACAACCTGCTGGGTCAGCTGTTGCATCATCATCGTCAGTTCCTCCCTTCAGTAGGGGTCAGCAAATGCCTACAGACCGTGGTAGAGGTGGTAGAGGAGCAGCTAGCTCCAGCGGAGCCCAGAATCGCACTTATGCTCTGGGGAGTCGGCAGAATTTAGAAGCTTCACCCGATGTGGTCACAGGTACATTGTCCATCTTTTCACATAATGTGTATGCATTAATTGACCCTGGTTCTACATTATCATATATTACACCACTAGTGGCTGGGAAGCTTAAAAGAACACCTAAATTATTGAATGAGCCATTTGAAGTATCTACGCCAACCGGTGAATCTATTATAGCTAGAAGGGTCTATTATGATTGTGTTGTAACTTTTTGCGACTGTGATACATGGGCGGACCTTGTTGAGTTGGATATGGTGGAATTCGATGTTATAATGGGCATGGATTGGTTAGCTTCTTGCTATGCTACTGTGGATTGCCGATCTAAGAGAGTGTATTTCCACTTTCCAAATGAGGCAGTCCTTGAGTGGGAAGGTAATGTTGGGGTACCAAAGGGGAAGTTTATTTCCTATTTTAAAGCAAGGAAGATGATGTCAAAGGGGTGTATATGTCATCTAGTTAGAGTAAGGGATATGGAGGCTGAATCACCAACTCTTCAATCGGTTCCGGTAGTGAATGAATTTGCTGATGTGTTTCCCGAAGAGCTTCCAGGTTTGCCTCCAGAACGAGAGATAGATTTTGGCATTGATTTACTCCCAGGCACTCAACCTATTTCTATCCCTCCATATAGAATGGCCCCGGCAGAGCTACGTGAATTAAAGGAGCAATTGAAAGATTTGCTAGAGAAGGGCTTTATAAGACCTAGTGTGTCCCCTTGGGGTGCACCAGTGTTATTTGTACGTAAAAAGGATGGCACCTTAAGAATGTGTATTGATTACCGACAATTGAATAAGGTGACAATTAAAAACAAATACCCCCTCCCCAGGATTGATGATTTATTTGATCAGTTACAGGGTGCCAAATATTTTTCAAAAATTGATTTGAGGTCAGGTTATCACCAAGTGAGGGTGAGGGAAAAAGATATACCCAAGACAGCCTTTAGGACACGCTATGGCCACTTTGAATTTCTTGTTATGTCATTTAGGCTGACAAATGCACCAGCAGTTTTCATGGACTTAATGAACAGGGTATTCAAGCCGTTCTTGGATGTCTTTGTGATAGTATTTATAGATGACATTTTGGTGTATTCAAGATCAAAAGAGGACCATGCAAATCACTTACGGCAGGTATTACAAGTTCTTCGTGATCGGCAATTGTATGCCAAGTTTTCCAAATGTGAATTTTGGTTGAAATCAGTGGCATTCTTGGGTCATATTGTATCCGATGAAGGGATAAGGGTTGATTCACAAAAGATAGAGGCGGTGAAAGATTGGCCAAGGCCAACAACACCCACTGAAGTTCGAAGCTTCTTAGGGTTGGCAGGTTATTATAGAAGATTTGTCGAAGGTTTTTCTTCTATTTCTGCATCTTTAACAAAGTTGACACATAAGGCGACCAAATTTCAATGGAATGATGCATGTGAAAGGAGCTTTCAAGAGTTGAAAAGCAGGCTAACTTCTGCACCTGTATTAGTGCTTCCAGAAGGCTCAGAGGGGTATGCGGTATATTGTGATGCTTCGGGGGTTGGCTTAGGGTTTGTACTGACACAACATGGTAGGGTAATTGCTTATGCCTCGAGACAACTGCGGCCACATGAGAAAAACTACCCGACACATGACCTTGAACTAGCAGCTGTTGTGTTTGCCTTGAAAATATGGCGCCATTATTTGTATGGGGTTCATGTTGACATATATACTGATCATAAGAGCTTACAGTACATATTTAAACAGAAAGACCTAAATTTAAGGCAGCGGAGGTGGCTGGAGCTAATAAAGGATTACGATGTTGATATACTATACCATCCAGGGAAAGCAAATGTGGTAGCCGATGCTTTGAGCCGCAAGGCAATTGTGAATATTGATGATCAGACCGTGGTAAGGCAAGGAGTCGCTAAGGATCTACGTCAACTAGCCAATTTGGAAGTGCGCCTCATTGAAACTCCAAAGGAAGGGGTTGTTGTGCATAATGCTGCAGAGTCTTCATTGATAACAGAGGTAAGGGAAAAACAATTCAAAGATCCTATTCTACGGCGACTTAAGGAGAAGGTGAGTCAAGGCATAATGAAGGGCTTTGAACTTACCCAAAATGGAGTACTTTACTGTCAAAACAGATTGTGCGTTCCTAATATAAATGGACTAAGAAGGAGAATAATGGAAGAAGCCCATCATTCAAGATATACTATCCATCCAGGATCAACTAAGATGTATCATGACCTGAAGGAAGTGTTTTGGTGGGAAGGCATGAAAAAGGACCTTGCAGAATTTGTGGCTCAATGTCCAAATTGCCAACAAGTTAAGGTAGAGCACCAAAAGCCGGGAGGTTATATGCAATGTATAGAGCTTCCAACATGGAAGTGGGATATGATTAATATGGATTTTGTTACTGGGTTGCCTCGCTCATTTCAGAAGTTTGACTCCATATGGGTAATAGTTGATAGACTTACAAAGTCAGCACACTTCTTGCCAATTAAGAGTGACTATACGGCTGAAGAGTATGCAAAGCTATATCTCAAAGAGATAGTTAGGCTACATGGGATTCCAATATCCATTATATCTTATCGGGGAACTCAATTCACCGCAAAGTTTTGGAAATCCTTCCAGAGGAGCTTAGGGACACAAGTAAATTTAAGTACAGCTTTCCACCCGCAGACAGATGGTCAAGCAGAACGCACCATTCAAACACATGAAGATATGTTGCGGGCGTGTGCATTGGACTTCAAAGGTAGTTGGGTGGACCATTTGCCACTTATTGAATTTGCCTATAATAATAGCTACCATTCAAGCATCAAGATGGCACCGTATGAAGCTTTGTATGGAAGGAAATGTAGATCACCGATAGGATGGTTTGAAGTGGGTGAAACCACCTTGCTTGGTCCAGATCTAGTCCAACAAGCCATGGAAAAAGTCAAGGTAATACGACAACGGCTAGAAACAGCCCAAAGCCGTCACAAATCATATGCAGATGCTAGAAGAAGAGGACTGGAATTCTCAGTAGGAGATTGGGTATTCTTAAAGGTGTCTCCAATGAAAGGTGTTATGAGATTTGGTAAGAAAGGGAAACTAAGCCCACGTTACATAGGGCCATATAAGATTATTAAAAGGTTTGGACAAGTTGCATATGAATTAGAGTTACCCCAGGAGCTTTCAATGGTTCATCCAGTTTTTCATGTCTCAATGCTTCGAAAATACATAGGTGATCCATCTCGTATTACTCCTATTGAAGATATGCAGATTACGGAAGATCTCACCTATGAAGAGGTGCCTATTGCAATCCTAGATCGTCAAGTTAGAAAGCTAAGGAATAAGGAAATACCTTCAGTAAAAGTGCTTTGGAGGAACCAACAGGTAGAAGAGATAACGTGGGAGGCTGAGGAAGCAATGAGGTCTAAATATCCTTATTTATTTGAAGCTAAAGAGGAAGTCCAAGATACAGAGTTCAAGGATTAGTAGGTTCGTGAATATGAATTCTTATTATGTTTTCAAAAGTCTGTTTACTCGTGAGTTCGTTTAACCTATTCAATTATGCTTACATTCAGGGACGAATGTTCCTAAGGGGGGGAGGATGTAACACCCCACATCTTACATGTACTAGTCCAACACAGATGAAACATGATATGGCAGGGCCAAATCCGCACATATTTTTTTTTAAAAGTGCGTGAATTTTAGATTAAAGGGCTATATGCACGTCTAACGCTTAAGATGACCGAGCGTATATAATTTTTAAATCAAGTTAAGGAGAGTGTGACCTTAAATGAAGTAAAATAATTGAGGTGCTTGAGGGACTTAGCAAGCTAGTAGGTGAGTCACCTACGCGCTTAGCTTAAATAAGCTCGATAAATGGAGACAAGGCCCAACACCGAATTTATTCAAGTCCGATAAAGAATAAACCCCGAGTTAAGGATGTCATTTGGGCCCATGGTTTGGCATCATAAAAGGACAATATTTGCAGCCCAAAATGGATAAGAAAAGGGCTAAATTACAATTACAATCCAATTCAAAACTAAAGCCCAAACTAAGTGGGCTTAGGGAGTAAATGTTTGCAACAAAGCCCATCCCATTTGAAGCCCAATAAGGCCCAAATGAAAGGGCCAAGCTGCTGCCCCATAACCTTATTAAAATAAGGCTAAAAGCCCAAAAGAAAGTCGGCCAAAAGAGGCCTATAAAAGGGAGCAACCAGCAGCAACTTTTAGCCATTCTCTTAAGCCAAATTTCAGATTTTCTCTCTAAGTTCTTCTTGCACTCTTCTCATTTTCTAAAGCAGCCAAGACACACTTCTAGGGTTCTTGAAGAGAACCTAATACTTGAGAGTTAAGGTAAGTAAAAATACCCGTGGTTTGGTGTAATTTTTCCATGAAAAACATGAAGAATATGTTAGTTGTATTGTGCAGGAATTTTGGGACAGCATGTGTTCCAATTTTGTGGTTCACTTTTCTTGTTAAATAAGAGACTTTTAACTTGTTGGTTGGCTGAGTTATGAAGTATATGTATGTTTTTAACAAGTCTTGGGTCTGTAATGATGTAAGAAGGCTGCTGGACCACTTGTATCTTCCGCAAAAACAAGTTCTTAAATGATGTCTTAATTCCGGTCATTAGTAAGAATTTGTGGACTATTTTTTGGGAATTATTGTCCCACGTTTTTCATCTACTTAGGGACTATTTTTGGACTGGTTTAGGACTGTAATTGTGTGTAAATATGTTGAGGACAGTTTGGTTAAGGTTGGAACGGATTTGGAATGGTTGACGTCGAAATGTAGCGGAAGGACGCAATGTTGCGTTGTCTACTTACGTGTTGTGTAAAGTTGTTGTATGCTGTATTGTATGAGTTGTTGTAATGTTGTTATGGGACTAAACATAGCTGGATATGACATGTATATGGGAATGTGTGTTAGAAAATACGATTAGGAGTGGAAATGTTGAAAGAATACTCCTTGGTTGCTAATTCCGAGCTTGCTGCCCGGATGTTGTTTTTGGGTGAAATTGGATTGCTAAGACGTGTTTATTAGCTACTAACACTAGTTTTATCACCTAATATGTTGTAGATAAGTGTTTGGAGGAAAAGGATACTACCCCGAGGTAATAACGGCATAGTACAACGAGGTATGTAAGGCAACTTGATTTTCTATTACTTGGCATGAAATCTATAATCTTCCTTAGCATATAAAGGCACGTACAAACTCTGACATGGCTGCTAACCGTGTCCCCACTCTTTACCATGTTCATATGTACCCATACATAGTCATTGTCAACCTGCATATGTACTTGGATACCAAATATACTTGAGTTCCTTCTTACCCAACAAAGTCTATGTGCCGTTTAATCTCCGATACGGTTCATTAGTTGTGTATCTCTCTTTTCATTGTAGTATTACCTTGTATGGTTGCTCATATGTCACATGTCTATATTCCTACAGTTCTAAAGGTTATGACCACCAAAAGAATCATCTCAAAGTAAATAAAAGATAACTTACAATTGCTTATAAATGAGTGGTAGCCCGAGGGGTGGAAGAATCACCTAGCCAGGGTCGATCTCATTTGGGTGGTAGCCCGAGGGGTGAAGGAATCACCTAGCCAGGGTCGATCCCATTACAGATTTACCACTGATCAGCTGGTCATTTACATGATATATTGTGCACAGATTATACAGTAAAGATACAGAAATAAAAAGACATAAAGTACATGATTCCACAGTATGACTAAAGGTGGTCTTTTCATCCTTACACACCAGCATGTGATTTCATCTGAGTTCTTATTTCATGTACAGTATTTCCTGCCTTACATATTCAGTACATTATCTCGTACTGACGTCCCTTACGGGGGACCTGCATTTCATGCTGCAGGTACTGGAGCTACTAGATCTCCCCAGTAAGAATACAGGACTTCCAGCTGCTATTACTAAGCTCCAGGCTGCTTCGGGGCTTATGTGTTTAGAACTTATATTTTGTATTGTATAGTTGGTCATGAGGCGGGACCTGTCCCGACCCATTTGGATATTGTTCCTTACTTAGAGGCTTTGTAGACTATGTAAATTAAAGTGTGGTCAAATAGCGTATTGTCGACATCGTGGCTCCAACGGCCTAGTCTTATGCATTTACTTCTGGTTTGTTAGTACAGTGTACCTTCTTTTGACAGCATGTTAAGTATGGAAACCTCTTAAATGTTCATAGCAGGTGTATAGTTATATGTTGGTTCTCCCGAGCCTTGTCGGCAACGGGTGCCAGTCCGCCTTAATGGGGCTTAGGGCGTGACAGTTTATGAGAAGTGTTTCCAAGAGTTGAAAACTAGATTGTCTACTGCTTCAATGTTGTCCCTACCTGAGGGAACAAATGGCTTTGTAACCTCTTATGATGCTTTTACAATTGGGTTGGGATACGTGTTGATGCAGAAAGGTAAGGTCATTGTATATGCTTCCAAACAGCTTAAGAACCATAAGAGGAACTACTTAAATCATGACTTCAAATTGGCAACCATAGTGTTTACCCTAAAGATTTGGCACCACTACTTATATGAGGTGCATGTTGATTTGTTCCCTGATCATAAGAGGTTGTAGTATGTCTTCACACAAAGTTTTTAAATCTGAGGCAAAGGAGATAGCTTGAATTGCTCAAGAATTATGAGATGAGTACCCTCTACCACCCAAGAAAAGCTAATATTGTTTTTGATGCTCGTAATAGGTTATCTATGGGAGCATTGCCCATGTGGAGGAGGAGAAGAAAGAAGCAATGGATGTTCATAGACTTGCATGATTGAGAGTTCCACTAGTTAACTCTAGTAAAGGTGATGTGATTGTTCAAGATATGGCAGAGTCATCTCTTGTAGTAGAGGTAAAGGAAAACCAAGATCAAGATCTTGTCTTACTTCAATTAAAGGAGTATATGCACAAGTAGAGAGTGATAGTTTTTACAATAGAGAAAGATGGTGTATTGAAGTACGAAGGTAGGTTGTCTGTTCCTAATGTTGATATTGTCTATGATAGAATCATGGTAGAGGATCATAACTCCAGGTGTTCCATTTACCCTGGTTCTACTAAAATGTATCATGATTTAAGGGAGATCTAAATGTCCAAACTGCCAGCAAGCCAAGGTAGAGCACCAAAGGTCATGTGGTGTGGCCCAGAATATAGAGATCCTAGAATGGAAGTGGGAGATGATTAACATGTACTTCATCATAGGATTACTGAGATCGCACAGGCAGCATGATTCAATTTGGGTGATTGTGGATAGGATGACCAAGACAACTCATTTCTTGCCCATTAAGACTACTGACACCGCAGAGGACTATGCCCGATTGTATATTCCAGATATTGTTAGACTTACTAGGGTCCATTTGTTTATCATCTCAAACAGAGGATCCCAATTCACTGCTCAATTCTGCAAGTCCTTTCAAAAAGGTTTAGGTTCAATGGTGAACCTTAGAACTACATTCCATCTTAGACAGATGGATAGGTAGAGTGCACAACTTAGACTTTGGAGGACACGTTGAGAGCCTGTGTCAATGATTTCAAATCTAACTAGGATGATCACTTACCCGTTAATGAGTTTTCTTATAATAATAGCTTTCACTCGAGTATCCAGATGTCCCTTTTTGAGGCCCTTTATGGGAGGAGGTGTAAGTCAACAATTGGTTGGTTTGAGATTGGTGAGGTTGAGTTGATTGAGCCAGATGTAGTTCACCAAGCTATAGAAAATGTGAAGATCATCTAAGAAAGGTTGAAACCTACTCAAAGTTTCCAAAAGTCCTACACATATGTTAAGAGAAGGGATTTGGAGTTTGAGGTGAACAATTGGGTATATTTGAAGGTTTCACCCATGAAGGGTATAGTGAGATTTGGGAAGAAGGGGACTTGAGTTCTCGATATATTGACCCTTTCTAGATTGTAAAAGGAGTGGGTAATGTAGTGTGTTAGTTAGATCTACTACTAGAGTTAGCGACGATTCATCTCGTGTTTCATATTTCAATACTAAAGAAATGCTTGGGACACCCTTAATTCGTTGCCCTTGTTGAGATTGCTGGAGTAAAAAATATTCTATTATATGAGGAGATTCTTGTTCAAATTCTTGATTGTTAGGTTTACAAGCTCGGAAACCAAGGAGGTTGGAATAGTCAAAGTCCGATGGAGAAATCAATTTGTTGAAGAAGCTACAGGAGAAGCTGAGGAAGATATGAAGGCTAGATAACCCCCATCTGTTCATTCCTTCTAACGATGATGTTCAAGGTAATATTCGTTATTCCTACCTTTGTAAATGTATATTCTTGAGTTTGAGTAGTTGACAGTCTCAGTATTTGAGTATCCAATGTCTTAATGTTATATGTGCTTGATGTCTCCCAGTCCCATCTTTATTCAAGGATGAATGATTGCAAGTAGTAAATATTGTAGCACCTCTTAAATTATTCCATATTATATGGCCCAAAAAGTGTTCAGAAGAAGGTCTGAGAATTTAATCACTATCAATGACCATGAGAGGTCTTCTATGGCCCATAGATAATTCTACCATCCATAAATAGGCCTCATAGTTACCCTTGACACTTAGTAAAATATGAGCTTTTGGAATTGAGTCTACGAGTTAGGTCTATGACCTATAACTCGTTTTATGAGCCATAGAAAGAGGTCCGTAGAACCCCAACCTTAAGATCCTGAAAAAAATTTCTAAGTGTTGAGTCGAACTACGTTGAAGGGCCTACGACCCATAATCAAAATGATGATCTATAGTCTGAGTTTTATAGTCCCAAGGTCCAAACCTATAATATCTGAAGTTCGACATGATGAGACCTATCTACGACCTATAAATAGGTCTATGACTTGTAGAAGGCTAGTTGTAGACTCAACCCTAAAACCCTCTAGCCATCTATGAAAGGACCATTTATGGCCCGCCCGTAGATTGTACCACGACCCCTAAACGAGGTTTCGTGATTCAGTCTAGCACTTTAATGAAGGGCAGTTCTACTTTTTTCTGTCCTTTTCTAATTGAAGCCTTGTCGTTTCAAGATCACTTTTATCCCCTTGAAAAATACCCCGTGACCCTTTAGATGTTGAGTGTAATTGTGTATATGAAGTTGAATTTACACTCGAGTTAACCTTTTAAAGAGGATGAGAGATCAGATGAGTAACTACTAAAGTAGTAAAGTCTGGGTATTGTAAGTACTAGTATCCTCACATCAATAGTTAATTCTTTTCGTACGTGATTGAATTCTCATATAGGGCTTATAAGGCCTTGAAGACAAGTCTTGATGCTCACAGGTCACACGAACTATTTAATGTATGAATTGTGTGTTTAGTTGATGTTGTTGGCTCAGGTCTTTCCACCATGTGCAAAGTGAGAGATGTAAGTTTTTTCATAAATCATAAATCGCCCATGTGAACTGAACCGATCCAATTTTACCCAACCCGTGAGTAAAGGATAAATTTAATTTTAAATTAAAAGGCAAAGCAGTAACTGTTCAAGTCCTTTTGGAAAACGAGAGGAAACATTTATTTAACTGCCCAATCGCTTTCCTACTTTAAAGAGACATGAAGTCTTTTGTGAGTGGGAGAAGGTTTTTCCAAGTTAGTGAAAAAGTTGTACATAGAAAGAAAAAACAGAAGAGAGAAAAGGTGAAAAACCAGAGATTCATCACCATAGGCAAAAAGGTATTTAATTTGTGGAGCCAATCTTGATTTTCTAGTAAAATTAGAAGAAAATCTAGGGCAAATTCACTTGATAGCAACAACAAGTGTTGTGAATTAAAAAGGTACCAACCAATTATTCTTGCTCCGTTAATTTTCCTACAGAGTTGTCTATGATCCAATCTCAAGATTAGTTAGATATGTTAAATATTGTTGAAATGCCTCCGCCTAACTTGCTAAGATCTTCTCTATTTAATTTATTTCCTTATAGAATATTATACCATTGTAACTATCTTTAGTTTTCTAGTTTAACATCTAAAATATATGATAAATTCCGACTGAAACATGATTTTCATATATAAGTGAATGTCAACACAATATTACTCTATACTTTTATTTTGTGTAATGTATTGTTGAAACCTTCAGATTTGGTTCAAAATTATGTTATTTCAATATTTTTACCACAGATTTATAAAATGAAGCTTCCTGTTCATTATTTGCAACTAATTTTTAATAATGCAATTTTATACATGTTCACGAAATAGATTGTGAAGCATTCAAAGTTGTTCAAAATTCTTTTTGCCGCAGTAAAATTGGTAGAAAATAATTATTTTTGAGGAAAATATTTTATTCCTTATTTGATTTAGTACATGATTATATTAAATCAAAGTTTGTAACTAAGATGGAATAAGAAATTAGTCATCCCAATGATTAGTCTCATCTTCTTCAGTTAATCTGAGCTTGCTTCAAACTCCAAGCTCTCAAATTAGAAATTTCAACAGGTTGTGATCCATTGTTGAAAACAAATATGTGGGCCTTGTTGTTGATGGCTAAAGTAGGGTAAACTCTGGCTGTAATGCAAGTTTTTCCACCTCCACCAAAGCTTTCTACTATTGAATGATCTATCTGTTAAGGAGAAAAAAAAAAAGAAGCATTTAAGCCTAAATCATGTGAGAAAAACTAAATGGTAATATTCAAGCTGCAGATGCAAATAATAATAAAATAGCATGGTTGGAAGCCATTAAAAGTAATGGATACACTAAATTGCACCTTAACAATGACCTGGCAGACTTTGGTTTTGGGTGCAAAGAATGGTGTTGCTAGTGATTAGGTGATTAATTTGGAGACGGATACAGCTACTACTCCTAAACTACCTACTACTCATGTTTTCCCTTAGATTGAACATCCAGGCTAGGCTAATACGGAGCAGCAGTGTGGAGAAAATTTTGATGGAATTTGGTGGTACATGTGATAAGGAGGGCTGGACTGAAGTGCCAAGCAACAAAATTTCTCCAGGTAGCATCAAACTACAACAACTAGATTGCAGTAACCCAACTTGCAAGGAGCAGATAAAGTATCAAGAAAGGTTGTGTGCTCTAACACCTTGGATGCCCTAATGATCAGTGCTAATCAAGAGCTCTATGTATCCACTCCAATACTCCAAGTTTCTAAACTACAAGAAATAATCAAGGAGCCGCAGGCTGCAATGCTAAATAAAGCAAACACAACGGTTCACAATCCACACCTTAGACCATGATATGCCTTCCCCATCTTTGGAGTCACTAGGAGAGCAAATACCCACACAGTAGTTAATCTCCATAAAGAGTAAAAAACTGTGGTGAAAGGTATCCCATCTATCTCTCAACCTAATTTTATAAACGATTTAATTGTTTCTAAGAAAAACACAACAAAAAACGAGTAATTCTAGATGGGCAGATTTAGTTGAGGAAGAGGAGCATATTTCTTCACCTGCAAAGAGTAAGTTAAGTCCTCAAGCACCCATATTTGTGCCTTCAAGTAACAAATCCAGTTACGGCAGTGGCAATTAATAGTTCTAAAAAGAACTTGACCATTGCCTCCAAGGTATTGAAAAAGAACCATGAGCCAGAAGCTGTAGTTTCAAGATCTAGTCCAACTACAACTCATGATATTGATTTGGGTAGTGACATGTTTGACGATAATGATATGCTTGACATATTATTTCATAAGGTAGCTAAGGATGGGGATCTCTAACCAAGGCAACAAAGAGGTGGAAGCAACAAAAAGCAAAAAGAAGACATATGAAATGCAACATAGTTGACTGGTAAGGTGACCGAGGAATTTATTCCAAGGCACTTACCGATACAACCGGAAAAGCAAAATCAAATGACAGTTTCAACAACAACAAGATCCAATAAATCTAAAAGGAGATGATGAACTATCAAGTTTTTTTGGACATATTTGATGTAAAAGATAAGAGGAAAATGCTTTAGGCTACTTTACATGGGCAAACTATCTTTTTGAATTCCTACATATATAAAATAAAGTTTAAGGTTGCTAATTCAACTTTATTCATAGTTATATTTTTGCATTATATAATCATCCTTATTTGTACAATTATCAGAGAGTGTATTATAAACTCTATGATGATCTTTGAATATTTAATTTTCTCTGGCACTTTCTTTATTCATACTTATTAATTAGTAAAGGTTCGTTGCCATATTAGGATTAGTGAGGTAAGCTCTAGCTCCCCTTGTTTATATATATTTTTTTTTGGTGAGGTTCTTTTTTTCTTTATTAATAAAACTAGCCCTAGGGGCACCTTGCCTAGCAGCATTGCTTAAAAGAATGTGACAAAAACTAACACCTTATTACTCCTAGAGGAGGTAATACTCTCACCATTTAATTTGTTTATTTTACCTTTTTTTTAGTTTGTTTAAGAAATATTTATCTCTTTTTATAACTTTTAAATTCTAATTTTTCTTATGACATATTTTAGGTAGTTAGATTAAAAGGCATATTCATTCATTCTATATATCTTTAGTTTAAAATTATAAGATTCAAAAATTTCTTAACTTTTTAAATTTTATGCCAAATCAATATCAAACAAATGAATTAAAATATTGAAATTACAATTTTTGGAACGCATGTGGAATTTATGTTATTTTTTATAATATTTTTAGAGAAGGAAATTCACAAGGATTTTGTACATCAAATCATGATTCCAAAATTTCAGGAATCAGTCAAACTGGATGCAAAGAACAAATTTTAGTGTTGAGTGGAAATGTTAAAAGTTATCAGCAACTTGATCAAAATTCAAGATATCTCAATAAAGAATTAAAATATTCAGAGAGTTATAGAGAATTAAAAAAAAATCTAAAATCAGAATGTTAGCATGAAAGTCTTGAAATTAGCAAGAGGTATAATACTAGAATTTTACTTGCACTAAATCCTTTCAGCATCACTTATAGATGGAGGTGGTCATTTGAATTGTAGGTTTTCTCAAGTAAGAGGTGCACAAGGAGGAAATGAGAGCAAGCAAGCAAGAAAGAAAGAAGTGAGTGGTCAATAAGGCAAGTGTGAGAGCAAAAGTGAAATAATAAAATGTTTAAAAGTCAAATATATTTTTGTACTATCAAAAATAGCTCAAATATACTTCTCAAATGTATCCTTCTCACTATACTTTGCGATGTGCTTAAATTCAAATGATTCATTTCCCAATTTTAAATAATCAATTTTTAAATCATTTATCTTGACCTTTTTTTTCAACCCCATTATCTGCTTACCGTCACCATTAATATTAATGATTGTATTAAAAATAACCCGATCAATGTCGATTCCCTGGTTTTGCATCTCCAAAACTTTAGTGTCTTGCATTAGTCTAGCCTTATAAAAGCCATTTAAGCTTTGGAGATTTAAGCATAGCATAATTTTATAATCATTCATTCTTCATAGGATTCCTCACAGTTTCCTTCTCGGAGATATTATTTTTTTCGGCGTGAAGAAAAATTGATGAAAAGAAAATGGTTAGGTTCGGGATGGATTTAAATAGTAGATTTATAAAAAAATCAAGTAGTTAAAATTGGGGTGAATCATTTGATTTTAAGTTTGACACGTGTTTTAATATTAAAATTAGAGGCAAAATTTGTGACAAAATATAATGAAAGAGTATATTTAAACCTGAAGTATAATATTGAAATCGACTTTTATTGTTTAATAATAAAATTTCATGTTGTGAGCAACTAATTCTCCACAACACTATCCAACAAAGATTCCTAAAACAACAACAAAAAGTAGCATGCTCATATATTGATTTGGACTTTGAATTTCGTACCTAAATTATTTCGAATGTGAATTCAGATATAAACTATTACTCATTATTTTGATAAATACATCTCTCTCTTTTATTACATTCTCTTGATAATTATTTATTTAAATAATTATCACACAACAATTCATATGAATAAAAATTTTACCTTCATAAAAAGTAAATAGATTATCAGTATATAAAAATTAAAGAATAAAGTCTCACTACCCAAACAAAAAAATCATCAAAATAATAAAAATTAAATATTTTTCTTACCCACTCCATCACCTCCTACCACCATATCCTCCATTCACCCAACACCTCCCTGCCTTTCCCTCCCCCTAATTTTTTATTTCTTTTATTAAATCTTACTTCGTCTCCCCATCCCCACAACCCACCTCCTTCCCAAATTTTTTAAAATATTACGTTATTTTAGAAAAAAAAAATTTATATCGCCCGACCTGATCCTCGACTCCCTCTTTTTTAATTTCCTTGTAATGTATTAAATATATGCATATATTTTTAGGAAAGTTTCTACTTACTATGATTTTTTAAAAATAAAGTTTTTATCTCAGTTATAATTAGCATGTAAGTAAAAAAAATATTTTTTTCTAAAAATATATACATGCATATATGTAAAAAAAATAAAAATAAAAAAAATAAAAAGGCGAAAGGGTTAAAGTAACTTTTTTTGAAAAAAAAATTATAAAAGAAATTTAGAAAAATTAAAAATAATAAAATAAAATTGGGAAGAGAGGGGGGAGCAGGAGATAGTGGAGTAGGGTATGAAAAAAATTTAGATTTTTTTTTTTTGAAATATTGATACTTTAATTTTTAATTTTAACTAATGCTAACATTTTATTTTAATTTTTATCAAGGTGAAATATTTTGTTCTTGTGAAGTGTCATGTGACAAGATTTTTTTCTTTTTTTATGAAATAAAAAAGATGTTTATCCGTATGGAATGTCATATGGAAAAAAAAATTCAAATAAAAGAGAGAGTGCATTATATACACAACTAAGGTGTGTGCGCTCAAACTAATATGTGATAGTTTAAGTGTGAAACTCATACTTCCCATAGTTGAGATATAAACACACAAAAAAAGAGTTTAAATGTATTTTTATGTGACAATATTAAAAAGTTGGAATTTAGTAGGAAACTTACCAAAGTCCTCAATGAAATTCTTTGCTTAACAGGATCAACATCCAAAAAAGCTCCATATATGCTTTTGTCATAATCAAGATCCAGGGATGACCTGCATTGAAAATATATATTTCACAATGACTTTCTAAATTCACAAGTAAAAACTTAGAAATTAGAGTCCTCACGACTTGGTTTGATTTACGATTGATTGTATTTTTAATTTAAATTAGTGATAATAACATTTTAAAATCTTGATTTATTTATTGAAAGACTCTAGGCTAATTTAGTACCTCAAAGATTTTGATGTTCCAAACTTGTTACCTTTAGATTTGTCAACAAACTCTTTTTTAGAATATTGAGACTTAGGTGTGTACATGGACTAGATTGGTTGAATATCAAATTAAATTATTTGTATTGAATTTTTCAAATTTATAAATCAAATTGGATTAATAAAACTTGAGTTTTTCCACTTCGGTTTTTTTTAAAAAAAATAAAAAATTGGTAAAATAAATATAGACATATAACCAACTTATGTTTTAGATATTCTTTATTCCTACCAAAATACAACTATTTAAGTTGTTTTTTAAGAAAATAATATAAACCATGATATGAGTGATGATATTAAAATATTCAACAAAATAATAATACGAAAACCACATAAAATAAATATTACAAACAAATAATTCATAATGAAAATATTCATAATTTAAAAAAGTACTAAATCATGCTAAAATTAGTCCAATAAATATTAGTTACATGACTAAACATTAAAGAAAAAACTAAAATTAGGTTATATATTGGAATATTCTAAATCAATGTAAAACTTAATAACAAATATTCAACATTATTGTCATTCTTAGTATATTTTTTTAGTTAGTATTAATATTAACTTAAGCTTTATTAGAATTATTAAGTTTTATGATATTTAACTTTTATTGGACCATTCAATTCTAAGCAAAATTGAAATAATATGTTAAAAGATAAAATATATGAAAAAGAATAAGTATTTATAAATTATATCAAAGTAAATACTTTTATGTATAAAATAAACTTTATAAATTACATATATAATGTCGGGTTAGTTTGATCTCGAATTGACTTTTATAAGATAAAATTAAACAAACTTAAGTATAGTGAGATTTCTTTTTCAATATCAAACCTACTCAAACCAAGCATATGCCAATTTTTTTTTCTCAATTTGATTTGATTCGTAGTTTGATGCAATTTTTGCTTCGATTTTGTTCACCACTCCCAAAAATTGGAAAAGAAAAGGATTAAACAACTTAATACATCATCATCATTATCATCAATTTTGTTATATGTTTTCCAATTTTATTCCAATTCTAATATATCAATAAAATTTAGACCGATTTTCATCATTTAATTTAATTTGGTAAAATAAAACATAACCGTAAAAAGTAAATCAAACTGGCAAAATTGATCAAACCAAATCTGAAAAAAATTATATCTTGATTCTGTTTTGGCTTGTGTTTTCCTTGGTCTATTCTAATGACCCTTAAGTCATTTATATGTTGATATCCTTCTTTCGTCATTTAGGATGTTCCCACAGTAATTCCAAGACATTTATGACTTTCTGCCACTGATAGTTCAATCACCTGTCGTTTGTTTGGATTTTGCACATGTTTTTGTGTTTAGAGGCTTTTAAAACTTATTGACTTTGATCAAAATTTAGGTAAATGGTCTTAGAATGAAAATCTGACAGTTTAATTAGTTTCGAAATATCGAGTTTGGTCTAGAATAATCTTTCATCCAATTCTTGAGGCTTCTAGACTAATTTCGAGCCCTTTGATCGATTATGGCAAAAATGACATATGGGAGTGACCCTCATTTACTTAAAATGGCCTCCATTGGAAATTTAACTATAATGTTAAGATTAATGAGGTAGGATATTCTGTTTGCATGCATGTATGTCCGAACGAATCTTCAGCACCCTGTTGAGGATTTTCTTCTTGGCCAAAATCAGCTGATATGAATCGGCTGGTGTAGGCCTTTTTTGTCTTCCGCATTTGTGCCCTAGGTGATGCATTTGTGGTGGTCTAGATCCATGGCCTTCGCGTTTGTAGGCCAAAAGTTGCATTGCATAGACCAATGGATTTGGCCAATGCAATTGCGAGTCAACCTCTGCATTCGCGAGTTATAGTGGTCTTAACCCTTCCATATTTGTGGGCCCTCCTTGTCATATTTCAAAGTATAATGTTGTCTGCTCTTTTATTTCAAAAGATAGACGAGTTAAGCTATGACAACAGATTTCAAAAGTCTAATTCTCTCTTAATTTAACTCCGTTTTTGGTGAATCAAATCTAGGTTGTTTGGAATTATCATGGCTCCATGGATTAGTGCTTGTAAGTTGTTGAAAATCGTCAAACTGAGATAAATTTGAGCTCGAACAGGCTAACAGGATCCTTTCTTAGCCCATAGGTGAATTTATTGCATGTTCGGTTTCGGGTTATTCTGATATCCAAATTGTGCTCCATTTTGGAGCACAAGTTCGGAGAACTATTTAGGACCATTGTACATAGTCCATTTTGGATTTTCTAGAACAAGTCTCAAGTTCTCATTTTTAGACTCCGAGTTTGGTCTGTCCATGTATTCTGTGTTTTTTATGTCTAAATAACTATGTTAATATTATGATTCTATATTTGATAGCATGACAGTGTCAAAGGTCGTACCAAAGGAACAAGCTCTAGCATTGTGAATTGGAGCGTACACGATCTGCATTTAGATAGGCTACAACTTTTGTTCCTCAGATTGAGCTTGGTTATGTTAATATATGTTGGTTTATATGTATTTAGGGTAGGTAGCTAATATTCATATTAAATTTATAGGAATCCATGTTTTAGGATTTTTCTAGGTACTTCGGGCTTTACTAGTATCTTAACTGTTGTTGCTGATCTTCCTTACCTTATGACATGCGTAATATCTAATTTCTATACTTTGATTGGAGCATGTTTGGCTATTAGTCTAGGCTTAGACTAGTGGTTGCTATAGACTTGTATATTTTGGAACCGATAGACCTTAGTTTATCTCCAGCATCATATTGAACATCTTAGCCTCCTATAGAAAGAATTATCAAACTTGGGTCTTCTAGAGATGATCCTTAGCTAGGCAATAACTCAATTCTGATGGTCTTTCATCTATCATTCCCTTATCCTACAGTCTAGGTGATTGATTCCATTTTAGGGCCCTATTCAGCGATTGTGATTGGATTTAATCTGAACTTGAGAGAATATGTATGGTGATCCACGATGACCTTATCACAACAAATTTATTCTAATTTATATACATCTAAATTGATATTTCTATTAGGAGGTTTCATCCGTGGTTCGAGGTTCGAGCTTTATACTTCTCAATCTCAGTGACCCACCTTCCTTTATGGAGTTGATTTACAAAGGCCAATTCTATTGATATTATTGTTGGGAGACTTTATCTACAGTTATATGTGTATTACATTACAAATGTTCATTTGCGATTCGAGGTCTAGACTCTATGTCATCTCTTATACGACTCTATTGGTACTTTTGGGAGTTATTGTAATACCTCAGAATTTGGAAATATAGAATAAAGATGAAACAAAAAAAAATTAGTTTAATGCACAGTCTACGAGATTTGTTCTACAGTCATGAACAGGGCTCGTAAGGTGCCTAAGAGATGGAAAAAGTGACAAGTCGTAGAACTTTTTGTATGACCTAACAGAATAAGCTGTAAAAAGTTACACGGGCCATAGTTGGGGTTTGTTGAACACCCTAACACTTAAAGAAATTTTGAAAATTTTGGACAGGATATGAAAAAGGGTTTACAAGTTGTGCAATGATCTATGACTCATGGTCTTGCTTCATGGTTCGAGAGACAAATTTGTATAGTTCCAGAATTTTCTCTATGGACCATCAAGATGGACCGTAGAAAGTTTGACTACTCTTAAAAGGGTACATATAAAAAAAATTTAGAAACCTAGAATTTTGAAGCTAGATTCTGCGGACGGGCATCTATGGACCATAGAAGTAATCGGACCGTAGATAGCCCTCATAGTCCATTTTGGTCTGTTATAATGAAGGATATTTTGGACATTTTCTACTCTTCTAACGCCTAAGCTACATTTTTTCGAACCTATAACTACCCTAATAACTGTCCATACCCTTACCGTGCACCTCATTCTCAATCGATCTCTCAAAAATCAGAAGTTTTCTCAAGTTTCTTTTCTCCCAAGGTCTTCTTCTATATCATGCTAGGGTCCTTCCAATTACTCGACTAATTCTCAAGTTTTCTATAAAACAATTCATTCAAGTATGTGGGTACTCATTTATGGATCATTTTCATTTATGAAGCCTAAGGTTTTCTCGGGTTTTTAAATTGATTTGTTCTCAATTTTGACAAGGTTTCATGATTTTACATTAGGTTGTGTCAATTATGTTTTATCTCATGAGTATTGATTTAATTATGCATGAATTTATGTTAATTATATAGTTTCAAGGTTTTTCATTTAAATCCTTATCAGTGTCATCTAGCATGTGAAATTCTTTATGGGTTCTCTCAACTATGATTTCAATTGATATTGTTCTTCATAATTATGCATGATTTCATCTAATTATGTGATTCAAAGTTGGTTTAAGACGAATCCAAGCAATTTAACCTCTTTTTTTCATTATGAATCACGAACATGAATATACAAGGGCTTCACCTTAAGTTTTATGATTATGGAAGTTCCTTAAGAATGAGGGAGTGATGGTGAAAGAATTTTCTCACCTACTCATGCATTCAAGGTATGATAAGGACTATTCTCTTATTAATTGAATCAACAAAGTTTTAATGAGCTATTCCATGATTATAGTGATTAAATAACTTTGAGTTGATACTCAAATATTTCCCATTTCATGATTTTTTTTCTCTGGTTTATGATTACTATTCTGCGGGGATTTTACTTAGCATTGAGAGAGATTGAGGTTGGGTTTGGTTCATAAGCTCAAAGAGCTTCCAAAGGGAATCCTAGTAGCAAACAACCTCTAGTCCCAAACTACGTGTCCTCGTAGGTTGCTTTATTACTAAGCTAGTGGATCCACATATAGCTCATAATATTAAAGATATTCTCATAGAGTCTACCTTGGAAGGTAGCCTCTTTCTTCTCAAGGTGGATATTACATCAGATTTCATGTTATAGCTCGCATGATTTTATTGCCAGTTGAGCTTGATATCCCACAAAATGACTAAGTTACTTTCAAGCTTATATGATGATTTTATGATGCACTGACCACTTCTTTAAACTTATGATTTCCATCTTATGTATTAATTGATTATTAGTATTGCATCTCATGATTCATGTCCTATACAATTACATATTTTTATTATGCTTATTGCTCATATGCTTAGTACATTCAAAGTAGTAATGCATGCTTTCTTTTTCCTGTAATATAGTATAATGTAGGGTTTACACTCCTTATCATACTACTTGTGGCTAGCTTGGATCATTGACTTGAAGTACTATTGGTAAGTCCTCGTGATTTAAGGGCAAAGCCACCATGTATTTCTTGTTATGCTTGGACTATTTTAACATTGTTTGTTTAGGTGAGATAAGGCCTATCCTATGCCCGTGTCTTGGTTTAGAGGCATGTTAGGCAAAGCTCTAACGTACCCATTTATTTTGGCCTTGATTTGAGATCTATTTCTATTACTAGACTTTATGAATGAGTTTTATCTTGCACTTCATCTTATTTTGTCATCTACAATTATTACTTTATGAATGCAATGGATGTCGAAAGGCTTGGTTTGGATTATTTGGGGTCCTAATTTTTGTGTTTGCCTAGCGCCTAGCATGGGTCATGATTGCTATACTTAGATTTATCACACTTCATCATTCAAGGCCTAGATATTCTATGTACATGCTGGATTATAGAGGTTCGCTCAAGTTTTAACTTTAGCTTATGCATGAGTACATCTTTTGGTTTATAAGGGCACAATTAGGTTTAGTTAGTTGTACTTAATTTTCTTCTATTTTTAGAAGTTCATGTGTATTTTGTTATTACTTTATGTTCTTGACCTTTGTCTTGCTAAAACTTTTAATTTTTCAACTTAGTTGTTCCATGATCCCTACTGGTACCTGTTGTTTAGGTACTCATACTATAATCGACATCTATTTTCGTAATGTAGGTTCGAGCACCATGTATCATTATTGACATCAATTCTACAACAACCTATTTTGGAGGTGAGGGTGAGCACATGTTATTTTTTATTATTACCCATCTCCTTTTGTATTTTGTGGCTCATCTTTTGATGTTTGAGATAAGTCTACTTGTGTATATATTTTCTTAATCCACTTTTAGGACTTGTACTCTTTTATTATTAGCTCTATACTTGTGACTTCTATGTTCTGGAAGGGATCTTTATTTGTATATGTTTTTGATGTGCTTTCGGTGTATCTCTTGTTATTCATATTTTATTGCTTCTATTTAGTTTCTACATTTAAATCTATTAGTTGATGTTCTGGGTAACAAGTTAGCTTACCTATGTGCCATCATGACTCGAGAAATTAGATCGTGATAAGTTGAGCCCTAGGTCGCACTTGTATATAAATAATGCCTAATAAAGTTTTGCGGACTAGTGTAGAGACGTCCAGATTTTATTCTCGGGAGGTTATAGGGCGTGTTTAGGAATATTCTCTAATTATATCTATTGTGTGTAATATGTGTCCTATTGGCTTCCTGATATCTCACTTGTTTCACTCTTTCATAGGATGACTCGTATAAGTAGTTCTACAGTCAGTAATGACCCAACTCGACCGATAGATAGAGCCCTAGCTAAGGGTAGAGGCCAACAAGAGGCCACGTGAGAGTTGCAACACCAACTCATGATAGAGATAAAGCTCTAGAGTTAGTAGCCGAGAACCAACTCATTCCTATCCACCCTCTTCCCAACTAGTGGAGCCAAGGTTAGCAAAGTCACTAGCTGCATTTGCTTACTTGAGCTTTGCCGGCAACTATTACACAACTAATAACAGTATTTGGGGTTATGTAGCAGGCCCTAGCTCCAGCCCTAGCCATGCCAACACCATACGTTTAGCCTGCAACAGTAGCTTCAGAAGCTCATTGCCCCCAATGCTCATCATTACCCAACCAGATGTTGTGGGTGGTGTAATGTTGTTACAAGAGCGAAAAATGCTCCAGGTGTCTAAAAGATCATCTCTATCGAGGTTTTCTAGGGCAACTAGCAAGGATGCCTACGAGTTTCTCACTTTTTGCCAAAAAAGGCTTCACGCATTGAGCTTACCAAAGTCAAGAAGAGTTGAATTCATTTCGTATCATCTTGATGGACCTTTCAGATAGCAGTGGTGTTCATTTTTAGATATTAGGTCAGTTAGGTCATCTATGATATCATAGGTAGAGTTTTTAGAGGATTTTTAGCTAGATTCATTCCTAGATGCCTTAGAGGCTGATTTTGTAATTAGTTTTTGAGGTATGAGCAGGGCTCATGACAATGTCTGTGTATGAGGCTACGTTTCATGAACTCTCTTAGAATGGTGCTATGGTTTTATCTATAAAAGGGAGAGATTTTGATGTTTTTTTCAAGGTTTGAGATAGTAGCTGCTGATCTGATCTATAATGTCTGTGTGTTTCTTTATAGATGTGGTTTATCATCCCGCGTACTTGACCAATTCCATCGTGAGGCCCAAGGGGGTAGAAACAACAAAGCTCGACATGAAGACAGTTACAATGGTCCCATTATAGGCCCAAAGACATCCATGAAAGGCCTAACTTGTAGTTCTAGCAGGGTCAATCCAGTTGACTTGTTTAAGCATCACTACTTTCTTAAGAGGATGATTAACATCACCACATGATTCAGTTAATGATGTCCCTCTATATATTACGATTCAGGGGCCGAGAGATTTAGATTTCGGTGCTTTAGGCTATGGTGGCCTTTCATATCTTATGGGTTAGAGTTTGAGGGGTTTAGATTTGGGTACTTCAAGCCTTAATGGCTAATATTTTATAGGTCATTCCTATCAGGGATGCAATAATAATGGTGGCTTTGATGATGGGTTTAGAGATTACCCTCAACAAGGGATGATTAATTCTACTTCCCCAACAATTCAACTAGCTCCAGTAGCAACACTTCCAATCAAGGGCGGAGATTAGGGTCTAGACTAAGAGGTAGACGCCAAGGTGGACAGGGTGTTCCTTGGGGTGGCAAGTTAGGCGATAAGACTAATACTCATGGTAGAGCCGTTAAGGGATACCTCTATAACACTCTAGTGAGGCCAGAGGCTGAGGCATCAAATGATGTCATTATAGATATGATTCTCTTACCTCAACAAACTGCCTTAGCTTTATTTGATCCAAGCTCTATCTTCTCATGTGTATCTATATATTTTGATCTCAGTTGGCTTTGAGTTTTGAGCATTGGCAACTCCATTCTGTGTTTTGACCTTGATGGATGATTCTTTAATAGTGGATCAAATATGTAGATCTTGTTAGAGACTATACAGGGGCAAGACACCAAGGTTGACCTCATTTTACTTCATCCGTTAGATTTTGATGTGATCTAGATATTGATTGGTTATCCCATCACCACATGATGTTATATTATTATGCTAAGACATTATCTTAACCATGCTCGGTATACCACCGGTGATATGGTAAGGCTCATTTGTATTACATTGGGGTGCCTCCATTTTGTTTATGACGATAAAGGAAAAAATTATGCAGATGTGTATTGACTACGAGTAACTGAACAAGGTGAGAATGAAGAACTATTACGCTATGCCTCGTACTGATGATCTTTTTTATCAGTGATCTAAAATCCGGCTACCACCAATTGAGCATTAGGGTAGCAAACATCCCTAAGACCATATTTAGGGCTCAATATAAGCATAATGAGTTCCTTGTGATGTCTTTTGGGTTGACTAATTCCCTTGTAGCTTTTATGGACTTGATGACTTGTGTATTCTGCCTGTACCTAATTCTCTTTTCAAAGTATTCATTGATGATATCTTGGTATACTTGTGAAGCAGGGAGGTGCATGAGCAGGATTTTAGGATTGTGCTCCAGATTATAAGTGATTAATAACTTTATGTCAAGTTCTCAAAGTGCGGTTTTGGATTAAGTTTGTGTCATTTTAAGGCACGTTGTGTCCAGGGAGGGAATTATGGTTGATCCAATGAAGATTGAGACTATTCGTGATTGGGACAAGCCCATATTTATTATTATGTTTGGAGTTTTGTCAAATTAGCTGGCTATTATAGATGATTTATGGAGGTTTTCTCTACCATCGCAACATTTCTGACTCAGTTATCTCGTGTTGACATTCATTTGAGTGGTAAGAGAAGTGTGAAATGAGCTTTCAGAGTCTTAAGAAGCTGCTTACCTGTGCTCTTACATTGACTCTTCTGGTTGAAGGCGGGCATCACGGTATATTCTGATACATGCAAAATTAGTTTGGGTTGTGTATTGGTATAGTAGCGCCAGGTTATAGCTTATGCACCAAGGTTGATTAGGGTGGATGAGTATAACTACCCCACTTATGATTTAGAATTGGCGATGGTGATTTTTGCACTTAAAATCTGAAGGCACTACTTTTATGGAGTTCATCGTAAGATCTACACCAATCACCGGAGCATTCAGTATATTATGATCCAGAGGAACTCAATGTGAGGCAACACCATTGTATTGAGCTTTTGGCAGACTACGACCTTTCTATTCTCTATTATTCTGGCAAGGTGAATATGGTAGGGAACAATTTGAGCTGGACGGTAGTATGCATAATCTAGCATTTTTGCCCACTATAGAGAGACCTTTGGAAATAAACATCAAGTATGTAGCTAATAAGATGGTTTGATTAGACATTTTAGATTCTAGATGGTTATTGGCCATTATGGGAGTATAATCACTTATGCTATATTGGATCTATAGTCATCAGTTTGAGGATGAGTCTTTAGTAGCCCTTATAGATAGAGTTTTGCAAAGTGATGGTGGGCATGGTACCTTGGGTTCAAATGGGTTTTTAAGGTTTGATGATCGCCTTTATGTTTCAATAGTTAGGGGTTTGAGTTAGCCAATTCTTTATGAGGCATATATTCCCATATTCATCCTGGCACTGTGTAAATGTATCGTGATCTGAGGTAGCACTATTTATGGAATAGTATAAGGAGAGATATTTCAAATTACATATCCCAGTAGGTGAAGGTCGAGCAATTGAGGCCTAATGGTGAGTTTTAGAGGTTGCTCGTCCTGGAGTAAAAGTGGGAGTTCATCATTATGGACTTTGTGATAGGGTTGTATTGGACTTTTAAAGGTATTGACATCATTTGATTCATTGTGATCAATTGACCAAAGCACACTTCCTCCCAGTTTAGTCTATTTCAGTGCAAAGCGGCTAGCTATTATTTATATTTGAGAGGTGGTTTGTCTTCTTAGGGTGCATGTATCTATTATTTTAGACTGGTGGTCGCATTTCACTTCTAGCTTCTGGAGGAATTTTCAAAAAGAGTTGGGTACTCGTGTGGATCTTAGAACTGCCTTTCACACGCAGACCAATGTTCAGTAAGAATGTACTATTAAAGTCCTTAAGAACATGTTATGGGCTTGTGAATTGGACTAGTTCTTACCTTTAGTAGAGTCTGCATACAATAACAGCTACCACTCTCGTATTTCAATGGCCCCATGTGAAGCATTATATGGTACCTAGATAACTCAATCTGACCCATCAACTTCAAAGTATCAAATTTTCTCTAGAACAACCTTTTATTTGAGTCTTGAGCCCCTTAGTGGATTGTGGGTAAAAGTGGCATATGGGAGTAGGATTTACATTGTGTCAAAATGACATCCTTTGAGAATGTTGACTGCACCATTGAGTCTATAATGCCAAATTTGATAGAATAGAATATTTGGTTTTCACACATGGGGTTTCGAATAAATCTCAAACATCCCATCGAGTATTTTCTTCTTAGCCAAAACTAGCTCATATGTATTTGCTAGTGCATGCCCCTTTTGTCCTTCACATTTGCGTCCTAGGCACCATGTTTCCGAAGGTTTGTGTCTATTCCTTTGTGTTCATGGTCTAGGGCCGCGTTCATGAAGACCAATGAATTTGGCCAATGCGATCATAGATCAGGCTCCACGTTCATGAGGTATAGTGGCCCTGATCTTCTACGGTCCTACTCTTGGTCGTGATCACGAAGTGTAATGTTTTGGTCTTTTATTTTAAAATACAAATTAGTTCAACTATGGAAATAGATTTAGAAGTCAGATTCTCTCTCAATTTAGCTCTTATTTGGGTAATTCAAAGCTCGAGTTGTTCAGAACCATCATGCCTACATGGTTAGTGTTTAAAGGGTGTTGGGAATTGTCGTATGAAGATAAATTCAAGCTCAAACAGGCTGTCAACCCTCCTTTCTTAGCCTAAAATGGTGAATTTATTGCATGTTAGGCTTAAGGCTATTCTGAGTCCCGAATTGTGTTTCATTTTGGAACACAAGTTTGAAAAACTATTTAGGATCATTTTACAGAGTCAACCAAGTATCCTAGTATGGGTCCCATATTATTATTTTTGAACTTCAATTTTGATCCATCTCTGTTTCATGTATGTTTATCGTCTAAACAATCGTGTTAACATTGTGATTCTATTTTTGATAGCGCGCCAATGTTTAAAGATTGTACAAAAGGAGAAAGCTCGAGCATCATGATCTGGAGCACACACGATCTACATTTAGGTAGTCTATGACTTCTTGTTCCTTAGATTAGCTTGATTATGTAAATATATATTGATTTGCATGAATTTAGTGTGGTTAGCTAGTTGATCATGTTAAATTTATTAGAATCCATATTTTAGATTATTTTTCAGGTACTTTAGGCTCTACTAGTATCTTAATTCCCTTTGTTGTAAGCCTTACCTTATGACATGTATAGTATTTGATTTCTATGTTTTGTTGGATCATGTTTGATCTTAGTTTAGGCTTAAACTAGAATTGCCAAAGATATATGTAATTTGGAGCTAATAGGCCTTAGTTTTGCTCCGACATCACATCAAACAGTTTAGCTCCCTAGAGATTTTAGCTCTGATAGAGATGAGCCTTAGCTAGACAGTAACTCAGCTCCAATGACCTTTCATCCATAATTCCCTTATCCTACATTTTGGGTGATTACAATTGTGTTTTTGGGCCTTTTTGGACGTGATTAGATTCAGTCTGAGGTTTAAGTATTTTTTAATTTTCAAAGAATGTGGATGGCGATCCACGGTGACCTTATCAAAGAAGATTTATTCTGATTTATATATTTCTTAATTAATATTACTATTGGGAGGTTTCATCGACGCTTCAAGGTCTGAGCTCTATATTTTTCGAACCTGATGAACCACCTTCCTCTATGGAGTGGATTCACAGAGCTTGATCCTATTAATATTATTATTAGGAGGATACATCTGCATTTTGAGGTCTTGATTTTATGCCATTCCTTATAGAACTCAATTATATTAATACTATTATTGCAAGGTTTCATCCATTGTTCGAGGTTCGAGATCATTGCCATCCCTTATAGCGCTCGACTCTATTGATACTTCTGAGGAGTTCTACTTGGATTTACCATGCTTCATCATTCATAGCTTAACCATTCTGTACACCCGTCTGTCTTATGGGGGTCCACTTGTGTTTTTACTTTAACTTGCACACGAGTATACCTTTTTAGATTATGGAGGCCTAATTAGGTTTAATTAATTGTACTTAATTTTTATTGTACTTAGTACACTCCTATGCATTCCATTATTACTTTCTATTCTTGACTTATGCCTGTGTTAAATTCTAGCATTTTGTGCTACTTTTACTTTTCCTGCTCAATCTGTCCATGATACCTATTGGTTACCTATTGTTTTGATACTCATACTACACTCTGCATCTATTTTTCATGATGCAGGTCCGAGCACTAGCCATCATCATTGACATCGTGCCTGCAACAACTTATTTAGGAGGTGAGAGGGAGCACATGACATCCTGAATAATTATCCATCTCCATCTATATTTTGTGACTCGTTTTTTTTTTTTTTTTTGCTTGAGACAAATCTATCAGTATATATGTTTTTGATGCACTTTAAAAATTTGTACTCTTAAAATAGTAGCTCTGTACTTGTGTCTTTCACGTTGTGGGAAGGATCTTTATTTGAATATATTTTTGGCGAGCTTCTAATGTATCCCTTGTTCTCCGTATTTTATCGCTTCCATTTAGTTTCTACTATTAACTCCATTACTTATTTTTTCTAATTACAGGTTTGCTTACCTACTGGAGGGTCATAATAAGTGTAATTATGACTCGAGAAATATGGTCATGACAGTCTATTAGGTAGTGAAGTTAATTATATAAAATATGTTATTATGTTTAATTATATGTATTCGCTTAAAAAAATCAGTAAAACCTCATATATTTTCTACTTGACTTAGATTTACATAATAAAGGAGAGAACATATTTTATGTGGTTATAATTATCTAATAGATGAATGAAAACATATACTATTTTTTTTTCTAAAATTTGAATTGAAAATGTTAATTTAAACACTTTATTAGAAATTGATATATTCAATTGAAAATAACTTTTTTTAAGTGTCTAAATAAAATATTCTAATAAGTTTTTAAGAGTCTGATATATATTAAGCGATTTTCTTTTAAAGAAAAAAATCACGTGAAGTCACATGAAACACACACCTACCTATAGGTATCTTAAAAGGGAGGAAAGAAGAAAGATAGGTACCTTTTTTGATCACTGCACATTAGCACAACATACTTGTCATTCTTTTTGAAAATTTTAAAGAAGATAGCCGTAAATTCCTGAATGTCAGTTGAGGCCAAGACCAGCAAACCAAAAGGACCTACACCAGTGTTGGTTGATAAAACTATTCGGTTGCATATCTCTTGTGGATTCTTCCAACTCGATTCTAAAATCTCTGCTCTCTCGAGTGTCGGCACTGTGAAGGAGATTTCTACGTCCGCCTGGAATAACTTTTTTAATTAGATGACTGAAACAATTACCACTAGTAATTACCTCCTATGCTTTAATTTATATGAAGTATTTATATGAGCACCAAGTTTAAGTGGAATAGGGGAGATTGTCGCTAGGTACTTGACCAAGTTGGACGACTTGTTGAAGGTGAGAAGCACCATTACTTTGTCACACGCAATATATTACTATCACCCCTACCAGACAACATCAACCTACACAAGCTCGATGAAGAGATAGGGATCTCGTTGGTTAGGCTACCACACCCCCCTTAAAGTCTATGTGAGATATATATCGACTCCTAGAACCATGTCATAATTTGTTTCATGAAGAAATCTAGAATTTCTTGGGAATTCTACAACATCAGTTTGTTCTTTTTATCTTTTAGCAAAAAAAAATGTATTTTATAAAACATTTTATCTCAAGTAAAATGATTTACTTAAAAAACAATTTCTCTTATGAAAAAGCTTTATATTTCTTTTCAAAATGTTATCACTAGAAGTGCTAGTGGTAGTAGTGATCATCATACTCAAACATATAATTAACTACTCAAATTGAAGAGCATATTAATATTACAGATTGTTATGTTCAGTACCTGTAGTAGCAAAGTCTTAGATAAAAATGACACTTGGATCAGTTATTTTACTTACGATTCAACTATTTTTTAAAATACAAAATTACTATGTTATTTTTTGAAAGAAAAATTAGTGATACATATGAATAGTTTAGAGGGAAATGTCTCAAAGAGATCCAACAAGTACTTCTGTAGAATTCTTGAAACAAGTCCAATTTTAAATATCACGTATCACTTCAAAAATAAAAATTATTTTTTTCAAATTTTATGGAGATAAATATAAAAAATACATCTAAATTATCCTTATTTTTTGAGTTTCATACCTAAACTATTGGGGGTGTGTATTTCATACCTAAACTATCACTTATAAGTTTGAGAAACACACCTCAATGGTGTAATACACTCTCTCTTTTATTGAAAAAAACCTTGCCACATGGATAAAATATTCCAAATTGACAAAAATTAAATAAACTGTTAATATTAGCTAAAAATTAAAGATTAAAGTATAAATATTCTTCCGAAAAAATATTATTTTTTTAAATAATTATTTTTTAAAATTTAAAATTTAAAATAGTTTTATTGCCCATTCCACCATCTCCACACACCCCTCCTCGCTTATGCCCCAACCATCCTTGGCCTTTTATTTTTGAATCTCTTTGATAAAATATTCTTAAAAAAAGTTCAAAATTTAGCTCTTATTTCACTCCTACCTAAAAAAAGATATTTTTTTAAAAATAAATAAAATTCGTCCCACTCGCATCTAACTCTTTGTTCTTAATTTATTTTTATCTTTATTTATTTATTTTTTACATATATATACATATATTTTTAGAAAAGTATTTTTTTTCTACTTGTGTATCGAATATACATATAACAGAAATAAACAATTTATTTAAAAAAAACTTGCGGCAAATAAGAAATAATTTTCTAAGAATGAGAAAAAAATAAAAGTGGAGGATTAGGTGGGGTAGCGTATTGTTTTTTCTAAAAAAAATTTAAAATAATATCTGAATCATTATTTTGGGGTGGGGGGGGGGGGGTTATGGTGAGAGGAAGTGATGGGGTGGGGTAGGGTAAGAAAAATATTTTATATTTTATTTTATAATATTTTTAAAAAAATAATAATTTATTTATTTTTTGTCGGCGTGAAATATTTTGTTCATGTAGAGTATGATATAACAATTTTTTCTAAAATAAAAGAGAGAGTGCAGTATACACACCATGTCGAGAGTGGAACAAAAGATAGAGGTATGTTTCTCAAATTAATGAGTGATAGTTTAGATATGAAATTCACACTTTCAATAATTTAAGTATAAAACTAAAAAAAAAAAATAGTTTAGATGCATTTTTGAAAAATGGACAATACTGAATATTGTGCAATTGAAGCAGATGTTAAAAAGGCAGATTGAAAGAATTATACCTGTGCACCGGTGACACCTAAAACTTCAAGCCGTGAAGCTGCTTTTAGTGTTGTAATTTGTAACTCAACTTTATTTATCCTTAACTTTTCAATTTCTTCTATTGGCCATTGAACCAATTGCTTCCCAGATTTGTCCAGCCAAATTTTCCTAGGAAATGCCTGAAAACATTCATTATTATAATAATGAGATATTCAGTAGTAGCAGCAGGATTTTCACCTTGGAATTCAAAATAATTATATATTTACCTGAAGACCGGCCCATCCTTTCTTTATATCAATATTGGCACTTGTAGACTCATTGACCCAAGCAAACAAAATCCTCCTCTTCTTGTTACTGTCAAAAAAAGACTTGGAAGCATAATACTTCCCATAATCTAATCTTAAACCTGATTCATTATCCACAGATCCCTCATCCGGAACAAAAATATCTGTGTCACGATCATACGTTCCAATGGTATAGTATTCCACCAGAGATCGAAACACGCTGACCTTGAGCACATGTTTAACATTTGATACTGGAAAAAAATCAGGACATTCCCACATTCCAGTTTGGTTAGAGGAATGCAGGGGATGCTCTGCTTCTGTCCAGTGTACAAAATCCGCACTAGTGTACAAAAGAGCAGTTCCAATGTTGTGTTCTCTTTGGTTTCCTACAATGACTCTCCATCTCCGATCATGGCCTAACCAAGCTGTAGTCGGGTCCCTAAACAAGGTGGAATTAATTTTGTTCATGTCATTAGGTTCCATGATTGGATTGTGAGGCGATTTAATCCATTCTATGAGATAAGGGTCTGATGGATTTTTGGGCACGGCTAGATTTTGTACTTGATTATTATTCAAGTCGATTCCAGTATAGAGTATAGCAGGCGTGCCATCTTGAAGAATTGTAGCAGAACCTGACCAACAACCATTCATGTCATATGACTCTGAAGGCAAAAGTGCTGGAGGGTGAATAGTCCAATTGACTAGATCAGTTGATGTTGAATGGCCCCAAACTATGTATCCCCATTCAGCACTTCTAGGATTGTACTGGTAAAATAAATGGTATATTCCTTTGTAAATCATTAGTCCTGCACGTTTAATTTTGTGGCCTACTTCAGACAAAGGCCATGGTTTCAAAATTTCTAAGTGTTTGACCCACAAGACAAGAAAACTTACCATTAGGATCTGTGAATCCAAAGTCAATGCCACCATCCACCAAACAAAAATTTAAAAAGGAAGAAGATAGTTTAGATTAGATTACATAAAATCAATCAAAAATATGAAAAAAGTTAAGAATGTACCATTCATCCAATTTTTGGGAGGTTGGAAATGATACGCAGATCTATAAGGTTGAGTATAGGGCGATTGGAGGAAAGGAGGACATTGATCTATACTTTTGAAAATATCAAGCTGGAGGATATCTTCACCAAATATAGATATTATTGAGCTTATTAAGAGAAGCAAAACATAAGAACAAGCCATGAGTCCAGCAAAAAAGGAAAAGGATTCGGTTACTTGTTAGAGAAAATGATGTATATACAGCTATAACAAGTACTTCTTTTCCCTCTCTTTTGCAAGTCAAAATAATATATTAGTACAACTTTACAAGTCAAAATATTATATTCTAATTAATCAGGATGCAATATATTTCTTGACTCCAAGCAGAGGAATATAGTCAAAATAATATATTCCTACTTCAACTTGTCTGTATCATGTTCCTAAAAGACACTTAGGTACAAAATAACACAGTTGGACAATTAGAAAAATAATGTTAATTTGGATGGTGCATTGTACTTGTTTTATGTGAGTTGCAACAAAATGTTAGGTGATTAAGAAGACTATGATTAAGTAGATGAGAGTGACCTCATATATCATCATAACTACACATGTGACTTGTCTTTTTCTTTCTTCTTTTGGCCTTACTTAGAACCAAAACAAAAACCATCACATTTGTTTTTAATACTTCATTGAGTATTGGCACTGTACTCAGCCTAGAGGTGGCAGCGGAACCGGAACCGGTCACACCGGACCGGCATTGACCGGTACCGGGACCGGAACCGGTAAGGCCGGGGTGGTTTTTCCCGGAACCGGACCGGAACCGGAAACGGTAGTACCGGGAAAAACTACCCTTACCTTACCGGTGCCGGTACCCACCGGGACCGGACTGGACCGGTCCACCGGAATTCCGGATTTTTTAAAAAAAAAAATTAAAAAAAATGTTAAATTAATTGTTAATATTTAAAAATTTAAATTCAAGTTTAAAATGTTAAAGGTTAAAATAAAATGTTAAAATGGTAGTATTATTATTCATAAATCATTATATAAATTGTTAAAATTTAAAATGAAGTTTGAAAGTTTGAAATTTTGAATTCAAAATTGTTATAAGTTATTTATAAGTATAACTGTATAACTTTATAAGTTAATAAGTTATATAATTATAATTCAAACTTAAAGTTGTTATAAGTTTGTTATATAATTTATTTTTAAAACTAATATAATTTATAAATTATAATTCAAACTTAAAGTTGTTATAAGTATGAAAGTTGTTAAAATTTAAAGTTGTTATAAAGTTTAATTTTTAGCGATTAAATTTTGAATGTTTCTTTTTGTATTTTAAACTTTAAAGTTAATAAAGATTTGAGAAATAAAGGGGCAAATATATTAAAAAGACATTAAAAATTAGAAGTCAAAACTTAAATTAAGATTAAGTGAAGATAATAAAAATAAAAAAGGAAATAAGGCGAATAGCCTCTAATTTTATTAGGTAATTTTAAAATTTAAATTGTACAATGTAGAAAGGTAAGATATTAGAAATCAACCTAATCTACGCAGCCACCTTCTAGGAAGGGTTTTGTTTCAACTAGGTATAATTTATTGTAAAATTGTAATATAATTAAATTTAATCACTAATATCTTAAACTACTTTGAAACTCTTGTCTAAGAGTTTCTAACATTTCAGCTGTCACATTTTCTGGAATCGGCTCTTGAGCTTGTTCTTCCAGAAATTCCATGCCGTCTTCGCTTGATTCCGATATAACATTATCGATATCGGCTTCAAACTGAGAAGGCAATGTCGGACGCCCTAAATTCCTTCGCTCCGCATTTATCCAGTCTCGAAATAAGACTGAAACTTCTAAGCTATCGCCAGCTAGTGAATGCCTATGGTCTCCTACTTGGAACCTAGCAGCGCTAAAAGCGCCTTCCGAAGCAACTGAAGAAGCTTGAATTGCCAGCACATCACGAGCCACCCGTTGAAGTCTTGGAAATTTTTTTCCACGAGTGTTCCACCACGCCAACAGCTGCGGCTTCCCCTCTGAGTCCTTGATGCTTTCCGGTGCCTGGTTAAGATATTCATCAAAGTCATTATTTTCGTTAGCTTCTAATCCAAGTTGTAATTCTAACATTGCGTCAATGTCATCATCAAATCTAGCCCTAGTAGGTTGTGGTTGGTATTCTACATTTTGTACTGAATTATATTGTTCTAAATCATATAATTTCCTAGCTTCAGGTCTAATGCTACTTAGAACTGCTTCTAAATTAAGTGATTGATTTTGTCCGTCGTATACTATTTCTAAGTCTGCAAATATACTAGTTACCATTTTAAATACACCAAATTCTTTATAAGCAGGATTAAATAAAGCAGCAGTTAAATAAATTTGCGGATTGGGAAAAAGTATTTCCTAAATTTTTCAATCATTTTTCTAACAGGTTCACTAAATCTTGCGTTATTTTTAAACGAAGCTAATTTATTACAAATAGTATAAATATTAGGCAACACAGAAGAAATAGTAGGATAGTAAAGGCCGGAAATTTGTTTTGTTGCTAAATAAAAAACTTTTAAAAAATCAACTAAATCTTTAAAAATTAACCCAATCATTTTCATCTAGACGGAAGGTGGGATCTGAATTATGTGCATTCCAGACCATTGTAAGTGGTCTCCTATAGTCGTAAGCAACTTTTAACATTTCATAGAATGAATTCCACCTAGTTGCTATTGATTTAGGAATTTTTCTAACAGGTAAATTACATTCAATGCAACGCTGGTCAAATTCCCTACGCCTAGCCAATACTTGACATTTAAAAATAAAGTGGCATGCGGCTTCCACTTTATTACATCCATTTTCAAATAAAGAAATACCATCTCTAACAATTAAATTATAAATATGTGCAGCACATTTAATATGAAAACCATCTTCATAAGTTGGACAAATAATAGGTTTTAAAAAATCTACAACACGTTTATTATTACTAGCGTTATCTAAAGTTACACTAAATATTTTTCTACTTATACCAAAAATTGTAAAACATTAAGAATAGTTTGGGAAATATAAGAACCTGTTTTTTGAAATTCACAAGTTTTATATCCTAAAATTCTTTTTTGCAAATTCCAATTATCATCTATCCAGTGGGCCGTAATTGTAAAGTAATCGTTACCGGTTACACTACGTCCCATATCAGAAGTTATTGCTATCCTACAATTATTATAAGCAAATAAACACCTAAGATATTGTACATGGCGTGCTTGAAAGTCAAAAACAGCTTTTTTTATAGTATTTCTAGAAAAACCATTAAAAGACGGATTATACACAATTTGAATATAATGCACAAAACCGGGATTTTCTGCAAAACTAAAAGGCAAACCAGTAACAACAATCATTTTAGAAAGTTCATCCAGGTCATGTTGTCTACTATAAGGTCTATGTGTACTAGGACCGGAAATATTACTAGGATTTAGTTGCGATTGCACCATATTTGAACCTCCCGTCGATTCATCGGGAATGGGAGTTCCAAATTTTTTGGCGTCCGCAACAGCCTGTGCATGCAAAAATTCCATTTTAAAACAATGCATAAGGTGATTTTTCAAATGACCCGTCCCGCCCCCCTTTCCCGAAGTTTTATGGTTTAAAACGTGTTTACATTTGTTACAAATAACTTTTGTTTTATCTTCATTTTGCGTTAAAAATTGCCAAACTACGAATTTTTTCGCACGTTCCGTCTTAGGCCTATTAGATGACGTAGGTTGTACGAGGGAAGCGGGAGGGGGGAGGGGAGTAGTAGCATTATATGGGGGTTGAGTTTCATCGTCATCAAAAGTATCTTCATTTTCATTTATTTCAAAATCATCTTCCGGTAAATCTTCGTTAAAATTCCCAAAATGTTGTTCAAGAAAATCATTGTCTAATCCCGTGTTAGAGTCAATATTAATAAAAATGTTGTCTACACAGGTAGAATCTTCGGTATTTAATCTAAGTGGTGCTTGTCTTGTAGACGAACTACCACCTAATTTTTTACCGGTTAAAGCCTTTTTAATTCCACAAAAAAATGTACTTTTTCCCTTTCCTTTTCCACCGGAATCCATGTTAAATTTAATTAAACAAATTACGAGTATATGCAAAAAATCAAGTTTATGAATGTAAAAAAAATAATTCAAGGAGACAACAACTCAACAAGTAAAAGTAATCAAATAAGTAAATTTGGAAGAACAAATAAGTAGAATTTAGGAACGAAGGTACCAAACGTCTGTGTAAAAACAGACGTAGAAGCCGAAATTGATGAAAGTTGAAGCTTGAATATGCTCCAAATTGATCCACCAAATTTTGCTCCAAAATGCAATTACCAAAACTAAATAATATTTTGGAATAATGATTGAGAGAGTAGATAATGAATATATAATATATAATATTTGAGAGTAGTATGTAAATATGTAATATGTATATAATTATAAATTTGTAATATTAGTAAGTGGAGAGAATTGGATTGAGAGAATTGGATTGAATTGAGAGAATTAGATTGAGAGAATTGAAGTGAAAAATTATGAAAGATTTAGGGGTATTTATAGTTGAGAAAATATTGAATTTTGAAAAAAAAAAAAAATTCCAAACGGTCAAAAACGGACCAAAAACGGTCAAATAAATTATATTACCGTTGGTGGGCCCCACACCAACGGTAACAAATTAAAAAAATAAAAAAAAATAATTTAGACCGGAATTACCGGTCCGGTACTGAACCGGAACCGGTAAACCGGAACCGGTAATTACCGACACATGAATCCCCTCCCTTCCCGGTTCCCCTACCGGACCCCCCCTCCCCGGAACCTACCGGTAAGTATCGGAACCGGACCGGACCGACACCGAACCGGCACCGGAACCGGTCCGGAACCGGTACTTACCGGTTCCGCTGCCAGCCTTAACTCAGCCTACTAAATGAGTAAGGAAATAATCCCTTTCATACTATTTTATTCCTTACTTCCCCATGTACTGAAAGTAGACCACATTTACCAAATTTACAATCAAAAAAAAAAAAAAAAAAAAAAAGACCACATTTACCAAATGAATATTAGATGTTAGAATAATTTTCTTTGATATTTCTACAAAACTTCTTTTTATTTTTACACTAAGTAATATTTTTGAAATCTAAGGTAAATTATTCTCAACGGTAATGGCCTAGATCGTTTTATTAATATTACTTGATGATTTTTTAAAATTTGTTTTAAGATTGTACTTGTTTTTTTTACTTCTTAGAAGTGGATTTAATTCTTGTGTTCTTAGGTAAAGTATTGAACAACGAAATCAATTTCGAGAACTCGGGAATTCTACAATTTTCGTTGATATTTACTCTTTGGAATAATTTAAAAATATTAACTAAAATATAAATATATTGGAAGGAGTACTATTAATATACATAAATACTTTATGTTTAATGTTATTTAGTGAGAGAGTACTTTTTATTACCAAAAGAACCGTGTGAGTACAAATTATGATTAAGCACTGGATAACCTCGGTCTTACTATGCTTCTTCCAAACTCACAATAGACTTCCTATTACATTTCCTATGTATAGTAATCAAGCTTGCTCAGTGTGCTACTCAGATTAGCCTGTATGCTCCTTCTAATATGAATTTCTTGTCTAATACTCCTGCTAATTGTATCAACTAATCTTGTAGGTTTTTGAAAAAAATTTTGTAATTTCATTCCTGCTTCACAGCATAAATACTTGCAGTCTGAGCCATTCTACACATTTCAACTGTAGCTTTTCTTTCCTTAAAGTTTTGTTTTACCCATAGTACCTCCTCTTTCCAGAAAAGAGCATTCCCATCTATATACATCCATTTCATAATCTTCTCCCAGGTTGCAGCAGCGTAGATAAATTTGAAGAACAGATGCTCACGGTTTTCCACTCCTGAGTCACATAGTATACAACTAATGTCCTCCACCTAGGGCCGGCTCTTGTAAATTTTAAGGCATATGCCTTAGGCCCTAATTTTGGGGGCCTCAAAATAATAAATTGTGTTATTTTTTTATAAATTTTTTTAATTATTAATGACAAAAAGTAAAAAAAAATAATATTATTTTATTTTTCTTGTCCCCATTTAAATAGAAGAAATCAAAAAAAATATTGTTTAATCTTTTTATATTTTCTTTGCTAACATTTACATTATTTATCTTTTTTAAAATTCTTTTTGCACTCGCTTTCTTCAAATCATAATAATTTAGAGTAATACTCTGTCAAAATATTAATCAATAGTCTAAAAATGTTGAATAAAGTGTTTTTTTTTAATTTCTTCTCAAGTCTTCAATCATTTACTGGTATATTGGTTTTCAAACATTACAATAAACACATTAGAGCAGGATATACCAAGTAATCAACTTCTTGAATTAGATTTTATGGTTGTAACTCTTATCTTTATTTAAAGTTTGTGAACGTATTACTTATAAAATTATGTTAGTAATTCATATAATAACTCAGGAAAAAAGATGTTTTTCAACTTTAAATTGAGAAGATCTTACCTAAAGCTAATAATTAAGAAAAAGGTATTCGAAGAAATCAGTTATAAAAAGGTATTAAGTGAGTAATAATAAGCATCTAAATAGTTAGAAATATAAATAAATACATGTGAAATTTGTTTAAATTTCATGCCTCTAACTAAAATTTCGCGGCCTCCAATTACATTGAGCCGCCCCTGCGTCCACCACTCCCTAGAATGCTAGTCTTTCTCTTGTCTACAACCACTCATTAAGTGCTAATGTCACGACCCGGACCTAGGGTCTAGGGTGACATGGCAAATGGGGACCCGAGAGTCCCCAAACAAGCCTCAAAATATCCCAATATCACATGATCCGCTCGGAAGCGTACTCAAATGATAAACACATAATTCTAAGGGGCAGAAAAGTACGAATCACTCTATGTGGATAATTCAGGACTTAGGATCTTTCACATCATATCATACCATCAAGTTACAAGACTCATAACCCAAAACACATAACAATATTCAATGGGTAACCAAGCCATAACATAATCTCCAATATAGCATTTAACTTATAAACGCAAAGGAGTTTACAAGATATTCAATAGTGCCTCTAGTCATAAGATAGGACGGGGGACAAGACATACCCCGAGCTCCCGCTCAATTATGGATAACCTAACAAAAACACCATAGGTAGAGGATCGGTGGCTTGTCCTTGGAAGATAGTACTCACCACGACAAGCAACTTGATATCCGAGCTAAACATCGTGCGGTGGATAGATGTACTCCTCGGTCCCTACATGGTGAGATCATGTAGGCAAAAGTATGCTTTAGTACGTTTGAATATACTAAGTATGCGGGCATGCAATGCGTAAGACTTATCAAACCTGCATTTCAATGTTAGATGACAAGGGCATATAATATAGGAGAAACATATATCCAAAGAAGAATAGTATAACGATATGCCATGAAATTCATGATGCATGAAATGCAATAATGCTCATATATAGTGGGGATGTAACCTTAATCGAATGAGTAAGACCAAGCGAGCTATTACTTGGAATCCGGATGAAATTCCCTCACCGGTAAAGAGGTGGTCTACTTGCCAAAGGTAAGCCATACTTCACCTTACGAGCATCCCCATTTCGTATGAAGCAACCTTCCTTACGGGCATCCCCATTTCGGATAGGATTCTCACATATAACATATCATATCAAATCATGCTTCACCTTACGGGCATCCCCATTTCCGATAGGATTTTCACATAACCTATGCCAGGCACATAGTTCAAGGAGAGAAAGAGCCCTCAATCCATCAGTGCTAAGTCGACATCCCACAAGAATACCTATATGTATAAATATACATGCTTTCAAAGAGAAAATAGTCATCTCAAATCCGTTCAATGCACATTTAGGCTCAAATGCCAAACCAAAATTCATAATCATGATACTCATGCATAGGAATAACTCATTCACATATACAAAAAGGTGCAAGCACCCAAAATGCTCAAAGAGCCATAACCATAGATATTTATGTGATCACATTCTTGTCATAACTAATACCTTATCAAAATCATATCATAAAACATAATTGGACTTAACCCACTTCATAATGTCCATAAAATTCAATGTTCATGAATGCATATGCCATGAATGATGTGGGATTTGCATAGGTGATTGAGATTCAATCTAAAATCAACAATATAATATGAAATTGAAGTAAATCCTTAATTAAATCCACATTTAAATCATAATATAAATCACCCATGCATAAATCAAGCTTAAAAAGGGACAAACATGTTCATAACTTCATAACTTTGATGTAAATCATCATAATAGGAATTAAAGTAACTTAAAATCATAGATAAAGTACAAACCATACACCAATTGAATTTAATAAATCATATAATGAAAAACTCACATTTAAAGTTAGCTTAATTTCATGAGAATCAATTGAAAAGAATTTGAGTCTTCTTGGTTGAAAGGGACCAAGAATCAATCCCACATACCTTAGTCTTGAAAGATGAGCTTGAGAGGAAATTGGTTTGAAGATGAACCCCAATTTGAATCCTTGGCTTGAGTCTTGAGAGAAGAGCTTAGAGAGGGTTTTCTTTTAGGAATTGATTTTTTTGAGTAAGAGTTTTTCCTAATGAGAATGAATTAAAATGAAGTAGTATCAACCGACTTAGGTGCTTAGGGTAGGTGAAAAAGTCGTAAAACACTTTTAGAACAAACCATAATTACGTAAAAGCCATTAATGAAACGGGTGAAAAATAGACTCGTCACGACTTCACTGTCACTTACACGGCCCGTGAAACCATACATAGACAAATTTTTGCCTGGCGGAGGTTGGAGACCAAAATTTCGACACTTAGAATTTTGATGCGAGGGTTGTCACATGGATGGGCACACGACCCGTGTAAAGATAAACGGGTCGTGTAAATGGCCATCACTTACATTTAGGAAAATTCTTGCACGAGAAGTTATGAGACGGTGATTTCACACTTAGAAAAATTTTACGTTGGAAGCCACACAGTGGGCCACACGGCCCGTTTGCCTTCACATGGACTGTAAAGGTGGCCGTGTGATCACACTTGGCCTTGATTCTAGGTTTTCCAGGCTCAAGGCCATCACATGGCCCTTCACACGGTCCATGAAGTGTTACACGGTCCGTGTGGGGTCTCAGTGTGACGTGCCTTAGCTCCAAATTCCCTATCAAGTCCCCGTATTCAAAAATAAGGCCAAGTATCCCCTCACTGGAGGCCACACTGTCCATGTGAACTCACACGGACCGTGTGGGCCTCCCTTGAGGTGACACTTGGTCAAATTTTCTCACGGGGCGACATTACACGGTCCGATAAAGACGCTAAAAAAAAAAATTCCAGGTCCTTACAGCTAAGTATAGGATAAAGGTCCATCTAGGTAGTGCAACATTGTTACCTACTAGTTTTCTCCACTCCAACTTCTGAAAATTCCCTTTCAGCCTCATATACATCTTTTTGACTGAGAAAATTTTCCAAATCGTGACTTCTTGTTCTGCTTCCTCATACTATTTTTGAGCTTTCAAAATATTTATTACCATCCATGAAACCTGTTTTGGTTTGATCCCCCATATTGACCGCTGCTTCTCATAATATATATGCACCCATTGGTTCCACATTTTATCTTTCTTTTTGCTTAGGCTCCACAACAATTTGCAGATAACTACTTTATGCCATGTAGCAATGTCCAAAAAATTCATTCCCCCTGTGACTCTTGGCCAGCATAATGTTTACCAAGCAATCATAGTTTTTCTTGAGCACTCAAACCTGCCAGACCAAAGAAACTTTCTGCACATAGCTTAAATATACTGAATAATCCTTTTGGTAGAACAAAAATCTAAGCCTAGAAACTTTGTATTGATAATAATACACTCTTAATCATCTAGATATTTCCTACGTATGATAAAAGTTTAGAGGTCCAACTGCGTATTCTCCCATAATTTTTTCAATTAGTGTTCCAAACTGGACAATAGAAGTCCTTTTGGAGCTAAGTGGTACCTCAAGATATTTTCTAGGCAGAGTACTCTAACTAGATCCTAATAGTAGTATGATTCCTTATTGCATCTCTTGTGGCACTCCTCCAAAGTATACAACACTCTTTTCCTCATTTTCTACTAGCCCTGATGTTGTTGAAAATATACTGAAGAGGTCACATAATAGCTTTACAGAAATGGGATCACCTTAGCTGAATAACAACAAATCATTTGCAAAACTTAGTTGTACAACATTCATATTTGTATATTTTAGATAGTACTTAAATTTAGGATTCTCCTTCAATTGCTTCAAGAGTCTTGTGAGGTACTCCATTGACAATACAAATAGAATGGTGATAATGGATCTCTCTGTCTCATATTTTTTTGCATTAACAGGAGTACTTGGTTATCCGCTTAACAATATAAAATAAGAAACAATTTCTTTACACATTGCATTATTCTGTCTGCAAGATTGAGTGAAATTGTAGATATTCTAGCATCTGCTCAAGATAGGCCCACTCAATAGAATCATAAGCTTTTCTCATATCTACTTTTATCATACATCGAGGGAGAATCCTCTTTTTGTCATATCCTTTGACTAACTCATGGCTAAGAATAATATTATCAATTATTATCCTACCCAGGAAAAATGTAGATTGATTCCTATCTACTATACTATCTATCACCTGTTGTAACCTACTTGTCAAGACCTTTGAGATAATCTTGTACAAGATGGTATAACATGATAAGGTCTATATTGAGTGATCCTGTCTGGGTTAAGTATTTTTGGAATCAACGTAACTGTAGTGCAATTAATGGCTTTGTACATGTTACCTGTATGAAAGAACTCCTGCACTGCACCTATGACATCTTCTCCTATTATGGACCATGCATATCTTCTTGAAAAATATTGCGTTGAATCCTTCACAACCTGGTGCTTTCATATCACTTACTCCCTTCAGTGCCCCTTCTATCTCCATTCTGGAAACTGGTTATACTAGTGTCATTTGTTGATCTCTATTCAAAATTGGTCCATCCTTCGTTAACAAGGGATTAACCATGGGTAGTTTTCCATCACACGATCCCAGGAGAGTTTTATAATAGCCTATCACTTCATCAATCTGTGTAGTCTGAGTTACCACTAATCCAGCTGTGTTTATTAATACTTATTCTGTTCTAGGCTGATATTTGTTTCAAATTAGGAAAGAAATATGCAGTATTTGAGTGCCCTAGCTTCAACCACTTCACTCTTGACCTTTGTTTGATTATACTCTCCTTTATATTCAACCATTTCTAAAGTGTCTATTTTGCTAGTCTTTCAGTTTCAATCTTTTCCCAAGGCTATCCTGGGGTTCGCATGTCTTGTTGTAATACTTCTAGCTATTGCCTGCATTTATATATTCTTTCCTCAGCTCCACCAAATCCTAGTGTGTTTATTTTCTTCATCACCTACTTGATATTCCTCATGTTTTTCCATATACTAGGAGTTTTACGTCTTTCCAAGTTCCTGGACTACACTTCTTCCATATACATAAGAAAGTTTTCATGACTATCTACATGGTTTATGAATTTAAAGGTCTAGATCTTCTATCTTCCTCTTGTTTTAGTAGTAGACACAATGCAGCATGGCCAGAGCACCCAGGCTCCATGATTTGAATTTTATGCTGAGTCATTATCATCATCCAAATAGCATTGACCAATCCCCAATCTTTGTTGTATGTGTGCCCATTTGTCCAAGTATAGTCTCTACCCTTTGTCCTTAGTATTGCTATCCCTGTGTCTTGTATGAACTCTCTGTAATCTCGCACCTCAACTTCAGTTGGGGTATTTCCAATATGCCTATCTATCACAGACTTTATTGCATTATAATCCCCCATAGCTGTAATGATCCCCAGTTTAGGAGCCTAAAAGTGTAATAAATTGGCCTGAAAAATGACCTAAAGTCAAGTTCACAAGGGTGAATTACAACCCATAGCTGGAATTACGACCCCTAGTTTTGGTCCTTAAACGTGAACTTCATGAAAGGGAAAAAGTTTTCTAGTGAGGGGTAACCCACGGACCCAGTGACAGCACGTAGAAAGGACGATGGTCCGTAGATAGGGATGTGGGTGGGACTATCAGACATGAAGGAAATTCGAAATTTTCTGGAAATGGTCTACGAGTTAACAACACAACTTGTGAAAGAGTATATGGTCCGTGGAATCCCTTCATGGATAGGGTCCAAGAAAATGAGAAAAATGACTAAGTATGGAAAGACTCTACGAGTCCAACCATGACCCGTACACCAAATGATGCTCGTAAGACAGTTTCTTAGTTTTGAGTTCAACAAATCAGTTTCGGGGATTTTGAAAAAGTTAATAGGACGGGATGGACCTACGGTCCATGGTTCAATCTACGGCTTGTAAACGGGCTTTCGTAGGAACAATCCGACAATTTTAATAAGGGGTAATTTCGTCAGTTCCGCAATTTCTATTTCCAAATCACGTCGTTTTTGGTATCAAAAGGGCTCCCAAACTAGACCTTAAATCCCTAAGACCCCTATTCAATCCTTCATTCTTCCATTCTCAATTATCTCTAAGACAAAACACTCTTTAGAAGGCAAGGCAAAAGCTAGGGTTTTAAGGTTCTTCCTAAGGCGTCAAGATTCATTTTCTCTATGACTTCTAAGGTATGTGAGTTTGATTTATGGGTATCCTTCCGCCCATAAAGTCTCTTTAAAGTATTTTACCTTTTCTTTAAGTTCCTTCAAGTTAATATGCATGTTTATGATTATTTTATGTTACATTATATTATTTAATGCTTTTAATGATGCCTTATGATATTTTACCAAGTATATGCATGCATTTGAGTTATTGAGGATGACCCCGATGATGGGTTTTGTAAATGTTGAGATGTGGGCTGTTCTATATGTCTTTAAAGAAGTATATTTCCATGATTTACCATCGTTCCATTTAAAAGCCTAGCCCACCTAGTTTTCAAGTAAAGTCTTGTATAATTTATGATGGTAATAAGGGCATTAAAGATGAGTTTAAAGTTATGATTTTTCAAAGATATAAGTATGTTGAAAATTTCCCTAAAGATGTTTTAAGAAGGTCCCCAATATGAAAGGGCAATACTCACTTGGTGATTCTTAAGTTCGAGCTACTTCTATGATTTCTACTTATTATTCTAAGTTATGTTTTATAGATTTCGTGGGATAACTTAGCATCATATGGACTTGAGATTGGGATTCATTCTGTTAGTTGAAGATTACCTATTAAAGATAAATTTCAATGTCCCTAACTATGTGCCACCATAGGAGCCTTTGTAGGCTAGGCTAGTGGATCCACATAGATCATTCATGTTATCAAGATGCATGCGAAGTTGATGGAGTTCAACCCAGCAAATGGTCTTCTTGTGCCAACATAGGGGGTTATGTTAGATTCCATATACTAGCTCACATGGTCTTATATGTTGGTTAAGTTCTTCTCCCATAAGTTTATGACTCTGTGCTATGATTCCTTATATATGATCTCTCATACATGTTTTCTCTTCCATATTGAGCAATATTCCTTGTGCATGCTTAAGCTCATATTTATGTATCTTATTACCTTACATCTATGTATATGCTTTACTTATGAATGATGTCATTACAATTTCATGTATGCATTGCATCTCACATACTTAGTACATTCTAGAGTACTAACACATATTTTTTTCTGCATGATTTAACCATGTAAGGACTAGCACTCCTCCACCAGCTCGTGGCTAGTATTTGACATTCAAGACTAGCACTTTTATGTGTGTTGATCCCTTAGTTTCGGGCTCTACCGATTTTCACTCTATCTTGTAATTTTATTTTGAGGTGATGTATATATGGACCTTTTAAGGCTTTTACTTTTTATGTTTTAAAATATTGGAGTCTTTTCTATTTGATGAAAATCAACTGTTACTAGTTCCTTCCGTCGATATAGTAGTTGGTATGCTTTATAGACGAAATATGTTAGTTATTTATGCTTTTTAATATTGCTTCATTATCTTGAAAAGGCCCGTAGACACTTCCCCATTTAAATTCCACATTTCTTTATGTTTATGCCTATGAATGCTTAAGATGCTTAAAATGGCTTGGGTGAGGTGCCCTCCGCTATTTCATTCGTTGTGTGATGACTAGGTCCCTAGGTCGGATCCTTACAATAACAATCCATAGCCCTTGTTGTTTACTATGTATTATTCTCAAATCAGTCCACATGCTTTCTCCTTCTCTTTCCTTGCGTATGAAATCCAGATATAACAGTAAAAGCAAAACTATAAACTTTGGTATGAATGATTTTGTAGTCATAGACTCTAGAGTAACATCAACATAAGCAGGGTTTCATAGCACCAAAATCCTTCCTCTAGAAATATAATTATAGTTCGCCAACCAAAGCCGTCTAGGTGCAATCTTCCTCGCTATTTAGTTCACATATTGCTCTTTTGTTTATGTTCTTCTAAAGATAGAATACTTATAGTTTTAATACTAAGCAACTTTGTAACCTCTTTTTGTTTGTACATTTTATTCATGCCTCCAATGTTCCAGGTAACTAGCTTTATGTGGTAGTAATTTGGAATTGGTATTACCTACTTCCTCATCGCCTTGACCAATGACTTGCTCATTGATGAAACTCATTCTCACTATTTATTCCACTTTCTTGTACGAGCCTCTGTAAGCTTCTGATATGCTGTCATAATACATCATTCTTGATGCTTAAACTTGAAATTTTGTATGTTTTCAAAGCGATGATAGTGGATTTGAAGTGTTTTTACGTTTGTTTTTCAGGATTATAGGATTTGGCATGATTTTGGGCTAAGTGTGCAGTTGTTGCAATTTTTGTTGATATACGAGACACTTTACGGTCCGTGGAAGCTTCCACTAGCCGTAGAGTAGGTTTGTAAGTGAGATCCTGTGAAGGAGTTATTTTCTGAAGTTACATTTATATACTGTCAGACGAGTCGTGAAAAGTTATACGAGTCATAGATGAGGTTCTGTATCCCGAGGATTAGAAGTTGGGATTTTCTTAATGTCATTAGACAAAACACTATATGGGCCATAAGTCTAAATACGTGCGTAGAAAAGTCTCGTAGAAGCTATGTGTAGATTTGATGAATGAATTCCACGAAGCCCTGATAAGGGTCGTAAAACATAATATGGCCCGTACTCTTACTCGTATTATCTGCCAAATCAAATTTTCTTATTTTGTTTTGGATTTGTATTTTAAGTACCATAAATAGATTTATAGGTTATTTTTAATAGAGAAGAGAAGAGAAAGACCAATAACATTGAGAGAAGTGCTTAGAAACACTTGGAACATTATAATGTGATTTTAATTCATACTTTGTTATGATGTACGGGCCATATTATGTTTTACGACCCTTATGTTTTAGTCACTATGGTCCCATACATCATAGCAAAACCCCCTGAACCTACGTTACAAGCTAAGAAAGTCTCATAGTGATTCTAGTCCAAGTAGTCGAAGGATATAATCGTGAGTATAAGAGAAAGCATATGGTAATGAGCATGATATTTGAATATCTGTTATGAGAATGAGTGGTGTTGTTTAGTCCCAAACATTAAATCTGAAAATTTTGGCATGAGTGGGATATGAGACTTCTTTTTGTGAGGGCACTTGCATTGCACTATTAATCTTAGAATAATTCAGTGATTGTTGCTTATCAGTGGTTACCTTGCTTATCATAGTTGCACTATTGCATTATTGATCTGCATTGGCTTGTTTGATGGCTATCTAATATGCATTGATGAGTAGTGTAGGTATTTGTGGTTAAGTTGGGTGATGTGTGCCATTATATTGAGGTCTGTGTGTTACTGTACTGGTTATGCAGATTGAGTTCGTCACTTGAGGACAACAAATAATTCTAAGTTGAGGGTATTGATGTATTGTTAAAATACAATACTCTTGATGCTTAAAACATGAAATTTTATGTGTTCTCAAAGGGATGTTAGTGGGTTTGATGTGTTAAAAGTTGTACAAGTCGTAGATGAGGTTCCGTAACCTGAGGAACAGAAGTTGGAGTTTTTTGAAAAGTCATAAGATGAAACCCTATATAGGCCATAAGTCTGAATATGGCCCATAGAAAGATTTTGTAGAAGCTCTGCCTAAATTTGAAGAATGAAGTCCACAAAGCCTCGATAAGGGCCGTAAAACTTAGTGCGGTCTGTAGACTTGCTCATATTACCTGTCGAATCCAATTTTCTTATTTTGTTTTTGATTTGTATTTTAAATACTATATAGATTTTTAGGTTATTTTCATTAGAGAGGAGAAGAGAACGACTAGAAACATTAAGGAAGTACTTAGAAACACTTGGAACATTATCTTGTGATTTTAATTCATACTTTGTGATTTCTTGTGAAGAGTTGGGATTTCTTGTTATTAAATTCATCCTTGTAAGTGCTCAACTATGTTATTCCATATCATGATTCTTGCATCTACAATGGTTATGCATAACCAAATCCACAACTAGGGTTATGGGAACTATGAAGAACAAACAAGGTAAAACTGGATATTTCATAATTCTTGAAAAGTGTGCATGCATGTATTAATTAATTCTCTCCATTTTGATTGCTTTTTAATAGTGGCTAACGTTAGAACTCGCCTAGTTGTTTTGACTTATATCAAGGTGGTAATAAACAGGAAAAGAGATTAATTAATAGGATTCAATCAATTTCTTCTCGTCTAATCAACCAAACTAGATCAAGGAGAGGTTGTACTGGGACAATAGGTAAGGGTTGGTAATGTCACATTATGATGATAGATCAAATCACGTAGTGAAATTTACCTCTCACCTGGATCAAAGGGTTTGGTAAACTTAACTTACCATTCTGCAGGAAACACACTAGAAAAAATCACCATTATCTAGTAATACCGAGTTATTATATCATGGGAACACAATACCCTAGTTACTCTTCTCACTGGTTTCACACACTTGTTCTAGTTTAAGATTACTTATTGCAAATTACAAAACCCTCCCTTTTGGGAGAAAAGTAGATTAATTAACTCGAATTGCTTGAAATTACTCTGAGTCTGCCATATTCCCTACGGGTTCGACCCTAACCTTGGTTAGGTATGTATCTTGACAACGACCGCTTTAACCTTTAAAAGAGAGTTGCAGCTTGGACAACATCAGCTTCTAGTTGCTAACTTCACTCTTACCTCCAATTTTTCCTCTTCTTTTTTGATGGCAGGATATATTGCGTCTAGATTAGTGATCTACTCATTCCAACTGGAGGTGTTTGATACACCTTAGCTTGTGCCCTTGTGGGTTCCATCATAATTTGATCAACTTGTTTCTTTTGCCACTCCATGTGAGGTTGCAGCTCTATTTTCTAAGGAATATGATCTTCCTTATATTGTTTATTTGACACTTATGACCAACTTGCATACATTTAGGACTGTATGCAAGGATCCATTCATATATCACTTTTCGCTCGAAGGTTTTGCCATTTGGGTCTTCCACTTTCATATTGAATGAAAGATCTTTTATTATGTCAAGATCAATTATCACTCTTGCAAAAGAGATTCTATCTACTTTTGTATTGCATTCATCAATATATAAAGGCATCCGTAGCAACATATAAAGACATCCCAACATATAAAGAGATCCTACGTAAAAATTGCATTCCCTAGCAATTCTGGGGGGAGGGGGTTGTTTGGAAATTTAATCCAAATTGGAATAGTCTAGAGGAATTCTTTGCTTAAATCAAAATTTAGAGACCATGCTTTCACAATGATTGACTTGTTGTTCAACAAATATGTCCCTGAATACATCACTTCATCCCTATTTGTCATATTAGCAGACCGTACTAAAAAATACCTATCATTATGAAAATATATAGTAGGTTTTGCAATGTAGTTCTATTGATTAGGAATATACCTTCCTAGGCTTGCTATCATTGGCTAGGCTCCTACTATATATAGGATAATAACATGCTTCTATTTCTTAGTCTCCTTATCTACCTCTTCTTTACATGTTTCACCACTTACTTCATATTTTGCATCATCGGAGCTACATAGTTCAATGTCATTTCTTTAGCAACCATCTTATTACTTTGGAAGAGGTTCATCCATGTCTCTATTTCCTTTCCCTCCTTTTTGTCAGGCGTTTTCCATGATCAGATTCACTGTTGAACTCCCTACCTCGGGATTTTTAGTTTCATCCTTCTTTGAGGGTAGAGTAAGCCATGGATCAGTTGTGTTTTCTTTTTGTCCTGTGCATTGTTCCATTGGATTTAGAGTTCCTCCAAGATACTCCATGCTTTTACTCTGTTGCACTATCACTGCTTGGGGAAGTAACTCCATAGTAGGTGGAGTTATTACTATCTCCACAGGACTAATTACTCTTCTTTAGATTTGTTCTCGTTCTTGCGTTGTGTTAGGTTTTGCACCCCCTACGGATTTGCCTAATCGTTGGAACAGGTTAATCGAACGTGTTTCAATGATGCAGAAATAAACAGGACGCAACAGTTTTACGTGGAAAACCCCCGGCTCAAGAAGGGTGAAAAACCACGACCTGTACTCTACAGGATTTAACTTCAACTTCACTACTTCAAAAGAGCCTTCAACAAACGATTACAATTCCTAGTAATCTAACCTTCAAAACTACTTCAACAACTTCCTAACTTCACATAAACCTCCCTAGGCTTATGTTCCCAACGTCTTCGAGTTTCCCCCAACTTGAAGACTAGAATCTAATCTCAGTTATAGACTCTGAGAGATTACACAATTGTTCAGGATTACAAAGAGAAAACAAAACTGCCTAAACCCTATGCTATGTCGCCGCGTTTCTCTTCTTCTTCATCTCTCTCTTTTTCTGTGACTGAATCTCTCTTTTTCTCTCCGCTTCTTTCTTTTTTCTGCGCCACTTTTCTTCTGTGAACTCTTTCTAGTTTTATAGTTGCTGATCGGAGATTTAATTGCTCTCCATCTCTTTAAGGATAACACCAGTTATTAGTGGAATTCTTTTTCCTTTAGAACTTCTTCTAATCGAACTTCTCTTTTCTCCTTCTTTTACGCATCCTGTTTGAGTTGGAGTAGTATTCCTCTTTAAATCCTTCTTCTTGACAGCTATTGTCTTTATACGCCTTATTTCCAGCATCCTTTATTCCATTTTTATTATGTGCAGCGTGTGCAGTTTGCCATGGATACATTACGCTGAAAGAACCGGGTAGACCAACCTGTTTCATTATCTTTTGTCAGCCATCAAAACATTACTGCTTCAACAAATTCCCCCTTTTTGATGATGACAAACTTTCTGAGTGTCAGGCCTATCCATCTTTTCTGATTTATTTTCAGCTTTCAATAGTTCCCCCTGACTGTGTGCCCTGTGGTTGTCCAGTGGATGGACCAGGTAGCCTGACTTGTTCCTCTGATCCAACTTTCCATAGTTCTCCCTGACTGTGTGCCCTCTGCTTGTCCAGTAGATGGACCAGGTAACCTGACTTGTTCCTCTAATCCAGCTCATAGTCATCCTGTCCTCCCTTTTTTAAAAGGTGCAAGTGAAAGAAACTTGTGTTTATAACCAGTCATGTGCCTTGAGCAAGCGCTATCCATGAACCAATGCTTGCTCTCTTTCACTGCAACCTGTAAGACAAATCAAGGGTTAGTTTTAGGAACCCAGACTAGCTTGGATCCTTTCCAGTTGTAAAACGGATGAATGAGATCCCTTCTTGCCCAAGTAGGCAACATGTTCCTTGACCTGTTTCTTTTATCATTTTCATGCCTCCTTTTGTGCACATGATATGTGTTTCTACTCCTAACATTGTTTGCAATTGGACACTCAGTAGTTGGATGTCCAATTTTTCCACAGAGGTAGCACAAATCAGTAGTAGTAACATTCTCCTGAAAGAACCCTATTCCAGCTTTCTCAATGTGACTCCTGCTTCCTAGATGGTTCACTATTCTTGATGACTGAGTCCATCTGTTTGCCTTTTCTAAATCCAGTTTTAAAATGGAGTTTTCCTGGGTCAATTTTTTCACTTTTTCTTTCTCACAAAAAAACTCAATTTTGCATTCTTTCAACTCAGTTTCTACCTTCTGAAGCTCTTCACTCATCGTACTTTCACCCTTATTAGCAGCAGTTAACTTTTGGATTTCTGACTTTAGGTTCAACACAAGTGAATCAAGTTGTTTAACCTGTTTCTTCAACTTGTCATTTATTTCTTTTGCTTTATCCAGGCAGTTTTTTATCTCAAGATTTTCAAATTTTTGATCTGAAAAATCTTTAATTAGTTGATCCTTTCCATTTGCTACTTCTTGAAAATCGTCTATCAATCCATTCATTAGCAAGATTAGCTTCCTTTTTGAAAAGAGATGCAACTTTTCTTTCAATTCAGAGATACTTACCTCAGATCTATCATCTTCTTCTAGATCTAAATCTCCAGCAGCCATGAACACAATTTCATCAATCTCCTCTGTATCAGAATCTTCCAATCCCGATCCCCACGCGGCCATCATGGCATAGGTTTCCTTTTCCTTTTGCTTAGCAGCTTTTTCTTTGATTTCTCTTTCAGCCCTTTCTTTTCTCCACTCAATCTCCCATAGAGGACACTGTTTGATGTGATGATCAATTTTTCCACATTTGCAACATCCAGAGTTGCTTTTGTCATCGGACCACTTCCTGTTACCAGTGTCATCGGAACACTTCCAGTTACCTGTTTCTTTCTTATCCTTCCCTTTCCTGTTCTTTAGAAACTTTTTGAATTTTTTAGCTAAAAATAATATCTGATCTTCATCAAGATCTGATCCCTCATCATCAGAAACTACTCTAAGAGCGAGTGATTTTTCATACATTCCCACTTCTTCCTTTTGCTCTTCCATGTTCATCTCATATGTTCTGAGATTTCCAATCAGCTCATTCAATGTCATGGTTTCAATATCCTTAGCTTCCCTAATGGTAGTAACTTTTACATCCCACTTAGCTTTTGGTAAAATTCTCAGAACCTTGTCTACCTATTCTTCAGAGGTAAGCACTTTTCCCAGAGAAGCCAGTTCATTAATAAGTAGTGTGAGCCTTGCCATCATCTCTTGCAATGTCTCATTCTCTTTCATCTTGAAGGTCTCATATTCCGTAAATAGCATGGCAACCTTGAACTTCCTGACCTGAGGAGTTCCCTCGTGAGCAATTGTAAGAGCATCCCAGATTTCTTTTGCAGTGGAGCAATTTGAAATTCTGTTATACTCTTGTGGACCAAGACCACAAATCAAAATATTTTTAGCTTTGGCATTTTTCCTCATGGCCACCAAATCCTTAGCGTTGAACTCCCTTCTCTCTTTCGGCACTTGTTGGTTCTCCACTTTTTTCATAGGAATAGTATGCCCTATAATAATTCTATCCCAGAGTTCGTAGTCTTCTCCTTGAATGAAGTCCTCCATCCTAGCCTTCCACCAACCGAAATGTGTTCCATTGAAAAGAGGAGGCCTCACAGATGATTGTCCTTCTCCATGTCCAAAAGGTGGTGCAGTATTCATCTGGATCAATTCTTAGGTACTAGCCTTTAATAAGAAAACCTGCTCTGATACCACTTGTTAGGTTTTGCACCCCCTGCGGATTTGCCTAATTGTTGGAACAGGTTAATCGAACGTGTTTCAATGACGCAGAAATAAACAGGACACAACAGTTTTACGTGGAAAACCCCCGGCTCAAGAAGGGTGAAAAACCACGACCTGTACTCTACAGGATTTAACTTCAACTTCACTACTTCAAAAGAGCCTTCAACAAACGATTAAAATTCCTAGTAATCTAACCTTCAAACTACTTCAACAACTTCCTAACTTCACATAAACCTCCCTAGGCTTATGTTCCCAACGTCTTCGAGTTGCCCCCAACTTGAAGACTAGAATCTAATCTCAGTTATAGACTCTGAGAGATTACACAATTGTTCAGGATTACAAAGAGAAAACAAAACTGCCTAAACCCTATGCTATGTCGCCGCGTTTCTCTTCTTCTTCATCTCTCTCTTTTTCTGTGTCTGAATCTCTCTTTTTCTCTCCGCTTCTTTCTTTTTTTCTGCGCCACTTTTCTTCTGTGAACTCTCTCTAGTTTTATAGTTGCTGATCGGAGATTTAATTGCTCTCCATCTCTTTAAGGATAACACCAGTTATTAGTGGAATTCTTTTTCCTTTAGAACTCCTTCTTCTAATCAAACTTCTCTTTTCTCCTTCTTTTACGCATCCTGTTTGAGTTGGAGTAGTATTCCTCTTTAAATCCTTCTTCTTGATAGCTGTTGTTTTTATACGCCTTATTTCCAGCACCCTTTATTCCATTTTTGTTGTGTGCAGCGTGTGCAGTTTGCCATGGATACAGTACGCTGAAAGAACCGGGTAGACCAACCTGTTTCATTATCTTTTGTCAACCATCAAAACCTTACTGCTCCAACACGTTGCCATCAACTTCTCAGTCTCCTCTGATGGATTGTAGTTAGCTTCATATCTAATAGTGGGGTGTTATTCACTACTCTACTTTGTCATCGCTTCGCGATGTCTACGTCGACACATGGAGTTGCACCACTCACGTACGCCTAGGGGAAAACTCTCACACTTATTTGTACGTATGACGTATATCCTCTACACTATTGAAAAATAACATTGAAAAATAACAGACAAAATAATAATCCTTTCCCTAAAAAAAATTCAATAGTTTAATAAGCTATAGTTTTCAGCTACAAAATTTATGTCTAATAACCCATAAAATCTTTGACAAACAAATTACTTCTCAAATCTCTCTATCATTATGCTGATCCCAATGCTCCCCATCTCCTAATAATTTCACACATAATCTTTTCAAAGATATGTACTTCTTTTTTTAGATAAGTAATCTAAATTAGTTTTTCATGATTTTGTGTTGTAATGCCAATTTAACTTCATTGATTTTATTGTTGGATTTGAAATATTCATTTATTTTCAGATAATTCATCCTATTATTTTTGAAGATATGTACATTAAAACATCATTAAAGACTATTAAAGCTATCACGCCCCGAGCATATATCCTAGGCATGGCCAACTCTCAAAAATCATTTATGGCTGCCAAGAGAATCAATTGGCCTTGTCACTCAGTCAGTCAACGGAAGACTCAACAAGATGGAAAAAGGACACTCAAGTGGGATAACCAATCATCAACTAAAGGAAGCAATAGTTTAGGAATAACAATTTAAAATCAACTCAATATCATAATTAATAGTTCTCCATCAACGGACTCGAAGGTAACATTAACCCCAATATATCAATCTACATCTTCGAAGCCTCTATCAATTAGTAAAACGGGGCCGAGACAAGCATACAACTAATTCAAAAATAATACTCAAATAAGCAATAACTGAAATGCTAAAGATTCCTCCAAAATTAAGGAGGTATCATTAAAGCTGGAAGGGATAAGATCTTCAATAGATTTTCTACTAAGGATCTTTACTACCTATATTTACATCATAAAACAATGTAGCCTTGAATACATTGGTATATAAAATGCATGATATTGTCATGACTCGACCTTTCAGGTCATGATGATGACTGTTAGATCCCCCTTATAGGCATGCCAACCCACACCCATCTTACTATTAGATCCCGCCTACAAGCATGCCAACCTACACCCACTGTACCTGTCCTAATAAATAAGTACACGATAACTAACAACATGTAAATAGGCCAACAACATCTTATCCCAAAACCTAAAAGCGACCTGTACAGAGATACTATAGACCCAATACACACACACATAATGAGAATATCATCCTACATATACAAGTTAAAACTATAAATATACAGGCCATTGTCTGAATGCAAAAGACGGCCAAATGACCAAAAGGACATCGTAGAATATCCTTAAACTATTGATCTTCACTGGTCTCCTGAAGCGTTTACAAAGCCCTTAGATAAGCGGCGAAGGCTCGTACCTGGACCTCCACCATGAGTAGATGTAGAAAATTAGGGGTGAGTATTGGTGAAAGGCACCAAGTAGGCATCATCGACCGACTGGTGGAAAAAAGTAGATATGTTAAGAAAAATATAACAAAATGTTGCGGTTCTAGCTCTCTAAACCTAGGTCAAATGATAAGCATGTTTGTAGAATCATGGAACCCCAACTAAACAAAACCAAGCCATCTGCAATGATACAACTAGTAGAACACAAAGGTCAAGTGTTAACTATGTTTATGGCACCAAGGATACCCAACTGAATAGAACAAGGGGAACCCAACTGAGTTCAACCAGAAAAACTCAACTGAGCAGGATCAGGAGGGACCAACTAAGCAGGACCAAGCAGTGTACAACAAAACTAACTGACGAAACACGAATGGAACCATATCACAATTGTCACACGGTAAAGATATAGTGTTGTACATGGGTGGAAGGCCCTAGTCTCTATGCCTGTATGCCAATTGGGCCCCCATAAGCCTAGAGGTACACCCACACACAATTGAAGTCTACCTAGGTAAAGGGATACAAGAATTAGTAACAAATTATATGAGTGCAGAACATAGTATCATATCTCGGGACTTAAAACTGTAACTATCACTCGGGGTACCTTACCCCCTTCTTGACTTGGCCTTCAGTTGGAGAAGCCAACCAGGGCTAAGTGGTTTGACAATCAATTGGGTCTCTAACCTAGGAACAATCACCTGGGCTATGAACTTAGGAAATGTCATCCAAAACTTGAACCTCAGAAATGTTATCCATGACTTGGACCAAAGGAAAGGCCACCAAAGACTTGGACTACGAGTAGCGTCATCCAAGACCTGGACTCACAAGAAAGGCCTACCCAGGACTTGGACCACATGATACGTCATCCAGAACTCGAATTATAGGAATAGTCATCAAGGACTTGAACATTGCAATAATCATCTGGGAGTTGAACCCAGATGTAGTCAACTGCTCAGTGATGTCACCCAAGCTACACATTCTTTTTGAAGGTTTAAGCGATTGTTGTCAAGATATAGAACCTAACATAGGTTAGAGTCGAACCCATGCAGAATATGATCAAACTTGGAGTAATTGCAAGTAAGTCAAGTGAATTAACCTACTTATCTCCTAAAAAGGGGGGATTTGTCATTTGCAGAAAGTAAACCTAAAGTAGAACAAGTGTTGTGAAACTAGTTAGAAAGGTAACTAGGGTACTATGTTCCCCATGATTCGTTAACATGGTATTACCAGATAATCATAATCTTTTCTAATGTGTAGTATGTAGAACGGTAAGTTATGTTTACCAAATCCTTTGATCAAGGCGAGAGGTAAATTTCACTACGTGATTTGATCCATCCCCATAGTGTGACATTACTAACCTTTATCTATTGTTCCAGTACAACCTCCCCTTAATCTAGTCCGATTGTTTAGACAAGAGGAATCACATCGAATCTTGTTAATTAATCTCTTTTCTCATTCATTATTACCTTGATCTAGTTAGTAACAACTAGGCGAGTTCTAACTTGGCAACTGTTAAAAAGCAATCAAAACAAAGAGAATTAATTAATACACACATGTACACTTTCCAAGAAATATGGATTATCCAATTTTACCTTGTTAGTTCTTCATGGTTCTGACAACCCGAGTTGAGGATTTAGCTATGCATAATCATTGTAGATGATAGAATCATGATATAGAATAACATAATTAAGCTCTTACAATGATAAAGTTAAGAACAAGAAATCCCAAATTCTTCACTAGAAATCACAAAGTTATTTCTCAAGTGTCTCTTGTGTCTCTTTATACTTCTCTCTCCATTCTCTATTCGTTTTCTATCTATAAATCTAAAAAAATCCATTTATAATGACTAAAATACAAGTCCAAAATAAAATAGGAAAGCTAGATTCGGCAGGCATTACGATCAAGGTTATGGGCTGTATAAAGTTCTATGACCTGTACCTGGGATTTGTAGTCTTCATTCTTCAAAACTGGCTATCACTTTTATGAGACCTTTTCTACAAGTCGTATTCAGACTCACGACTCGTATAGTGTTTCGACTACTAACTTTTCGGAAACTCCTCCAATTCTGATCCTCAAGGCACAGAATCTAATCCATGACTTGTATGAAATTCCACACCTTGTCTAATAGTACTTGGATGGAACTTTAGAAAATAGGCCCTTCATTGAATCTCAACCACGAAACCACTCTAATACTCGTGGAAATTTCCATGGCCCTTAGAGTGCTTTGTACTTCATCAAAAACTCAACATCAACAACACTTAGTCCAAAATCATGCCAAATCCTGTAATCCTGAAAAACAAACCTAAAAACACATCAAACGCACTAACATCGCTTTGAGAACACATAAAAATCTAAGTTTTAAGCATCAAAAGTGTTGTATTTTGACAGCACATCAACACCCTCAACTTAAAATTGTTGCTTATCCTTAAGCAACAAACTTAATCTACATAAGCAGTATAGTAAATCTAATGGCATACATTATCTCCATATCAAGCACAGATACCTACAATGACTTATTAATGCATATCAGATAGTCATCAAACAAACCAATGTAGATAAACACATATGAAAGTGTAACTATGACAAGCAAGGTAACCACAGATTAGCAACAATCACTGAAATGGCCTAGAATCAACAGTGTAATGCAAGTGCCCTAAAAACAAAGTCCCATATCCCACTTGTGATAGTATTTTCAGATTCAATGCTTGAGACTAAACAAGATCTCTCACACTCACAACAAATATTCAAACAGTGTACTCAATACCGTATGCTTGACCCTATACTCGCAACTATGACCTTCGACTACTTGGACTAGGATCACTATAGGACTTTCTTGGCATATAATTCTTGGCATGTAACATAGGCTCAAGGGGATTTGGTATGATGTTTTGCGAACATAGTGACTAATGGCCCTCCTTGACACAACATTATTCTACACTTTTACCCTACCAAGACTATCATTTTTCAAATCATTCTGCCCTTCTCCTATTTCAAGCTTTTCTGGATGCCTTACTCACATGTTTAGCTCTTTGCCTTCTATTTTCACATTCTTTTTCTTTTTAGATCATTATTTAGGCATCTATTCATTTTTTGGCACCTATAGCACATTTCCCCTCTTTTCATGTGTCACTAGCTTCCACCCTATTTAGTGTGATTACCCTTACACCAGCCACCCTCAACTCAGGCCAAAGGCCTGAGTTGAGGTGCACAATATCAAACCTATGAACCAACACCACTTTTGGTAGCCACCCTCAACTTAAGATTTTTGCGTAAGTCAAGGTGCACAACTTGGGCCAATTTCAGTATTTCACATTCAACAAGGCTAGGTGAGTTAGGTTTTTAAAAAGAAAAGGGTACATGCAAAGCTCAAACATTGGGATCAAGGGATACATCACACATTTGCTTGTTCATTTAGGCTAAGTGACCTAATATGAATTATGACCTAGGATCCTTTCCTAATCAACTAACCTGGATTCTAAGTTAGAGTAACTGCGCAAGTTCTCAATTGAAACATAGTATAAGAATTAAGAAAACAAAGCTCACACACATACGATCTTATTACACTATCAATGTAGAATCTTAGATCATACTTTTTATAACAATTAAACCTTACTTATCAGAACAAGCACTAGCAGTCATCAATATTACATGGTTGAGATCAAGACTTCCTAACAAAATTTTGATGGGTTTCATTTTTCATATAAAACTAACATATGCCATAGACTTTAGAACTACATGCTACTAATACTCCCTACACATCCTAAACGTGCTAGTTCAACAACAAATAAATATCCTTAGGGAAGAATATAGACAAGAAAATCCCCTGGACTCAAAATTTGGAATAGTTATAGGCCATAGTTACTTAGACTTCAATAAGGCCTATAACTACCCAAACCCAATCGAAAAGATTTTGCATTATCCTTAATGCACAAAATATGATAATATCGAATCATAGGGGTCAAAAGAAACATACCTAGGTGCCTAAGCACCAGCCTCCACCTTGGGTTGCCTCCCAAGAAGTGCTTGATTTATTGTCACAACACAACTTAGACAACTTGGGTACTCAGACTTCACTAAGTGTTCATGCTTCCACTGTCTTCACTTCTTCAACATTTCCAAGATACAGTTTAAGTCTTTGGCCATTTACTTCGAATTTTACACCATTTCTCTTTTCCAACTCAATAGCCCCATGGTAAAAAATATGCGATACTCTGAAAGGCCCCAACCATTTGGACTTGAGTTTCCCAGCGAACAACTTCAATCTAGAATTGTATAACAACACCAAATTCCCTGGTGTAAACTGGTGATTCTCAATACAACGATCACACTGCAGCTTCATTCTTTGCTTACACAGGGCTGAGCTCTCATATGCCTTCAAGTAGAACTTGTCAAGCTCGTTGAGTTGGCTTGGCCTTGAATTTGGCACATCATTCTAGTCTAGATTTAGCTTTTTGAGCGTCCAAATCACCTTATGCTCAAGCTTCATCGGTAAGTGAAAGGCTTTATAAAAGACAAGTTGATAAGGAGACATATCTATGGGAGTCTTGAATGTAGTCCGGTATATCCATAATGCAACATCAAGCTTTGGTGATTAGTCAGTCCAGTTTGCAGTCACAATCTTGGACAAAATCTATTTGATCTCCCTGTTAGACACTGAACTTTCCCACTCGTCTATAGATGATATGGTGCTGCCACCTGATGCTTTACTCCATATTTTTCAAGTAGAGCCTTGATTAACCTGTTGTAGAACTGGGAACTTCCATCGCTGATGATCACCCTAGGGGTGCCAAACCTTGAGAAGATGTTCCTTTTCAGGAATGTTGTGACACATTTGCCTTTATTGTTGGGAAGCGCTACTACCTCTACCCATTTTGATACATATTCCACATCCATTAGAATATACTTGTTCCCATGCGAGCTAACAAATGGGCCCATGAAATCTACCCTCCACACATCGAATAGTTCAATCGCCATAATGGGGTTTAGAGGGAGCTCGTGCTTATAGGAAACATCACCTTTTCTCTGCCATCTATCACAAGCTTTGGCATAGTCGTGGGCATCTTGGTGGATGATTGGTCAAAAGTAGCCACACTACAAGATCTTAGGTGCTGTCCAAATTCCACTATGATGCCCGCCCACTAAAGAGGAGTGGTAAGACTCTAGAATACTCACCATTTCAACCTCAAGAACACATCGATGAATAATCCCATTTTCACATATGCAAAACAAATATGGATCGTCCTAGAAAAACTTCCTCATATCAGACATAAAATTGCAGCGCTAGTAAGTAGTCAAGTCCAGTGGCACAATATCACTAACCAGATAGTTTTCATAATCTGCCAAAACCATGGTATCAAGTCATGAGTTGCTGCTAGCACTCTCTCATCAAGGAATGAATCATCGATTTCTACTCCATCATAAAACCTTACAATGGTCTCGTCCTCTAATCTGAATAGGTGGTCTACAACCTGATTTTTAGTGGTCTTTCTGTCAATCACATCAAAGTTAAACTCTTGAAGAAGAAGAACCTATCAAATTAATCTTGGTTTTGCATCCTTCTTCGCCATTAAGTACCGTAATGCCGAATGGTCAGTATGTACAATGAATTTGGTTCCCAAAAGATAAGACCTGAATTTCTCAAACACAAAGACCACTGCAAGTAACTCCTGTTTTGTGGTAGTGTAGTTTTTCTGTGCTACATTTAGGGCTTTACTAGCGTAATATAAGGGATGTAGAAGCTTCTCTCTACGCTGTCCCAACACCACACCAAGTGTAACCCTACTTGCATCACACATGATCTCGAATGGCTTTGACCAATCTAGAGAAACTATGGTAAGAGATGAAATCAACTTATACTTCAACCCTTCAAACTCTTTCAAGCATGCATCATCAAATATGAACTTAGCATCCTTCCTTAGTAGTTTGCATGATGGGATTGCAATCTTTGAGAAGTCCTTTAAAGAGTTCATGTAGAATTTGCATAACCTAGAAAAATTCTCACACCCTTGACAGAGATGGGCGAAAGAACCACCTTAGATCTGTCCACCTCAATGCCTTTGAAGGAGATTCTATGCCCTAACACAATGCCTTCCTTCACCATGAAGTGGAATTTTTCCCAATTTAAAACCAGATGGCATTCTTCACATCTCTGAAGCATCATGTACAAGTGATTCAAGCAGTCTTCCAATGAGTCATCAACCACACTAAAGTCATCCATGAATACCTTGATAGTGTCTTCTATGCCCTAACACAATGCCTTCCTTCACCATGAAGTGGCATTTTTCCCAATTTAAAACCAGATGGCATTCTTCATATCTCTGAAGCACCGTGTGCAACTGATTCAATAAGTCTTCCAATGAGTCATCAACCACACTAAAGTCATCCATGAATACCTCGATAGTGTCTTCCACCATGTCTGTATGGACATCATGTATCTCTGGAATGTTGTTGGCGCATTACACAACCCTAATGGCATCCTTTTAAATGCTAAGGTGCCATAGAGACATCCGAACATCATTTTCTCTTGGTCTTCCAGAGCAATGGATATCTAATTGTAGCCCGAGCAATATCAAAAAAGCAATACCAGCCCTTCCTGATAATTGGTCTAGCATCTAGTCCATAAATGGCATAGGTAAATGGTTTTTTTAGTTGATGTATTGAACTTTCTATAGTCCATACAGACCCTCTAACCAGTGATTGGTCGGATAGGGATCAAGTTATTGCTCGTATTTGGGACAACAGTGATACCTCCCTTCTTTGGAACACACTGGACTGGGCTCACCCATTTACTATCAGCGATTAGATATTTCACACCTGTGTCCAACAACTTGATGATTTTCTTGCGCATGACCTCTTGTATAGGTGGGTTAAAACGCCTTTGGTGTTCAATACTCGGTTTATATTTTATGAGTGTACACCCCAGGTGGGATTCTAATGATGTCAGCAATTATCTATCTAATAGCCTTTTTGAACTGCTTGAGCACCATGATGAATGTATATACCTGTTCATCATTAAGATCTACAACAACGATGACAGGCAAAGTATTGTTAGCGCCCAAAAACACATACTTTAGATGAGATGGAAGAGCCTTTAATTCCATCACTAGTGGCTCCTCAATGAATGGTCTAGTAGGTGGTGGCTCTCAATTTTTCAAGTCTAACTCAAGTATAGCCTAACGTCTAGTGAAACTAGATACCCACAGGGCCTTTACGGTCTTTTCAAAGTCTGGATCCTGTCACTTTGAAAATTCATTAACACTACTTCAAGAGTGTCGACACCCATTCTTTCTTCAACTGATACCTCTGGTTTCGCCTCACAACACTCTCAATGACAGAGACTACCTTTAGATCATCATTCTTCTTTGTATGCTGGCAGATGTTAAAGATGGCCTCATCCTTATGAATTCTGAACTTGAGTTGGCCCAAGTCCATGTCCACCAGTGCTCACCCAGTGGCTAGGAATGGACTTCACAAGTTGATTGGGACTTCAAAGTCGATCTCGTAGTCAAGGATCACAAAGTCTGCGGGGAATATGAATTTTTCCACTTTGAAAAGGACATCATATAATATCCCCACATACTTCTTAACCGTTTCGTCAGCAATCAACAATCACGTATTTGTAGGAGTAGAGTCTCCAAGCCTAGCTTCTTGAACACCACAAAGGACATTAGATTGATGCTGGCACCTTGATCACATAATGCCCTAGCGAACTCAACATCACTAATGGTGCAGGATATGGTGAATGCTACAAGATCTTCTTGCTTCTGTGCTAAGGACCTTACTGCTATCAAACTGTAATGCTGAAGCTCTTGAGAGAGCTCTTGACTCACAATCTGCTTCTTTATGACCAAGTCCTTCCTAAACATTGCATACCCAAGCATATTTCCAATTCCTCAGTGAGAGAAATATTGATGGAGAGCTACTTTAGCATGAAGATGAAGTGCTAGTATTTACCTTCCTTCTCCTTCTTTTTGAGTCTTTGAGGGAAAAGAGGGGGAGGTTTATGTAACACCCCACATCTTAGGGGTATTAGTCCTATGCATATGGAACATGATATGATTAGATATAAGGAGAGCCAAATTTAAAAGTGCCTAAATTTTAGACTAGAGGGCTATAATTACGTCTAATGCTTAAGATGAGTGAGTGTATATAAGTTCTAAGCCAAATTGAGGAGATCGCAGCCTTAAACAAAATGGAAAAAAGTGAGGTGCTTGTAGGACTTAGAAAGCTAGTAGGTGAAGTCACATATGTGCTTAGATTGCTAGGTAGATAGGGAATATTAATTCATACATGAGTGAACTCTCTTGAGGCCTAAAAAATTAAGAAAAATGAAAAGGACGCGAAAACGAGGCTCAACATTGAATCTATTCAAGTCCGATAAAGAGTAAAGCTCAGGTCAAAGATATAATTTTAGCATATAGTTTGGAATTATAAAGGGAAAATATAGGGATCCCAAGATGAATAGGAAAAGGGCCAAAGTACATTTACCATACACTTTGAAAATAGGGCCCAAACTAAGTGAAAGGAGAAGAGAAATATTGGCAGCAAAGCCCATCAAATTGAAACCCAATAAGGCCCAAGTAAAAGGGCCAAGTAGGTGCATCACACTTGCTAAAATGTGGATTAAATTGGAAGAGAAACTCGGCCAAGAGTGTCGCTTTAAAAGGGATTAAAAACCAGCTCTTTAAGTCATTTTAAACTTAGGAAACATTTTAGCTTTCACAAGTTCATTTGTTGCTCTCTCTTGACTTTGCAAATCAGCCAAAGCACACCTCTAGGGTTCTTGAAGAGGACCTGATCCTTCAACGCTAAAGTAAGAGAAATATCTATGGTTTAATATAATTTTTCCATGAAAACATGAGGAGTATGCTGATTATACTTGTGCTGGAATTTTGGACAACATGTGTTTCAAAAATTGTTGTACACTTTTCTTGTTTTTAAGAGGAATTTCTCTTCTTGGTTGGCTGGAATATGAAGTAATATGTATGTTTTTTACAATGTTTAGTTCTGTAGTGATGTAAGAAGGCTACTGCACCATTTTTATCTTGAGTTCTTGTATGATATCTCAATTGCGCTCTTAGTAGGAACTTGTGGACCGATAATTGGGAATTGTTGTTACACGTCCTCCTTCTACTTGGGGACTGTTTTTGGACTATTGTTATATATAAATATGTTGGAGACAGTTTGGTTGAAGTTGAAACAGGCATTGGATTTTTGACTTCGAAATGTAGCGAGAATACGTAATGTTATGCTGCCTACTTGTGTGTTGTGTAGAATTGTTATTTATTGTTCTCTGTGAGCTGTTGTAACACTGTTATGGGAGTAAAACAAGTTGGATATGAGATGCATATGAGAATGTGTACTAGAAATACGATTAGAGGTGGAGAGGTTGAAAGAATACTCTTTGATCAACAATCACAAGCTTGCTGCCCGAGCATAATATGTTTTATGAGATTAGATTGCCAAGACGTGTTTATTAGCTGCTAATACTAGTTTTATCACCTACTCTATTGTAGATAGGTATTTGGCGGAAAAGGAGATTACTTCGAGATAATAACGATGTAGTACAACGAGGTATGTAAGGCTACTCTTTTCCGTATTATTTGGCATATATCTAGGTTCTTCCTTGGCACATAAAGGCACTTACAAACTTTGATCTAATTAATAACTGTGTCTCCATTATTTAACATGTTCATGTGTGGTATGCTCCCACACACGGCTATTGTCGATTTTGCATACATGCTTTGGATACAAAGATACCTGAGTTCCTTTTGTTGCTAATAAAGTCCATGTGTTGTTTCACTCCTACGTAATTCATTAGTTGTGTAACCTACCCTTTTCATTGTGGTACGGTCTTGCATGATTGTTACATTTCACATGTTATGTCTATAGTCCTACAGCTCTAAATGTAATGACCACCAAAAGAATCATCTCAAAAGTAAATAAAAGATAACTCGAAGTTGCTTATAAATGGGTGGTATCCTAGGAGTGGAAGGATAACGTAGCATGGGCCGATCCTATATTACAGGGGCTATCCCAAGGGTGAAAGGAAAGCTTAGCATGGTTTGAACTCAATATTTATTTACCACTAATCAGCTAGTCATTTATATGACGTACTACACACAGATTATACAGAAAACAAAGGTGAAGTAATAAATAGGACATAAAGTACATGATTTTGCAGTATGACTAAAGGTGGTCTCTTATCCTTACACACCAGTGTATGATTTTATTTGGGTTTTTATTTCATATACAGTACTTTCTGCCTTATATATTAAATACATTTTCTTGTACTAACGTCCCTTATGGGGGGCTTGCATTTTATGTTGCAGGTACAGGAGCTACTAGATCTCCCCATTAGGAGTACAGTACATCCAACTGCTATTACTAAGCTCCAAGTTGCTTCGGGGCTTTGTGTGTCTAGAGCTTATATTTTTGTGTTGTATAGTTGGTCATGAGGCGGGGCCTGTCCTGATCCATATAGATATTGTTTCTTATCTAGACGCTTTGTAGACTATGTAAAGTAAAGTGTGGTCATGTATCGTACTTTATACATCGTGGCTCCAATGGCCTAGTCATATGCATTTCCTTTTGGCTTGTTATTATTGTCTACTTTCTTGAAAGCATGTTAAATGTGGAAACCCCTTTATAATGTTCATAGAAAGTGCATGGCTATATGTTGGTTCTCCCAAGACTTTCCGACAATGGGTGCCAGTCCGCCTTAATGGGACTTTGGGCGTGACAAAAGTGGTATTAAAGCGGGTCGACCTAGGGAGTCTACAAAGCTGTGTCTATGTAAAGTCTTGTTTATGGATGTGTTGTGCACCACATTTATAAGCAGGAGGCTATGTGGCACTTAGGAGTTGTCACTTTCTTTTCATTCTTTAGATCGTGCCATAGAGCCAAGTGTTTTAGGTTGATTATTTCTAACCTCTAAATTGTTTTGTTCAGCGAGTATGCCAGAAACAAGGAAAAGTAAAGGCAAAGGGAAGGAAGTAGAAGTGTTGGTGTATCCTGTTGGGTGAGGCAACAAAATAAGGTCCAAGATGAGTCTCTGTCATAAACATCTCCAACTCCTCTAGCTCCTCATGAACCAAGAAGTAGTGAAAATCCCCAGAACGACCTACCGATGCTATCGTATAGGATCTGAGAATGCTGTAAAGCATATACTAGCATTACTTTGGCATCCAAAAATTTCCACAGGAATTTGCCAGGCACCCCTTCACGGAAGGGCCTACACGGCCTGTGTGAAGCCACATGGTCCGTGTGGCCTCCCGTGGAGTGACGCCTGGGAAGAGGAAGATGTACGGGCCTTCACACGGTCCATATGGCCCTCCGTTTGGTTGGCTGTGTGGTCACCTTTACACAGACCAAGTCACGGCCCGTACGACTGTAGATGGTCCATATAGCCTTCCGTTTGATGTACTGTGTGGGAGGTCTGATGTACACAGATAGGGTCACGGTATGTGTGACCCTAGATGGTCCGTGTACTTGTTCGTGTGGTGCTACTTAGTCAGGAAAACTTTGCCTCCAAGAATTCTAAGTCCAGGACCATGGCACAGTATACGGTCCGTGTGACACTACATGGACTATGTACCATACTGTGACCCAGATGGACCAATTTCAGGTCCGTTTCATTAATGGAATATTTGAAATATTAGATGTTTTAAATGTAAACTTTGGTCATTTCCATCCCTACCAGGTCCTTAAACCAGCTGAACACCCTCATTTCTCAGCCATTTTACCTTCATTCTCCCTCTCTAAAAAATTTCACTCCTTCAAGACTCTCCAACCTCTCTCTAGGAAATTCAAGTCAAGGCCTTGAATTGAAGTCCACTTCTTCTCAAGTTGTTCAAGTCAGATATGTGGGTTTTGATTCTTGGTCTCTTTCAACCAAGAAGACCTAAAGTTCCTTTCAAACTACTTTATAAAATTGTCTACTTAAAAATGTGAATTTTTACTACTTGATCTTGGTAACTTTGAACAATGCATGTGATGTACACTATTCTGAATTTTAAGTTGTGTTAAGCTCAGGTACTTGAAATTATGCAAATTATGAACATGCATGTCCTTTAAAGATATTGTTATGCATGGGTTATATCTACTACAATTTTCATGTTAAATTTATTATGGATTTCCTAGTTTCTACATTATATTGTTATGTTCTAGATATACTCTACATTACCCATGCCATCCCTACATTATGCATTGCATCATAATCATGGTATTGATAGATGGAAATTTCAAAAATGTGGGAATAAGCCCAATTCGTTTTAAAAAGGGAATATGATATGATTTTTGGTAAGACATGGGATATGACAGGAAGGTGATCACCGGTATGTCTATGATTATGGCTCTTGGAGCATCTTGGGTGTTTACACCATGTTGTACTTGGCTCTTGGAGCATCTTGGGTGCTTGCACCATCTTGCATATGTAGATAAGCTATTCCTTGCACGAACCATGTGATTTGGAATTTGAGCCTACATGTGTATTTCACATTTTGAAATGGATATTTGACTCTCTTGAAAGCATATGTATGTATATATAAGTATTCTTCTGGGATGTGTTTGACTTAGCATAGATGGATTGGGGGCTTTAGGGATATCCCCAAGGCCCCTCTCCCTTTCCTTGAACTATGTGCCAATATAGGGACGGATGTTATTCGTCTATCTATTTATGTTGTGAAATGTCTTGCTTTGATTCTGTAAATCCTTCCGAAATGGGGGTTCCGTAAGGAAGGTGACCATCCTCGAAATGGTGTGTTCCGTAAGGTGTGATGTAGATTACCCTTGGCAAGTAATCTTCTCCCTACCGGTGGGAGGTCCCAATCGATTCAATTTATGTAATAGCTTGCATGGATTCGGTTTGTCGGTTATAGTCCATCCCCGTTAAATAAGAGCATTATTGCATTGCACGCATCATGACTCCCATGACATCTTGTATATTAAATTCCATTGTTTATATGATCTTTGTATATTATGTGCCTTTGTCATCTAACATTAATATGCAGTTTCGGTAAGTCATATGCATAGCATGCCCGCATACTTAGTACAATCAAACGTACTAACGCATACTCTATGCCTACATGATTTTACCATGTAAGTACCGAGAAGTTTGAGTACCAGCCGCAGGACGAATAGTCCTTCCTTGAAAATACTTTGAGGTGAGCCCTGTCTTTCGGGGGCGAGCTTTTATTTCTTATGTTCTTGTGTATATTCTTTTGTTGAGGGTGAGCCTGGAACTTGTCCTGGCCCCCGTTCCTTGACTAGAGGCATACACTGGTACTATGTAAAACTTTCTTGCTTTGTTCATCTAAATGAATGGTTTCCTTTTTGACTTTGCCTACCATTTAAATTTAATCATATGCGTTTACCTGCTCTTGCACCAAGCATGTGGATTCTGAACTTGGAGGCTTGTTTGGGGACTCACGGGTCCCCATTCGCCGTGTCACATCTAGGCCCTGGCCTCAAGTCGTGACAAAAGGTGGTATTAGAGCCCTAGGTCATAATGGTCCTTGGAGCTCAACGTGCCATGTTGAGTAGAGTCCTATTCATGGGTGTGAAGTGCACCATACGTATGAGTGGGAGGCTATGAAGATGTATTAGGAAATTCCTCCCTTTTTCATGTCTTATATCGTGATGTGACCGATTTATGCAATTCTCGTACTTACCAATGTCGTTCATCCATTTCAGTAAATGCCTCAAGGAAGATCCCTGCTACCTAGGCCAGCTCCGGTTGCTGAAAATCTGGCCCCTCACGAGCCTATGGAGGAGCCTATCTCTAACGGTGAATTCCGCACCGCTTTCGCTATGCTTGCACAGGTGGTAATTGCTCAGGCAAGACAAGCTAATTTTCCATGAGACCCTACACCCGCATCTATTATGAGGGACTTTACCTGGATGAATCCCCTGGAGTTCTACGGGTCAAGGGCTGATGAGGATGCTCAGGAGTTTATTGATGAACTCTCAAAAATTCTGAATATTATGGGCATCTCTTCTGAGTAAAAAGCTGGACTGGCTGCTTACCAGCTGAAGGATGTAGCTTAGGTGTGGTATACTCAATAGGCTTTGGAGAGAGTCTGTGACGGTAATGTTAAATGGAGAGAGTTACAATCCGCCTTCCTTGATTGCTTTTTCCCCCTTGAGTTGAGAGAGGCCAAAATGACCGAGTTTATTAACCTCAAGCGGGGGAATATGAGTGTAAGGGATTATTCCCTCAAGTTTACCGAGCTTACCAAATATGCTCCATCCCTGGTGGCCGATCCCCGTGCAGGGATGCACAAATTTGTTTTGGGTATTTTTGACTTACTAGTGAAAGAATGTCGAAGTGCTATGTTGATTGAGGACATGGATATTGATAGACTCATGGTGTATGCTGAGAAGATTAAAGGGGAGAAACTCAAGGAGAAAAAGGCACACGATCCTAAGAGAGGCCACTTTGACGGTAGGTTTTCCAGTGCTAGAAATATTGGTTCTTGTCGCTTCAAGCAGGGCCAAGGCTCGGGAGCCCCGGTGGCTAATGCTCGGGCACCCCCTCCCGGGGTACCGGTGGGTGATGGACCAGGATACATCATGTGTGATAGGTGTGGGAGCCCCAGGCAGATCCCTGCCGGAGGGATTTCGGACTTTGCTTCGAATGTGGGAGTAAGGACCATAAAGTTGCTGATTGCCCTAGGAACGTGCGCGGAGGTCGAGGTCAGGTGGCCCAAGGCAAGTAGGGTTAGCATAGGGGTCCCCAAGGTATTGCCCCAAGGAACAATAGGTTTTATGCACTCCATGCCCGCTAGGATATCGAGGAAGCTCTACATATCGTGACTGGTATGTTGAAAGTCTTTGATTTTGAGGCTTATATTTTACTTGATCCAGGTGCAAACTTGTCTTTTCTGACTCCACTGTTGGCTGTTAAATTCGGTTTGAAACCCCAGATCCTAAGAGAGCCTTTCTTGGTCTACACCTCTGTGGGCGAATCTATTATTGCTCGTAGAGTCTATCATGGGTGCCCTGTTGCTGTGTTCCATAAAATATTTCCATGTAATCTTGTGGAACTTGAGATGTTTGATTTTGATGTGATTCTTGGAATGGATTGGCTGCATACATCTTATGCTTCCATAGATTGTAGAACCCGGAAGGTCCAATTCCAACCTCCCGATGAGCAAGTTCTTGAATGGAATGGTAACGACTCCTCTATTAAGGGTAGGTTTATTTCCTACCTCAGGGCACGGAGAATATTTTCTAAGGGGTATCTACCATATTGTGAGGGTCAGGGACACGAATTCTGAGGTGCCTACTCTCGAGTTGGTCCCTGTGGTGAATGAATTTCTAGATGTATTTCTTGAAGACTTACCGGGCACTCCTCCGAATAGGGAGATAGATTTCAGCATAGATCTCCTTCCAAATACTCAGCCTAAATCTATTCCCCCGTATCGGATGGCACCAATAGAACTGAGAGAGTTAAAGGAGTAGTTAAAGGACCTGTTAGAGAAGGGTTTTATCCGGCCCAGAACGTCACTGTGGGGTGCCGTCATGTTGTTCGAAAGGAAGAAGGACGGGTATCTCCATATATGTATTGACTACAGGAAGCTGAATAAGGCGACTGTTAAAAACAAGTCCCGTTGCCAAGGATTGATGATTTATTTGATCAGCTTCAAGGTGCCACTCACTTCTCAAAAATTGATCTCCATTCCGGGTATCATCAGTTAAAGGTTATGGAATGTGATATCCCTAAAACAACCTTTTTAATGAGGTATGGGCATTTCAAATTTGTGGTGATGTCGTTTGGCCTAACTAATGCTCCGGCCGTATTTATGGACTTGATGAACTGAGTATTTAGACCATTCCTGGACAGCTTCGTGTGGTCTTCATTGACGATATTCTCATTTACTCCCGAAGCGAACAGGAGCACAGGGATCATTTGAGGATGGCCCTCCAAACTCTAAGGGAAAAGAAATTATATGCCAAGTTTAGTAATTGTGAATTCTGGTTGGGCGAAGTAGCTTTCCTCGGTCATATGGTATCCAAAGATGGTATCAAGGTGGATCCGCGGAAAACAGATGCCGTGAAGAATTGGCATAGACCGTTGACCCCTTCGAATATCCACAGTTTCCTTGGGTTTGCTGGGTACTACAGAAGGTTTGTGGAAGGTTTCTCATCTATTGCATCCCCACTAACCAAGTTGACCCAGAAGCAGGCTAAATTTACATGGTTGGATAAATGCAAGAGAAGTTTCCGAACCTTGAAAGATCGGCTTACGTAACTCCCATCTTGACCTTGCCAAATGGTTCAGAAGGGTTCATAGTGTACTATGATGCCTCACGGATAGGACTGGGTTGTGTGCTTATGCAGAATGGTAAGGTGATAGCATATGCATCAAGGCAGTTAAAGGTGCACAAACAAAACTACCCCATGCATGACCTTGAATTGGCAGCGGTGGTCTTTGCTTTGAAGATTTGGAGACATTATTTGTATCGGGTCCATGTTGATGTGTTCACCGATCACAAGAGTTTGGAATACATTTTCACCTAGAGGGATCTTAACCTAAGGCAAAGGAGGTGGTTGGAACTTCTGAAGGATTATGATATAAGTGTTCTGTATCATCCAGTCAAAGCAAATGTTATAGCCGATGCTCTCAGTAGATTGACTATGGGGAGTGTGGCGCATGTTGGTGATGAAAAGAAGTAATTGGCAAGGGACGTTCATTGGTTGGCTAGGTTGGGTGTCAGGTAGACTGATTCTAGAGAGGGTGGTATTCGGGTGTAGAATGGGGCAGAATCTTCATGGTGAACGAGGTAAGAGCTAATCAATACCAAGACCCATCGTTACTTGAGTTGAAAAGGTTGGTCGCTGCAAAGGAGAGTGAGGAATTCTCCCAAGGGGGAGATGGTGTACTCCGATACCAAGGCCGACTTTGTGTCCCTAATGTGGATGACCTTAGAAAGGTGATTATGAGTGAGGCTCACAACTCTCGATACTCTATCCACCCGGGGTCTACAAAGATGTACCGAGATCTGAGGGAGGTATATTGGTGGCATGGTATGAAGAGGGATATTGCTAAATTCGTGTCTGAATGCCCGAGTTACCAGCAGGTGAAGGTGGAACATCAAAGACCTGGTGGTTTGGCCCAAGACATTGAAATTTCCACATGGAAATGGGAGGATGTGAATATGGAGTTTATGGTTGGATTGCCTCGGACTCGAAGGCAATTCGACTCCATATGGGTTGTTGTGGATAAAATGACGAAATCGGCTCACTTTTTATCAGTCAAGGCTACTTTCAGTGCTGAAGACTATGCGAGGTTGTATATCTAGGAGTTGGTGAGGTTGCATGGTGTACCTAGGTCCAGCATATTGGATCGCGGTGCTCAATTCACTTCCCACTTTTGGAAGTCTTTTATGAAGGGCCTTGGAACCAAGATTAAGTTGAGCTTCGTTTTTCATCCTCAAACCGATGGCCAAGCAAAAAGGACTATTCAAACCTTGGAGGATATGTTGAGGGCATGTGTGTTGGAGTTTAAAGGGAATTGGAATGACCATCTTCCACTTATCGAGTTTGCTTATAATATATTTTCCATGCTAGCATTGGTATGGCGCCGTTTGAAGCATTGTATGGGAGAAGATGTAGGTCACCGGTGGGATGGTTCAAGTTAGGTGAGATGGCTTTAGTTGGCCCAGATTTTGTATTGGATGCTATGGAGAAGGTAAAGGTGATCCGGGAAAGATAGAAAGCGGCTCAAAGCCGTCAAAAGTCCTATTCGGATAGCAGGAGAAGGGACCTTGAATTTCATGTCGGGGATTGGGTATATGTGAAAGTTTCTCCTATGAAGGGTGTGATGCATTTCGGTAAGAAGGGCAAGCTAAGCCCCAGTATGTTGGCCCTTACGAAATTGTTGAGCGGATTGGAGGTGTGGCTTACAAGTTGGAGTTACCTCCGGATTTGAGTTCCATAGACCCTGTCTTCCATGTATCTTTGTTGAGGAAGCTAATTGGTGATCCTAGCACCATTGTGCCTTTGGAAGGTATTGAGGTTGATGAAAACTTGTCATATGAGGAAGTGCCGGTGGCAATCTTGGATAGGCAAGTAAAGCGGCTTCGTAACAAGGATGTGGCTTCGGTGAAAGTACTTTGGAGAAATCAGCAAGTGGAGAGTGCTACTTGGGAAGCGGAACTGGACATGATGAAACGATACCCCCATCTTTTCCAATCTACTCAAGCCTAAGGTACTAGGAATATTCCTTATCTAATTGTGCCATTTCTTTCCTTCTTGAGTCTCATGACATGACATGCATATGTGTGCACTAAAAGATCTTTTTCTTTTTTCAAGTTATTTTGATGTAATCTTGATAGGGGCTTTGATCTTTAACTATAGTTTTTCATAATACTTTTTGATACAAACCCTTTTGTTTTTATTTGAAGTATGCATTGTATCTTGTGTCAGATGTATCCTTCCCTGACTCTAACCTCTCGAGCCTTGTTCTTGCATATTCGGGGACGAATGTTCCCAAGGGGGAGATGATGTAAAGAACCAAACTAGCATTACTTTGGCATCCAGAAATTTCCCCAGGAATCTGCCACGCACCCTTTCACAGAAGGGCCTACACGGCTCGTGAAGCCACACTGTCCGTGTGGCCTCCCGTGGAGTGACGCCTGGGAAGGGGAAGGTGTACGGGCCTTCACACAGTTCGTGTGATGCCACACGGTCCGTGTGGCCCTCCATTTGGTTGGCTGTGTGGTCACTTTTAGATGGACCAAGTCATGCCCCGTACGACTGTAGATAGTCCGTATAGCCTTCCGTTTGATGTATTGTGTGGGAGATCTCATGTAAACGGACGGGGTCACAGTCCGTGTGACCCCAGATGGTCCGTGTACTTGATCGTGTGGTGCTACTTAGTCAGGAAAACTTCACCTCTGAGAATTCTAAGTCCAGAGACCACAACACAGTATATGGTCTGTGTGACACTACACGGACCGTGTACCATACCGTGTGACCCAGACGGGCCAATTTCAGGTCCGTTTCATTAATGGCATATTTGAAATATTAGATGTTTTAAACGTAAATTTTGGTCATTTACACCTCTCCCAGGACTTTAAACCAACTGAACACCCTCATTTCTCAGCCATTTTACCTTCATTCTCCCTCTCTAAAAAATTTCACTGCTTCAAGACTCTCCAACCTCTCTCTAGGAAATTCAAGTCAAGGCCTTGAATTGAAGTCCACTTCTTCTCAAGTTGTCTTCAAGTCAGATATGTGGGTTTTGATTCTTGGTCTCTTTCAACCAAGAAGACCTAAAGTTCCTTTCAAACTACTTTATAAAATTGTCTACTTAAAAATGTGAATTTTTACTACTTGATCTTGGTAACTTTGAACAATGCATGTGATGTACACTATTCTGAATTTTAAGTTGTGTTAAGCTCTGGTACTTGAAATTATGCAAATTATGAACATGCATGTCCTTTAAAGATATTGTTATGCATGGGTTATATCTACTACAATTTTCATGTTAAATTTATTATGGATTTCCTAGTTTCTACATTATATTGTTATGTTCTAGATATACTCTACATTACCCATGCCATCCCTACATTATGCATTGCATCATAATCATGGTATTGATAGATGGAAATTTCAAAAATGTGGGAATAAGCCCAATTCGTTTTAAAAAGGGAATATGATATGATTTTTGGTAAGACATGGGATATGAAAAGAAGGTGATCACCGGTATGTCTATGATTATGGCTCTTGGAGCATCTTGGGTGTTTACACTATCTTGTACTTGGCTCTTGGAGCATCTTGGGTGCTTACACCATCTTGTATATGTAGATGAGCTATTCCTTGCACGAACCATGTGATTTTGATCTTGTGATTTGGCATTTGAGCCTACATATGCATTTAATGTTTTGAAATGGATATTTGACTCTCTTGAAAGCATTTGTATGTATATATAAGTATTCTTATGGGATGTGTTGACTTAGTACCGATGGATTGGGGGCATTAGGGATATCCCCAAGGTCCCTCTCCCATTCCTTGAACTATGTGCCAACATAGGGACGGATGTTATTCGTCTATCTGTTTATGTTATGACATATCTTGCTTTGATTTAGTAAATCCTTTCGAAATGGGGGTCCCGTAAGGAAGATGACCATCCTCGAAATGGTGTGTTCTATAAAGTGTGATGTAAATTACCCTTGGAAAGTATTCTTATCCCTACCGATGGGAGGTCCCAATCGGTCCAATTCATGTAATAGCTCGCATGAATTTGGTTTGTTGGTTATAGTCTATCCCCGTTATATAGGAGCATTATCGCATTGCACACATCATGACTCCCATGGCATCTTGTATATTAAATTCCATTGCTTATATGATCCTTGTATATTATGTGCCCTTGTCATCTAACATTGATATGCAGGTTCGGTAAGTCAAATGCATAGCATGCCCGCATACTTAGTACATTCAAATGTACTAATGCATACTCTATGCCCACATGATTTTACCATGTAGGTACCGAGCAGTTTTAGTACGAGCCGCAGGACGAATAGTCCTTCCTTGAAGATACTTTGCGGTGAGCCCCGTCTTCCGGGGGCGAGCTTTTATTACTTATGTTCTTGTGTATATTCTTTTGTTGAGGGTGAGCCCGGAATTTGTCCTGGCCCCCGTTCCTTGACTAGAGGCATACGTTGGGTACTATGTAAAACTTTCTTGTTTTGTTTATCTAAATGAATGGTTTCCTTTTTGACTTTGCCTACCGTTTAAATTTAATCATATGCGTTTACCTGCTCTTGCACCAAGCATGTGGCTTCTGAACTTGGAAGCTTGTTTGGGACTCTCAGATCCCCATTCGTCGTGTCACATCTAGGCCCCGACCTCGGGTCGTGACAAATGCAGTCAAACTATTGACTCCTATAGTTGCTAGCCAAGGTCAAAGACAAGAAGGTCCAATTATAGGTGCAGGTGGTGCGAATAGGGTAGCTAGCACAAGGATACACGACTTTCTTAATTTAGACCCTCCATCTTTTACCGCGCTAGATCCTAATGACGATCCACAACAGTTCATCGATCAGATCCAATGCACTTTGGATCTTATGAACGTAAGCGGTACAGAAGCTGTGGAGCTGGCAACATATAGATTGAAGGGTGTAGCAATAATCTGGTATGAAGCTTGGAAGCAGTCTAAGGGTATGTATGCACCTGCAACTACCTGGAAGGAGTTCAAAGATACATTTCTTGACCATTACTTGCCATTAGAAATCTGAGAGGCCCGTGTAGATTAGTTTTTGAATCTCCACCAAGGGAATATGAGCATGGTAGAATACAACCTTTAATTTAATTCCCTAGCCAGGTATGCTCCTAATGTAGTTGCTACCATGGCAGATAAAGTTCATCGATATGTGGATAGGTTGGATTCTTATCTAGTTAGAGACTGTAGCATTGCTTCTTTGAATAATGACATGTATATAAAGAGGATACAAGCATTTGCACAAAAACTAGAGGATCAGAGGCAAGAAGAAGGACACAAGAGTTAGAAAGGTGGCAGTCCAAGAGGGCAGATCTACGGGGAAGTTTATACCATCCTAAGGTGAGATTAGGCCTCGGTTTTCTAATAAACCACCTAGGCCATCATCCTCCTACTTTGCAGCTAGTGCTCCACCACAACTTCAAAAGTCTAGAAGTAATCCGTTTTGTCAAAAAAGTAAAGGCCAAGGTGCACGGACAACAAAGATATTTGGCAAGCTAGCAAATGCCTCCTAAACTGCCTTGAAAATAATGTGGGAGGAGTCATTTAGGTACATGTCTTGTTGGGCTAGATGCTTGTTATTAGTGTGGTATGCCAGGGCATATGATGAGAGATTGCCCGAGGAGATACATGGGTGATATAACATAACTCACAAGGTCATCTGTTGCATCATCATCATCAGTTCCTCCATTAGGTAGGGGTCAGCAAGCACCTACAGGTCGTGGTGAAGGTGGTAGAGGGGCAGCTAGCTCTAGCGGAGCCCAGAATTGCACTTATGCTTTGGGGAGTTGGCAAAATTTGGAAGCTTCACCGAATGTGGTCACAAGTATATTGTTCATGTTTTCACATAATGTATTTGCATTAATTGACCCTGGTTCTACACTATTATATACTACTCCACTAGTTATTGGGAAGCTTAAGAGAATACCTAAATTAATGAACAAGCCATTTGAAGTCTCTACACCAACCGGTGAATCTATTATAGCTAGAAGGGTCTATTATAACTGTGTAGTAACTGGGAAGCTTAAGGGAATACCTAAATCATTGAACAAGCCATTTGAAGTGTCTACACCAACCGGTGAATCTATTATAGCTAGAAGGGTCTATGATAACTGTGTAGTAACTGTTTGTGATCGTGACACATTGGCTGACCTTGTTGAGCTGGAAATGGTGGAATTTGATGTTATAATGGGTATGGATTGGTTAGCTTCTTGCTATGTCATTGTGGATCGTCGAACTAAGAGAGTGTATTTCCACTTTCCGCTATGCCATTGTGGATTGGCGAACTAAGAGAGTGTATTTCCACTTTTCAAATAAGGCAGTCCTTGAATGGGAAGGAAATGTTAGGGCACCAAAGGGTAAGTTTGTTTCTTATTATAAGGCAAGGAAGATGATGTCAAAGGGATATATATGTCATCTTGTTAGAGTAAAGAATATGGAGGCAGAATCACCAGTCTTTCAATATGTTCCCATAGTGAATAAATTTGTTGATGTGTTTCCTGAAGATCTTCCAGGTTTACCTCTAGAATGAGGAGTAGATTTTGGTATTGACTTACTTCTAGGAACTCAACCTATTTTTATCCCTTCATATAGAATGGACCCAGTAGAATTACGTGAATTAAAAGAGCAAAAGACTTGCTAGAGAAGGGTTTTATGAGACCTAGTATGTCCCCTTGTGGTGCACCAGTGTTATTTGTACGTAAAAAAGATGGCACCTTGAGAATGTGTATTGACTACCGGCAATCCAATAGGGTGATAATTACGTACAAATTCCCCCTTCCCACAATTGATGATTTATTTGATCAGTTATAGGGTTCCAAATGCTTTTCAAAAATTGCTTTGAAATCAGGCTATCACCAAGTGAGGGTGAGGGAGAAAGATATACCCAAGACAACCTTTAGGACACGCTATGGTCGCTTTGAGTTTCTAGTTATCTCATTTGGGCTGACAAACGCACCAACAATTTTTATGGATTTAATGAACAAGGTATTCAAGCCATTCTTGGAAGTATTTGTGATTGTATTTATAGATGATATTTTAGTATATTCAAGATCAGAAGAGGACCATGCAAATAACTTATGACAAGTATTATAAGTTTTTCGTGATCGGCAATTGTACACCAAGTTTTCCAAATGTGAATTTTTGTTAAAATTAGTGGCATTCTTGGGCCATATTGTATCCGATGAAGGAATAAGGGTTGTTTCACAAAAGATAGAGGCGGGAAAAGATTTTCCAAAGCCAACAACACCCACCAAAGTTTGAAGCTTCCTAAGGTTGGGAGGTTATTACAGAAGGTTTGTTGAGAGTTTTTCTTCTATTTCTGTACCTCCTAACAAAGTTGAAACATAAAGCGACCAAGTTCCAATGGAATGATGCATGTGAAAGGAGCTTGCAAGAGTTGAAAAGCAGTTGGCGTGATGCTTCAGGAGTTTTTGATGCTTCAGGAGTTGGCGTAGGGTGTGTACTGACACAACATGGTAGGGTAATTGCCTATGTATTGAGACAACTATGATCGCATAAGAAAAACTACCCAACATATGGCCTTGAGCTAGCAGCGGTTGTGTTTGCTTTGAAAATATGGCGTCACTATTTTGTATGGGGTTCATGTTGACATATATACTGATCATAAGAGCCTACAATGCATCTTTAAGCAGAAATACCTAAATTTAAGACAACAAAGATGGCTTGAGCTAATAAAGGATTACGACGTTGATATACTATACCATCCAGGGAAAGCCAATGTGGTAGCTGATGATTTGAGTCGTAAGGCAATAATGATTATTAGTGATCAGACCGTGGTAAGTCAAGAAGTGGCTAAGGATTTACGTCAACTAGCCAACTTGGGAGTTCACCTCTTTAAAACTCTAAAGGAAGGGGTTGTTGTGCATAATGCTGCACAGTCTTCATTGGTAATGGAGGTAAGAGAAAAAAAGTTCAAGGATCCTGTTCTACGATGACTTAAGGAAAAGGTGAGCCAAGGTACGATGAAGGGCTTTGAACTTACACAAAATAAAGTACTTTATTGCCAAAATAGATTATGTGTTCCTTATATTAATAGACTAAGAAGAAGGATAATGAGAGAAGCCCATTATTCAAGACATTCCATCCATCCAGGATCAACTAGGATGTATCATGACCTGAAGGGAATGTTTTGGTGGGGAGGCATAAAAAAGGACCTTGCAGATTTTGTGGCTTAATATTCGAATTGCCAACAAGTCAAGGTAGAGCATCAAAAGCCGGGAGGTTATATGCAATGTATAGAGCTTCCAACATGGATGTGTGATATGATTAATATGGATTTTGTTACAAGGTTGCCTCGGTCATTTCAGAAGTTTGACTCCGTATAGGTGATAGTTTGTAGACTCATAAAGTCAGCACACTTCTTGCCAGTTAAGAGTGATTATACAACTGAAGAGTAAGCAAAGTTATACCTCAAAGAGATAGTTAGGCTACATGGTTCCCATTCTCCATTAAATCTAATCTGGGAGCTCAATTAACTGCAAAGTTTTGGAAGTCCTTCCAAAGGATCTTAGGGACATAAGTGACTTTAAGTACAACTTTCCACCCTTAAACAGATGGTCAAGCAGAATGCACCATTCAAACACTTGAAGATATTTTTAGGGCTTGTGCATTGGAATTAAAAGGTAGTTGGGTGGACCATTTGCCACTTATTGAATTTGCCTATAATAATAGCTACCACTCAAGCATCAAAATGGAACCTTATAAAGCTTTGTATGGAAGGAAATGTAGGTCGTTAATATGATGGTTTGAAGTGGGTGTAGCCACCTTGCTTAGGCCAGATCTAATCCAACAAGCCATGGAAAAAGTCAAGGTAATACGACAGCGGCTAGAAACAGCCCAAAGTCATCACAAATCATATGCGGATGCTAGAAGGAGAGGACTGGAATTCTCAGTAGGAGATTGGGTATTCTAGAAGGTATCCCCAATGAAAAGTGTTATGAGATTTGGTAAGAAAGGAAAACTAAGCCCATGTTACATAGGGCCATATAAGATTATTAACAGATTTGGACAGTTTGCATATGAATTAGAACTACCCAGGAGCTTTCAATGGTTCATGTAGTTTTTCATGTCTCAATGCTTCGAAAATGCATAGGTGACCCATTTCGTATCACTCCTATTGAAGATATGCAGATTATAGAAGACCTCACCTATGAAGAGAGACCTATTGCTATCCTAGATCGTCAAGTTAGAAAGCTAAGGAATAAAGAAATACCTTCAGTATAGGTACTTTGGAGGAACCAGCAAGTAGAAGAGATAATGTGGGAAGTTGAGGAAGCAATGAGATCTAAATACCCTTATTTATTTGAAGCAAATGAGGAAGTCCAAGATGCAAAGTTGGGGAATTAGTAGGTACGTGATTTTAAATTTTTATTGTGTTGTCAAAAGTTTTTTTAAATGAAGGCTTAAACTTGTTTAACCTACCCAATTATGCAAACATTCGGGGACGAATGTTCCTAAGGAGGGAGAATGTAAAACCCCACATCTTAGATGTACTAGTCCTATGCATACGGAACATGATATATTTAGGTAGAAGGAGTACCAACTTTAACAGTGCCTAAATTTTAGACTAGAGGTTTATATGTACATCTAATGCTTAAGATGAGTGAGTGTATATAAGTTATAACCTAAATTGAGGAGATCGCGGGCTTAAACGAAGTTGAATAAAAGTGAGGTGCTTGTAGGTCTTAGAAAGCTAGTAGGTAAAGTCACCTACATGCTTAGCTTAAACTGGCTAGGTAGATAGGGAATATTAATTCATACATGAGTGAACTCACTTGAGGCCCAAAAAATTAAGAAAAATGAAAAGGACGCGAGGACGAGGCCCAACACTGAATTTGTTCAAATCCGATAAAGAATAATGCCCAAGTTAAGGATGTAATTTTAGTCCATGGTTTGGCATTATAAAGGGACAATATAGGCAGCCAAATATGAATAGTATAAGGGCCAAAGTACATTTACCACACACTTCACTAATAGGGCCCAGACTAGGTGAAATGAGAAGAGAAAAATTGGCAGCAAAGCCCATCAAATTGAAACCCAATAAGGCCCAAGTGAAAGGGCCAAGTAGGTGCATCACCACCTTGCTAAAATGTGGCTTAAATTGGAAGAGAAATTCGTCCAAGAGTGAACCTTTAAAAATGATTAAAAACCAGCTCTTTAAGTCATTTTAAACTTAGAAAACCTTTCAGCTTTCCCAAGTTCATTTGTTGCTCACTCTTGACTTTGCAAAGCAGCCAAAGCACACCTTTAGGGTTCTTGAAGAGGACCTGATCCTCTAAGGCTAAGGTAAGTAGAAATACCTATAGTTTAGTATAAGTTTTCCATGAAAAACATGATGAGTATGCTGTTTATACTTGTGCTGGAATTTGGGACAACATGTGTTCCAAAGATTGTTGTACACTTTTCTTATCTATTAAGAGCTATTTCTCTTCTTGGTTGGCTTAATAATGAAGTAATATTGATGTTTTTAACAAGGTTTAGTTCTTTAGTGATGTAAGAAGGCTGCTGCACCATTTTTATCTTCCGCAAAAATGAGTTCTTGTATGAGTGGATCAGTAATTGGGAATTGTTTTTGGATGTCCTCCTTCTACTTGGGGGCTATTTTTGGACTGTTTTTATGTGTAAATATGTTGGAGAAAGTTTGGTTGAAGTTGAAATAGGTTTGGAATTGTTGACTTCGAAATGTAGCGAGAAGACATAATGTTATGCTGCCTACTTGTGTGTTGTTTAGAATTGTTATGTGTTGTTCTTTATGAGCTGTTGTAACACTTTTATAGGAGTAAAACAAGTTGGATATGACATTTAAATGAGAATGTGTATTAGAAAATACGATTAGAGGTGGAGAGGTTCAAAGAATACTCTTGGATTGACAATCACAAGCTTACTTCCCAAGCATTATTTATTTTATGAGACTGGACTGCCAAGGCGCATTTATTAGCTGCTAATACTAGTTTTATCACCCACTCTGTTGTAGATAGGTATTTGGAGGAAAAGGAGATTACTTTGAGGTAATAACTATGTAGTACAATGAGGTATGTAAGGCTACTCGTTTTCGTATTATTTCGCATGAATTTAGGTTCTTCCTTGGCACATACAGGCACTTACAAACTCCGACCTAATTAATAACCGTGTCTCGACTATTTAACATGTTTATATGCTCCCACACACAACCATTGTCAATTCTTCATACATACTTTGGATACAAAGATACATGAGTTCCTTTTGTTGCTAATAAAGTCCACGTGTTGTTTCACCTCCTAAGTAATTCATTAGTTGTGTAACCTACCCTTTTCATTGTGGTACTATCTTGCATGATTGTTGCATATCACATTTATGTCTACAACTCTAAATGTAATGACCACCAAAAGAATCATCTCAAAAGTAAATAAAAGATAACTCGAAGTTGCTTATTAATGGTTGGTATCCCATGGGTGGAAGAATCACCTAGCATGGGTCGATCCCAATATTGATTTACCACTGATCGTATTGTCATTTCTATGATGTACAACGGTCAGATTATACAATAAAGAAAGGTAAAGTATTAAAAAGGACATAAAGTGTATGATTCCATAGTATGACTAAAGGTGGTCTCTTATCCTTACACACCAGTGTATGATTTCATTTGGGTTTTTATTTCATATATAGTACTTCCTACCTTACATATTCAGTACATTATCTCGTGCTGATGTCCCTTGTGGGGGACCTGCATTTCATGCCGCTGGTACAGGAGCTACTAGATCTCCCTAGTAGGAGTACAAGACATCCAGCTGGTGTTACTAAGCTCCAGGTTGCTTCGGGGCTTTGTGTATCTAGAGATTATATTTTTGTATTGTATAGTTTTTCATGAGGCGGGGCCTGTCCCGATCCATATAGACTCTGTTCCTTATCTAGAGGCTTTGTAGACTATGTAAAGTAAAGTGTGGTCATGTATCGTACTTTAGATATCGTGGCTCCAACGACCTAGTCATATGCATTTCCTTTTGGCTTGTTATTATTGTCTACTTTCTTGAAAGCATGTTGAATGTGGAAACCCCTTTATAATATTTATAGAAAGTGCATGGGTATATGTTGGTTCTCTTGAGCCTTGCCGGCAATGAGTGGCAGTCCATTTTAATGGGACTTTGGGAGTGACAATCTATGAATAGGTTTCAGCTTCTGTAGAATGAGTGCTACATCACTCGCCCCATCCTTGGCCCGAGCATATCTCGTCTCTGCATCTTTGCTCTCAACCATCTCCTCACGAACATCATCATCATCAACTGACATCGAAGGGCAATGGTCTGTTTACCACCATGAGTCATCACTTCCATACACTGCCCTCACTTTTGATTCTGAACTGTGTTTCTGGGCAATGTACCTTTCTAATGTTGGTTTAGTTGAGTCGACATTTGACCAAACTGTTGCTTTAGCTACTTGATAGCAACTAAATGAGACTCGATTATTTGATTAATATTGAAGATGTCAGATTCATCCCCTTCAAGGTCTTATCTTGAGCGTCCGCCTTTTTCAACAGTCGATCAAACATCTCCTCAATCCGAGAGCTACCAGCACCAGAATCACGATTATGTAGTGGCACATACAAACCATTTCTATAACCATCTCTACGTCCCCAATAAACATCTCTGTCTTGGACCTTGTTCTTGTCATAATAACCTTCTCGATTGATGTCTCTAAAAGCACCATTCCTATTACAGTTTCGACCTTGATTTCCTTGACCTTGGTGCTAATATTCCTGATTGGACCCTTAAGCATTGGTCTGGAAACCCGCCATCTGATCAGTGATGAAGCAACTGTCCTCTTCATAAGGCCCCTTCTACATGGTTACTCATGAAGGATGATGAGCTACTACATTTGCACGTTCTTGGGTCTGCTTCATTAATAACTTTACATTGGTACTAATTCGAGAAAGCTCTTGTATCATGTCCTCGTTTAACTTTTCTTGCACTGAACTAGTACTGACTATGAACGAGCTCTTGGTTATTGATATGTTCTCGTCCCCCATGCAGGACTTGTCTTGACCACATTCTGCATCCTTTCAGTAATCACCAGAAATGGACAATCTAAAAATAAGCCTCCCATGATAATATTAGCAACAACTTGGCTATTTTTGTCTAAGGCTCGATAGAATATCTCTACTAAGGTGTCATCAACAATCTTGTGGTTAGAGACACTCCTCAGGCACTTTTTGAACCTCTACCACGTGGTGATGATCGAATCAGCTGGAAATTGCTTGAAGTTGTTGATCTAGTCCTTCAACTTCAGCTTTTTTTACCTCGAAAAGAACCTCTCCAAAGAGGCTTTCTGTAATTTTTCCCAGCTGGTGATTGAATTCAGTGGGAGTTTGGAGAATTACAGCGTTGCGTCGCCTGTTAGAGATAATGGGAACACACAGAGCCCAATGATATCTATGGATAGGTTCTGATTTCCCATCATGCTATTGTATGCGGAGATAACATTACATAGATGGTTATGCAGATCATCTCATGGTAGGCCGCGTATAATCCATAACTTTGCAGCATTTGAAGTAAATAACTCAAAATAATAAACTTTATGTTATCCGGTAATTGAAGTAACACAATAGCTCTAGTGACATCCATCACCATAAGATCTAGTCGATATTGATTCCATGTGTAAGCCGCAGCTTGATGATCATATGGTGGTGGATTAACATTCTCAAGTGGAGGTGGGTTATTATTATCATTGTTCTAGTTTAGTGTTGCAGTTACTACCTTGTTTGCAACATTGTTCATGTTGTTTTTAGGGCCATTCTTCTTAGTGTCTTTTGGATCTCAGGGTCAAATGGAGTCAAAGGTTTGCCACGACTTCAAGTGTTGTGCATACACTACACCTGCACGCTGAAACGAAACAAAAATGCCAAAAAACATAAAATGAGGGAAATAAAGATTAATTCTTCGAATTACTTAAATTAAATCAGTCTAAGTCGTATTCCCCACCAACGGATCAAAAAGCCTGATGTCGCCCAAGCTACACCTCTTTTTGGAAAGTTTTAGCGATTGTTGTCAAGATATATAATCTCACCAATGTTAGGGTCGAACCCACAGGGAATATGGTCAGAATCAGAGTAATTGCAAGCAAGTCAAGTAATTAACCTACTTATTTCCCGGGGGGAGGGAGAGGGACTTGTAGTTTGCAGAAAGTAAACCTAAACTAGAACAAGTGTTTTGAAACCAATGAGAAAAGTAACTTGGGTACTATATTCCCATGATTCTCTAAGTTGTTATGACCAGATAATCGTAATCCTTTCTAGTGTGTAGCATGCAGAATGGTAAGTTAAGTTTACCAAACTTTGATCCAGGGAAGAGGTGAATTTCACTATGTGATTTGATCAATCCCCACAGTGTGACATTACTAAATCTTACCTATTGTTCTAGTACAACTTTCCCTTGATCAAGTTCAGTTGATTAGGGTAGAGGGATCATATCGAATCTTGTTAATTAATCTCTTTTCTAATTTATTACTACCTGGATACATTTATTAACAACTTGTCGAGTTCTAATATTGGCCACTGTTAAAAAGCAATCAAAACAAAGAGAATTAATTAACAAATGCATGCATATTTTCAAAGAATTACAGATTATATGATTATACCCTGTTAGTTCTTCATGGTTCCTACAACCCAAGTTGTGGATTTAGCTATGCATAATCATTCTAGGCGACAGAATCATGATATATAAAACATAATTAAGCTCTTACAATGACATATTTAAGAACAAGAAGTCTCAAATTCTTCACTAGAAATCACAAATTATTCTTAAAAATCATAAATTTGTTTCTCAAGTGTCTCGTGTCTCTCTCTATCCTTCTCTCTACGTTCTCTATCTAAAAAACTGAAAAAACTATTTATAATAACTAAAATAGAAGCCCAAAATAAAATAGGAAAATTGGCTTCGGCCAGCATTACAATCCAAGTTACGGGTCATACAAAATTCTATGGCCCATACCTGGGCTTCGTAGACTTCATTCTTCAAAACTGGCTATCACTTCTACTAGACCTTACAAACCAATCATCAAAGGTGACTGGAGTGCTTTCATCAAATGATGCATATGGGTTGAGCCATTCCCATCCCAAGTGGTGCCGCGATTTGGCCTGGCCAGTCGGGAAGAGATTCACATGGAGACTACTGCTATCCAGGAATCTCTTTCTATGTTAGCTAGCGGGGCGGGCTTTCCTATCGTAGTCCCATTGCGGCCTCTGAATGGCCATCCCATCTCATCTTAATTCAAATTTATGACCTGTATAGGGCTTCATCTGATAACTTTCTATAAACTCATCCAATTCCGATCCTCAAGGCACGAAACCTAATCCATGACTCATATAAAATTCCATGGCTCATTTGATAGTTCATGGATGCATCTTAAGAAAATAGGCTCTTCACTGGATCTCAACCACGAACCACTCTACATCTTGTGGAAATTTCCACGGCCTATAGAGTGGTTCATACTTCATAAAAATCTCAATATCTGCAACACTTTGCCCAAAATCATGCAAAATCCTATAATCCTGGAAAACAAACATAAAAACACATCAAACCCACTAACAACACTTTGAGAACGCACAAAATTCCAAGTTTTAAGTATCAAAAGTGTTGTATTTTGACAGCACATCACTCATCTAGTCTCCCAAGATCTGTACCTCTCAAGTCAAACCATATGTATCAGTAACAATATAGAACCTGAACAATGCAAATCTAGGGCAACACTAGCTTAAGCCTAGGTTAAGGCCCGTAGAGAGCAGATAACCAGAAGTACCCAGAACAATGATAACGACCCAGCTAATAAGTATAACAAGTAACCAGGCCAAAATAGTAGGTAACCTAGCTGACAACACAACAAATATCCCAACAACAACAGACAACCCAACTGAATCCCAAGGTATAACATACATCTCACATATAGGATCACAATCCCATCGCCAAATAACTAGAAGCCCAGTATAAAAAGAAGATTACATCAGTAGAACCTTCGTGCATAATCAGGAGTATAACAAATAATCAACCTCCCAGAATATATCATGTTTCCCATTACTAGGCAAACCCAATAGGTATACAAGCAACCAAATAGACGTGCATATCAATAGAAGCAGTATAAGATCATTTGCAGCTATTGACAGGTTCATCAGAGCCCAAGACAACTACAAGTATCCAGAATAGCTATGGACAATCCAAATGCTAGTACAACAGCCATCCAGAACATCAATAGATGGCCTAGCTGATCTTCAGGGTATAACATGAGCCTCTCCGATAGAATCAAAATTCAATCATCAGAGGATCAGAAATACACTACACTAATGAAACCACAACAAGGAATCATAACCACAGAAACACAATGTGTAGCTAGGGCTATAACCGACAACCAACCTTTCAAATACTAAATATCGTCAATACCAAACTACCCACACAAGTAAACAAGTATCTAGATAGGCATACATATCAATTACATAGCATAGGTTCACATTTAGCCTTTAGCAGGACATAATCATAACATAAATAACAACTGACCTGAACCACACAAAATATAACATAGGTATCCGTATCATGGAGCCCAACATGTTAAATTAGCATTTAAACAGTCAACTATATCAAGATAAGTAGCACCTATACTCAGCTTACATCTGTCATGCTCCATCTTGCCTTTACAGTCCTAAATAGATGCATATACAAGCCAACCAATACTAAAAACCAACTTATATAACAAATATATCATTTACACTTAGTGTTCTAAACTAGCATGTGAAGTTTTTAAATTAGTAATTTCAAACAACAAACATGCACCCAAAATGGACTTCAACTCAGTCTAGAGGTAAGGAAGCCTAGCTTACCTGGAAGGCGAATCCATGCACTTTGGATTAGTCTATGCAAGCTTTACCTCTCTTGATCGCTTCAAAGCCGATCAACTGTCTAAACCACAACATATATAAGGCTATTTTGGCTATAATATCTTAAGAGATGGGAGAAAATAGGTCAATTGCGACTAAAATGGGGAAAATAGGCGCCCACACCCTAAATTTCAAACCAACCCCCATAAAATAATCCTACATCACCTCGAATCTATAGCCAGAAATTGAACTCAAAATGAGGCCCAAATTAATAGGAAATTACCCTAAATTGAGTGGCATTTCTTATTAGAAAATGTTCACATACAACTGTTCCATTTTTAAAATTACTCAAAAATATGATCTAACCAACAGAGTCCAACCATACCATGACATAAGTCTTGAAAATTCGTACAGTTTAGACTTAAATATTACTCAATTTCTATAAGAAACAATCGAGATATCACAACATGGAGTTTCCAACAATTTATTACAATACATTTAGCAAAAATAGTAATTCTTACCTTGACATATGCACCAAAGCTGAAATCTGGGGTCCTCATGAGGTTCCTCAAAAACTTTTGTACAATTTAGCTTTTTGAATCTTTAAAAAAATATATATAGCCAAAGTTATTGCCAGATGAAATTTGTTATATTTCCTTTTGCGACATGTCTATTGGAAGCCTGTCGCCACCTTACCTTTTTTGCCTCCACAGATATGGGCATGGCACTGCGGACGCATCGCTTCGCATGCCAAGGCTTTCTCAAATGTGGGCCTAGCTACGCAAACATGGGGCTTACTCCCTTGCCACTCCGTGTACGTGGACAACCTTTTACGCACTCAGAGGGTTGCCTTGTATTTCCTGCACCAGCTAACCTGAAACACTCTTTGAGGTGTTCTGGACACATCCGATATCCATTTACCGCAAGCCAACTATGTAAACACATCAATTTTGATATTCTGAATTGAATGGAATAGTCAAAATTTCCAAACAGAGCTCATTACATTAAAATGAATGTCCCACTTCTTTCCAACTAATTTTAACTAAAAGAACCGAGGGGGTCAAAATGCATCCGGAAGTCCCCTCCATCTAAGGAAAGTCATTCTAGACTAGGTTTGATATTTTAGAGCTGGCTGCGCCATCAAAATTTACTTTTGAGCGTGTTTACCCAGGTTATCCTCAAAAAACACTTTTTAGCTAATTTTGAACTAATATAACAATTTTCCAGTTAAACTCACACCGTAATCCCTAAGTGTTGGGCCAACCATACTCCTAGCCTAATTTAGCCATTTCGGAGCTGATGAAATCATCGGAATTCCACTCTAAGGCTATTTACTAGGACTTTATCAGAAAACTCACTTTACTGCTATAATTTTTTAAACTCAAAAATTTGTATAAATCTCAAATGATTAACTCAGCACCCAAACTATTAGTATCGATACATCATAAACGGCTCGAGATTGCTATGCAAATACTCAAACTGCCCAAATATTCATGGGAACATATAAATTACTGGAGGGTCATTACAGTATCCCCCACTAAAAGAACTTTTGTCCTTAAAAGTAAGGATAAAGATGTACACAGAGACTCAAATAAGCCATGGTAATACTCCTGCATGTCTATCTCTGTCACGACCCAAGCCTAGGAGTGACATGGTGAATGGGAACTTGAGAGTCCCCAAAGAAGCCTCATAGCATCTATATACATGTCATCGGCTGGGAAGTGTATAATTAAGAAATAAACACATAGTTCTTAGGGATGGGTAAGTATGATCAAACTATGGGGATGCCATAGGGATAGGGATTTGCATGGATTCACGTAGCATATAAAAACTAAGGTGTGGGTACATCTCATCATGAACAAATCATCATAACATCAACAACATGAGATATACATTATCATAGTCTCCATAAGCAAATAGCATAAAAAATAACAAGCCTGCACATACAATTGAGATGATGCCCAACTATGCCTCTAGGTCATAGAATAAGATGAGGGCCAAGATATATCCCGGGCTCACCCTCAAAATGAAGACATAAGGAAAGCATGGAAAATAGGTAGATAGAATGATGGTTCTTGTCCTTGAATAAAATGACTCATCACTAGTAATCCTCAAGAGAATTTGAGCTAACCATCATGACGTGGATGGATATAGTCTCTGGCCCCTATATGGTTAGATCATGTAGGCAAAACGGTATGCGTTAGTACATTTGAATGTACTAAATGCTTATGAATATATTAACCTGCAATTCAATATTAGATGAAAAGGGCACATATATAGAAAGAAGTATATAGGAAAGAATAGAATATCAATATGCCATGAAATCCATGATGCATGAATGCCATAATACTTTAACATAGCGGGAATGTGACATCAATCAATGTAAGAAAAAGTGAGCTATAACTTGAAACTCTGTCATCTTCTCCACAATAGATAATAAGGTGACATACTTGCGAAAGGTAGATCTTTAACATAGTCATCCCTAAAAAGGGGCATAAACATAAACCTATGTTTGGCAAATAGTTATGGAACTTGAGAATTTATATAAAGGCCCTTGGGATAGCCCCTCTCATACAAGTCTACTCGATGCTAAGTCATCATCCTACGCGAATACATACACACACACACACATACACACACACACACACACACACACACACACACATATATATATATATATATACGTGCTTGAAAAAGAGGCATAAGTCTTTCAAATCATTTTCATGCACACTTAGGCTTAAAAGCCAAACATACTTCATAATCATGCATACTTGGGCTAAAACACCAAATCAAACTTCATGTCATACTTTCATGCATAGGAATAGCTCCTTCGTTCTTGTACATGATGGTGTGAACACCCATAATTGTTCAAAGAGCCACATTTTAGACATTATGTGATCACATTCTTGTCATACCCATACATCACATGAAAACATAGTCATAATCATAATAGGGTGTTGACCCACGTCATAAACTTAATAAAAATATTTGTTCATGCATGCACATGCCATGAATAATGAAGGAATAGCATGGGCAATTAGAATGCATAATTAAAACAACATAATAGGAAGAAATCATAGGAAATTCATAGATAAGTCAACAATTAAAGCTAACTTGATAATACCCATACATAATTCAAAGATTAAAGGGACGTGCATATTTAATTCTTCATAAAACCTAGGTAAATCATAATAAAAAGATTCAAATCATCATAAAATCAATAAATATGTTCAGCCCATAGCTCAATTAAAACAATTTAAAACCAATTTTAAAGACCATTTGAATATCATACTTGAAAGTCATGTATTTTGAGAAAATAAGATTTGTGTCTTCATGATTGGAAGAGAATCATGAATCAATCCCACATACCTTGCTTAGGAAGATGAGTTTGAGAAGAATTTAGCTTGAAGTTGAAGTCCCAATTGAATTCCTAGCTTGATTCCCACACTAGACTTGAAGAGAGAACTTAGGAGTTGAATTCTAGAGTTTTGAGTGTAATAAGAGTGAATGAGTGTAAAATGGTGAGTATAATCTGATTTGAGGGATTAGGATAGGTACCATGGTCCTAAAAGACCTTTAAAATAAACCAAAATTCCCATAAGATCATTAATGAAGTGAACTTTAAAAAGTGTCCAAGCATTTCGTAGAAGGACACCACCGCTCGTACAACCCTCCACGAACCATACAATGGTCCATGGAATCGGTACTGTGACTCCTAGAACTTTTTTAGGCTAAGGACGTTTCTACTAAAGGCTTCACGGTTTGTACAAAGGTTCACTTATCTACAATGGTTCATACAAATGACCTAACTTTTGGGATGGTAACTTTGTACGTAGAATCATATTTTGGAAAGAGAGCTTTAGGAAAACCCCCACCATGGCTCGTGGTAGGTTGCACATGTCATTATCTAAAATGGATCACAACTAAAGTAATATAAATAAAGCGAAAACAAACTCAAAAGATATAAAAAATCTCCCAAAACCTGGAGTCATGAGTACAAGCGCATCTAAACTAGTACGGAAGCTAAAATACAACTGTCTCAAAATAAGATAAAATACTATCTCACAACATCTGGTACAAAGTCTGAAAGTGAGAAATAAAGAGAATCCCAAAGATCCACGGCGACATGAAGTCTGAACCTCACAGGTAGGATCTGGATAAATGTAGAGAAGTCTAACAAAGAGTGAATCAACTACCCTATGCGGGTGCCTATGCTCATTTGGCAGGGAGGAAATAGAGCAGGGGTGAGTACATCAAAATGTAGATAGTAGGTTCAACTGATTGGGTAAGAGAAATCGAACATGTATGTAATAACGAAGAATCCTATCATCTGTATCAAAATGGTTAGTACACAATACAATAAAATCATTAACAATGGAAATTATAGATGGTAAATTGATCCAATGATGTAATGCAATATAATGCATGAATGCAGTGGCATCGCAGACCATGTATGAGGTGAAATCACGATCGTCACGGGGCCGATATACACATCTATCAAGCCAAAGCTACAAGATAAAACCTGGGGGTGTCATAGGCCATGTACTAAAATATATATAATAAGGCGTCGCAGGCCATAATTAAAAGTATCTCGAGGCATCACATGTCATAACCATTGTCTCATTATGCTTCATAATATCACAAAATGATGTAAATGTAGTGATGAATGTGCATAACAAAGCATCAAATCATGTATCAAATATGTGCATACCAATGCAATCAGTCATATATAACATGTCTGCATATCAATACAACCCAATTAGAAATAAGATTTGTGCATATCAATGGACACAATCTAGTAAGAGATATGTGCATAACAATGCAACAATGGAGCATAAGATCTGTGCATACCAAAGCAACTAGTCAATATAAGATAGGTGCATACCAGTGCGACAATGGAGTATTAACATTGTATGGGTCTACCATGTCTCATTTCATCACCACTCACAAAAAACCATATGTCATTGAAATAAGCTCCAGAAGTACCCCAAATAGGCTCATAACTCTTAAATTGATCATACTCATCATCAGCCAGTCACAATATTAACCAAGAACTATTTCAAGTGTCATATTATCATAATGTTATCTCAAATATCTCAAAACACAAGATTTTATCTCAATTAGTTAATATGATAGCCATTTACCCAATACTCGACATAACCAACCTCATATTCCTATCAAATTCAATCATATCATGACATCGGATCACAATTCAATATGAATCTCATAATTATCACATAAGTATGTTAAATAGCTCAAGTCCAGTCCCAAAAAGGTTAGTCGATACCGAAACTACACTCGGACAAGCTTTCAATGAACTCAAGCCCCCAAATGATCCACAAATCGATCAACCACTATCACAAATGGATACTACGTATCAAGAGGTGTATTTTGATACCTAAATTACAACAACATACCCAGTGGAATCCCACAAGTGGGGTCTGGGGAGGGTAGAATGTAGGCAAACCTTACCACTACCTCATAGAGGTAGAAAGGCTGTTTCCTGGGAACCCTCATCACAATCCCATAAGCAGAATAAGCTAGATATGGAAAACTGGAACAAAAGAGAGAGGAAGTGAACATGAAGCGCGATTAATAACGAAAAGCATATGATAACAAGTAAATACGAGACAATGAACATATATAAGGCAGATAAATATGACATTGGACAACTCCTACCTACCTAACCTATTAGCCTGCTACTTTAATTCGTAACCTCCACTCCTTTCTATCTAAGGTCATGCCCTCGGTGAGATCAAGTTTCACCATATCTTGTCTGATCACCTCCCCCAATACTTCTTTCGTCTACCTCTACCCCTCTGTGTAACTCCCAAATCTAGCCTCTCGCACCTCCTAACAGAAGCATCGGTACTCTTTCTCTGCACATGTCCGAACCATCGCAGTCTTGCTTCCCTCATCTTATCAGCTACAGGGGCCACCTCTAGCTTCTCCCAAATGGTCTCATTCCTAATCTTATCACTCTTGGTGTGACCACACATCCATCTTAACATCCTCATCTCTAGACCTGCATCTTCTGAACATGTGTATTTTTTATTGGCCAACGCTCCACCCCATACAACAAAGATGGTCTAACCACCATTCTGTAAAACTTACCTTTGATACCTATATTGGCTACATATAGATTCTTAAAAAAGAGGCATAAGTCTTTCAAATCATTTTGATGCATACTTAGGCTTAAAAGCTAAGCATACTTCATAATCATGAATACTTGCGCTAAAAAGCCAAATCATACTTCATGTCATACCTTCATGCATAGGAATAGCTCCTTCATTCTTGTACATAATGGTGTAAACACCCATAATTGCTCAAAGAGCCATATTATAGACATTATGCGATTAGATTCTTGTCATACCCACACTTCTCTTGAGAACATAGTCATAATCATAATTGGGTCTTAACCTGTATCATAAGCTTCATGAAAATACTTGTTCATACATGCACATGTCATGAATAATGAAGAAATAGCATGGACAATCAGAATTCATAATTAAAACAATATAATAGGAAGAAATCATATGAAATTCATCGATAAATCAACAATTAAAGCTCACTTGATAATGCCCATGCGTAGATTCAAAGATTAACAACTTGTTTGGATGGTGGTTTTCTATGGAATGGTATGGTATGGTTACTACGAGAACGATGTTTGTTTTGATTGTTTCATTAATTAATGGTATGGTATGTTTTTGTTTCATGGTTGTATAACCATAACCCCCCACCCCCCCCCCCCCCCCCCCAACTTTTTGAAACTACCAATTTGGTGGTATCCCATGGTTCTCTTATTTGTTTTCAATTACACCTTTATTTAAATTTAAATAATTATAATTTATCCTTTATTCTTTATTTAACTTTACCCTAATTTATGTATTATTTTTGTATTACTTATTTTCCTCCGCATCAACGTTTGAAACATCTTTTCTATCTCCCGTCTTTTCTTTCACTTTTAGTCTATTTTTTTGATGTTCGCTTTTTAAAAATTCTTACTTTTTTTATTTTCTTGTGTTGTTTGTATAGATTGGAGATATATTAGTGTGTATGTTTCCGTACTCGATTATATGTATTTATTTAAAAATATATTGATAAATTTAATATTTATAATAATTAAGGATAATATTGTAAGTTTATAAGTTACAATAATGTACCATACAATCAAATCAAATAACAAATTATCATTTAACAATAGCAACCCATACAATCTATCCAAAAATCATATGGTATCGTACTATACGATACCATACCATACCATACAACACCATACATTATGAAAACCATTGCAAACCATCATCCAAACAAGCTGTAAAGGGATATGCATATTTAATTCTTCATGAAACTCACATAAATCATAATAATAGGATTCAAATCATCATAAGATCAATAAACAAGTTAATCCCATAGTTCAATTTCATCAAATTAAAACCAATTTAAAAGACCTATTTTGAATATCAAACTTGAAACTCATGTAATTTTAGAAAATAAGATTTGGGTCTTCATGATTGGAAGGGAATCATGAATCAATCTCACATACCTTGCCTAGGAAGATGAGTTTGAGAAGAATTAGCTTGAAGCTGAAACTCCAATTGTATTCCTAGCTTGATTTCCACTCTAGACTTGAAGAGAGAACTTAGGAGTTGAATTTTAGAGTTTGAGTGCAATGAGAGTGAATGAGTGTAAAATAGTGAGTATAATCCGATTTGAGGGCTTAGGATAGGGACCACGGTCCTAAAAGACCTTTAAAATAAACCAAAATTACTAAGATCATTAATTAATTGAGCTTTAAAAAGCGTCCAAGGGTCTTGTGGAAAGGCACCACAGCCCATACAAATCTCTATGAACCGTACAAGGGTCCCTGGAATGGGTACTTTGACATTCCAAAACTTTTAGGCTAAGGACATTTCCGCTGAAGGATTCATGGTCCTTACAAAAGTTAAGTAATCATATAATGGTCCATGAAAATGACCCAAGTTCCAATAAGGTAATTTTATACTTAGAATCATATTTTGGAAAGAGGTCTTCATGAGACACCCCACCACGGCTCGTGGTAGATTGCATGAATCCTGCTATTGCTCTTGGTGGGCTGCACAACTCATACAGGGTCTCCTGGTTGTTGTCTTCGCCAATTTCTTGGCTTGAATGCTGGGACAACTACCAAGAGCCCCTTCCACGGCCAATGGTGAGGACCACAACTCATGGGAGGTTCCATAGAGGGCCACCAAGCCTAAAACCCTTTCTTGAGCAACATGAGGCCATGCACAAAGCGAAGGGTCACCCCATAGATACTTTAATGGCTCGTGAGAGTGTCCTTGGAGGGGCAGCTTGGTCACAAAACTCCGAAAAATTAATTTTAAGCATCGCTAAGGTCTTTCCAAAGTTCAGGTCCTTACAATCTCTAACTCTCAAGTAGCCTCCTAGATTGGTCATGGCACTACTGAACTTTTAGCCATCGGTACGAAATTGCCTATTAATGTAGTTATGCGAGATATTGAGTTAAATGCATATTTTTAGACATTGTTAAAATTATTGAACTAAATTCTTGTGAAATATGGACTTAACGAAGAACTATCTTAAGTTGTAATGACAAGAGGTTATTGAAAAACTTGAGCTATGATATGTTATGATTATTGGATAATGTGTTGATGATGACACAAGTGTTGAAAGAACAACAAGGATGATTGATGAATATTGAATAAATGGTAAATGTGGACATATTTCGTGTTCTTATACTTGTGAAAGTGATTATTGTGTTGTGATGACATATATTTGTTTGATGTCTCATTGATGATGAATAGGCGAAGAGAAATGGTTCTGGCTTGCAAAACCCCGTGTTCCTCATCTTATATATATATATATATATATATATATATATATATATATATATATATTTATATTTATATAGGGTGTCATGTCATATAAAATATATATTACTTTGGATAGAACCTAAGGATAATAAGGCTGCCAATATGTGGTAATGTCAAGGACCTAAAGTTTTAAGCCAAAGGAATACCTTAAATACACATTCGGGATTAAAGAAATGACCCGAGTGGCACCTTGCCCTTTTCGAAAGGTTTAAACTAGGTTTTACTTTTCATATGGGACTAAAAGTGTGTAATTTGCTAATAATGGATTTTTAAAAGTTATTTTAATAGCACAAAGGTTGTACATTATATTTTTGAATCAAGAAATTTTGTGAGATAAAGGTTGACCAAGGTTAGCATAAGTTTCTTTAAGAAATCCTTCTTAACTTTGGGTCAAATGTAACAGGAGATATCTACAAAAGTATAAGGATATAGACGGTCCATGACCTATCAAATTGAAGGTCTATGAGTCTAGTTTGCAACGCAAAAAGCCGCACCCCAAACCGACCTCAGAATAAAAGGTTATGACCGTTTTACCGAGACCGCCCGAGCAGAAAAATGGGTCATGGGTCGGGTCGGGTCGACCCACCTTAATGTCGGCTAATTTGAGATTTTTAAAGCTCGATTCAGTTCCATTTCATCCCCAAACAGTGTATAAACTGAATGAGAAGTTTCTTCAAGGTACCAAAGGAATTTGAGTAAGTATTTCGCATTTTTACCGTTAAAATTTGTCCGTGCGCCTTGAAATGCGTGCCTTACACTTTGCAATTGTTTTCCCCTCCTATTAGCTGTGTTTGGAGCTGTTTTTGGGCTGGAAAAAATGGTGTTCTTTCTGGATTTTGTTAATTTATAGCTGGTGTGTTTAGATAACAATTTTGGGGCTCTTTTACGGTCATGTTTATGAAGTTTTACGGACATTTCCTCGCATAAATGCTCTTTGCCAAATCTGGTCATTAATGCTAAATTTTTTACAGTTTATAGGTGTCTTTAAGCTGCATATATATAGTTGTTGAAAATCATAGGACGTAAGGAACAACTTTCGTGAAGGAACTTTGAGAAATTGGGCGATCGTTGAAGAGGTATGTTAAGGCTAAGCTCCGTCCCTACTTTTAGCACGAAATCCAGGAAGTTTTTCAAAACGTCAAATGCGATATCTTACTATTCTATTGCTAGAAAAACCTTCTGGGAAAGGCAATGGGATTACAGTTGAGTTATTTTCATAATGGTATTAGGTTCAAATTCCATTCGTTCGCTTAAACTGGAGATTTAATATCTATATATCATTTTGTCGGTTTTCCTGGCTACCTATTCATATGTTCGAGGTGTTTCTCTTCTTGGTGTAGTGACATAAAATAAATATAAAATTCAAAGGGAATGTAGTATTCATAACCAATCCTTCTTCCATACAAAAATATAATTGAAACATTTAGCAAGTAACGTGTTGGTTTCCAATATTCTCCCGTGAAATGTTCCTATTTAAACTACTAAAGCGCTTGATCCTATTTAAATACATTCCTTTACTAATTCACATGGGACCAAGTATAAGAATTTGGTAAAGCACCTTTATTAAAATTTTCAAAGTTAAAGGTTCACTCTAAATGTTGGGTTAAGTTCGAAAACTTGTTAAAAAAACATATAAGATCCCACAAGTCATGTGTATATGTTATGACAACAATTATGATGTTATGAGAATAAATTTACCAACGAGCAAGGATTGGCTATATGAAAATGATTATGATGCTATGAGGATAAGTGTACCAATGAGCTAAGATTGGCTAAGTTCTTATTATGGCCTAGTATGTGCATTCAACATTCATATCATACATTGCACGTTATGCATGGACTCCGAGCTATAATCAGAGGTATGAGGCCTATTTGCCCAAATGATTTTATATATATGTATATGGTACAGATGACCACAGGTTGGCAGATATGATGTCGGTTAGCTACCGGAAAGGACCACCATTGCTAGCATTTGGTTGGGTATGTCATGCATTTGCATCTATATATATGTATTCACGACATGCGATATTCGAGCATACCATGCATATTTGATAACTTGGAGGTTTCTTATGGTCATTAAGGCTACTTGAGTTTTGGTTACAAGTGATATTTCTATTAACCATTTTACTACAATTAACTATGATTTTACTTCCTGTCTTACATACAAGTATATGTTTATTCGTACTGATGTCTCTTTGCCTGGGGATGCTGCATTTTATTTCTTGCATGTAGGTTTAGGTAGGGGTTCTGATTTACCCCTCCACTAGGATCCACGTTCAACTATGAGTTGGTAAGCTCCACCTTTTCCTGGAGCTTTCAAAGGATGCTTACTTTTTGTTGTACAGTTGGGTATAGTCTGGGCCCTATCCCTGCAGAGTTAGTGATTCTCTTAGAGGCTATTTCGGACATATTATTGTGGGTTGGTTCTTTTGTGCCTTTCATTCTATGTCATCAGATTGGCATGTATATATTGTGTGTGTCGATACCTCTATTATTGCAGCCTTGTCTGCTAACTAGTACTATATCGTTTTGGTTTACCTGTCTTGATGTACATAATTTACTGTTGACCAGGTCATGACCTAAAATGTCCAAGCTTAGTCTTTCAGACGTCATGCTACCCAATTTTCTTCTGGTTCCTAGTTTAGTTAACTAGCAGGTTTGGTTGCTTACCCGACCAATAACGATATCGGGTGCCAGTCACGCCTCCTCTCTCTTTGGGCCGTGACAAATGTGGTATCGGAGCAGTTGCCATCCTAGGGAGTCCACAATATCGTGTCGAGTAGAGTCTTGCTTATGGGTGTGTTTTGCACCACGCTTATAATCAGGAGTCTATGAGGCATTTAGGATTGGTTAGCTTACTTTCTCTTAATAGATCGTGCTTTAGAGCAAAGTTTTAGAGACATATAAAATCTATATCGTGGTATGTTGTTCTTATGTAATGTGCTGCCTACGTCTCAGGAGATGGCACAACATGAGATAAGTGTGTATTTAAGAGAAAGTACTAATCGTTTCTTGCCTGGTGAGGCGGATATATTTTCCATTAAGGCACATAGGGAGTTTCCCATGCCAACAATACATGATTCACCAACACGTATTGGGGCACAAGGAGATCTAGTACCCCAAGCCCCATTAGAGACTGGGGAGTAGGGGATGGAGGAGGCTATTCAGCTATTAACTAGGATGGTTTCTATTCATGAGAGACAACTAGAGGCGAGAGCAGACACCAGAAGGGATCAAACAGAAAGCTCAAAGGTACGAGTGTTTCTTCACTTGGCCCCTCTAGTATTTACAGAGTCTGATTCCACTAAGGATCCACAGGACTTTATAGACCATATGTATAGAGTATTGAGGGTGATGCATGCCTCTATCACCGAGGCAATGGATTTGGCTTCTTTTTGACTACGTGATGTCACCATCTTGTGGTACGAGGTGTTAGAGAGATCCAGAGGGCCTAATGCTTCGCCAGCAGAGTGGGAGGATTTCTTTGAGGCACTTCTAGCCCATTAATATCCACAGGAGGTTCAGGAGGCCCCTCTTGACCAGTTTATCCATTGAGGCAAAGGGATATGAGCATTGCCTTAGGTTCAATTCTTTGGTTTGGTATGCATCAGATATTGTATGTACCATGAGTGCTAGAGTTCATCGTTATGTGGATGGTTTGGAGGATCATTTGATCAGAGACTGCAGGATAGCCTCTTTACAGATGGGGTAGACATTTCTTGTATCCAGGCTTTTGCTCAGATGACAGAGGACCTTTCTCGTCGGATTTGGGATACCCATAGAGATAGGGATAAGAATAAGAGGGCTCATACTATGAGGTCTTATAGGGAGCCACAAGGTGATCTTAGACCCCCATTTCATTGATATCCACCTCTGTTAGTAGGTAGTTTCCCACCACAGGCATAAGACCAGTGATTGGATCATTATATTCAAACAGGGCAGGGGCAGAGTTTAGGCCAGCTTGATAGGCATCAACAGAAGCATTCTGCACAAATAAGATAACCTAATCCCCTATGTACACAATGCGGTAAGCTTTATACTAGGCAATGCAGAAAGGGTTCAGGTGCATGTCACCATCATGGGAGGACAAGATATTTTATTAGCAACTGGTCCTTTAGTCAGTCTCTACTGTGAATGAATTCCCGATAATATTTCTTGATAAGCTTCAAGGGATCCCCCGAAAGGGATCGCAATTTTGTTATAAATGTTCTTCGTGATATGCAGTCTATATCCCTCACTTCCTAAGTAATGGCTCTTGTAGAGCTAAGAGACTTGAAGGAACAACTGAAGGGCTTTCTTGATAAAGACCTGCCAAGCACATCTCCATGGGGTGCTCCAGTGCTCTTTGCTTGAAAGAAAGATTGCTCCTTACAGACATGTATCAGTTACAGATAGCTAAATAAAGTCACTATCAAGAATAAGTATCATTTTATGTGGATTGATGGTTTTTGAAAGATTGACTTGTGACTCAGGTACACCAGCTACGAGTCAGGGATGTTGATATTCCAAAGGCAATATTTAAGATGAGTCAGAAGCTGAGCATGCAGACCACTTGCGAGTTATATTACAGAGTCTCCAAGACAACAAGTTATATGCTGAATTCTCCAAATGTGAATTTTGGTTAACTTCCATAGCTTTTCGTCGCCATGTTATTACTAGCGATAGTATCAAGGTCGATGGCAAGAAAATTGAAGCAGTAATGGCCTGGCCGAGACCCTTGAATCCGATAGAGGTCCATATCCTTTTGGGCTTGGCAAGATACTATAGGAGGTTTGTTGTGGGATTCTCCACTACCTCCACACCCCTAATGAGGTTGCCGCATAAAGTAACTAAGTTTCAGTAGACTAATCATGTGAACAAAGTTTTCAAGAGCTAAAGAAAAGGCTTACCACCGCACCTAGTCTGGCTCTTCCGAATGGAACGAAAGGATACATTGTATATTGTGATACCTCGAGAATTGGCCTAGGGTTTGTTCCTATGCGGTACGGTAGGGTTATTTAATAGGCTTCTAGAACGTTACTAAAACATGAACAAAACTATCCTACCCATGATCTTGAGTTTGCCACGGTTGTTTTTACCCTAAAGATTTGGTGGCATTATCTATACGGAGTTCATATTGATGTTTTTACCGATTACCAAAGCCTCCAATATTTATTCAAACTGAAGGAGTTGAACTTATGACAAAAAAGGTGGCTAGAATTACTCAAAGACTATGATGTTGACATTTTGTACCATCCCAGTAAAGCTAATGTTTTTGCTGATGCACTTAGCTGAAAGTCCATGGGAAGTCTAAGCCATGTTGAAGCTGATAAGGTTGAAATGACAAAAGACATATGCCAGCTAGCTAGTTTGCAGGTGCGATTGGTAGATATAGAGGATGGAGGTGTAATTGTTCAAAATACAGCCAAATCTTTCATTGTTGATAAAGTAAAAAAGCGACAGCGCGAGGATCCTGAGCTTAGGACACTAAGGGACAACATTTCACAACAAAAGCATCATTCATTTGAGCTAACTAGAGAGGGAGTCCTTAGGTACCAATGTCACTTATGTGTGCTGGATATCGGAGGACTCTGTGCCAGGGTTCTTTTGGAGGCCCATTATCCTAGATATTCAACCCACTCTAGAGCAACAAAAATGTATCAAGACCTTTGACAAATCTATTGGTGGAATGGAATGAAAAAAGATATTCAAAAGATAGTGACCAATGCCCCAACAACCAGCATGTTAAAACAGAACATCAGAGACCTGCAGGCCTAGCTAAGTATACTGATTTTTCGTTCTGGAAATGGGACATGATAAATATGGGCTTCATCACTAGGTTGCCTCATACTCCACCTACGTATGACTCTATTTAGATAATCATTGATAAGTTGATAAAATATACTCATTTCTTGCCAGTAAGAACGACACATTCAACGGAGGTTTATGCTAAGTTTTACATTCAAGAGATTGTTTGCCTTCTGGAGTTCCAATATCTATTATCTCTAATCGTGGGGCTCAATTTACCGTACATTTTTAGAAGTCTTTTCGAAAGAGTCTAGGCACTCTGGTGAATCTCAACATCGCTTTTCATCCATAAACTGCTGGGTAGGCAGAGCGTACCATCTAAAACGTTGAGGATATGTTATGTGCCTATATGCTGGACTTTAAAGAAAGTTGGGATGATCATCTACCTCTTAATGAGTTTACTTATAATAATAGCTTCCAAGCTAGTACTCAAATTATGGATCCTTAGGGAGCACTATACGGGTGAAGGTGTAGGTCACCGATTAGGTAGTTTGCAGTTAGGGAGGAAACGTTGCTAGACCCCAATCTAGTTGAACAAGCAATAGAAAAAAATAAAATTATTAGAGGCTTACTTCAAACGACCAAAAATCGGTAGAAGTCTTATGCAGATGTTCAATGATGAGACTTAGAGTTTGATGTAGAAGAATGAGTTTTCTTGAAAGTATCACCTATGAAAGGTGTCATGTCATTTGGAAAGAAAGGGAAACTTAGTCCTAGGTATGTTGGGTTTTATAAGATTATTCAAAAAAATTAGCAAGGTAACATACAAGCTTAATTTTCCTTAAGAATTGAGAGTAGCCCATCCAGTGTCTCATGTAACTATGTTGCGGAAGTACATAAGAGATCCTTCGTGTATTACTTGCATTAAAGATACCCCCATTGCTAAAGACTTAACTTATGATAAGGTACCAATGGTTGTTTTAGATTGACAAATAAGAAAGCATCGAAATAAAATGTGGCCTTCGTGAAAGTGTTATTATGGCAGAACAAAAATATTGAGGAAAAAATTGGGAAGCCAAAGAAGAAATGATGAGTTCCAAAACTGATAGTTATTCTTTTTATTAGTAACTTAAGATTTAAATGATTCCACTTGTGGGATTTCACTGGATATGTTGTTGTTGTTATTAAGATTTAAATGATTTGGAGGTGTAACTTGTATGTTTTGGTCGCGGGATAGCTATACAAAGCTTGTAATTTGAATTTTTTTTCGAAGTTGATTTATGGATTGGAGAAATAAAAGATATAACCTCAAAATTCACATTTCAAGAGTTAGTAGTGCAACCAAGACGTTGTCTAGATACATTCGCAGACGAATGTTCTTAGGGGGGGAGACTTTTCGGATGGACTAAAAGTGTATAATTTGCTAATAATGAATTTTTAAAAGTTATTTTAATAGCACAAATGTCGTACATTATATTTTGGAATCAAGAAAGTTGCAAGATAAAGGTTGGCCAAGGTTAGCGTAAGTTTCTTTAAGAAATCCTTCTTAAATTTGGGTCAAATGTAACAGGCCCTATCTACCAAAGTATATGGAGTTAAAAAGTCTGTGACCTATCAAATTAAAGATCTATGAGTTCAGTTTGCAATGCACAATACCGCGCATCAAACCAACCTCAGAATAAAAAGTTATGACCATTTTACCGAGACTGACTGAGCAGGAAACTGGGTCATGGGTTGGGTCGGGTCGACCCACTTTAATGTCAGCTAATTTGTGCTTTTTAAAGCTCAAATTAGTGCCATTTCTTCCTCAAACAGTGTATAAACTGAAGGAAAATTTCCCTCAAGGTACCAAAGGAATTTGAGTAAGTATTTCGCATTTTTACTGTTAAAATTTGTTTGTGTGCCTAGAAATGCGTGCCTTACGCTCTGCAATTGTTTTCCCCTCCTATTAGCTGCGTTTGTAGCTTTTTTGGGGCTGGAAAAAAATGGTTTTCTTGCTGGTTATTGTTAGTTTGCAGCTGGTGTGTTCAAGTAACAATTTTGGGGCTCTTTTACTGTCATTTTTATGAAGTTTTACGAACATTTCCTTGCGCAAATCCTCTTTTGCTGAATCTGGTCATTAATGCTAAATTCTTGACTATTTATAGGTGTCTTCAAGCTGTGTATATATATTTGTTGTGAAGCTTAGAACGTAAGGAACAACCTTTATGAAGGAACTTTGAGCAATTGGTCGATCGTTGGAGAGGTATGTTAAGGCTAAGCTCCGTCCCTCCTTTTAGCATGAAATCCAGGATGTTTACCAAAATGTCAAATGCGATATCTTACTATTCTGTTGCTAGAAAAACCTTTTGTGAAAGGCAATGCGATTACAGTTGAGTTACTTTCATGATGGTATTAGGTTGAAATTTCATTCATTCACTTAAACTGGACATTCAATATCTATATATCATTTTGTCGGTTTTCCCAGCTACCTATTCATGTTTGAGTTGTTTCTCTTCTTGGTGTAGTGCCATTAAATAAACATAAAATGCGAAAGGAATGTGGTATTCATAACCAGTCTTTCTTCCATACAAAAATATAATTGAAACATTTAGCAAGTAACGTGTTGGTTTCCAATATTCTTCCGTGAAATGTTCCTATTTAAACTACTAAAGCGCTTGATCCAATTTAAATACTTTCCTTTACTAGTTGACATGGGACCAAGTATAAGCATTATGTAAAGCACCTTTATTAACATTTTCAAAGTTAAGGCTTCACTCTAAATATTGGGTTAAGTTTGCAAATTTGTTAAAAAGACATATAAGATCTCACGAGTCATGTGTATATGTTAAGACAACGATTATGATGTTATGAGAATAAGTGTACCAATGAGCCAAGATTGGCTAAGTTCTTGCTATGGCCTACTATGTGCATTCAACATTCATATCATACATTGCATATTATGCATGGACTTCGAGCTATAATCGGAGGTATGAGGCCTATTTGGCCAAATGATTATATATATATATATATATATATGGTACAGATGGCCATAGGTTGGCAGATATGATGCTGGTTAGCTACCGGAAAGGACCACCATTGCTAGCATTTTGGTTGGGTATGTCATGCATTTTATCTATATATATGTATTCACGACATGCGATACTCGAGCATACCATGCATGTTTAATCACTAGGAGGTTTCTTATTGGCCATTAAGGCTACTTGAGTTTTGGTTACAGATCGTATTTCTATTAACATTTTTACTATGATTATCTATGATTTTACTTCCTGCCTTACATACCAGTACATGTTTATCGTATTGACGTCAATTTGTCTAGGGAAGCTGCATTTTATTTCGTGCGTGCAGGTTCAGGTAGGGGTTCTGATTTACCCATCCACTAGGAGCCACGTTCAGCTGTGAGTTGGTAAGCTCAACCTCTTCCTGGGGCTTTCACAGGATGCTTACTTTTTGTTGTACAGTTGGGTATAGTCAGGGCCCTCTCACGACAAAGTTAGTGATTCTCTTAGAGGCTATTGTGGACATGTTATTCTAGGTTATTTCTTTTGTGCTTTTCAGTCTTCAGTCATCAGATTGGCATGTATATATAGTGTGTGTCGGTACCTCTATTGTTGCAGCCTTGTCGACTAACTTGTACTCTATCGTTTTGGTTTACCTATCTTGATGTACATGATCTGTTGACCAGGTCATGACCTAAAATATCCAGGCTTAACCTTTCAGACATCACGCTGCCTGATTTTCTTCTGGTTCCTAGTTTAGTTAACTAGTAGGTTTGGTGGCTTACCCGTCTAATAACGGTATCGGGTGCCAGTCGCGCCTCCCCTCTCTTTGGGGCATGACATGTCTAAATGATAATGAGATTGATTTGATGTGATTATTGAATATATAAAAAGTGTTGATTTATTGCACAATCTTATAACTATGTGAATGTACTTAGTGATGCAACGAAAAGTCAAAGGGAAATGGTTTTGGCTAGAAAAAAGATAAAAAGTCGAAGAAAAATAGTTCCAGCCAGAAAATAATGAAATGTAAAGCCAAAGAGAAATGGTTCTAGCTAGATATGAAAGTAAATATCTAAGAGAAATAGTTTTGACGAATACATGATCCATGTGAGGCCCCATGGACTCTGATCTAATTACACTAGCGAATATGAAACGTACGTTAGAGATGCATCATGATAACTTGGCATTTGCATCGCATTGCTTGAATTTCATATCATATTATTTCTTACTTAAAAGTTGTTGTATGCACTACGTGTGAAGTATTGAATGATTCGAATCTTGTATATTATCGAGGATAATTTAATAATGTGTTGTGACATGTATTGAATGACTCGAATCTTGTACATTGTTGAGATTAAACTATTGAAAAGTTGTGGCATATGATTAATGACATGAGCCTTGTATATTGTAAATATAGGACTAATGAGATATTGTGATTTGAGATTGTAAATGTTTATATTATCTATACTGTGTATGCAGGACTTTCTTGCATACAGGTTTTGTAGTCCAAAGGTATGTGGTTGGGATGGAAGGAGCCAAATTAGTTCCTTATTCTCTACTAGATATTTCAGCCCTCTTGTTGGGTACCTTGGTACTCATATTTGTTTTCTACATATATGTGTAGGTTGTGAGCCTAAATGGTGCTGACATTCTTCTTTCTCTTTTGGACACAACTGTTGATAGTTGAGAGAGTTTTAACAGAATTATTTTATTGATGAGCTATAACAATTGCACCTATTAAAAAAACTACTCGAACTTACTCTCAAGAGTGTATATTATCTTTTAGTAGTTTTATTCTATGTGAGATACAGAAAACTATTGAGACTTTTATCATTCCTTTCTTGTTCTGATATATTAGAGACTCGTACCCTGTGACAACCAATTCTGGGATAGTTTAGTTAGATTTATGCCTTGTAGTTTTGTCATTATTAATGCTATATTTATTTAGCTTCCACATCATCTCGTATTGTTCATGGTTGACCTGCTTTGGCTGAGTTGTCTAGGTGGGTAAAAGCAAGTGCCATCACACCCTATTTCAGGTCGTGATAGACATAACCATTACTGACAATAAGTTCATGTGAGTTATAAGTTGTAATCCTGGTGTTTCCTCATACAACATAAAAAAAATCTACTTGCCAAGGTAGACTCTACCCCGCTAAGTGGTTAATCATGAACAAGTTCTATATGTGGATCCACTAACTATGACATATTGGAAAATAACCCTACATTGGCAACATAATTATGAGACTAGAGATTGCTATAAAGGACCCCTTAGGTCGAGTCCTCTCTTCAAAGTCCTCTCGGTGCTTAGTCAAAATCCCACGTGATAATTGTCATAAAAGTCATAGCTATCATGAATTCATGAGTTTGTCATAAATCATAATTCTTAGTTTTCATAAGCTTGTCATGTAGGAAAATAAATTTTATAAACTACCAATTCAAATAATAGAAAATTGTTCAGAAAATAGCTTATTTTGATGTGATTCATGTAATGTGGATGTAGGTCTTCCATCAATATGAATCATACCTCCATATGGAGTGTCATTAGGTTCTTTGGTTACCCTTATCATAAACTTGCTTGAAGACTTGTGATTCCATAATCATGACTTGTGATCAAATTACAACAAAATTTAGAATTAATTTGCTTAAAGTCATTTAATTGGATTGAAAACAAGCATAATCATATGTATTATCATCAATTAAATAAACATTAAAAGAACTCATAATCAATCTCATGAACCCTACATAGTATGTGATAGAATTCACTTGTACAACCACAGAAACTATGGAATTAATAGCAATTCATGCATAAGTAGGTAAGTCATCATAGTATAAATAAAAATTCATGTAATGGTAGTTGAGGTCATAAAACTCATAAAATACGTACTTGTAATTTGATGAAAAGAGAGGAATTTCTTGAGCTCCATGGGCGGGAGAGACCCATGGATAAATACCTACACACCTTGAGTAAAAGACTAGCTTTAAACCTTGATTTTTAAAAGAGGAATTCACCGGAATTCATAGCTTGACGTTCCTTGAGCTTGTGAGAAATTGTGAGAAGAAGACTTAGGAAATTTTGAGAGTTTGAGAAATTTGGATGATAATAGAGTGAATTAGTAAGGTCAAGATGATTATGGGTAGTTATAGGATCAAAATAAAGTAGTTTAGCTGTTTGGAGGGTGAAATATATTAAAAGCATCCTTAATCAAAATTGATGGAACGGAACCACAAACAAGGGGTCTATGGGTCATATACCCATGTATGGTTTTTGGAAGACGACTCATGCAAATCAAGAAAGATTTTGGATTTCTAAAGTTGATCTAGAAACCATTTCCGATGGATTATGGTTCCTTTCATGAGCCGTAATAATACCTCGTAGTATACCCCAACACTTAAAAAAAATTCTAGTTCTTACTTATCCAATGCACGACCTTTAACCATGGCCTAGAATTTCATGTACGAGTCATAGAATGCCCTTCATACATGCCTCCATACTTATCCAATCCTAACTCATCGCCGTCCCAATATATGAGCTAAGGACTATGGTTTGTAAAACAAATGACGGCTAGTAGAACATCATCGTACAACTTGTGCGAAATCTCATCTGTTGGATTTTGCACCTCAACTTATGAATTTTGACATATGACTCATACAAATTTCTATAATTCATAAAGATCACTCTTGGATTCTTTTCAGACTTAGTCAAATTCTCAAACTTTAGAACACCATTTACGGGCCTACGCTATGACTCATAGACCAAACCATGACCCGTATAAAAATTTTGTAGTTTTCAAAATTTACCAAGTGTAAGGGCCATCTACGAGATACCATACACGACTCATAGAACTAACTATAGCCCTTAGATTGGGTTGGTGATCCCTATATTAAAACTTAGTCTTTTGCATTTTCTTTTGTATTTTGACTTTCCAACTTACGAGGTATTATAGGCAATTACAAACAACATGTATAATCACAAGCACAAAGAAATAACCCTACTTGAAGCCATAAGTAAATAAATATGTTCATTTTATGAGATAATCAACATGAAGTCATTTTACATTCACCCATTATTTCATGCATATGCATCAGAAACACTTCGCATGGAATAATCAACATGAGCAAACACATATATAGACACACCGATATATCAATGGTATAATAATGGATCCCATTTCGAGTACAAATTCATTTCTGGGCCTCGTCCCATTCATTTTGTTCTCCTTTGATTATCTTTAATTTCAAAAAATGACTATAGCCAGGTAAGGTGTTAACACTTAACCCTTATAGCTATCCCCAAAACATCTCAAAAATAATGCTTAAGCTTAACAAATAAGAACTAGAGAAAAACCCAAAGCACTATGTATTTGCACTTCAAACAGCAATAATAAAAAACCTTAACTATATCAAATACGTGTCCAAAGTCTTAGGCATGAAAATCTCTCATTAATCTGCATGAATATTATGCTACTGGAAGTAGGCCAAAACTACTTAATTAAATGTAGCCTATCAGGATGTCAAGTAGCTGTTGTTGAAGTTGATAAGGAACTTTGACTCCTTTTCAAAGATCTTGTTTTGATATAATATAATTATAATATAACACATCCAATTAAGAATGGAATAATTATATCCGAATTATAATTTGATCCTAATCTTGGGGAGGTTTCATGATTATATAATCCAAACTAGCAATTTTTCATCCTTAAGTCAAGCCAAAACCCTCCCCTAAGATAATCTTAATGGATTGTAAGGTTCAAGAGTTATATTATAAGTCAAGGGAGTAAAGAGCATACCTTCACCAAAGGAGTTGGTGGGAAATTGAATAAAATATACCTAGTCACCCTTTCTTATTCCAAAAATAAAGTTGTAGAAGAAAGAGTGATTTTAGGTCTTTTTCGTATTAAATTTATGATTTGCCTACTATAATGTGCTATCAGGCTATTATAACATCCCTGTCATAGTCAAGTTCCATTCGCTATGTCATCTAATATGAAGTAATAAATTCTCCCTTAAACCCCTATTCACAATAAACCCTTGAACCCCGATGTTCTGAAGTAACCCTTTCATGTCAAGTTCGACGTCGGGAGTTTCACTCACCTGACTTCACTTTCGAAAGTACTATGGACCTCTAATGTCTTAGATAGAAAAATCATTTTCAAACTTAGATATTATCCTGAATCCCTTACTAGATTATCCTAGACATTACCTTACTCAAATTTCATCTGAACTTAGCCTAGCCTAAAATTTTTACTTACTATTATAGAAAATTTTCAAGTTTAAATTCTTTCACCATTATTTAATACATAAAAATTAGAGGTATCATTACATATGCTCAATGTGAAGAAATTATATGTACAATGTGAAAGGATTATATTAAACAAATAATTAGTTTATACTTTGCATTGTTAATATCACGATCCAAACTTAAGGCCTAGTTCTGACACGACAAATGTGGAACCTGAAGGCGCCCCATCAAAGCCTCTTAGCATAACATAAACATACATAAGGTAAATAAGTAATCATATGAATACGCAAGCGGAAACATAGTCTTAAAGCAAGCTAAAAACATGGGAGCCAATTCTTCCCATTGAACAAAATTACACCAACATAGTCCAAATCATGCCTCTAGATAACTAGGGGACTAGAACATGCCATAAGATTACCATCAACATAAGAAAGAAAGTACAAAAGTCTCGATATAGAATCATAAAGAAAGAAAGTAAAGGTTTGTCCCTGAAGTATGATAACTCACCAAATCTTTGATATGTAGAATCCAAGTCTCTCCATAATAATGATGAGTAGGAGTGTCGCAGTCCATCCCTAAATGGTTTGATCATGTGGGCAAAACATATATGTTAGTACGTTAGAATGTACTAAGTATGTAGGCATGCAATACATCAAAGAAACATCATAGCATAATAACAATATGCATAAACATATCAATAGAATAAGGACAAGAGATAAATGATCAATGAAGATTTTAAATCATAATTGGAAGTAGTATAAAATATATCATAACCTAACATACATGAATATGTGATAATAGGACCATAATCAGCAATAAGACCATGTAAACTATTACATTTAATTTCGATGTTGCTTCTACACTAGAGAAAGAGTAGTCTACTTGCCAAGGTAGACTAAACCGCACCATATGGGCTCAACCCCAACATGGTGAGTGTCATATATGGATCTACTAACATAATACCATATAGGCATGTAACATAATTATATATGGTAGTGTATAGTTATGAGACAAGAGAATTTATATAAGGATCCTTTGGGATTGTCTCCCTCCCCGAAGTTCATTAGATGCTAAGTAAAATTCCATGGAATAAATAATCATGCGATATACATAGAGATCCTCATAGTTCAAAATTCATCAAAAGCATACTTTCATAGCTTGTAAATTTGGTATCGTAACCTCATAAATTATTTCATATCATCAGAATAGTCCATCTATAAGACTTACATAAGTGTTGGTATATTCCCCATCTTAGCATCTTGCCTAAGCATTAGGGACTTAAGTCATCCTCATAATCATGATCATAGGCATACGTTCATACTTTGGATCATAGTCATGATAACATAGCTTAACATAGGAAACTAGGACAAAATAACGGTTTATGGAAAATTGAATCTATAATCATGAAATTGGATAAACATTATGTAATATCAATGCAATTAAAATCAATTGAATCATAAATAGGTGAACCTATATCAATTTTATAAGCCCTAATCATCATACACTTAAAACCCTTTGAAATAAATTCATTGAAAATCATACAATTCATGTAAATCATCATAACGCATATATAATAAGGTAAATTTAATCATGTAATGACCATAACTTCAGAATTCTCTCCAACAGACTCTCGTGTGGGGCTTCCCACACTTGTCTCACACACGATACACCTAACTTCCACCAACTGGTGCACTAGGAGGAGGAACCCAATCATTATTGACCCCGAGTACTGGAACGTTGGCCCTTTAGAAGCGACCGAAACCACCACTCCAAGAGCTAAAGAATCCACCATCAAAATGGGTCATCTTGGGATTGTGAACCCTTCTCTCCTTGAGTTTCTCCCCCTCTCAATCTGTTCTGCATACACCATGAGTCTAGAAATATCCATGTCCCGTATAAGTTTAGCAATGCGACATTCCTTCACAAGTAAATCAGAGTTACCTAAAACAAACTTGTGCATCCTTGCACAGGGGTCAGCCACAAGTGATGGAGCATATTTGGAAAGCGTTGTGAATTTGAGGGCATAATCCCTCACACTCATACCTCCTTGCTTGAGATTGATAAACTCAGTCATTTTGGCCTTCATAAGCTCAAGTGGGAAGAAGTGATCAAGGAAAGCAAATCTGAACTTTTCCCAATTAACATCACCACCGCAAACTCTCTCCATTGCCCATTGAGTATACCATACCTAGGCTATATATTTTAGTTGATAGGCAGCCAATTCAGCCTTCTCTTTAGAAGTGACACCCATGATATTCAATATTTGTGTACGTCATCAATGAACTCTTGAGCAATCCTCATCAACCTTTAACCCATGAAACTCTAGAGGATTTATTCGGGTGAAATCCCTCGCTGTAGAAGCAAGCGTAGGATCTCGTGGCAAGTTAGCCTATCTGGTCTGAGAGGTCACCACCTGAGGAAGCATGGTGAAGGTTGTATGGAACTCATCGTTTGAGATGGGTTCATCCATAGGCCCTTGAGGATCCTGTTCCTCATTAGCCGGAGCTGGTCTTGGTGGGAGGGGTCTTCCCCGAGGCACCTTCTAAAATGGATCAACGACACCAACAAGATGAGAGAACCAAATATACTAGCCATAGCACGACATAGAACATGAATAAGTGAGGCAATTCCTAGAACGCCTTCGTAGCCTCCCACTCATAGGCATGGTGTACTTCACACCCATTAATAGGACTCTACTTGACGAAGCATGTTGGAGTCTAAGGACCATTTATAAACCTAGGGCTTTAATACCATCTTTTTTCATGACCCGGGACTAGGGTCTAGATATGACACGGTGAATGGGGACCCGAGAGTCCCCAGAAAAGCCTCAAGTATCTAAATCCACATCATTGGTTCAGGAATGACATACAAATAGCAACACATAGTTCTAAGGGCGGGAGAATAGGACTCACGCTATGGGGCGATATGAGGCTAGAGACTTTCTACGTTTCTATACCAACATACAGTCAAATAGGAATTTCCCATAAATCACTCCAGCAATACATAAGCAAGATACCAGGCATAACGAATGGATTTGATTAGAGTCTACATAATGTCCAATGAATGCCTTTAGTCAAACAGAATGGGGGCCGGGACAAGTTCTGGGCTCACCCTCAAATAAGGAACAATGTTCTGAAATAACACAAAGGAAAGTAGTTGGCTCATCCTTGGAAGATGGGACTCTCCACAGTGTACTCCTGGATTAGACTATTCGTCGAACGGTTGGTAATCAAAGTGCTCTACCCCTACATAGTACAATCATGTAAGCATAGAGTATGTGTTAGTACATTTGAATGTACTAAGTATGCGGGAATGCAATGCATATGACTTACCAAACCTGCATTTCAGTGTTAGATGACAAGGGCACATAATATAAAAGGAATCATATATCCAAGGAAGAAATATACAAGATGCCATGAAATGCAATACTTCTCATATATAGTGGGGATGGACTATAACCGAAAAATCAAACTCATGCGAGCTATTACATGAATTAGTTCGAAAAAAACCTCCCATCGGTAGGAGAAGATTACTTGCCAAAGGTAATCTACATCACACCTTATGGAACATACCATTTCGGTGGATGGTCACCTTCCTTACGAAACTCACTATTTTGGAAGGATTTTCCAAAATCATACATAACATATCATAATCATAAACGAATAACCATACCTTACGACCCAATTATTTTGGTAATGGTTAATGTCCCTATGTTGGCACTTAGTTCAAGGAAAGGAAGAGGGCCCTTAAGGATTGCCCTAACGCCCCAATCCATCAGTGCTAAGTCAATAACATCCCACATGAATACTTATACATATATGTGCTTTCAAGAGATGCAATGCTCATTTCAAACCGTTCAATACACATTTAGGCTCAAACGCCAAATCATGAATCATAATCATAATGCTCATGCAAGGAATGGCACATCTACATGTACGGAATGGTGCAAGTACCCAGAATGCTCAAAGAGCCATAATCATTGACATGCATGTGATCACATTCTTGTCATAACCGATATCTTATCAAAATCATTTCATAAAACGTAATTTGGCTTAACCCACTTCATAATTTTCATATGAATCAATGTTAATGAATGCAAATGTAATGCATGATGCGCGGTTGGCATGGGTAACATAGATTCAAGTCAAAATCAATATCAAAATGTTAAGTTAAGTAAATCCATAATTAAATCAATAACTAAAACATAGTATAAGTCACCCATGCATAAATAAACTTTAAAAGGGGACATGCATATTCATAACTTCATAACTCAATGTAAATCATCATGATAGTGATCAAAATCAATTTAAATCGTAGGTAGAATACAACCCATACAGCGATTGGATATAAATAAATCAAGTAATGAAATCTCATATTTAAAGTAAACTAAATTCATGAAATCAATTGAAAGATCTTTGGGGTTTCTTAATTGAAGGGGGCCAAGAATCAATCCCACACACCTTGATTGAGGAGATGAGTTTGAGGGATTAATTTAGCTTGAATTGGACTTCAATTGAACCCTATCCTTGAACTTATAAGAGGGGAGAGTAGAGAGGAATTGGGAGGTGCTCTTATAAGGGGTAGAAGATTTTAGGAGGATGAATTAAGAGGGGAGGAGTATCAACTGAATTAGGGGTTTAGGATAGGTAAAAGGTCATAATTCATAATTAATAAACTGGAATTACATAAACGCCATTAATGAAATAGGCAAAGAAATTAGAACCGTCAGGTCTACACGGTCTATGAGACACCACACGGACCGTGAACAGTGATCGTGAACCATCACTTAGAAATTTAGCAGAGGAAGTTTTTCGAAGCTAAGGGGTACCACAAGGATGACTACATGATCTGTGTAATTCCAAACGGGTCGTGACATCGACCATGTAATAGCACTTGAAAAATTTCCGTACGACAAAGTTACGAGATGGTACTTCCATACTTAAAAAATTTCTTTACGTAGTGAGTTACACGGAGGGTCACACGGCTCGTGACACATCATATGGACTGTGTGAGTGGCCTTGTTCCCTCACTTAGTCCAAAATATCCCCCATATTAGATTGCCCCTGCCGTGAACTTGACCAAGCGTCCCTCCATGGGAGGCCACACGCTCCATGTGGGCCTTCCGTGGTGCGATGCCTGGCAGTTCACTCGAGACATCACCAAGAGATTTAATAAAGCCTCTCGAAAAATTCAATTCCTTACCTTAGGGGCAGTTAGGGTAGTTATGGGGGAAAACAACATAGTTTAGGGGTTAAATAGGTAAGAAATGACAAAAAGACGCTTTATTAAAATTCTATCAGACCCATTCCTAAGCACAATCTATGAGTCGTAGACTGGAGTATGACTCATGAACCATGAAGTCATCCTATTGAAATTCTGATCTCTGAATATGTATTTGATTCTCCATCTATGAAACCATCTTTATAGCTCATCATTTCTTTTATGATTCGTAACTCCCTCAAACACTTTACCAAATTTCCAACTCTTAGGACCCTTTTTTATTGCCCTATGTATGAGTCATAATATAATGGATGACTCATGAACACCTTTCGTAGTTCAACTTCTGAATTTCCAGAATCCCATTAAGGCTCACCCTATACCACGAGGCCTGTCTAAGACCTATAGTTTAGACCATAATCCATCGATGGGTGCATACAACCTGCCAGTCCAAATGTTTTCGCATCTTTTCAATATATAGGGTGGTATAATATCTTTCTTTAGATAATTCATGACATGTAAGTTAGACGATTAGAAAGTGCAAAAGAAGTGTAATTTGAAAAAATATTCTAAGGTAATTTGTGAGCCTAGTTAATGACCCATGGTTAAATCCACGAGGCATGATCGAACTCATGGATTGGGAATTTTGAGGATTGAAGTTTTGCTATGAGTCAAAAGGGATTACGAGATCAGTTTATAGTCTGTAAAAGGAACTACGGACAGTAGAATGGAGTCATGGATTGAAGCCCTGAGTTGATGGAGAATATGGGTTTTCGAAGTTGGAACCAGACTAATAGGACAATTGATACTTTTATTTATAATTCATAAATGATTCTCATGGATAGGTCATTAGAAATAGTCTTTGAAGATTGGGAAAGGAGAATAGGATAACTTAAACCATGACTCGTGGTTGAGTGTATTCCCGTAATCGGGGTCATGGATATTGATTCGACAGTTTTGATAAAGGGCATTTTTACTCATTCTGCATATCCTAGACTTAGAACTATGTTGTTTTGATGTTTCCTAGCCCTCATATCAGACCCAACACCCTCCCAGAAACCCACATTTACTCTAATCTCATTCTCTCGAAATTCCTAAGGCAAAAAACTCTGAAAGAAGAACAAGGCAACCTAGGGTTTTCAAGGCTTCTTCTTTAAACTTCAAGTTCCTTTTCTTAGGCTCTTAATAGGAGTATGTGAGTTTGATTAGTAGGTATATTCCACCTATAAATTTCCCCATTAGAACCTTATTACCTTTTCTAAGTTCTTTAAGAATACCAAGATGTATACCTATGACTTTAATGAAGTTTTTATGAGGCATTATCATGTATGTTGCCTCCAATGGTATCTTGTAATGCTTTACCATATTGGTCATGAATATTAAGTTGATGATGTGTGGGTTTCCTTGTACTTGCTTTAATGTGGTATGTTTTCCCATGTTCTTGCATTATCTCATTTATTCACATATGTTTCAAGCTAATGTCTAAATCCACAAAGTTTAAGATCATTTTTGCATGATATGATTATGATGAAGAGGACATAAAAAGAAGGTTTGAAATTAATGATTTAATCAAAGATAATGCATGTTAATCCTTTCCTTAAAAGATATTTATGATGAACCCCAACATGAAAGCCCAATTGTCACTTGGTGGTTTTTGATGATTCGACATACTCTTACAAAACTTTTACTTATGATTCAAAGTTACTTTACTCGAATAAGAATATGTTTTAAGTTATTTTGTGGGATGACTTAGCACCGAATGAGGCATTGAGGTGAGGCTCGATAAAGGAATCCTAGTAACGACTCTTTAGCCTATAAACTATTTCCCCCTATAGGAGTCCTTGAAGGCTGGGCTAGTATATCCACATAGGTCATTTATGGTAAAGAAACATGCATGCTATGTGACAGAACTCCACTCGACAAGTGGTCTCCCCATCCAACGTAAGGGTAATGTTGAATTTTATGTAGTAGCTCACATGATTTTATATGTTGGTTATGGTCCATTACCACAATGTGTGAATTTTGATATCTCTGTTCCATCACATATGTTTTATATGATGCATTGCTTTTACTTCATATTAAGCATTATTCATTGTTCATGCGTAAGCACGCTTATGATAACATTACCATCCCATGTATGGAGACTTCTGAATTTTATAAATGATGGCATTCTAACGTCATGTTCGCATTGTATCTCAAATACCTAGTACATTCCAATGTACTAATACATATTTTTCCTACATGATATCACCATGTAAGGACCGATGCTCTACCTCCTCCACTAGCACATGTCTTGCTTATTAGCATCCAAGACTATTAGTAGTGGTAAGCCCTTAGTTTAGGGACATCACTCATTTTATTCCTGCTTGTATTTCCCGATGGATGTATATTTTAGACTTGATGTCTAGAGACTTTTGCTTGCTATCTTATTTTCATGTCTTTTCTATTTGAGGGAAACCGAGACCGTGCACTAGTTCATGCTAAGTTATACATACTTTGTATGTTTGGACTATGATGTTATGTTGATATGTTCTTTTTGGAGCTTAAAGGTCTTCCCTTAGTCCTGTTCCCCATTTTATTTCTATATTATGTTGATGTATACCTATGAATGCTTTATGTATGCTAAGATGGCTTGCATGAGGTGCCTATGAGTCCCTCATTTGTCGTGTTATAACTAGGCCCTAAGCTTGGGTCATGAGAAACTTTATATCAGAGCATGAAGTTTTGAAATATTCCACAAATGTCTAACATACAACATCAAGTAGAATCTTTTTCAAGGTGGTGAAGTGAGTCAAAACCATGACTGAAGAGTACATATCCGTACCCTTGACTTAATTTGATTTTTCTATTCCTGAGTTGTCTATTCCTAGTTGATGTGTCTATTCCTGAGTCCGAATAGAGATTGTTAAGATTGATGAGGAGGCAAGATTTTGATTGAATGAGTATCGAGAGGAGTCTTGATTGTATTCATGCCTTGGTATCTACCGTTACTCATCATTCGAGGACGAATGATTCCAAGGGGAGAATGTAACACCCAATAAAATTACCAAAATACCCCTAAAAATGAGATGTGTGTATAACACATTTTCCCACAGTCCAATGGCTGATTCCAGGCTGAAAATGCTAACTTGAAATATTGAGTGGGAAAGTGGTCTCGGTTGATTTTTAGAGCAACCAGATCAAAAGATAATTTTTTGATGTGAAAATAATTTCCCGAATGAGTGCGCAACGCGCACTTGCCATGGAGTTACACTTAGATTTAGTCCAAATATTTTCTATGGGATTAGAAAACTCGATTGGAGAATTTTCACGCAAAAACCATCTTAAAGACGCCAGTCCGTGTCGCAGACTAGGCAATCCCGAGGCGAACTTTATTTCAATTTCATGAGTGGCATTTCAGACCTTTCCCAACCCCTCCTAAACTTAAAATATTATCAAAATAGGGTGTTTTGAGTATAAAAAGGGTTTTTAAACCGTTCTTAAGCATTTTAAGACTTCTAAGAAAAGACCTAGGGCTTAAGGGAAGAGAAACGAGTGAGGAGTCGAGGAATTCAAGTTGGATTCATGCCAAATTGATTGTCTACCTTCATCCCAAATATTTTAAGCTAAACTAAAACATAGAAATGTTCTTCCATGCATCCCATTGATGGTAATAGAGGAGTTTAATGAGTCTATATATATGATTCTTGAAAGTTTTCTTGTAAATTATATATATTTTTATGTACTTTCACATGTTGATGATCATCATAAACTTGACTTACTGATTTAATACTTTTACATGAGTTATTGCACAAAACCCTATATGTCATTTTATAAATATTGCATGAATGAACCTAGGGATTGAGTCTACAGCCTTGACTTAAGTATGTAGATTGTGATGGTGATGTGAGTATAGTGAGAAGTTAGTAAAGCTTGATGGTCTAATGAGTATTCATTAATTGAATTCCAGAGTTTTGTCTAATTGACTTCTTCCTAATGATTATTCTGGGTCCTGATCTTAAATGAGAATTGAGTTAATTGAAATGAGTTAAAGTCCCTGAAAGAAATAGAGGACTTTAGAGTTTGAGTTAATGAGATGATGAGAGTCTCTATGAGACTAATTGAGAGGAGTCTTATGAGAATTGAGTCTTTGGAGAAGTATCAAGCACCAAAAGGAGTAAGAGTAAGTCTAACTCGCACTAATTAACTACGTCCTCAAGCATAGGTGAGGCTTGAACTATAACATTAGAGGTTCTCTCTTAGAGAACTTCTGCGGTTGTTTCCATTATGGACTCTAGTTGTTCTTTACCTGGCAAGTACGAAACGACTGTGACAACATCTGAGAGATTTTTGTACAATCACTGGCTCATAAGTGATTATTGTCCGTTAAGAAAAACCCCTAAATAGGTCCCACACTGATAGTACTCTGAGTCGAGTTGAATTGAGTTGACTGATGAAGTTTGAATGGTATAGATAGGTTATTTCTCTAATCTTTATTCTTGCTTTAGATAGATATTTGACATTTTGGTTGAGTATGTTTTGAGTTGATGTTATTTCTATATTATTCTACCATTATTTGTTCCATTCATCCATTTTACATACTCGTATATTCTACGTATGGACGTCCCTTTTGGAATACATCATTTTATGATGTAGAGGCAGGTACTAAATATTGTCAACAGGCGCATCATTGAGGATCTATCAAAATCAGCAAAGTTGGTGAGCCTCCCTTACTTCAGAGAATCATTATTTTACTTTCATCTAGCTATATAGAGTTAGACTTGGGTTAGCTTTATTTTGTTTTGAGGTAGCCACGGGTTTGTCACTGGCACCACCAGATAGAGATAAAAACTTCATAAACTATAGTTGAGTAATGATGTTGGGACTTATTGAGCTAGTTTCCTTCCTACTAGCCCATTTATTTATTATGATATTTAAGATGAGATTACCTATTGTTATCTTTAGTCTCCCGCTGATTTCTTAGAGTTTATTGAGTGAATGAATGTGATGAGGCCAAGTGGTATACTTGGGGACTAGCAATAATCTCTGAGTGTCGGCCACGTCTAGGGTACCCTCCGGGGGCATGACAAGATCCCCAACATAAAGTATAGTTAGCAACCAGTCTCATAACTACCATATCTCTGTAGCACCAAGCTACACCTACATACATAAAAAGGTCAAGGCAGAGTATGTACCTGCTACATGGCATCAACCTATATCTAGCTTTTACGAGGTCTTTCCATAGTTTAACAGAACCAGAAAAAAGCTAATATAGCACCTTTACAGTATTCAGTATCCTGTATCGTTACACATATTACATACTCAATAAAACCAGTCCATGTATCCACACGTTTCAGCTAAATCGAAGGTTTAAGGAAGCCTAGCCTACCTAAAAGGCGAACTCACGCACTAAGGATCAGTCCATGCGAGTTTTTCCTCCCTGATGGCCTCCAAATTTCACTCTACTGTCAAAATATGAGTAACAATATTAATATAGTCATTTTGGTTGTAATATCTCAAAAAACAGGGAGAATAGGCCACTTGTGGCTAAAATGGAGAAAAATGGAGCCCATGCCCGAAACATAAATCTAACCCTTGTAAAATGATCCCTACATCACCTCGAGTCCATAGCAAGAAATTAATCCCAAAACAGATCCCAGAAGATGGAAAAAATGGCTCAAAAACAAAGTAGCATTTCTTATTGAAAATAGAAATATTTATTTACAGAAGCTTCTTTGCCAATTTTCTCAAAAATCCAATCAAACTAACAAAATCTGAATATACCGAGGTGTAGGCCTCAAAAAGCAGTAAAATATAGATTTAAATTTTACTTATTTTCGATAAGAAACGGCCGAGATATAACAACTCAAATTTTTTAAAATATCACAACATAAAAAACAACTAAAACATCATTTTTGCCCCAAACGGAGCTCTATCAATCAATTTCCAACATTACTATGATGTGCATCATGCAAAAATGCAAAGAATAGACCCAAATTTCACCAATATCTGACTTAAAACGGATAAGAAATCACATATCAAAGTTTCAAGAACTACATTCAATACACCAAAGGAAAACATCAAATTTTATATCAAACGACGCACCGAAATTGATTTCTGGCACTTCCAGGATGTTTCTCTCGGGAAAATACACAATTTAGTCTTTTAAATCATCGAAATTTTCTAAACAACGAAAGTGAAATTGAGCTCGAAAGTTGTGTGTTGAATCTGTCATCGTGCATTTGATATCTGGTAATTTTTCCAGATTTGGACACCTTTTATATATTCTTTTTTTAAAATTTTAATTGCCTGCCATGTGGCAGACCCTCACTTGGCCACGTCAGTGTACCTTTTTAATTTTCATCAACTAACCAAACTTAATTTTGATACTTCATCCTTATTCGATGTCGGAAAATATAATTCATATATGAAATCTGATTGGAAATGGCATTCTGGATTCAACGGCGTAGTCAAAATTCCTATCGGAGTTTGTTTTATTCCAATGTGCATTCCATTTCCCAATATCAAAATCTACCGAAGGGATCAAAATACATCCAAAAACCGAACGAAAGGTCTTACTAAACCAAACTAGTACAAACGAGGTTAAAAGGGTTGGGAAAGCATGTTTAATTATTTTCGATGGGGTGTAGGTGCTAATCATCATGCTAGGGCGTTAGTTGTTATGTTGAAAATCATGTGGGTGTGTGCGTATTTGTTCGATGCTATTAGAATAGGTTGAAAAAGTCGTATGGGGTCCGTATTGATGCACTTAGAAACTCAGAAGGCTGAGTTTTCTGATCTACAAGTGACTTTTACGACCCGTTGAACATTTGACGAGTCTTAATTGCCCCTCATATAAGACCCCAGAATCCTAAAGTTTCTGAGTACCCATTACAACAAACCTTCTACGAGTCTTAGAACATTTTACAACTCGTAGAGAAGTCTTGTGGATCCTTGCCTGAAATTACTTAAGACACTAGAACTATCCACGACTCAGTCTACGACTCGTAAGTTTCTACGAGTCGTACCTAGTCTCATAGATTCCCTTGTAGTAAACAAAAATTTTTGAACACTATTTTATGAGAGTCTTCATTGACTTGTAGTTTCCACTACAGCCCGTAGAGGTGCTTTCGTAGACCCTTTTGACACTAAGTCTGAGTTGTTTTTGCATTTCATTTTCTAGATCTATTGGGGCTAATCGAGGTGCGTAAATGACTATGTTTCAGGTACCACGGCTAAGAAAGCAAGACATGAGGAAATCAATGCCATAGAGAGGACGCTCAGGGATGAGCCCTCGGGGGAGAAGAAGCAGACCCCCACACTTAGTGGATCACTAGAAGAGCTCAGCGTCTGACCTGACCTTGATGCGGACAGACCACAGACACGGGTTGCCACCAAAGCAAGGCAAACCCAAGTTCTTGTTGTTGTACTCCCAATCTGATGAGGGATACCATGATAAGAAAAACAACAGCTCTTACATAAATACAGTAGAATAGAAATGTTTTCACTAGAACGAACCATAACAATACTTTGCAGATGTCTCCATCTAGAGAGAAGTCCAGCTTAGAGTCAGGCTCCGATGATAAGTTGGAGACAGAGTCCTCTGCCAAATCATGGGCATCACCAACTCCACCAAACACTCTTACTAGTCGATAGTGCACCGAGGGTATGTGAAACATATATTTAGAGGATGTGCAGACTATGGAGCAGGACAAGACAACCTGCTCCATCTATGAAGAGCCCTAGGTCATCCCAGATAGACTAGATGGTGTCCCCGGTCTCCATGACACTATGATCATATGCGGGCTCCAGTGGCTAACCAAATCGCTTGGGATGTACTCCATGACCATGGCGAGGGAGTTCCACGCATCATACGTAGCCACCATTTAGAGCACTCTTCCAAAGGGGAAGAAGCCCCTTGAGTAGCCGAGATTGACGCAGACCAGAGTGAGAGGTCGGCAAGTGGATATATCATAGGCCACCATCGATCACATGTTATTTGAGCTAGAGATCTCTGCCCCCAAATCCATAGCTGAGTTTTACCACAGAGTGGGGCAGATGAGGGACTAGATAGAGATGAGAGATACAGAGCGCAGATTTTGCTTGATAAGATGGGTGGTTGGTTTGATTGTTAAGTAGGGTCCAGAGCCTGCATGGTTAGCCAGCCACTCGAAGCCTATCATTAAGGATTCTCTCAATTTCCCTACCATTTTTTTGTGGGCGGTTGTCAGATTGCGTATCTGGCCAACACTTGTTAATAATACTTTTACGTCAGAATATGCAACTCTAGTTTCCAGCATCATTGCTGGCTATGAGATAGATTAGCCCTTCCTTATCGTAGAGCAGATCCACGAGGATGCCCTGAAGAGGTCTACCTCCATCGCCTTTCCATGCTTGATCTACAGACTCTGTCTATAGTTGGAGGTGGAGAGTCTACACCAGCTGGACTCACTAATCGAGGTTGAGCATACATTAGATACCAGCCTGATTAAGCCTAAAGAGAACACGGTCGTACTCTTGCGATCACAGCACCAGCTTGCTCCTATGCTAAAGATATTCGCCCAAGTGCCACCACCTGAGGTTCAACCTACCACCACTGTTACTACTACAACAGAGGAGAGGCTCCAACAGACCGAGGCAGATACAAGAGGGGCCCATTACTACTACTCCTACACTAGAGGCCACTTCATCATAGACTACGTTTGTGGGCATTGTTTACGTGTCCACAGTATCTATCCAGGACTTGGCGCAGAGATTATCACATGCTGAATCACAGTTGACTTATTTAGTTCCGCAGGTTAGGCCTTGGGTCTGCCAAGCCATCATAGAGTCAGAGCGGCGTATATAGGCGGTCATGTTGGTTCCTATTTTGGATTTTTCTTTGCACCATAGATCATTGTATTGATTCCTTTGAGCAGAGGTTGAGCACGGCTTGGCCCCTATATTTGGAAAACCTACACACGGAGATCCACCGACTCCGGGCCGATATGATAGCAGCATTAGCGGCATCGGTATCACTACCAGAGACTTCACTCCTAGTGTTGATAGTGGATCTATGTGTTCTTGATGAGCACACAAAAGCCTTCCCAAAAGAAGAGGCCCTACCAGGATGATGATCCAGATGTTGTATGATTACATGCGGGGCTGACTGAGCAAGATGATCTTGAGCTTGTCTTGAGGTAGTCGAGACAAGAGGCAGAGAAATAATAGGCTTGAGAGCACGAGAGTGTAAGGGGTGTTGGCCCATCTAGACATGGTGCTACTATTGATGAGGCTATCACACAGGGTAAGAGTGGTCAGACTCAGTCATACATCGACTCTTAGGTGCCCAAGTGTGTTTTTTTACCCCTGTACTTTATTTTTCTTTAATTGTGTGCATTAAGGACGATGCACCTCTTTTTTGATGGGGTGTGGGTAGTTATGGGCCTCAGTGAAGTTTGAGTAGCCTTGGTCTATAACTACCCCAATTTTTTATCCTAGGTTTTTTTTAGCATGTATTTGTTTTCCCATGGATATTTATTTTGTGTTGAACTGACATGTTTAGGATGTTGAGGTAGTATTTGTAGAATACAATCCTGATATCTTTGGCATATCCATGTTTTTTTGTTTTTGTGTGAATAATGGCACCCACCAAATTTGGATTAGTTAGTCTAGATGGCAATCATGCATATTGAAGTGTGTTGACAATGTTTGTTCTGATGAGTGAGGATAAATTGAGATAAAATCATGATTTGGGAGCCTTTTCTTAATAAAACAATTAGTGTCATGTGAGTGTGAGCTTAAATTACTAAATTCATGTGTTGTGTTCCAATCCAAAACTTTCCCTGTTACTCTAATTTAGACTATAGATTAAATAGATTAGAAAATGATCTTAAGCCATTGTTCTTAAAAACTTTCCCTGTTACTCCAATTTAGACAATAGATTAAATAGATTAGAAAATGATCTTAAGCCATTGTTCTTAAAAGTCCAGTGAGCCTAAGTGAACAACCAAATTGCAGAATATCCCTTCATCCTAATGTTTGAGCTTGACATATACTTATTCCTTGTAAAAAACCTAAGTGACCTAGCTTTATTAGTTGTAAAATCCTGAAATTGGCCATGGTCCTTTCCTAAACATTGTGCACCTTGACTGAGGCAAAACGCCTAAGTTGAGGGTGGCTACCAAAAGTGGCCCTAGTTCTGAGGATTGATAGTGCACCTCAACTCAGGCCAAAAGACTAACTTGAGGGTGGCTGGTGTAAGGGTGAAACACAAAATGAGGGGGAAAGTTCGTGACACAGGGAAAAGGAGAAAAATCATGTACTAGGTGCAAGAAAAATAAGTGAATCCTCAGTTGTGAGCTAAAAGGAAAAATGAAGTGCTAAAATAAGGAAAATAGCTGAAAAATAAAAAGAAAGCACCTAGAGAAGCTTGAAATAGAGGAAAGGGAGAACAGAGTGAAAGGTAACAATGTTGGTCGGGCAAAAGTGTAGAAAAACCCCCCAAGGAGGGCCTTTAGTCACTATGTTCCCAAGTTATCATACCAAAGCCTCCTGAGCCTACATTACAAGCCCATAATTTCCTAAAGTTATCCTAGTCCAAGTATTTAAAGGTCTTCGTCATGAGTATAGGGGACAACCTATGGTATTTGGTATGATACATGCCTCTCTTTTGTGAGACTGAATGATTTTGCATAGTCCAGAGATTATACATGAAAACATCATTGAGAGTGTGATATGAGACTTCATTCTACGAGGGCATTTGCATTTCATTGTTAGCATTAGACTTATTCAGTGATTGTGGCTTGTTGATAGTGCCTCACTTGTCATAGTTGTATTGTCGCATATACTAGTTTGTGTTAGTTTGCTGGATAGCTATCTAGTTTGGTTTTGAAAAGTTGTGTGGTTATTTGTGCTTAAGTTTAATGTAATGTATGTCGTAGGTTGATGCCTGTGTGTTACTGTACTGCTTATATAGATTGAGTCTGTCGCTTGAGTACAAGCAACAATTTTAAGTTGAGGATGTTGATGCGCTATCAAAATACAACACTTTTAATGCTTAAAACTTGGGATTTTGTGCGTTCTCTATGTGATGTTAGTTGGTTTTATGTGTTTTTGTGTTTGGTTTGAAGGATTTTAGGGTTGGCACTGATTTTGGGAAGAATATGCAGAAGTTGCTGATTTTGAGGAGTTACGAAACACTTTACGAGCTGTAGAGAATTCTATAGGCCGTGAAGAAGGTTTCATGTACAATTCTAGTGAGGGGTTGATTTTCCTAACTTTGGTTTACGAACATGTAGACGGGTAGTGAACTATTTTACGAGTCACAAAGCAGCTCTCGTGCCCTGAAGATCAAAGAATAAGGACTTTCTGAAGTTTCATCTGATGAAACCCCCTACTAGGTAGAACCTTTTATGGGCCGAAGAGGGATATCATAGAACACAAGTCTAGTTTTGCAACAACAATTTACGAAAGCCCCATTACAGGCCGTGGAACACTATATGGCTTGTAGAAGCAGCTCGTGAGGCATGCCAACACAGTTAACCTATTTTTTAAGACTCGTATTTTAAACATTATAAATAGGTTTTTAGGTTATTTCTCTTGGAGAGTTTGCATAGTTGACAGAAAATAGTGAGCTAGAGTAAAGGAAAACATTGGAGAGTTCAAAGGAACACATGTACACTTTGATTTCTTCTAATTACAATCTTGTGATTCTCATTGAAGCTTGGATTTACTTGTGCATAATTCAATTGTGTAAGTGCTTTATTAGGTTATTCAAATTCATAAGTCTTGCATCAACACGAATCATGAGCAGCAAAATCCATAACAAGGGTTGTGCAACCACAAAGAACTAAGAATGTAAAATCAGATAATTCATAATTCTTAGAAAGTGTACACATATGCATTAATTAACTCTCTTCGTTTTGCATGTTTACTGATGATAACCAACATTAGAACCCACCTAGTGATACTGACTTGACCAAGGTAGTAATGAATCGGAAAAGAGATTAATTATCAGGATTCTGTTGATGTGTTCTTGTCTAATCAACCAACTGGCTAAGGGGAGGTTGTACTGGGACAATAAGTAAGGATTAGTAAGGTCACATGGCGGAGATGGGCCAAGACACGCAGTGAAATTTGCCTCTCGCTTGGGCCAAAGCTTTGGTGAACTTAACTTACGGTTATCCGGTGATACTAAATTAGGGAATCATGGGGAACACAATACCCTAATTTCTCTCCACATTGGTTAAACTCTTGTGTTAGTTAGGATTACTTCTTACTAATTATTATAACCTCCCCCCCCCTTTGGGGAGATAAGTTGGTTAATAACTCAAACTACATAATTGAATCCTTCTAAGTTTATAGTATTCACTTCGGTTTGACCCTAAACTTGGTTAGGTTCCATTTCTTGACACCGACCGCTTTATCCTCAAAAAGGAGGTGTAACTTGGGCAACATCAACTGACAGACAGTTATTTGTTGATATGTGTTTGTCTGTTCTGCGGCAGTTGTCTAGCCAATGAAATTGCTCCAAATACTATTGAAGTTGGGTATATATATATATAATATTTGAGAAGAAAGCTTGAGGGTTTCTACACACATTGAGTGAGGTTTTTTTATCAGGCTCTCGATTAATACACTTAGAAAAATTAGAATTGTTTTTACTTTGTGTATTTCATTATTCTTATTAAGTGCTTACATCTTGTAAATCGATTCCTAGTCTATAAAAGGGTGCGATAATCAGCAGGCTTTGCTCTTCATTATTGAGATCATAGCTAGAGTTAGCTATGGTGAGTTGTTTAGTGGGTAGCAGAGTAGCTACTTAGTTGCTCGAACCTTTGGTAGATTTATCACAGTGAGGGGGAAGGCATTTAGAGTTAAATTCCTTGATTGAAAAAGTTTGTATTTAAATGTCACGCCGCGAGAGGGTACCCTTGGCGTGGCCGACACTCAGAGACTATTGCTAGTCCCCAAGCGAACCACTTAGCCTCTTCACATAATTCAATTAATAAACTCTACTGAAAAATGAAATGTATAAGTACGTAAATGGCCACATCTCATCTAAAGTCTCAAATAAATATATAGGAAAAAATGCTAGTAGAAAGAACTATCTCACAAGTCTCAACATCAACGCTCAACCATCTTTTATAAAGCCTCTATTACTAATAATGTGGTGCCAATGACAGACCCATGGCTACCCAAAATCAAAATAAAGAAATAGTCCAAAACTCTAACTCTAAAGCAAGATGAATAAATTGTGGTGGGTCCTCTGAAGTAGGGGAGGCTCACCAAATCAGCTACAAATCTCAGATCTTCAACGGAGCACCTGTTAACAATTTCTGGTTCTGCCCCTGCATCATAAAATGGTGCAGTCCAGAGTGGACATCAGTACTTGAAATGTACTGATATGTAAAATAGCTGAGCGAAACCGAAACAGGTAAAATATTATGGAGATAACATCATATAACATCAAATCATCAAATGTCTGTCTAAGCAAGAATAAAGAGTAGACAAGTGACACATCAACAACTCAAACTCATCAATCATCTCAGTCTCATCTCAAAGGAGCTCACCTCCTCTCATCTCATCTCATCTCAACTCAGAGTACTCAAGGTAGGAAATTTATGGGAGTTTCTCTTATCCGACAACGATAACTTATGAGCCAGTGACTGTACAACATCCCACCAATGTTTCCACGGTCATTTGATACTTGCCAGGTAGAGAATGAATCGAAACCATAATGGATAATCCAAAATGGAGACAGAAAACTCAACAAGTCCTCTATTGTTTCAGGGATATAAACTCAAGAGGAAAACCTCTTCTACGCTTAGGGACGTAGTTCTGGGGTGCTCCTCAATCACCCAAGTCGATGCTCGATACTCTTCCCATATCTCAATGCTCATAAGACTCCTCATCTCAACCAATCTAATAGGGACTTTAACCCCATCAACAATCAGTATCATCAATCAAGCTCATAGGGACTCTAACCCTTTCATCAATCAATCTCATCAATGACTCAAGCTTTAGAACAATCATTAGAAATCAATCAGATAGACACATCGGTAGAGTTCATTTGTAGAGACTCATAAAACAATCAAATTCTATCATCTGATCATCATTCTCTCATCACAATCAACAATCTCAATTCAAGGCTTTAGATTCAATTCTCAAGTTCAATATGCATGCTTTTCAAATTAGTCAAGTAGGGTTATGCAAATTCTCATGAAAGTATTCAATTTAAGAAAACAAATAGTATGTTGATTACCAGCATAGAAAACATGTAATTTCAAATCAATTTTTCAAAAATCACCATAAAAAGTTCATGCATGTAGACTCTTGAACCATCAAATAATCTATGACCTCTATGTGGCACATGAGAGAACAATCCCATGTTTTTAGTTTAGATTTACATACCTGGGATGCAGCTATCAACCAAGCACATCAAGGATCTCTTCTCGAATCTCTCAACTCAAGTTATTCTCTTCTCTCCTAAGCCCTAACCTTAGTAAAGTATTGGATTAGGACTTAGAATGGGGGTTTTAGACCTATTTTACATCAAAATGACCTTGTTAGATCGTATATAGAGTTTAGGAGGGGTGAGAAATTAACTGAAATGTCCCTCATAATAATTTAGAAATTTTCAACTCGAAAAAGACCCAGTCCACGACACGAACTGGTCATGTCCTGTGTTTTTTCAGAAAAACATTCTTGAACAAGTTTTCTCAATCTCGTCAAAAATTGTAAACAGAATACAAGTGTTGGTCTACGATGGGTGTGCAACACGCTCCTCTCGCGTACTAACACTGTTTTGTGTTTCGGATAAAAAACGTATCTTTTGATCAGGTCGCTCTAAAAATCGACCGAGACCACTTTCCCACTCAACCTTTTGGGTTGATCACAAATCCGGCCTCGGATTTTTCATATGAGCATTGGAAGATGCGTTGCGTGCATAACCTCACTCTAGGGGTACTTTGGTAATTTTGCTAGGAGTTACATTAAAAACCTTTTTCGTTTGGTGATAATGGAGTTGGGTTTAAATCTTGCGAGTACAGGTCGTGGTTCTATCCTCACTTGAATAAGGGAGTTTCCATAACAGCTTGTGTGATTTTAGTTTGTTGCTTTACTATTTTTGCTATTTTTATTGACTGCTACGATGATGAGGGATCTGGTCCCCAGACACTCAATGGACGCATGTGTTTCATCATAAATAAGTAAAACTCAGTCGAATAAAAATATTTTACACTTCAGTGAATTTTTCTAATCGACAATCATCACTTATGAGGTAGTGAGGAAGCAACGAACCATTGTAATTGACACAATTGTTCAACAGCAAGGGTAAGATATGTAACCTCAACTCATAGATCCATATACAAAAATTCCTTTTCTTAAGATAGCGAGGAGTCACCCAAATAAACAGTATGATCTTATCCTACGCTGATTACATAATTTATGAAGTTTGAGTTGTTTGAACTCTTACTCAAATCGTTTCTCAATATTACTCTAAAAAATAACTCATTATGCTCATATACCTCAAATGAGTAACAATTACTCAAAATCATCTCATCTAGTATTATCAGACATTACTCAGAAGGATTAAAAATCGTCTCAACTTGTCATGTTCTTCCATTTATTAAAAATGTCCTTCAAGTTACTCACACCTCATGAAAATACTTTTCTCAAAAACATCATTTATGCTTAATTCACATACTCATTTAAACTCAGTAAAATATGCATATGATCAATAATATACGCATTTAGAATGTTTATTATCCCTAAAAACTCATTTTACACTCAATGCACAAAAACGCATCACTTTTAACTCAAAATAATGCAAAATAAAAAGAATGAACATCAACTCAAGTAGAGTTTAGGTGAATATAATCATGAACATTTGTTCAACAACTCGAAATGTAAGAAAAATCATGATCTCAATACATATAGATATAAAATTCTACAAAAGCAGAATTATCATTCGAACTCAAAGAAATTAGGGCTAAAAGACAATTTGAATTGTTCATTGTTGGAATTTAAATGTAAGGTGTATGGAAGAACTCAATGCAACTCTAAAAATAACCTTACATACTTGTAAATTTGATGTCTAAGCAAAACTCCAGTAACTTGATTGAAATGCTTGAACCATAACTTTTTCTCTTCTCCAATCCTTGCTCTCAAATATTCTTAGTGTTAATAACAGTAAAAGCATGTAGGGTACTGATGATAATAGACTCAATTTAATCCAAAAACATAAGGATTTTAATTTTAAAAAAGGACCAAATTATCCCTAATTAAAACTATTGTTGGACATGTGTTATTCTACGGACTATAGAACTTTCTACAAGCCATAAAAAGACCCTTTGTAAACATTGAATCGTGTTACAAGGTGTCACGACCCAACTTCTTAGGTCATGATGACGCCTTCTAGATCTCGCCTACAGGCAAGCCAACCAAATACTCACGGCACCTGTTATGAATCACTAATGATAAAGATACTAGCAATATATAAGTAAGACAAACACAATCTACCCAGGACCTGGGAGTCACCTGTACAGAGCTACTATAGACTAAACTCCCAAATAAAAATATATACACAGTCATATATATATCCAGGAGAAGCTCTTTCATATGTAAGACAAAACTATAACTGTATAGGGCTAGTGTACGAATATAAAAGATGTCCTAGAAAACAGAAGGAGACTGTAGAATATCTGAAGTTGTTAATACTCACCCATGTCTCCTGACACGTGTACAAGCTACCAATCAATGGCCAGGGTTCATACTTGGACCTACACCATGAGTAGATGTAGAAAAGTAGGGGTGAGTACCGGTGGAAGACACCCAGTAGGCATCATCAGCCGACTGAGTGAAATATAGTAAATATAGTAAGATTATATGTAATAAAATACTATTGTGCTAATTATATGAATCCAAGCCAAAAGATGAGCATGCCTGGAGAACCACGGAACCCCAATTGAACAACCTAAGTGATGTGCAATGATATAGACTTACAAAACCTAAAGATCAAGTGTCAACTATGTCGGTGGCATCTAGGGAACCTAAATGAGAAGAACTAGAAGAACCAATAAAGCAGAAACAGAAGGGACCAACTGAGCAAGGCCAAACAGTGAACAACAGATCGAACTGACGAAATCCAAACAGAACCATATCGCGACTGTCATAGGAGCAATGTACAGTGATGTAGGTGGGTGTAAGGTCCTAATATCTATGCTTGTACGCTAATCAAGCCCTCATAAGCCAAGAAGGTACATCCATGCACATCTGTGGGGTGTATAAGTGTAGGATACGCAGATCAACAACCTATGGCAAAGGTCTCAACCACCCAACCGTATCTGAACCAGTAACCCAACCCGAATAGCAAGAGAGGAACTTAGAACCAGAAACCCAAACCACTGTGATGTCACTCAGTAGGTGCCTTGATCTGGACTCGGCCTGCAGATCATGCCTTGCATTATACTATAGATAATCCCCTCAGCACCTAGTGCTGGACTATAGGCGATCACCTCTTCACATAATAAGAAATGCAACATGAAAGGCTATACCTTGTATTGTACTATAAGTGATACCCTCAGCATCATGTGCTGGACAGTAGGTAATCCCTTCAGCACGGAATCAGGAGTGCAACACGAAGGCTATACCCTATGTTGGACTATAGGCAATACCCACAGCACACAATCAAGAGTGCAACACGAAAGGCTATGCCTTGTGCTGGACTATAGATGATACCTTAAGCACCCTGTGTTGGACTATAGGTGATCCCCTCAGCACATAATAAGAAGTACCACACAGAATTAGTTCCCAGAATATAGTAGGTTTCTTAGTATCTGATAACCCAGCGGAAAAACAAGCAATCAACCCAAATGTGTGTCTTAATAGGAGTAATATAGAATTGTGTCTAGCTGTCATCAAGTTCATACCCAACAGAAGACATGGAAAGTATCTAGAATAACTATAACCATGCCAAAAATATCCATGGCAGAATAACATGCAGTCTAGCTGATAACAAAGACAACTCGCCCAGACAACTATGTGCCAGCTCAATGGTAATGTAACAAACTTCTATACAGATGGTAGTCCTAAGGGCAAACTCACACAATACATATCTCAACCACAGATGACCCAATAAATCCCTTAGGAAAAAGGCATACATCTTTTTAACAGAATCACATCCCCATTTCTATTAGACTAGAGGTTTAGAAGCATCATATCTCATGTCAAAATTCACAATTCCCATTCAAAGGCAACACAATAACATTTCTTAGAATATAGCATGTTACCCAGTATCTAGTAAAGTTAGAAAATGTATAATCGCAAACAATTATATATCTAGGCATATATGCCACAGAAACAGTATGGAAACATGTTTAACCAGAAACAAGTATATTATAACTAGCCAGTCACACATATTTAGAATAACAGGGTGGTCACAGTGGCATCACAGGAATTCAGAACAATCAGGGTTATCAGAACTAAGCATATACTAGAGTAGATCCCCAGTATAAAGTATAGTTAGCAACAAGTCTCATAACTACTATATCTTTATAGCACTAAGCTACATCTACATACACAAAATAGTCAAGCCAGATTACATACCTGTTACATGGTGTCAACCCATATCCAACCTTTACTAGATCTTTCCATAGTTTAACGGAACCAGAATACAACTAATACAATAGCTACAGCTGATACAGTACCTTACACGGTAACGAGTATCTCATATCGTCATACATATCACATACTCAGTAAAAACAGTCTATATACAACACATCCATACATTATAGCTCAGTCTAAGGTTTAAGGAAGCCTAGCCTACTTGAAAGGTGAATCCACACGGTATGGATCAATCCATGTAAGTTTTTCATCCTTGATGGCCTCCAAATGTTACTAAACTGTCAAAATATGATTCACAATATCAATACGATCACTTTCATTGTAATATCTCAAGAAACGAAGAGCATACGCCAATTGAGACTATAATGGAAAAAAATGGAGCCCATGCCCGGACCACAAAACTAACCCTTGTAAAATTATCCCTACATCACCTTGAGTACATAGCAAGAAATTGATCAAAAAACAGATCCCAGAAGACGGAGAAATGGCTCAAAAATGAAGTAGCATTTCTGATCGAAAAAAGAAATTTTTATTTACCGCAGCTTCTTTGCCAATTTACTTAAACATCCAATCAAATTAACAAAATTTGAATATACCATGATGTAGATCTCAAAAAGTAGTAAACTTTAGACGCAACTTTTACTTAATTTTGATAAGAAACGGCGAAGATATCGCAACTCAAATTTTTCCAAAAAATCATAACATAAACCACAACTAAAACATCATTTTTGCACTAAATGTAGCTCTATCAATTAATTTCGACATTATATGATGTACGCCACACAAAAATGCACAAAATAGACCCAAATTTATCCAAAATCTGACTTAAAACGGATAAGAAATCACATATAAAAGTTTTGAGACTCACATATAATACACAACAGGAACACGTCAATTTTAAACTCAAACGACATGCCAAAATCAGTTTCTAACACTACCACGATGTATCTCTCAGAAAAATACCAAATTTAGGCTTTTGAATCAAGGAAATTGTCTAAATATTTGAAGAGAAATCGAGCTCAAAAGTTGCATGTTGAATCTATCATTGTGTATTCTATTTCTGGTAATTTTTACAAATTTAAACACCTTTTATATATTCTTTTTTTAATTTGAACTGCCTGCCATGTGGCAGGCCCTCACTTGGCCACGTCACCTCGCTTTTTTAATTTCCATCAATTGCTCAAACTTAATTTTAATGCTCTAGCCTCATTCAAAGTCGGTAAAATATAATTCATATAGGGGATCTGATTAGAAACGTCATTCCGGATTCAACAGTGTAGTCGAAATTCTCATCAAAGGTCATTTTATTCCAATGTGTGTCATATTTCCCAATACCAAAATCTACCAAACGGACCAAAATACACCTGAAAACGAAACGAAAGGTCTTCCTAGATCAACACTTGACATTCCAAATCCAATCGTGCGGTAAGATTTTTCCATTCTGTGCACGTTTCACAAGGACATTTATTAAAGCCAACTATTGAGTCATTTCGGCGGCCAAATTTGCAAAACTCGATATAATTGTACCGAACATGCCCCTATTCTAATTTCGATGTTCCAGAGCTGATGGAACCGTCAAATTTCTGCTCTGAGGCTGCTTACTAGAGCTTTACCTAAAGATTTATTTTACGGTTATAGTCTCTTGTTTAACACGAAAAGTTGTATAATTGTCAAACGATTCATCCAACGACTGCACAACATTATCAATAAAATGTAAATAGCCTGGGGTCTCTATGCAAATGCTCAAACTGATAAAATATTCAAAGAACCACAGAAATGACATGAAGGGTCATTACAACATCCCACACTAATAGACCTTTCGTCTGTAAAAGTAAGAATGATAACGTACCTGAAGACTCCCATCCGAACCACATAGGGATCACAACTATGAACACACAGTAGATAGTGAATATAATAGTCATAAGTATGCTTAGCATCAAACAACTGTTCAGGCCGTCCACCTAATCAAAAATGTAATAACTCCTAAGTATGCAACCGAAAATCACTATAACAATCTATAAGAGATCCTTAGAAGATCAACCCCTCAGCCCATCAACTCAATCCACCATAACAATGCGACTAGCATACACAAGTCATCAGATTCGTACACATAACAAGGCATTAAAAAGCTTAACAACATAACTAGAATCTCGTAAATGCCCTTAATAGTTTTTGATGCAGTTTTCTGAAATATCCTCCTCCCTAATCCTCCATGGATGGTAATCAAACCTCTGCAGTAAAATCAATATCTCTCTGTGGAAATAATCTGACAAATTAGTAGAAATTCTATCTAAGAACTCACAACTACTGAAATAGTCTCTGCAATAGGGCCTCAGCTGTCACATCACAAGCATGGGCCAAGTATGCCAAAAAACATAGTAGGGACAATCTCTAAGCCTGAATATAGAATAAAATACTAGTCAATGTATAACTATCAAACCTCTTCCCATTACTGGGCACATGTCACGTATAGTTAAGGTAAAAATTCTAGTGTAATCATCTACCGTAACATGATGTGGAGCTAACAATCCACATCCTAGAGAATACCAAAATCAAGCCCATTTAATAATATCAAACCTACCCAAATATCACAGCATGAAGGGTCGCCACACCTAGCCTATCACATCACAAGCAGGGGCCATATATGCCAAATAAAAATTAGTTAGGACAATCTTTGAGCCTGAATATAGAATGACATACTAGTAAGTGTATAACTATCAAACTTTTGCCAATTATTGGGGATATGTCAGGTATAGTTATGGCAACAATTCTAGTGTAATCATCTACTATAACATGATATGGAGCTAACAATCCACATCCACGAGAATATCAAAATCAAGCATATTTGATAATATCAAACCTACCTGAATATCACAACCATAAAGGGTCGCCACACCTAACCTGTACATTTGATCCCCCCCCTAAGGGAAATACACGAATCTAGAATAAAAGAGGCTCGAAACTCATACCCAAACAAGCGACAAAATAAATAGACACATACAAAAAGGTAGAACCTGGATCAAATAAACATGAAGTCGGTTGCTCGCATAAGGTAATCGTACCTAGGATAACATCATCTCTAGAGTCGTATTGGCAGCCTCTACGACCTCTATCCTGACCTTTGTCTCTAGCAGTAGATGGAAGAGTGAATCGGCGTATCCGGGATCTCTCTCTCCACATGGGGCAATCTCACGACCAAAGACCCAGAATCCCACACGCATAACACCCTGAGGAAGCTTGAGCTCTACTGCATCGACCGTTGAGACTGGTACCATCTGCCTCTAGGGCGATGGAGCTTTTGCCAGCTAAATAAGGTGGCCTGGTCTTGGATGTCTGTTGAGATCTATCAAAACACTACCTAGACTTGATCCAGATCTCACTATAGTTTCCCTCATGGTGGGCCCGCCTGTTGTTTCCCTCACGGGCTGCATGAAAATCTACTCAATTGTACAAGCATGATTCACAATATCTAGATAAGATTGACCTGAAGATACCAATGCGTGTGTCACAACCCTCAGTAGAGGTCTTAAGCCCCATACAAACTAGTGAATCCGCTCCTCCTCTATCAATAAAATAGTTGTGGCATACTTTGAGATCTCCTGAAATCACACCTCATACTGAGTCATAGTCATCGGGCCCTACTCCAGTCGAATAAACTAATAAAAAAATCTATCCTAAGGCTCTTAGGAATAGATTTTGCCATGAATGCCACAGAGAACTCTTCCCAAGTCACAGGTGGTGCATCGGCGGGTCTTGTATCCCTGAAAGTCCACCACCACTATCTGTCGGGCCCATCCGCCTGATAGGTTGTAAACTATTTGCCTCAAGACTCCAGCAATCTCAATGCCTACAATATCTCTATACAAGATGTCAAAAACTCATAGACATCCTCTCCATCCACCCCTGAGTACCACGGCGGAGTCAATCTCAGAAAACACCCAAGAAACCGTTGATCCTGGAAAGGGGAGGCTCCCTCTGGCTATTCAACTAGAGCCTCTAGTGTGGCAGGCTCTATCGGGGCCTCTGCTGGAGGAAATGGGGCCAGTGTTGGTCCCTGTTGAATACCCCCAAATACTACCAACAACTGCCCAAGAGCGGCTTATACCTCAGATGTAAACACAAAAGCAATTAGAGGCAACAAGGGAACTAGAGACTCCGACAGTGGCGGAGCTGGGGCATCTTTTCTCTACTCAACGGGCTCTAAGGGTGCTCTCTATCGAGAACTGATGGTACAACCCTACCTCTGCCCAATGTCTAACCTCTGCGCGACATATCTGTGAAGAAGAAGACAATTAGATTCTTAGAATCAACAGCCCATTTGTGAACCCACAAGAATAGAATCAACAATAAAGGGAAGTTTCCTAAGCCTCTTGTAGCCTCCTGAAGATAAGTCACCGACATCTCCGCACCCCTCTATAGGACTTTACTAGACGATAGCTCTGTAGAGCTGAGACCAGTGAACCGAAGGCTATGATACAACCTCATCACGACTCGACTTCTAAGGTCATGATGGTGCCTGTTAGCTCCAGCCTACAGGCAAGCCAACCCAATACCCACAACAGCTGTTCCGAATGACTAATGATAAAAATACTAGCAACATATAAGTACGGCAAACACATTTTACCCAGGACCTAGAAGTCACCTGCATAGAGCTACTATAGATTCATATCCCAAATAAACATATGTATACATTCATACATATAACGAGGAGAAACTCCTACATATACAAGATAATACTATAACTATACAGGGCTAGTGTCCGAATATAAAAATAACCCATCAAATAGGAGTCTGTAGAATATCTGAAGCTACTGATGCTCCCCAAAGTCTCCTGACACGTCTACAAGCTACCAATAAATGGAAAAGGCTCGTACTTGGACCTACATCACGAGTAGATGTAGAAAAGTAGGGGTGAGTATTGGTGGAAGGCACCCAGTAGGCATTTTCGACTGACTAAGTGAAATACAATAAATACAATAAGAACATATGTAATACAATATTGTAGTGCTAGTTATCTAAATCTAGGCCAAAATATAGGAATGTCTGGAGAACTATGGAACCCCAATTGAATAACCTATGTAATGTGCAATGATATCAACTAACGAAAGCTGAAGATCAAGTGTCAACTATGTCGATGGCATCTAGGGAACCCAACTGAGTAGAACTAGAAGAACCAATAAAGTAGAAATAGAAAGGACCAACTAAGTAGGGGCCAAATGCAACAAAACCAATCGACGAAATCCAGACAGAACCACATCAGGATTGTCACAACATCGAGGTATTGTGATGTACGTGGGTAGAAGGCCCCAGTATCTATGATTGTATGCCAACTGGGGCCCCATGTACCCAGAAGGTACACCCACGCATAGTTGTGGGGTGTATAGGTGTAAGAAACGTAGATCACTAACCGATGACAAAGGTCTCAACCATCCAACCATATCTGAACCAGTAACCCAACCCAAATGGTTAGAGAGAAACTTAGAACCCAAAACCTGAACTATTAATGTGACTCAGTAGGTGTCCTGATCTAGACATAGCCCGCAGATCATACCATGCGCTAGACCATAAATAGGCGATCCGCTTAGCACTTATTGTTGTACTATAGGCGATCTCCTCAGCACATAATAAGAAGTGCAATATGAAAGGCTATACCTTGTGCTGGACTATAGGTAATACCCTTAGCACCCTATGTTGGACTGTAGGTAATCCCTTATGCATACAATCAGGAGTGTAACACGAAGGCTATACCCTGTGCTGGACTATAGGCGATACCCACAATATGCAATCAGGAGTGCAACATGAAAGGCTATGCCTCGTGCTGGATTATAGGCGATACCTTAAGCACCCTCTACTAGACTATAGGTGATCCCTTCAGCACATAATAAGAAGTACCACATAGAATTAGTTCCTAGAATATAGTAGGTCTCTTAGTATCCAATAACCTAGTGGAAAATAGGCAATCAACCCAAATGTGTGTCTTAACAGGAGTAATGTAGAATCGTGTCTAGCTATCATCAAGTTCACACCGAACTGAAGACATGGCAAGATTCTAGAATAATCATAACTAGAACAACAATATCCAAGCTCGTTAGTGACTGTAAAAAGTCCTTTGGATAGAATAACATGTAGTCTAGCTGACAAGAAAGACAACTCGCCTAGAGAACTATGTGCCTGATCACTGGTAATGTAACAAACTTCTATATAGATGGTAGTCCTAAGGGCTAACTCAAACAATACATATCTTAACCTCAGATGAACAAATAAATCCCACAGTTAAAAGCAGACATCTCTTTAACAGAATCACATCCTTATTTCAATCTCACCAGAGGTGTAGCAGCATTATATCTCATGTCAAAAGTTATAATGCCCATTCAAAAGCAAAAACAATAACATTTCTCAGAATATAGCATGTTACCTAGTATCAAGTAAAGTTCGCAAATGTATAATGGCTAACAAACAATTGTATATCTAGGCATAATATCACAAAAGCAGTATGGAATCTAGTTTAACCAGAGACAAGTATATCATACCTAGCCAGTCACACGTATTAAGAATAACAGAGCGATTACAGTGGTATCACAGATATCTAGAACAATCAGGGTTGTCAGAACCAAGCATATACAAGATCAGATCCCCAGCACAAAGTATAGTTAGCAACCAGTCTCAAAACTACCATATCTCTGTAGCACCAGGCTACACCCACATACACACAAACGTCAAGCCAAAATACATACATATTATGTCGCATTAGCCCATATCTATCCTTTACTAGATCTTTTCGTAGTTTAACAAAACCAGAACACAGCTAATACAATAGCTATAGCTAATATAGTATCTCACGTCATCATATGTATCACATACTCAGTAAAACCAGACTACATACAACACATCCACACATTTCAGCTCAGTCTAAGGTTTAATGAAGTCTATCCTACTTGGAAAGCAAATCCACGTGCTACGGATCAGTCCGTGTGAGTTTTTCCTCCTTGATGACCTCTAAATGTAGCTCAACTACAAAAATATGAGTCACAATATCAATATGGTCATTTTGGTTGTAATATCTCAAGAAATAGAGAGAATAGATCAATTGTGACTAAAATGGAGAAAAACAAATCCTATGCCCGAAACACCGGACAAACCCTCGAAAAATGGTACCCACATCACCCCGAATCCATAGCCAAGATTGATCCCAAAAAAATCCCTAAAGACGGAGAGATGGCTAAAAAAACAAAGTAGCATTTCTTGTCGGAAAAAGAATCATTTATTTATAGCGGATTCTTTGCCAATTTACTCAAATATCCAATCAAATTAACAATATATGAAAATAACATGGTGTAGGTCTCGAAAAGTTGTATAATTTAGACCTAAATTTTATTTAAGTTTGATAAGAAACAGCCGAGATATCGCAACTTGAAACTTTCCCAGAAATCACAAGATAAACTGCAACTAAAACATCATGTTTGCACAAAATGGAGCTTTATCAATTAATTCTGACATTATTATGATGTGCGCCACGCAAAAGTGCACAGAATAGACCCAACTTTTACCAAAATCTCACTTAAACGGATAAAAAATCCCATATCAAAGTTTCGAGAATTACATTCAATACACAGTAGGAAAACATCAATTTGTTGCTCAAACGATGCATTGAAATCAATTTCTGAAAATTCCACGATGTTCCTCTCGAAGAAATACACAATTTAGGCTTTTGAATCACTAAACTCGAAAGTTACGTGTTGAATCTATTATCGTGCATTCTATTTCTGGTAATTTTTCCAGATTTAGACACCTTTTATAAATTCTTTTTCTTAATTTGAACTGTCTGCCACATGGCAGGCCCTCACTTGGCCACGTCACCGCACCATTTTAATTTTCATCAACTGCTCAAACTTAATTTTGATGCTATGATCTTATTCAAAGTTGGAAAAATATAATTCATATATGAAATATGATTGGAAATGGCATTCCAGATTCAACAGTGCAGTCAAAATTTCCATCGAAGGTCATTTTATTCCAATGTGTGTTCCATTTCCCAATATCGGAATCTACCTTAGGGACCAAAATACACCTGGAAGCCCCGAAAACTGAACGAAAGGTACTCCTAGACCAAAATCGATGTTTTAGATCCAACAGTGCAGTCAAAATTCCATTTAGGGCACATTTCCCAAGGACATTTATTAAAGTCAACTATTAACCCATTTCGGTGGCTAAATTTGCAAAATTTGATATAATAGCATCGAATATGCCCCTAGCCTAATTAGGCCTTTCCGGAGCTGATGGAACCGTCAGAATTCCGTTCTAAGCCTGTTTACTAGAACTTTACTTGAAATTTTATTTTACGATTTTATTCCATGGGTCAATCTACGATCCATGATTATTTATACAGACAGTGGATGTTGTCTATAAAAACTTAATTTCTGCAGAATTTTACTTGTTCTCTGAACATCCTTGGCTGATATGAGCTAGAAACGTTTGGGGGTGTTACAATATATACTACAAATTATAACACATTAAAAATGAAAGCAAATAAATAAATAACTCTCTCTAAGTAGATTCATGCCCCCACTACGGTATAATCTACATCAATTCAATAGTATAAATTTTGACGTGTCCTCTCTAAGATACAATAGCCTGATAACATCGAGTAGGTCAAACGATTTTGGATTAGTTGAAGAGTCCAAAGCTCCACGAGAAAAACGCATTCCTTCATTATAGAATTACTCTCCTTTTTATATTGAATTAGTTGAAGATTTAGAATAGTTTTCTTTATCTCAATTCTCTCTTTCATTACACTAACAATAAAATATAAACACAATATAATACTTCTCATCTTTTGTTATTATTTTTCTATCTATTTTACAATTGGATGAATACATCCTTTATATAGGTGTAGAATTTCTTCAACAAATAATGTAAAAACTGTGGAGAGTCATTTAATTTGAGGATTCATGGGGCTATCAAGAGGAGATTGTTTGCAACAAATTTTAAAGTAATGCAAAATAAATTACAATCACAAATAAAATATGAAGAAATGTAATTTTATTGATAAACAATATGAACACAAATCTGTTCATCTCTTGATTCTTCTGTCATAAGATTTCTCTGTGATTCGAGGGTCGTTAGTGGCATATATCTCGAACGTAAGATCATTTTGACCTCCTTGAGCCATATTTTGATCTCTTGATATATATCTCAAGAATTTATGGGATATTTGAGATAGTTTTTAAGGGAATATAATACCCTTTATACACGCATGAATTAGGGTTTAGGGTAGAGGAGTATCTAAGAAACCCTGACTGAAATAGGACTTATTTTGTAAAGTTCTATATAATTTCGATGTCTACAGAGATAATATGGAGAACATGTCATTGTGAGTACAGAGAATTATGTCACCACTTTCTCCGCTTTATGACTACTAATTATCATGCACATAATATTTTAATTTCTAATATTAAAATGCACAATAAAACTAACATTTGTAAATGTGGCATCTTAGGATTTTCAATATTTGTTTATCAAGTAATTTGCTCATCCGATAAGATTGTAAAAAAATTAGAGAAATTTTGATAGTATTCATAATTTGGGTGATTTTCATGTTTATGAAGAAAAATATATAACTTTAAAAATTAAAATTCATGTTCAGACGAATCTTAAATTTCAAATCATGCTTCGATAATGCATATCTAAGCGGGTCCAAAGTATTATCTTGTTATACTTGTCACTTTGTAAAGAATAATTATATAATCCCTTCGTCTGATTTTATTTGTTCACAATTCTAAAAATAAATGTCCATCTTTTACTTATTTAATTTGGAAAATTGTAATGACACATTAGGTTGTTTTCAGCACTAGAGTTCTTATTCTATAAATTACTTACCTCGAAAATTTCAAATGGATATTTTGGACTATTTGATAACTAAGATTATTTAGTTTAGGGGTAATTTTAGATAATTAATATAATTTATGGGTTAAAGTGATAAGTTATGTAACTTTCTATACCACTTATACTATATTTTTTATTAAATTCAGTAGTAGGTTTTATCACTTTTGATACATTGTTAGTTAAAATAAAAATAAAAAGAAAAGAAAGAAAAAAGAAGATCATGCAGCGAAGGAGAAGAAAAACAAAGAAAAAGAACTATTGAAGTAGTCTGGTAAGCATGAGAACGCCTAATATCTATGTTGATTAATATGACTAGAAGTCTTATTTATGTATTGGTATGGAGAAAATTGATAAGCAGTTCGCCAGTAATGTGATTGGGGTTGAAGTTAATTTGATGGATCATTAAGGGTGAGTTTGGTATGGAGGAAAATGCGTTTCTATTTTCTCATGTTTGGTTGGCTTAAATATTTTGAAAAATATTTTCTAAATAAACTTATTTTTCTCAAATTTAAGAAAAATGACTTCCTTGTAAAAATGAAGGAAAATATTTTCCAAACTCTTATCGTATTTCATATTAATTTTTTTATATCATCCATACCACGATCCCCCTCCCCAAAAAACATTTATTATTTTTTAAAATGAAATAAGATTAAAAATTTATTTTTGTAATAAAATTCACATTTGGAAAATTTTATTTTTTTCACCCATTCCTATTCCGACCCACCTAATTCCCCCCACCCCACACCCCCTCCTCCCAAAAAACTTAAAAATTAATTTTAAAATTTTAAAATATTTTGAAAATCTCAATTTCTTACTACACCATACGCCCCCGCCCCCCAGAAACCTCCTTCCCCCCCCCCCCCCCGGCGCCCCATCTCTCCATACAAAAAATTTAAAAATTTATTTTTGTAAAAATTAAAATTTTAAAAATTTTAAAGCCCCCCCCCACCCAGCTTGGCCCCGCAGCCCCCCCCCCAACCCACCCCATCGACCCCATATAAAAAACTAAAAATAAATTTGACAAAAATTCAAAATTTTAAAATTTTAATTTCTACTGAACCACCAGACCCCCAAGCCCCCACCCCCCCACCACACCCCATACAAAAAATGTATTTTTAAAAAATTTCAAATTTTGAAATTTTCAATTTTTTTATTCCAATCCTTTCCCCCGGCATCCACGACACCCCCTCCCCCCCCCCCCCCCCACCAATACAAAAAAAGTTAAAATTTTATTTTTCAAACAAAAATTAAATTTTAAAAAAGTCAATTTTTTACTCTACCTCACCTCCACTCCCAACCCCCAGCCGCCCACCCCTCACCCCACCCCAAAAAAGAATTTAAATATTTTTAAAAAAAAATATTTCAAATTATGAAAATATTTTCATGTCAGAAATTATTTTCCTGCAATTATTTTATACTTTCTAGCTAAAAATAAAAGTTTTTTTCTAAAAAATATTTTTATTCATTAACCAAACAATAAGAAATATTTTCTACTCACCAACCAAACATAAGAAAATGAGTTAAAAATCAATTCATTTTACCGGAAAACATTTCCTCCATACCAAACACACCCTAAATGGGGATACAAATATTTATAATAAGGGACAAAATAAGAAGGGCTAATTTGACATAATAATGGCAACCTTATGATGGGAACTAAGATCAATTGTCAGGAATCATAGTAGAAATATTGTTAATTTTGTTTGCTGTAACTTGTTCTCTGTCGTGTCCTTATTTTTGTAAGTTTTCGTGATAGATTTTGGTTCTATTAATTTTCACTTATAAATTAAGTTTTTGGTCTATTAAAACAAACAACTAGATCTTAGGTATATCGTATCACGTGAATATTTTTAGATTTATGATATGTGGAAGAACTATAACTTAATCCTAGGCTTGAAATCTAGGAATTTGGTTGTGAAATTGGGTGAGTTTTTTAGTCTAGACTAGACATATGCTAATACGGGTGTCTATGGACTCATTACCTATGAATATTATATATTTGATAGATTCGGAAGGTTTTGAGGCATTGAGGATAGGGAAGGCATTGGTGATTTAGCTTGCTTGACTTCGTTCTTCTGTTAAGATAGGTTATGGTTTGTTCTATCTAACAAGAAAACTCTTATAGTAATTGATAGTCATCCAGAAAAGCTGTGAAATTTTCTATGTATTTAATTGTTGTGGTTTAATTGACTGATATATTGTTGTGATTGGTCTGCAATTCTAAGACCATGAAAACCATAATCTTGAACTTGATCTGCCAAAGTGATGTTTTAAATAAAGAAGGCTTGATGAAATATTGTTAATGAAGTGGAAAGTAATGATAAAGAATGATGAATTAAATATATTTGGATCGGGTGTCATATTCCGACACGATATATTTGGATTGAGTGTCATGTTCTGACATGATATTATGGATCGGGTGTCATGTTTCTCCAGGATTGTATTGGATGGGGTTTCACATTTCAACACGATTATAATAAAGGAAAACATATTAAAATAATTTAATATACTCGATTTCAAAGAGCCTATCTCCAAAAAGAGATGTGGTGTGGAGGCCTGAGTCCTCATGTGTATTCTTAATATTGTTGATTATTTATGTACCTATTTCTTGATATTACCACATGTCAAGTATTATAGTTGCTTTCCTGCTATTATTATATGTATATTGATTTTTATTTTGAGTCGGGCGATAATAGATGCTCAGTACATGTTGCTCGTACTGACCCATACTTGTATTTTTCTTATTTTGATTTTATGGAGAGCAGTGAGTGTTCCAGTCACTTCAACTCACCCTCAGCTCTAGCTAGTCTCTAGCACAACGGATTCTAGGGTGAGCTATTCTCCTAGCTCATGTCAGAATCTCTCGATAATGGAATCATGTCCTTAGCTTTCAGACTTAAATTATTTTATTCATTTATTTTGGTATTGATATTCTTAGACTTGGTATTTTGAGATTAGTGTCCTTGATGTGATGACTTTCAAATTTTTATGGAACATTAAGTGATAAACTTAGTGATTTTGAGTTATTTTTAGCTTTTTGAGTTTAAGCTTTCAACTATTATCGTGTTTTATAAGTTGAACTGTTAATATAGATTGGGATTTATGTTGAACTGTTAATATAGATTGGGATTTATATGTTGGTTCGCCCACCCAGAAGGGTAAGTGTGGATGCCACTCCTGGCCTATTTTAGGTTATGACAAACTTGGTATCAGAGTTTTAGTTTCAGTGATCTCATTATACAAGGACAGGTCTAGTAGAGTCTTGCAAAATAGTAAGGGGACTCTTTTATTTTTCTTCAAGAGGCTATAAGATCTGAAGGAAACTCCCTTTCTTATTCCTTTCATGCTATTAGTTGAATCCAATTGGTATCTAGATGATACAAATCGGTATCTGATGTTTTTCATTGTATTTTGTAGGATGGTTAGAACTAAAGTAAAAATAGTGCTTGAGCCAGTCGAACCATAGTTAGAGGTGGAGGAGTGATGAGAGGTTTGTGGTAGAGGTCGTAGGGGAAACCCTACCGGAGGTAGAGGCCAAGCAGTTGGTCCATCTTGGGAAAGAGCAGTGACACCTCCACCAACTAATGAGGTAGCCAGAGAGGATGTTGAGATGGCGGATGAGCAGACTCATGATAAGGAAACACCACCCCAACCTACTCCAGATATTATCCACTAGATTCTCACTAATCTCTGTGGGTTATCCGATCAGGGCCAAGCACCCCCAGTGCTCAAGTTCAGGGATTACAACATGTAACTATTGCGACCTCTCATTTGGATGCATCCTTGGAGATATACATGTTTCCTTGATTGACTACAGGGACTATAATGACTAAGGACTAGCACAATCTTTTTGTTAAGTTCTTAAAGTTGAAACATCAGGTCTATAGAGGCACTGAATCTGAGGATGCTTATGATTTTCTTATTAATTGCCATGAGTTGCTCCATAAGATGTATATAGTAGAGCGATTTGGTGTTGAGTTTGTGACATAACAACTTTGGGGAGATGCTAAAATATGGTGGAGGTCTCATATTGAGTGTTAACCAGCCAAAGCACCACCTATGACTTGGACAACCATTTCTAACTTCTTCATGGAGAAGTATATTTCCTGGACTTTGAGGGACAAGCGAAGAGATGAGTTCCTTAATATAGAGCAGGGAAAGATGTTTGTCATAGCTTATGACTCCAAAGTTTGTGCCCTGTCTAGATATGCTACCCATCATTGCTTCAGTTCAGAGGAGAGGATTCGTCGCTTACTAAAGCTTTGCAGATTTCAGCCTTGCAGGTGGCAGCTTCAACAAAGACCTTTTAAGAAGTGGTTGATTTTATGATACAGGTTGAGGGGGTGAAGCCAAATGACTTCACCAAAATGGCGACATTTAAGAAGTTCCGCAAGGGAGGTGAGTTTAGTGGTTCTTACTCCAGAGGGTAGATTTTCGGTGGTTATTCAACCCATCCAATTTAGTCTTCATTGCAGGTTTCATATGGGGTTCCATCAAGAACTAGCCATCCTCTTCCTGATTTTTGAGGTTATATTTAGTCTTCTTTATCTTCATAGAGGCCCACTCCCACTCTTATTCATAAAACTTGTTATAGATGTGGTAAGGTTGGGCATATTAGAAGGTATTGTCTGAGGCAAAGTTAGACTTGGTATGATCAGGGCTATAGGGGCCCAACATCTAGAGGTTGAGATGGCGATAGTAGGGGTCATCATCATTCTGGAGGACATAGTGGCCAAGGTCATAGGGGTCACCAGTCCGACCGGGGTTGTGGGAAGGTTGGAACTACTGGTACACAACCTGACATAGGAAATGGTCAGATAAGTGATAAGGCCCATTGTTATGCTTTTTCGGGGATGCTAGAGGCAGAGGCAGAGGCTTCAAATGTTATTCTCAGAGGTACATTTCTAGCTTGCAATCGCACTACTTTCGTATTATTTGACCCTGGATCCACTTTTTCATATATGTCTTTTGCTTTTGCTGATGGACTTGATTTGCATTGCGACTTACTTGATATTCCTATTCATGTTTCCACTTATGTTCGTGAGTCTGTGTCAGTTGAGAAGGTTTGTAGGTCTTTCCTTGTGACTTTTATAGGGAGCAAAACTTATGTAGATTTGATTATTCTGGAGATGGTTGACTTTGATGTAATCCTAGGTATGACTTGTCTCTCTCCAAATTTTGTTATTTTGTATTGCAATGCTAAGACCATGACCTCGGCCAAGCCTAGGATGGATCAGCTAGTGTGGAAGGGTGATTATTTTCCTTCTCTGGTTCTAATTATCTCTTTTCTGCATGCTAAGAAGTTGGTGAGTAAGAGTTGTTCAGCCTTCCTAGCACATCTTAGGGCTGATAAATTTGAGGTGCCCTCAATTGAATCTATCTCGATAGTGTGTGAATTTGTAGATGTCTTTCCTGCAAACATACCTGGAGTGCCACCAGATTGGGATATTGATTTTTGTAATGATGCGGAGCCAGGTACTCATCCTATTTCTATGCCACCTTACAAAATGGACCCAACAGAATTTAGGGAGTTGAAAGCCTAACTTCAAGAATTGTTAGGTAATGGTTTTATTAGGCCAAGTGTCTCTCCTTGGGGTGCTCCGGTTCTTTTTGTGAAGAAGAAAGATGTTAGCCTTCGTATGTATATAGACTACAGACAGTTGAACAGGGTAATTATTAAGAACTGGTACCCCCTTGCTCATATTGATGACTTATTCGATCAATTGCAGGGTGCTTGCGTCTTCTTTAAAATTGATTGAGGCCTGGTGATGTCCCTCAACTCGGTATTCAAAGGAATCAGGGGTGGTCTCCATCATCATAATAAACCAACTGAGAGGTTGGGGACGAATCCCACAGGGAATCGTGGTTCACAAATAGATGTGGTTTATTGGACTAAGCAATTGTAGGATTTTGAGGTGTTTGCAATAATTAAAGGCAGGATTCAAGCTACACAATATTTGATTAATAAATTGATCAACAAATTAGGGAAGATGTTGGGGATGTGCAAGTATGGGAATCAATCTACCAACTAGGTCCAGATACTTGATCAAATAAGTTGATATTGAGTGAATATCTAGGTTTCTTATAACCTATGTTCAGTCACAACACGCGAGTGTTTCATATGATTCAATTACGATATCATTCTCGGACCAGCGAGAACATGCTCGGCCTAAGGAGTCTCAACAAAACCCCTAATATCTTGGCTATTAAAAATATGGTTATGGACTTCAACTGAAATCCTAGAAGGTTTCCAGCCATTACATCCATTCTACACTCTGATCATTCCAGTTAAAGCAATAATCAGAGATCTAAAGTAAACCCCAAGTTTGCAACCTTAAAATTATAGATTTAACATAGGAATGAATGTAAATTCACTCAAACGAACTACAAATAAGTCAAAATATCGAAGACCCAATAAATAAATCAAGAACCTATATCAGTAACACACCCCCAACATGGAGGTTTTAGCCATACATTCTAGAAATTAGAGATTTAGTACCAAAAATAGCAGTTGTAGTCATCAGTAATAAGATTGAATAGAGAGTAGTTGATTATCACAAGCCAATCTACTCAAATTTTGCTTCCCTAATGCTTAAAATCTTATCAACCCTTGTACTATAAAGAAGGAATGTTCAAATGTACTACTCTCTCTGTAAAACTAAGAAGAATGATATGATATGTACAATGCCCTTTCTGATTTTCTTAAATAGTCCGTGCAAAAGTGTGAGAGTTTGTGCTACGAATTTCCATCGGCAGTCAAGGTCGACCATCGTCGAGCACTCTGGTGATGCGCCAAATGTGCACTTGACCGCTTTCCTCTGCATCCTCTTAAGGCTAGTTCCACTACAATAATAGGCGATGGTTATTCACTCCACCAATAAAATTCAGTGACTCACCGAAGTTCCTATCTCATCGCCTTCTTTTCATGGTTGTGGGGCTTTGAGTACTACAACTTTAGGAAGTCTTTTGAGCCATTCGACGGTGCGTCGAATATAATTTTTGACATCGATTATGACCACTTTCCTAACTTGCACTTGAACCTTTGTTGCTTCAATCGTAGGCGGTCTCTCTAAATTTTTGGCGAATCGTTGAATATGTAGGTGATACCCATTTTCTCCGTCTTGTTGACACTTTTGCGTGCTGTCTAAGATTTGTCAAGTATTGTCCATGTTTGCACTTTTAATCCTATTTCCTAACTTTACACATGTATATTCATTAGAAATTGAAAATAATAGCATACTAAGCACAATGTTACTTTGGGAACTAGCCCTAAAATGAGTCCAAAATATGGATTCATCGATACCCTAAAATTAATCCTTTACTTGTCCTCAACTAACCAAACATCATTCCATCAAATTTTAGAGATTTCAAACAGGGCCACATGGAGAAACACATACATTTCCACCTTTTTCATTCCCTCTCAAACTTCCACAAACCACTTACATGATTTTGAAGCCTCAAGGGATGACTAAGAAGTAACCAAACCATGGCTATGCTCATAATTGCTCATGTAGCTACTGATCACTGCTTAAAGGCATCACCATTTTCCCTTATGCCAAAGAATATCGTGAAAAGATAAGATTATGACATTATTTTCAAAGGATCTCTTCAACTCTCACTCTCTCAATTGAGAAATAGCATGTAAGGTTCAACCCATAAGCTTGCCCTTATTTTCAATCAGAGTTCACTCGACTTTCTTACCGACTATGATCCCAAAGTACATTGTTAAAATTCTAATGTAGGGTTAAGGTTGGGTAGGATAGCATATGGATAGTAGTGGGTTATCCCTCCTTAAACTCTACACATTCTTTTCATGCGCAAAGGTCCTTCTGGCCCTCTTCCTTTCTTCTCCTTTTGAAATCTCTTTTGCTTTTGATTTATCATCATAAGTATCTTCCCTTTTAGCACTCTTTTTCACAATTTTTGGAGGATCCTCTTTTTTCATCAACTTTTTTAACATTTTCCTTGCTTTCATTCATTTCTAGTACTTCTCGCTTTTCTTTCTTTCTTTTTTGCCTTTCCTCGACTTTTTCATGGGAGACTCCCCTTTCTTCCTACTAACACCCTCAACTTGGCATTTGGCCACCACTTAGCTCATTTCGAGCTCAAGGAGGGATTGGCAAGGAACAAGAAGGAATTTTCTTTAACAAGTATGAGTCAAGGTTACGTGGTTATCAAAGAAAGGATCAAGGCTTAAAGGGCTTCACTAGGGATTCAATTCATTGTCAATGGATGTCAATATAGTCAAAATGGACTCTATGGAACCAAAGGACTAAGGTCCTTTCCTTCTCTGGAATCAGCCAACTTATTCCTCAAAACAAACCGGGCAAGTTATAGATGTAATAAAACATGTTTTTTAACAAAATTCCTAATTCTGCATTGGCCAAATGGATTCGCATTTAAACAATGGCAACATACTTGTAATCTTTTATCATCGCATATCCAAGATTCGGTCACATAGTCAACTCAAGATGCATCAAATCCATGTATGGACTGATTTATCAAGAAAATGACTAATTAGTGAGTGAGTATGTGCTCCTCGTCCATGGCACCATCTGAATCAAAGATATGGAACATCGATGCTCGGATTGCTAAGGAATAAAGACATGATATTAGCATTAGAATGGCTTTTCATATATGCATGGAGTTTGCCAAAACTCGAGGACATCATTTGCAATCATTCATCCATTCAACTCAAAAGAAGAAATGTAAAAATAGCAAAATAAATACTACTCTATTACAAGCCAATTTAAATTTATTTACACCCCAAAAATTTAAAATTATGTCAGCATTCATCAACAAAATCAAAATTAACACAATTGCCTCTTCCAACATATAGCAAAAACATAAAGTAATTATCTTACACAAAGATAGAGAACTCCACATGCTCACCCCCTCATAAAAAATATCGTCCTCAATGTGCAAAGGTCAATAGAAATCAAGAATAAGAAACAAGTATAAGAATCCCCCTAGTCTGAATCAATCCTGCTATGATGGTGGTGGTGAAGCTAGAGAAGTGGTCAAGGGGGCATCAATTGTCATGCCCAAAGTCCTATTAAACTAGACTGGCACCCGTTGCCAATAAGGTTTGGGAGAACTAGTGTATAATCATACACTTTCTATGAACATTATAATGGGTTTCCACATTCAACATGCTTTCAAGAAAATAGACAGTAATAACCAGCCAAAAGGAAATGTGCATGACTAGGTCGTTGGAGCCACGACGTCTAAACTACGATACATGACCAAAAGCCTCTAGATAAGGAATAGTATCTATAAGGATCAGGACAGGCCCCGCCTCATGATTAACTATACAATAGAAAAATATAAGCTCTAGACACACAAAGCCCCGAAGCAACCTAGAGCTCAGTAATAACAATTGGAGATCTCGTACTCCTACTAGGGAGATCTACTAGCTCATGTACCTGCAACATGAAATGTAGGTCCCCCATAAGGGACGTCAGTACGAGATAATGTACTGAATATGTCAGGCATGAAGTACTGTATATGAAATAAGAACTTAAATGATATCAATGCTGGTGTGTAAGGATAAGAGACCTCATTTAGTCATACTGTGGAATCATGTACTTTATGTCCTTTTTATTACTTTACCTTTCTTTACTGTATAATTTGTGTGCAATATATAATGTAAATGACCAGCTAATCAATGGTAAATCAATATCGAGATTGACCCATGGTAGGCTTTCTTTTCACCCCTAGAATACCCCCGTAATACGGGATCGACCCATGCTAGGTGATTCTTCCACCCCTGGGATACCACTCATCAATAAGAAACTTCACTTTATCTTTTATTTACTTTTGAGATGGTTCTTTTGGTGGTCATAACATTTTGGAGTTATAGGACTATAGATATAAAATGTGGCATATAAATAATCATGCAAGAAAATACCACAATGAAAAGAGTAAGTTACAGAACTAATGAAATGCATAGGAGATGAAACAACACATGGACTTTACTTAGCAAAACGGAACTCATGTATCTTTGGTATCCAAGTATGTATGCATATTGACAATGGCTATGTATGGGAGCATATGAACATGTTCAAGAGTGAAGACGCAGTTATTAGTTATGCCGAAGTTTGTAAGTGCCTCTACGTGCCAAGGAAGAATCTAGATTTCATGCCAAATAAGTGAAAATCGAGTAGTCTTACATACCTCATTGTACGACCTCGTTATTACCTCGAAGTATTCTTATTTTCCTTAAAATATTTATGTATAATAGAGTAGGTGATAACACTAGTATCAATGGCTAATAAACATGTCTTGGCAGCAAATCTCATAAAAATAACACTCGGGTAGCAAGTTTGTAATTATGAACCCAAGAATATCCTTTCAACCCTTCCACTTCTAATAGTATTTTCTAATACACATTCGCATATACATGTCATATACAACTTTTTTTAGTCTTATAAAAGGATTACAACAGCTCAAAAAGTACAACACATAATAACTCTACATAACATACAAGTAGGCAGCATAACAATACATCCTTTTGCTACATTTCAACGTCAACAATCCCAAATCTGTTCCAACTTCAACCAAATTGTCCCCAAAATATTTACACATAAAAACAATCCTGAAAAGTTCAAAAAATAGTCCCAAAGTAGATGGAGGATGTGAGACAACAATATCCAATTACGAGCCCACAAGTTCCTACTAAAAGCACAATTAAAATATCATGCAAGAACTCTTTTGTAAGGAAAATAAAAATTGTACAGCAACCTGGTTACATCATTCCTGAACTAAACCTCACTAAAAACATCAACCTCCCTTGATAATCAAGCTAACCAAGGAGAGAGAAGTCTCTAAAATATAAGGAAAGTGAGCAGCAACACTTGGAACACATGTTGTCCAATATTTTGCACAAGCACAACCAACTTATTTCTCTTATCTTTCATGGAAAAAATTACACTAAACACATAGATATTCTTACTTAACTTAACCTCCAAGGAAAGGGATTCTCCAAGAACCCTAAAGTTTTGTTGTGGCTGCTTTGTGAAGGCAAAAGAGAGGAAGGAGAAATTTTTTGAAAAATCTAATTCTTTTGGCTATGTTAAAATGACTTAAAGTTGTTGATTCGTAACCCCTTTTAAAGGGCCACTCTCGTCCGACTTTCCCCTTTGATTTAAGCCACATTATAGCAAGGTGGTGATGCACCTGCTTGGCCCTTTCACTTGGGCCTTATTGGACTCCAATTTGATGGGCCTTGGCTTTCCTTTTTTTCTCTTTTCCCTTCACTTAGTTTGGGCCAAAATCATCAAGTGGGTTGTGGATGTACTTGGGAATATTTTCTATTCATCTTGGGATGAAAATATTGTCCCTTTAAGATGCTAAACCATGGCCCAAAATTATACCCTTAACTTGAGCTTTATTCATTATCGGACTTGAACAGATTTGGTGTTAGGCCTCATCTTCGTCTACCTAGCCTATTTAAGCTAAGCACATAGGTGACTTCCTTATTAGCTTATCAATTCCTACTAGCACCTCATTTTTCACTTTGTTTAAGGTTGCGATCTCCTCAATTTGTCTTAAAACTTATATACACTCACTCGTCTTAAGTACTAGACGTAAATATAGTCCTCTAGTCTAAAAGTTAGGCACTTTTAAAGTTGGTGCTCTTTCTACCAAATCATATCATGTTCCATATACATTGGACTAGTACACCTAAGGTGTGGGGTGTTATATTAACGCCCTCGTCTACCAGTGCACTCTACAGATCAATCAAAGGCCTTACCAGCTCAAGTCATGTACACTGCATGTGCCTATTATGGACTTGTCTAGAAAAGATGTTGTTTTCGTAGTGTCTATGATTTGGCTCTCCATCCATGCTAGATCCTTGTGGTCCTCTTGGCTAGGCTCTACTCCCACAGTTTCTTCATTAGTCTCAGGGGTGCTTACCTCCTTGGTTTCTTACATTTACATTCAACTCATCATTAGGAACCATGGTCATATCCACTTTGAGTGGCTCTTTTAACCCGTCAAAGAAATTGCTGAAATTTGTTGACTAGAGGGCTGCCACCTCCTTCTTCAATGAATTAAATTAGATTTTTAAGTCATCACATCGGCACTTCCACCACCTACCTTTTCTACAGCTGCTACCCTGTCTTTCAAGTTGGCCTCCTTCCCATGGTCATCAATCATCATTTCAAGCTTATCCATCCTTATTTTGTGTGCCTCCATCAACTCCCCTTACTTGGCCTCATCCTCATATATGGCTTCAAAGTTTGTGCTATGGCCGCTTCAACTAACTTAGGCACAATTGACTCAACCCTAGTGGCATGAAGATCGGCTACTTTGGCCACTCCACCAAATTAAAAAAGAGTAGCCCTATTGAGCGGAGGTTGGTCATCTTTAGCCTATGCCTCACAGTGGGAATAGTGGCAGGAGATGAATGTAAAGTAGGGGAAGAATAAGATATACCTTCCTCGGGGCCCAGCTTTGCAACGCCAGACTCGAGGGCCTAAGCATCAACCATTAGCATTTTGAGGAATTCAAGAGGAAATCCTTGAAGTGATTGTTGAGAGCTTTATCCCAGGTATGTAACGATAAACTAGGAGCATGAGATTATCCTCTCAAGTGCCCATAGATGGTCATAGATGAGTTAAGTGTCCATGAGTCCCCATACATGTTCTTAAATTGATTCTTGAATATCTTCTTATAATTTATGTCTATTTTCATATACATCCGTATGTCGATGATCATCATAAACTTATTTTCTTGAATTGTATACTTTCATGAGAAATTACATAACCTTACATGTTAACTTTTGAAAGCATGCATGAATGAATCTAGGGATTGAGTCTAGAGCCTTGACATGAGATTGTTGATTGTGAATGTGATTTTGGTGAGAGAATGATGATGAGTTGATAGAGCTTGATAGTTTTATGAGTCTCCATAAATGAACTCTAATGATGTTCTATTCTATTGTTCCCTAACGATTGTTCTAAGCCTTGAACTATTGAATGAGCTTGATTGATGAAAGGGCTAAAGTCCTATGAGTTGATTGATGAAAGGGTTGAAGTCCCTATGAGTTTGATTGATAAAAGGATTAAAGTCCCTATGAGTTTGATTGATGATAGGGTTGGAGTCCCTATGAGATGCTGATTGATGACGGGGTTAGAGTCCCTATGAGATTGGTTGAGATGGAGATCTTATAAGCATTGAGTCTTGGAAGGAGTGTAGAGCACCGTAAGAGTGAGAGTAAGTCTAACTCAAACTCGTCAAACGTAGGTGAGGATTAGAACCATCACATTATATTGTGGTTTCCTCTTGAGAGAGTCCCTAAAATAATAGAGGACTTGTTGATTGCAGTTTCCCTAGTGGATTCGATTCGTTCTCTACCTGGTAAGTATAGAACAATCGTGGCAACACCGACGGGATGTTTTACAATCATTGGCTCATAAAAGTGATTGTTGTCAGATAAGAGAAACTCCCAGAAAGTTCCTACCTTGAGTACTCTGAGTCGAGATGTAATGAGATTAGTTCCTTTGAGACGAGTCTGATTTGATTGATGAGATTGAATGGTTGATGGGTCACTTGTCTACTCTTTATTCTTGTTTTAGAATAGACACTTGACATGTTGATTGTTTACTATTTCTGAGTTGATGTTGTTCCATATTGTTCTACCTATTTCTGTTTTACTCAGCTATTTTATATACAGTATATTCCACGTAATAATGCCACTCAGCGCTGCATCATTTTATGATACAGATACAGGGATTAGGGATTATCAATATGCGCATCGTTGAAGATTCAGGACGTTCAGCTGATTGGTGAGCCTCCCCTACTCCGGACGATTCATTACCTTTATTTCATCATGCTTTTGAGTTAGACTAGACTATTCTTATATTTTGATTTTGGTAGGCATGGGTCCGTCATTGGCACCACTAGTTTAGTGATAGAAGCTTCATAGATGATAGTCGAACGTTGATGTTGAGATTGTGAGCTAGTTCTTTCTATTAGCTTTTTATTATTAATCCATTATTATTTGAGACATTAGATGAGATGAGCCCATTTAATTTCATTTACTTCCGCTAATCTGTAGAGTTGTTGGATTGAATGGATGCGATGAAGACAAGTGCTTCGCTTGGGGACTAGCAATAGTCTCTAGGTGTCGGCCGCGTCTCGGGTACCATCTCGGGGCGTGACAACACGTGTTGCCATTTTTGTACCACTTGTGTTTTTTTGGTATGAACAGTTTATGTTTATTGTATCGGTTTTTGTTGTCACTAGTTATTGAGTTGTATCAAGTATATACAAAATGTATCAGTATCATTCTTTAAAATATTTATTACCAACATTGATACATCCTCATTTACTCAAATTTATTGGCATGTGTCAAAAAATTTCAAGCAGCTCTTGTTGATACAGTATTGATAACTCATTGTTCATGACATATGTTGTTCATTGTTTGATCAATTGTGCAGTTTTTATTTCAACAATCTACATTTGTCAATAATTATTGCATCTACCAACACTTGATACTTGATTGAACAACTTTTAAAAGTATTGTATCAATGCAAGGTATAAACTATGTCATAAAGCAAGTCCCCACGATTCACTAAGGATTAGAGTAACAAACAATTGGAATTATGTTGAAGATATCAAAAAATCGATTGGTGAAGGTGCATTAGCTTTGTTTTGTCAGTATATTTTTTGTCCTTATTTAAGGATATCTGTGTCAAATTTTCAAGGAAAAATAATGAAATGCCTTCTGTTGATGGAGATTGAGCATGAAAATGAAGATGTAATCCACATCAAATATGGCAAGGGAAATGTACTTGTATTCAGTCGGAAAGAGTTTTTCATCATCACCGGGTTGAAGTACACCGGCAATGTCAATGATTTTTGATACACCGACGAATCTCCCAGTAAGTTGATGCAGAAATATTTCCCCGAGCCAAATATAAGTCTCAACCAAGGCCGTCTGACTTCTCGCTTTTTGATGGGTCAGAGGGACAATGATGATGATGCCTTTAGAATAGCGATTTTATACTTCATTCACACATTCATGTATTCCCAATTGCAAGAATCTCTTGTTCCAGTCGATGACTTCTACATGATCGAGGATAGCACTTATGTACCATATCCCTAGGGGCTTATTGTGTACGACAGACTAATTAAAAGCTTTAGGCAAAACATCACGATTGGAAAACAGCTATATCAATTCTATGGCATGCCATACACTCTTAACATTTAGATGTACGAGTGCTCTTCAATAGTTGCTAAAGATGTTGTTGTTAAAAATGGGAACCACATCCCAAGAATTGTGAATCGGCAAGTCAATGGACAGAGACCAAAATTTGATACTATCCTGTCTACCATATTCATCGAGGTACTTATCTTCATATTAAAAAAATTTCCACGATTTCATAGTTTTGTGAATTACTGATACAAAAAATACACATAAAGTGTTGGTTAAAAAAATTGCACAAGGTGATACTAAAAAATGGATAAACACATGTCATTATTTCCTTTTTTCCTTTTTTTTCGGGTCCCTTGTTCCATTATAGTTCCAATGGCCGAAGAACTCGCATCTCTCCAATTACCAAACCCGGTAGATGTTCCCAATTCTGTACTATTCACATTGCCAACGCCATCAACAACATGTTCATCCGAAGCGTTCAGAAAAAGGGTTTTGTCTGGTTTTGAGGATTTTAGCACTGAACTACCAGAACATCTATTAAGAAAGTCAAAGCGCATTGTTGATTCGACGTCCCCGCAACCACCTAAAAAGAGGATTGATGTGCATGGAAAAAATCTATCCTTGTGCAAACTGCCAAGACTAGAAAGTCTGTAATTCAAGCACAAATACATAGGGAGGATGAAGCACATGCATCGGCATCTGTTCCTCCGGACCAGTCAACACCTTAAGTTAAACACGACAAAGTGAATTAAACCAAGTCAAGCATTTTTTGAAGAAATATTTGAGTATCAGTAGTCAATTTATTTATTTTGTTCTAGAAAACTTGACAATTAACCAAATTATTTTTTTTAAGGCTGATCGTAAGTTCAACGCACTTGATTGTAAGATAATTGCTCTAGAGGCACTGATAAAATTGAATCACAATGATACTATGAGAGATCTTGGGAAGGATATCCCTATTTCTGGGGAGGTAATAAACATAAATTTATCGAAGTTAATTTATTGACCTCATTATGTAGTATTTTGTGTGGATTTATTTGTATTTTTCTAAATTTGAAGGATATCGAAGAGGTACCCGCCCCGGTTGTACATGATGATTCTGATAAGAGAGGACCTCATGATTGCACTGATAATGTAGTCACTCCTCCTCAAACTCATGTGCCTGCCAGTTTCATGGAGGTTACGAAAGATGAAGCTCATTCTGCTGATGCAATCGAGGTATATATTATTTTCAAAATTTAAAATTAGATATTTTTTTCTTGTGACTAAATCTGCTCTATTAATAGTAGATTAGCAAAGTTAGCCAAAGTGTTAGTTGTGTATTAGTAGATTCATATAAAGCATCAGTAAATTTAAACATAGGTTCAACTTTACTGATACATAGAATATATTATATACTTATTTAATCTGACATTTCTAAATTGACGTATCAGTAAAATATACATTCAAGTATCAGCTAAACAGATATTTTTTTATTTTGATCAACTATACTGATACATAATAGTATTATCTTCATACATCAACAGTCCATTACCATTTGTTCCTCAAAAATCCTCATTTTTTTCTAGGTTGTTCCAACATTCAAAGATCTCCCCATAATTGAAGAAGTTGATGAGCCCCAACAACGGACCAGATATCCACAACAATCTGAGGTAAATATATCAGTACACAATATATTGCAATACAAATAACATAATACATTAGTAACAATTTTATTGCATTGATATGTATCAAAAAATTAAATATTTTTGTTATGTCTATTGCACTTATATTTTTTTTACAGAATGTGATTTATCAAGCTTCAAAAGTTGAAACAAAACAGCCAATTCCATCAAGTGGCAAGAAATCCCTTGTTGTCTAAGTATTTCTAATATCAATCCCTTGTTGTCTAAGTATTTCTAATATCAATCATTAAGTAATTCTTATATGCAGTCCTAACTTTTCGTTATTGCGTAGATTAATGTCTCAGAGGATCCAACAAAAGAGATTGAAGATGCACCCGTGCCTCAACCTTCATTTGCATCATTTGAGTTTGATGTGCCAGAAAACATGAGCGACAAATCAAAACATGATACATCGGTGAGCCATTCTCAGAATTTCTCATTGTAATTTATGTTTTCTCGTAATATTCCCATACACAGAATGTTAACTTTTAACTATAGGATTCCACCACATCCACAACTTTAGAAGAAGGAATAAATGCAGCAGATGAAGCATTACAGGGACAACTTCGAGATCAAACACCCACAACATTGCTTGCAGCTGTTGCGGATAAAGAACCAGACGATAATCCATTCTTCATCATAGATAACCAATTACCAATCACACTCCCTTGCAAAGACATTGTGCTGCATAGTTCAGCTTAGACACCGAGACCACGCACCAGAATGTCGTCTAAGTATGTCCAGTCACCATACTTGAATGAATTTGGATCATCTGACCAGGGCAAGGAAAAGGTGTCATCCAATCCTCGATAAATATACCCGTTCAACGGTTATGCCATATATTACAATCCTCCACAAGCATAATCAATTAATTCACTGATTGGGTTGAGAAAGGCCTTCTGATATGTCATGCAAATCAGTAAGTAAAATTTCATTTATGGAAGCAAATCTAGGATACACTATAATTTGTTTCACACTATAAAACAAAACTAACTGCCTTAATTATACTTATCCAGGAATCAAGAGAATGAACATTACAAATCTAAGCAATCTTCTCTGGGTTTTGCTCAAATGGACTTTGCTGTGGCATTCCCACAGAACAAAAATTGGTTCTATAACATGTCGCAAAGGAATCGATGATGGACTGATGAGGTAAATAGTAGATTTGTTTCATTTTTTTCGTAAATCGGTAACACATTTATAATTTGGTTGTCTTTTGTAGTGTGTACTATGCATTGTCTGTATCAACGCATACTAATCTTTTTACTGATACATAAATTTACTATACATCAGTGATACATTATTGAATCACTGTCCATATTTCACATATTTATCACTGCAGACTCAATCCATGGAATTTGTTTTTCGATAGACAAGCTAAGGCTGGCTCACCTATGCATCAGTGATTGTATTTTTTGGGGGTATTTTTATGCATCAGTGTTAACATCTCAGTAATTCATTTAAATTTTTTTCCTGAAAATTTGTGTTATTGCAGCACATCGATGTTGTTTTTTACTACCTTCGTAAGAAATCCCAGCACCAGTTCAATAGTCTTTATAGATACACAACAACCAGCTGTTTCTTCAAAAATTATATAAATTCCACATATGCACGGTATTACCAAAGCTCAGTAGACACCAATCTCAGTACACGAGAAGACATGACACGTGCCTCTATTGTAGCTGCACATGAGAGGTTTGTCATCAAGGTAATTAATGGGTTTTTTGTTCCTACTGCCTATTCATAACATTTAGCAGATAATATTTATATTCTTGTAAATTGTGAGGACCAATTTCACTAGGTATTGGTTGTTGTTGATCTAAAAGATAGAGTGATACGTGTGTTTGATTCGTCCATTGGCACAAGGCAGAGGAGTACACCACCAGAAATAAAAAGAATGGCAATGATGCTGCCAAATTTTCTAATTGACAGTGATTTCTATGAAAAAATTGAGCGGACTGATTGGATGGCACTAGCTGCACATAGAGATCCGTCAACCGAAGAACTTTTTGGTCCACAACATTCATTTGGTATTGAATTAGTTCAAGACCTTGCACACCAAGGTTCTGACAGCCTGTAAGTATGCTCAATCAAATTAAAATTTTCTTTGCTATGCAATTGTTTTAAAATTATTCATTGTATACGCAGCGATTGCAGGGCATTTGTAGCTGTATTTGCAGAGTATATTAGTGATGTGATACCTGTATCATCCAGTTCACTTGATGTAAATTACCTACGAATGCGGTATGCGTTACTTTTGTGGAAGTACAAAATGAAAAAAATATAAAGATAGTTACGTGAGTGAAATGACGACCTGCCTAGGCCCAAAAGTGGATTTGCAAAGTCAGATATGGAAAATGTTATCAACCTAGGATAATTTTATTTTTGAATGTTTTTCAAGTTTAAGTTGTTTTGGTTTTTTTGGGGAACTATTATGATCAACTCACTGCCGTTACTCCCTTTATTTTATTTTGGAAATGAATTTATATTTTTTTAATTGTGTTTTATGAATTAGTTATTGCTGATTCTTACACGATCTTATCTCTTTGTACTTTAAGTATAAATTTCAATTTGGTCCAACTAAAAACTACTCTACCGATACAACTAATAGTTTTAAGTCAGTGTTAATACATGTATCAATCATCAGAGACATCATGATAAATAATTCAGTTGGGTCTCATGCATATCTTATAAACATGTTGATACTTGATTTTCTATCCCCAATAATGCAGAAATGATACAATACAAATAAGATAACATCACTGATACACATAATCTTTTTTTTACAAAAACTACAATATTGATTATAATTAAAAAAAAACTTATTGATTAAGTAATAATTATATCAACTAGATACATAATATCAATAAATTAAAACTTCAAAAGATCACATATCACAGTATTTGCAAAAACACTATATGATAGATGTATCAACAAATAAAGATTTCAAAAAAAAATAGCAATATGTTGAGACAAAGTATACTGATACACACACATTTAAGCATAATCACTACTGATACAAAAATTAATGAGTATTGATACATGATATGTTAGCTAATGATACATCATAGAATAAAGAATGATGCGGAAAGAAAAGCTTTTACAGTGACAGTTGTTTGAACAAATGATTTACCAACTCATACATGAAAAATGAACAGATCTAGCCATATAAATGTTGTGATAAATCAAGCATCTTTATTTTGAAAAATTGTAAGAAAGGTAAAATAAAAAACAATAACAAAAATTAAAGCAAATCTATGTGTCATTTCTTCTTAGGAAAGAAAGTACATGTTCTTCTATTGTGGCCTTCATGCCCACACCGTCCACAATTGTTTGTGCTAACTCTTTCCTTTTCGCCTAAATTCTTCTTTCTCCCTTTCCTTGGCTTACCAGGAATCCATTTGTATTTTGGTGGCAGTACGATTTCCTCTGAAACTTCCTTTGGTGCAGTCCAGTCTTCTCTATTGGCATTGGAACCATCGAAACTTCATAGGTGTTAGCTAAGGCTTCCGACCTGTAGTATTTAGAGCAATATGGGTGCATATTGGTTACATTTTTTACTTTCAACACAACAATCACATGAGAACAAGGAATTTCATCAAATTGGAACCTTCCACAACTGTATGTTTTTCTTTCAAGACAAACAATATATTTTCTGCCCGAATCGTAAACAGAAAATATATATTCTGAAGAAGGAACAACTTTCCACATTGAAAAGTTCGTTAATTACTTTTAACCACAACCAATGTTTTTCAAAATGTATCGATCATATTCACCCAAATATTCAATAATTATTATAATAGAATAGAGATTGTTTTGTAAAAGCTAAATACAATAAAATATATGTACCTTCATCCTCGCATATTTTATTGTATTTTCAATAAGAATATCTTCAAATTTTCTACCTAACGAATCCTTAGTGTATCAAGCCTTCTCTCTATTTTTGCAGTTCCATGTACCAAATAGGATTCTAACTCCCTCCAAAAAATCAATTATAGATAACTCCCTTGCCTCTACAAGACAATCATTTACACGTTCTTCTATGTTCGAAGTCATCATCCTTCCCCTATTTATTGTTGCATGTAGTCATGACCATTTTTCATACCCAATATTTTCAAGGTAACCTTTCACTCTATGATCAATTTTATTCACCCTCGACATAATTCTATCAAAATCCTCCTTTCTATAATACTTCACTATTGAGTAGTTTATGTCACTTAACATGTCTTTGCTCTTCCTGAAATTTGAGCAAACATTTCTTCAAACATTACATATGCATACATAATGCGAAACATTTGGAAAAACAATACGTATACTCTTGATAATGCTTTTATTTCGATCCGATCCGATACGACACACATTTTCTCCCTAACGTCGAACACAATTCTGAACTGCTGAAAGAACCAAGTCCACGACGCATTATTTTTTGTGTCAACAATACTATATACTAGAGGCAATATGCGACGTTCATTTAAGATTTTTCAAAAATGAAAAAATTCGTTTAAGTGTATGTTGCAATACTGATACATGATTTAATTTTGATCAACACTAAAATAAAATAAAAAATCATCATACCTACACTTTCGAGCGTGCTTGCTGATACAAATGTCCCCTTGTAAGTACCGCGTACATGCGCGCCAACGACAACCACTACTGGTCTATAAAATTAGTACCATCTCATTCTCAACTAATTTTTTCATTGTTATATAAGTATTTGAATATGCAATTTTTAGCATGTGGATATATCTAGGCATCTGTTTATATCTGTTAGCAGATCTACCCCTTAACAACTCCAATGTTTTTTCCTACGCATGGCAAGACTTTAGATATGTAATATCCACCCTATAGGCAGCTCGAACATCCCCCACAATATCATTTGGAGTATGACTTCTTTTATGATTAATTAACTTTGGTGTTGTTACACCACTAATAAATGATAATGTTGCCTCAACATTGTTCAGTATCCTTTCTCTCAATGGGCAAGTGTGTACATCATTGAAGTATCTTATTTTGAACACATTTGTGTTCTTCCTGCATCTTGCTTTCATACTCTAAGCACAGTCCTCCATAAAACATTTCGACACATAGCTGCATAAAAAACAACAAATCATCACGGATACAATAAAACATCATTGATAAAACATAACACAATAAAACAATGCAACTAACTATCTGATTCATGAATTTCACAAGAAGAACTAACATCGTCTGATTCAGCATTGACAAATTCTTACTTTATATGCAGGTATCAATAATTAACAATATAACGATACTGATACAACTATAATAAAAATACCAAAATATAGTACATGAAAAATTAAATATACTCTCACTATAACAGTAATGTTTCAACAACTATACCCAAATACTGATTCAAACTTAAAAAACATACTCATAATGCTGATACACACACATTTATTCAAAAAAATTAAAAAACATTTATATTCCCAATGATACATCAACAAAGATTACTCTTCCTCAAACAATTTTTAGAATTTTTAACAAGCAATATGGGAATAATATCTTTTGCTATCAGACCTTTTCACCTAAAATTGAAGCCCTTGATGATCTTGTATTTCCCCATCAGTGCAACCAAAGTAGCTTTGTCCTTAAACACTTGTTTCTCCTTTATCTCAACATCTGCTGATACAATGTCCACGTTCGATACATACAATTCACAAAAAGAACCTACATTGTCTAATTCAACAAAAATAATAATATTAGACGCATTTTGTCGAATTTCAACATAATTAATAGACCCATTCATTGTATCAACAACGTGTAACTCCTCATATGATAAAACTACAATATCGATACACAGTGGGCACATACCAAAACCTGGTTCTTTTTTCTTTACTTTGACATATAGCATTACACCCATGTCATTGCAAATTGTGATTGGTGATGAATTACCTTCTATGACAAACCTGATCAATAACTTCTTTCTCTCTTCGTCTACCCCCAACTCGAAAGCGATGACTGCTTTCAGATTAACAAACAATATATTATCTCTAATAACAATTCCATCACTCTTATATCTTATGTACACGACATCACTTTCTCAAATTTCTAAATGTCGTAGCAAGATCGATACATTCATGTCATTGGAATTTGTAAAAGAAATCACGTAGTTATCTTGGAATGTTTTCTTCTGGATCTCCTCATCAAGATTTATTTTTTGAAAATTTGAAATATCTAATCTTTTATGTGTACACAGCTAATTAACTGAAACTATAAAAACATTTAAGTGTGATTCTGGGGATTAGTTTTACATTCTAGTAACAATTCCTTTTTTAACGCAACTGATTTAATGTTTACCTAAAATTTCGCTTTGTATCATCTTACAACTCATGTGTTGATTTACCACTAAAAAGAAGGGATTTTGTGTAATTTTTGAATTAGTCGGGAACATATGAAATTAACACTATAAATTATGGAATTTGTACAATATATACTTTTTTATCTTGCAAGAATATGACAGGTTGAAGTTGGCCCTGTAAAGCCCCAAATTCAATTTATTTCATGTTATGATTTGTTGTGTTTATTTGAATTATTTGATGTAAATTCTAATTCTGACATTTGTTTATTAGTTTGAACTAATTAAATTTCCAAAATGATAAACTATATTTTTATGTTAATTCATTGTTAATATTGTGTGTCTTATTTACTTAATTGTTTTCAGGAATCCCAAATTCATCAAAAAATGATCAAGTAGTTAATTTCTTTTTTAAAAAATAATAATGATAAAATTTGCTTTAAAATTTCAACTCCTCTTTAAAATTTTGACAAATCTTCCTTCCAAAATTATTTTTAAAGTATTTAGGTTAATTGTTATTACTTCTTTTTACTTGCAATATTCCAAAACTTTTCTTAAAATAAGTTTGGATTTCCTCTTCACACATAGTTAATTTTGAAATTTGTTTTCTTTCTAAAATTGTTCTAGACATCTTAGTTGAAATTTAGAAGAATAATTTCCTTTTAAAATTCTAAGTCTTTCTAAAGATAGGTCATCTTAACCTCTTTGTAAATTATCTAATTTATTCAGACTTTTTGCTAGAAATACTTTACATGTTTAACATTTTTAAATCAATTTTTTTAGAATATTAGTCAAATTAAGTCTGTGGTCAACCGCTTGTTAGCGACCACTTTGAGTGTTAAATAACTTCTCAAAGTAGAAATTTGGACCCTTACACGTTTTCTCTAAATTTTTAAGATTCTAAAATTAAGTTTTCTTAATTTCTTTAAATAATCAAGTGGTTATTCTATCTTTTTTTTCGAAAAAATGGTTTTTTTCCTTAAAATTTATTAAGTTTTAAATTGATTTTTCCTAAAACACCTTTTACACATTAATATAATTGATGACTCCGCTGGGAAATTTGATTAGGTTCTAACCATTAGATTAGGTTTATTTGACTAACTATTTGGGTTGTAATAATTAGTAATTTTATTTTCTTTGTCTGTGTTTTATTTGTTTAAATTCTGAATAATAAATTGTCATTGCATGCATAACATTTTTCGCCACTTAGCACTTTTTTACTCAAATTACAGTTATGCGGGTCCCCACCGTTTAATTCAAAAATTTCTTTCGGGGTACCCTCACGAAGTGAGTTGACCACAAAAGGTTAACGGTCGTTAATGTAATGACCGTGAAGGTTATTTCTAACTTAATTACAATTTTACCCTTCCAAAATGTTACCTTGAGTTATTTTTGGATGAGTCTAAAAGTTGAATTTTGAAAATCATATAAAAAGTTGGAGTTTTGCAAAGGAAAATTTTTTAAAAGGCTTAACTTTGAAAATTTTGAGTTTTTGAGCCATTTTGAGTTTGGAGCATCGAAATTCAATTATGTCAATTCCATCAGCTTTCGGAATGCCGAATCTGATCTAGGAAATCCAGAAAAAATGAATTTGGAGTCAAAAATGGAGATTTTAGGCCCAAAGTCGCATTTTTAGCTAAAGTCGGGAAATTTGAGTTTTCTAGCCATTTCGAGTTCTAAGCATCGGAATTCGATTATGTTGATTCCATTAGCACCAGAATGCCGAATATGATCTAGGAGAACTTGCAGAACTAAATTTGGAGATAAAATGGAGATTTTAGGTTCAACGTTGCATCTTTAGTTGTTATTGGAGCCAAAGTTTGACTTTGGTCAATATTCGAACTTCAAAAGCTTGGATTGAAATTCTAAATATTTCATTAGTTCCAGATGGTCAAACGAACGCTAGAAATTACTTCGTTGCAATTTTTAGAGCTTCTGAGAATATTTTGAGTTTTTGAGTCCGAAACTAGTTTAAATGAGCTTTCTCGGGTTTCGGGCCGAGGAGGCCTCAATTTCAAATTTTGATGATTTCGTTGGATCCAAAACATCAATATTGGTCTAGAGGGACCCTTCGTTCAGTTCCAGGGGCTTCCGGATGTGTTTTGGTCCCTTCAGTAGTTTTCGATATTGAAAAATGGGACCCACATTGGAATAAAACGACCTCCGATGGAAATTTCGACTACACCATTGAGTCCGAAGTGTTGTTTCCAATCAAATTTCATATATGGATTGTATAATTCTAACTTTGGATGAGGCCGGAGTATTGAATTTAAGTTTGAGAGGTTGCTGAAGCAGCAGGTGACGTGGCCCAATTAGGTGTTGACACATGACAGATGCAGTCATAGGGGCTTTAAATCTATAGATTTATTTTCAGATTTTCCTAAAACTTCAAACATCAATTTCTCACTCAATTTTGATCCGGTTTGGGCGATTCTAAATGCTAACTTGCATATCTTTTTTTTAGAGGAACACTTTGGAAGCTTCTGAAACTAATTTTGGTGTGTTGTTTTTGGTAAATTTCGACATTTTTCGGCTATATAATGTAGATGCTTTCGGAAACATAAATAATCGATTTCTCCCTCATCTTAGCTTTGTTTTTTAAACCAATTCCACTGTTGGATTCCTTGTTACCAGCAGAACATTTTCATCCATACATTTCCAGTTGCCAGCCATATTATCCGGCATGGGATTTTTTTTAATTTTTGTGTCATTAGATTTGTTATGTGAATGTGATGCTATGTTTGCATAGATTGTGGTGATTTGGAGTATCATAGGAGAGGGAAAGTAACAGTTCCTTCTTGATTTCGAGACTTTATCTGAGGCAAGTGGACTTCTAACCTTTTGTTAAGTATGTTGAACCTCATATGCTCCAATATGTATCGAATTGAGTATTTCGGGGTAGACATGGATCAATGTAGGCTTTGATTGATGAAACATTTTGAATTGAGTAACTATTCCTAAGGTGATATTTGACTTGTGAATTAGTTATGGAGGTTTATTATATGTAAAATAGTGAATTATTTGTAATTGATATCGAATTGGTGCTTATTTTGAGATGTGAATGTTATTGAGGTTGTGATGGTATGGAGTTGTTGAGGATATTGTAACATTTATGGTATTAAGTTACTCGTTCTTGATTGTTGAGATATATGATTCATATGGACATCTTAAGTATTTCATTTCCATGAACATGATCTTTGTACATTTATTATGTGTTTGTTGTATGATCTAAAGAAAACAAATGAAAAATCAAAGGAAAATGTTTCCGGCTAGTGAAAAAGAAAAGAAATAATAAGTCGTAAGGAAATGGTTCCAACTAGATGTGAAATGAAAATTACAAAAGGGAAATAGCTTCGGCGGATACATGATTCATATGTGCCCCCATAGGTTCTGACTGAGGCACATTATGATTAGCAGATGTGTATCGTTGAATAGACATGTATCACTATTATTTGATAATGCATAGCATTATTTACATCTCATGACATTCATTTCATCCCATGATGCTCTGGCTTGGTTGATTATATAAAGTGTTGTTGAGATTGGATATTCATTGTATCATTTGATTTGTTTATGGCTTTACATGATTAGTTCTTGGTATTGATTCAATGACACTTGATGAACTGGGGAGAGCTTGATATATTGTCGAACTTTCCTCTATGACTTGAAAGTGGAAAATTGAGAATTATGCTATTAACGGCTTGATCATAAAATTTTCGAATTGAGCAATTATGAAAGTTATGAATCCTTGTAGTGTAAATTAGTTGTGAGATTGTGATCCTCTGAGGCCTGATGCTAAGTGATGATTATATCTTCATTCTAGTAATTTCTATATGTTATATACATTATGCTGGGACTTTTCTGAGTGCAGGTTTGTAGTCTGGCGGTATGTGGTTGGGTGTTAAGGAGTTAACTAGGTTCTTCATTGGTTTACTTTAGGCTAGTTCCATTTATTGAGCACCCAATTGTTTGGTGCTCAGCCCCTTGTTACATTTATGTATGTTGCGAGCCTGATCCCTCTAGTTAGACTTTCTCATTGCAGGATCTAGCTTTCGGATTATCCTTAGGGTAGTTGCTTTGTCTTTGGCAGACATTCAAGGAATCGATTATTATCTTATGTTCTATTTGAGGACTAGAGATTTGAGATATGTATTTTATTCAACTATAATGTATTTAAAGGCTTGTACATATGACACCAGCCTTTAGGATGGTTGTGGTTTGTTTTCTTTTGCTTATCTTTATATTTAGACTGTTATCTTCTGCTTTTACCTTTGTTGTTAAGTTATTTGGATTTTGGGTTGACTTACCTTGGAGGTTTAGGTGAGTGCCATCACACTTGAATTTTGGGTTGTAACAATTTAGTATCAGGGCTCTACGTTCATAGGTCTTACATGTGTACGAGCCCAGTCTAGTAGAATCTTGAGGAGCGGCACTCAGACGTCAGTCGCTTATCTTTGAGAGGCTATGAAGACTATTAGGAAACTCTATTTCATTTCATTTTGTTGAGTTCGTGCGTTGGTTTTGTATAAGTGTTGAGTGTGCGCATGCCCTTTTGACATATGGTGAGGACCAGAGCCATTGCTACCACAGGTCGAGGAGAGGCAGTCCTTGATGTTGCTGTTGAGACCCCAGATAGGGGTATGGGTCATTCCTGAGGAAGAGCTAGAGGTCGAGGTTGAGGTCGAGGAGCCGCACTACCCCTGAGCCAGCTGTGGAGCCTAGATAGGAGCAGGTTCTACATGAGTTTGTTGTAGCACCCCTACTCCAGGATGCACTATTGAGAGTCTTGGGTGTGTTGGAGACTTTAGGGAAGACAGGTAGCCCAGCTGACACTTCACAGACTCGGGTAAGGATGCATCTTCAAGGTCAGCAGCAGGCCCCCAAGGCCTAGGTTTAGGATGCGCAGCCACTCACAGCTTTGATTGATGAGATTCCACCAGTTGTTGCCTTTACTAATGATGAGCAGCGGAGATATGAGAGATTCCAAAAGACGGACCCATCTCAGTTCCATGGTGGGAAGAATAAGGATGCTCATGTGTTCTTGACCACTTGTAGAGAGTTTTTGGATACTGTGAGACTAGCAGAGAGACCTGATGTGAGATATGTCACTCTCCAGCTCCATGGGCCAGCCAGGGAGCGGGAGGGGACTTATATAGGATCCCTTCTAACTAATTTCCTTAAATTACTTGGGAGACATTTGCTGATGCATTCTATGATCAGTTTGTTCGTTGGAGTATTTGCGAGGAGAGATGATTGAGGTTTGAGAGTTTCAGGCAGGGCACTATGAGTGTTTAAGAGTACGAGATCAGATTTTGCCAGTTGGCCCATCAATCCACAACCATACTTCTGACTAAGAAGGAGAAGGTTCGCCAGTTTGTGAGAGGGTTGATTATCCTATCAGGCAGTCGATATTCTGGGTAGCAAGAGATGGAGCCTTATTTCAGTCAGTGGTTAGTGCCGCCAAAGAGGTGGAGTTGACACGGAGGGAGGAGTTTGGGGACCCCAAAAGGGTTCATATTTCAAGATAGTATTCAAGTGCCTCATTAAAGGGAAGAGGTATGGTCAGAGGAGGTAGTTCTTCTCAGCATCATAGGGTTCATGAAGTCTTAACAGTCTCATAGGGAATTCCTATAGTTCAGGGCAGAGTTCATCCGGTTCCTAGTAGAGGCCCACAAGCCGGGGAGTTTACAATATCCCTCCTACTCCATCACATCAGCTTTCCACCCCTACATCTTGATATGGGTGTGGATCTCCCGATCATTTGATCCGACAGGGCACTGGGCAGACTCATTTTAGGCCTCACCGTTCATACTTTGCAGAACTAATAAAAAATTCAATACCATCAGCTAGAGGTTCAACCCCGCAGACTAGGGGCCGAGGTAGAGGTCAGACTGATAGAGGTGGACGTACTAGTGGTAAGGGAGAAAGTGATATTTCCACTCCTTTAGGTGGTATAGGATCAACTTCTATGAGTGGAGGTCGAGATGTCCCTTTCTATGCCTTTCCATGTAGACCTGAGGCAGAGACCTCTGATGTTGTGATCACAGGTATTGTTCTAGTTTGCCATCGCCCTACATCTGTGTTATCTGATTCTGGCTCTACTTATTTATATGTGTCTGCTTATTTCTCTATGGGATTCGAGTTGCGTTGTGATTCCATGTCATTGCCTGTTCATGTTTCGACCCAGTGTACCGATCTTGTCTTGTTACCTTGGCGGGCTATAAGACTTGGACAGATCTGATTATACTCGATATGGTAGATTTGATATTATTCTCGATATGGATTGGTTATCTCCCTATCATGCTATTCTTGATTGTTATGACAAGGCTGTTACCCTAGTCATGCTAGGTAGACCAAAGATTGGGTGGGCTGGTTTGAAGGCTTCCTATCCTGTTAAAGTGATATCTTATATTCGGGCCCAAAAGTTGATTGATCGAGGGTGTTTGGCTTATTTGTCTTTTATTCGTGATACTACTACTGAGTCACCTTCTATAGAGTCTATTTTGGTGGTTTGTGAGTTTCTGAATGTGTTTGCTATTGATCTACCATGGGTCTCTCCTAATCGGCATATTGATTTTGCTATCAACCTAGAGCCGGGCACTAAGCCCATTTCTATCACTCCTTATCTGATGGCTCCAGCTGAATCAAAGGAGTTAAAGGAACAACTCTAGGATCTACTGATCAAGGGTTTTATTCGCCATACTGTTTCACCATGGGTGCCCAGTCCTGTTTGTAAAGAAGAAAGATGGATCCATGAGGATGTGTATTAATTGTATACAGTTGAACAAAGTGATTGTCAAGAACAAGTACCCGCTTCCCTGCATAGATGACTTATTTAATTATCTTTAGGGAGCAACCTATTATCTAAGATTGACTAGAGGTCCGGTTATCATCATCTTTGGATTCGGCCCTCTAATATACCCAAGACAGCCTTCTGAACCAGGTATGGACACTACAAGTTCCTTATTAAATCCTTTAGTTTGACTAATGCCCCTGCAGCGTTTATGGAGCTGATGAATGGGGCGTCCTGGCCGTATCTGAACTCGTTCATGATTGTGTTCATCGATGATATCTTAGTTTATTCCAAGACCGAGGAAGACCATGTGAGGCATTGTGCACTAGAGGCTTAGGGAAGAGACGGTGTATGCAAAGTTCTCCATGTGCAAGTTTTGGTTGAGCTCGGTAGCATTCTTGGGGCACGTGGTGCCCAAGAGCGTATTCGAGTCGATCCAGTGAACATTGACGTCGTTCAAGGTTGGACTAGGCCTACCTCAGCTACAAATATGCACAGTTTTATGGGCTTGGCTGGTTATTATCGTCGTTCGGTTTAGGGTTTCTCTACTATTATAACTCCACTAACTAGGCCTATTCAGAAGAATGTGGTATTTCATTGGCCCGATGAGTGTGAAGAGAGCTTCTAAAAGATCAAGTTATTGTTGACTATAGCTCCTATTCTATGTTGCCGAAGGAGGATGTCTATTTCACTGTTTATTGTGATGCCTTTGGAGTGGGGTTAGGCGGTATGTTGATGCAAAAAGGAAAGGTTATTGCTTAAGCCTCTAGATAGTTGAAGACCCATGAGAAGAACTACCCCACTCATGATTTGGAGTTGGCTGCGGTTGTATTTATGTTGAACTTATGGCATCACTATTTATATAGAGTCCATTGTAAAATCTTCACTAATCATTACAACCTACAACATATCTTCAGTCAGCGGGATATGATTTGAGACAAGAAGGTGGATTGAGGTTCTGAAAGATTATGACTTGACTATCTCTATCGCGCCGGGAAGGGGCCGATGCATTGAGCAGTAAGGCATCCAGCATGGGGAGTTTGGCAGCTATTCGGGTTAATAAGCGACCGTTGGCTAGGGATATTAAGGGATTGGCCAATGGGTTGGTGAGATTACAGATTTTAGAGAGCAGTGTGGAGTACTTGCGACTATTGAGGCCCGCTTATCTTTGATGGATCAGATTCGTGAGAGGCAGTTTGAGGATGAAAAGTTCTATATTATTCGAGATAAAGTGATTAGAGGTGAAGCTAGAGAGGCAGTGATTGATTCAGATGGTATTTTGAGGATTGGGAGTCGTATTTGTGTGCCTAAGGTGGGTGATCTGATTAGCTTAATACTAGAAGAGGCTCATTGTGCTCGATATTCCATTTACCCAGGGGCAGTGAATATTTACCATGATCTGAGTAAGCATTATTTGTGGCCTCGTATGAAGAGGGATGTTTTCGAGTTCGTATCTAGGTGCTTGACATGTCAGCAAGTGAAGTGTGAGCACTTGAGACCAGGTGGGGACTTCAGTAGATGCCCATTCTCGAGTGGAAGTGGGAGCATATGCCATGGACTTTATTGTGGGTTTACCTCCTACTGTTCGGGGTTTTGACTCTATTTGGGTAATGGTGGACCGTCTGACCAAGTTCGCTCACTTCATTCTGGTCAAAGTGAAGTACACAGCTAAGAGACTGGCTTAGGTTTATAGCAGTCAGATTGTGAGACTTCATGGGGTTTCGATGTCTATTGTATCAAATAGAGGCTCTTTGTTTACTTTGCACTTTTGGAGGGCTTTACATCATGGTTTGGGTACTCGTTTGGATTTGAGTACAGCTTTCCACCCCTAGGCTGATGGGCAGTTCGAGAGGACCATTCAGGTATTAGAGGATATGCTTTGAGCCTATGTTATTGATTTTGGGGATAGATGGGACCTACATTTGGCCTTAGCGGAGTTCACATACAACAATAGTTATCATTCCAACATTTATATGGCTCCTTTTAAGGCCTTTTATGGTTGGATATGCAGATTGCCCATAGGTTGATTTGACTCGGTAGTGGTGGTGAGTGTGGGTGTTCATTCATTAAGAGATGACCTTGAGCGAGTACGACTGATTCAAAGTAGATTGGTGACAGCCAGAGTCGCCAAAAGAGCTATGCTGATAGGCGGGTTTGATCTTTGGAGTTCATAATCGGTGACATGGTTTGGTTGAAGGTATTTCTATTGAAAGGGGTTATGAGGTTCGGGAAGAAAGGAAAGCTTAGTCTGAGGCTCGTTGGTCCTTTTGAGATACTTGATAGAGAGGGAGAGGTGGCTTATAGACTAACCTTGTCACCCAACCTGTCCTCAGTCCATCCGATATTCCATGTTTCGATGTTGCGGCATTACATTCCGGCTGAGTTTCCATGGATTCAGTTTAGTTGAGCCCTGATATGAGTTATGAGGAGCAAACAATATCTATATTGGACAGGCAGGTGAGGAAGTTAAGGAGTAAGAAGATCACTTCAGTAAAGGTCCAATAAAGCCATAGGCCTGAGAGTGAAGCTACATGGGAGATAGAGTAACATATACGAGCGCGATACCCTCAGTTGTTTGAGCCTTCAGGTATGTACATTATCTCATGTTCGAGGACGAACATTGTTTTTAATAGTGGATAAGGTAATGACCGCGAAGGTCATTTTTTATTTAAGTACCATTTTACCCTTCTAAAATGTTGCCTTGGATCATTTTTGGATGAGTCTAAAAGTCGAATCTTAAAAATCTTATAAAAAGTTGGAGTTTCGCAAAAGAAAGAGTTTTTAAAGGCTTAAGTTTGAAACTTTTGAGTTTTGGGTCTATTTTAAGTTGAGAGCATCAGAATTTGATTTTGTCAATTCCATCAACTTTGGAATGCCGAATTTGATCTAGGAAAACTTGCAGAAATGGATTTGGAGTTAAAACGGAGATTTTAGGCCCAAAGTTGCATTTTTAGCTCTTGAAGTTGGAAAATTTGAGTTTCTAGCCGTTTTGAGTTTGGAGTGTCAGAATTCGATTATTTTGATTCCACTAGCTCCGGAATGTCGAATTTGGTCTAGGGGTACTTGCAGAACTGAATTTGGATTTAAAATAGAGTTTTAGGTCCAAAGTTACAGTTTTACTTGTTACTAGAGCCAAAGTTTTACTTTGGTCAACATTCGGAGTTCGAAAACTCGGATTGAAATTTAAAAAATTTCAATAGTTCTGGGTGGTCAAACTATTGCTAGAAATGGCTTCGTCACAATTTGTAGAGCTTCTGTGAATATTTTGAGTTTTGAGTCCAAAACTAGTTTAAATAAGCCTTCTCACGTTTCGAGCCAATGAGGCCTCAATTTTAAATTCTGATGATTCCGTTGGATCCAAAACATTGATTTTGGTTTAGGAGGGCCCTACATGTAATTCTTGGGGCTTATTGTTGTGTTTTTGCCACTTTGATAGTTTTCTATATTGAGAAATGGGATCCACTTTAGAATAAAACAACCTCCAGAAGGAATTTTGACTACACCATTGAGTGGGGGATGTCATTTCCAATCAAATTTCATATTTAGATTGTATTTTTTCTAATCCAAATGAGGCCAGAGCATTAAATTTAAGTTTGAGAGGTTGCTGATAATGCTGAAGCGGCGGGTGACGTGGCCAAATTAGGTGCTGCCACGTGGTAGACACAATAATAGGGGCTTTAAATCCACAGATTTATTTTCAGATTTTCCCCAAACTTCAAACATCAATTTCTCACTCGATTTTGATCCGATTTGGGCGATTCTGAAAGCTAACTTGCATATTTTTCGAGAGAAACGCTTTGGGAGCTTCAGAAATGGATTTTGGCGCGTTGTTTTTGGTAAACTTAGACATTTTTTCTGTTGTATAATGAAGATGATTTCGAAAACTTAAATCATCGATTTCTCCCTCATCTTAGCTCCATTTTTAAACCGATTTCACTGTTGGATATCTTGTTACAATTAGAACATTTTCATCCATAAATTTCAAGTTTCTGGCCACATTTTCCGGCATGAGATTTTTGACCATTTTAACCCTTTTCTCCGAATTTATTGATTTTAGTGTCATTAGAATTGTTATGTGATTGTGATACTATGTTTGTATAGATTATGGTAATTTGGAGTATCGTAGGAGAGGGAAAACGGTAATTCCTTCTTGATTTCGAGACATTATTTGAGGCAAGTGGATTTCTAACCTTTTGTTAAATATGTTGAATCTCGCATGCTCCAATGTGTATAAAATTGAGTATTTTGAGGTAGAGATGGATCAATGTAGGCTTTGATTGAAACATTTTGAATTGTGTAACTATTCCTAAGGTAATGTTTGACTTGTGAATTAGTTATGGAGGTTTATTATATGTAAAATAGTGAATTATTTGTTATTGATATCGAATTGGTACTTATTGTGAGATGTGAATGTTATTGAGGTTGTGATGGTACTGAGATGTTGAGGATATTGCAAACATTTATGGTACTAAGTTTCTCATTCTGGATTATTTAGATATGTGATTCATATGGACATCTTGCATATTCTAATTAGATGAACATGATCATTGTATATTTAGTATGTGTTTGCTTGATGATCTATAAAAAGAAATGAAAAGCCAAAGGAAAATGGTTCTGGCTAGTGAAAAAGAAAAGAAATGAAAAGTCGAAGGGAAATTGTTATGGCGAATACATGGTCCATGTGTGGCCCCCATGGGTTCTGACTGAGGCATGATTATGATCAGTGGATGTGTATCGTAGAACAGACATGCATCACTATTATTTTACATTGCATAGCATTATTAACATCTCATGGCATTCATTTCATCCCGTGATGCTCCGGCTTGCTTGATTATATGGAGTGTTGTTGAGATTGGCTATTCATTATATCATTTGACTTGTTTATGGCTTTACATGATTAATTCTTGGTATTGATTCAATGTCACTTGATGAACTGGTGAGAACTTGATAAGTTGTAGAACTTTCTTCTATGACTTGAAAGTGGAATAATGAGAATTATGTTATTATAGGCTTGATCATAAAATTTTTGGATCGAGCAATTGTGAAGGTTATGAATCCTTGTATGGTAAAATAGTTGTGAGATTCTGATCCTTTGAGGCCTGATGCTAAGTGATGATTATATCTTTATTCTGGTAATTTCTATATGTTGTATACATTATGCTAAGACTTTCCTGAGTGCACGTTTGTAATCCGGTGGTATGTGGTTGGGTGTTGAAGAGTTACTTGATTTTTCATTGTTTTACTTTAGGTTAGTTCCATTTGTTGAGTACCCTATTATTTGGTGCTCACCCCTTTGCTACATTCTTGTAGGTTGCGAGCCCAATCCCTCTGGTTAGACTTTTCTCATTGCAGGTTCGAGCTTCCGGATTATCCTTAAGGTAGCTGCTTATGTCTTTGGCAGTCCGTTAAGGAATCCACTATTATGTTATGTTTTATTTGAGGACTAGACATTAGAGATATGTATTTTATTCAAGTATTATGTAATTAGAGGCTTGTACATGTGACACCAGTCTTTCGAATGGTTGTAGTTTGTTTTCTTCTGCTTATCTTTATATTTAGACTGTTATCTTTTGCTTTTACCTTTGTTGTTAAGTTATTTGGGTTTTTGGGTTGTGTCGCCTTGGAGGGTTAGGTGAGTTCTATCACAGTCGAATTTCAGGTCGTGACAGTTAACTTCCCTAACCTAAGTTGTTCGCCTGGGTCACCAGTTCCTCTAAAAAATGAAACCCACTCTTAGTTCACCTAGAGTAGAGCTAAAACAAAATCCTATAGGAGCATTTTCCTAGGTCGACCCAATACTTAAGGGGTATTGGCCTATTAATAGCCCACCTTGAGTCCAGCAGCCCTCACCCCAAATGGACGACCATATTATGTGTTTAATTTGAAAGATGTATTTGTCATTTAAACAAGTCATTGTTTTGTGGGACTTGGGGTTTTGAATTTCTTTTGTTCTGGAGATGTCCAAGAAAGTCATAGAATTTGAAATGCTCATCAATATTCCCGATCTCCTTTGTGTTTGATAGGAAAATCTTAATGAGTATTCACAAAGCCAAGTCACTACTCATCTAGGTCAACTCCCCTCGTTGATGGATCTCCAAGCATTACCTACATTTATTGAGGTTATTACTCAGTTCTGGGATAGTGCGAGGATGGTATCCCGTTTTGGAGATATTGAAATGACACCAACAATTGAGGAAATTTGGGATTACTTAGAATCTAAGGGAATGTGTGACAAAAAGAAGGACCATCCTAATCATAATATCTTGATACCAAGCAAACCAACCAAGAAAGAAATGAAAGATATGCTTTATCTCGTGCAAGAGGATTGGTTGGATACTCCAAACATCCCTTTATGAAGTTCTTTGAACGTTGGGGACATAGAAGCTACTTCGGGAGGTTTCCTAACAAGTTTCATGGTTACTCAACTTGGGTTAGCACTCAAGCCTTGGCGTTTTCTATCTGTCTTTTGGGAACTATGTTATTTCCCTAGGACAAGACGAATGAAATTGATTTGAAGGTCATCAAGGATACACATGACATTCTCTATGGTGTCAGTAAAAGTGGTTAAAAGAATTATTTTAATTTGGCGCTAGTCATCTTAGCTGGGATCTATCAATCCCTCAGTCGGTGCAAGAATGGACATCAGTTCTTCCAAAGATGTAACTTGTTGGTTCAATGATAGATGTCTCTACATTTGGCTACAAAGGTCAAAAAATGGAAATGAAGCATTGGAAAGCAAGATGGACAGAACATCTTAGCCCATCATGAACTTCTTTTGACTATCCGAAATTTCAAAACTAAGAGATCAAAAAAAAGGGGTGAGCACAAGTTCTTTACAATTTGAAAGAAGACAATGTTTCCTGGATGGTCGATCATTTCACGTCCGAAAAGATTTCCATATAAGGAAAGTGTCTCCCTTTTTGTTGCTTATGGGTATTCAAGGCATGAGGCATTACTCTCCTAATCGAGTAATGAGATAGTTCAGGAGAAAACAAGTCATACCTAAGCAAGGAAACACTAGTCAGTATGTTATTGATTATGATGGTTGCGAAAAGGTACCTTATACTAATGAGATCCATAAAGATTCCGCGTGTGTTTTCTATGAAAAAGAAAGCATTGCTGAAGGCAAGTATGATGCGGGTTATGATTAGACATATAAGGAGTGTCTATAGATGGACTTGCTTAGGACACTCATCCTAGGGCCTAACCTCAAGCGACAATTGGAAGATGTGAAATCAAAGGTTCAAGTTCAAAATCAACTTTTCCAACAACAATGGGATGAGAGAGAACAAGAATTTCTATGCATGGAGTGAAAATTCTAGCGAAAGGAACAAGAGTATCCGTGAAGATAGAAAATATTTTGATAAAAGGAGTACGAGGGTCATAGAGTCTTATCCTTGATAACACAAGAGTTAACCAATACAATAGCTTGTTTGGTTCAACCAGATCAAAACATGGAAAGGAAAACCACTACTCTCCAGCAAATGTCGATACCTACTCCAGCCTTGTTAGTTGAGCCTTTCTTGATGCTCTATCGACACAAGTACAAGAAGAGGTGGAGAAAGCAAGAAACAAAGTGGGATCTTCCTCTTTTAGTCAGCTTTGTCCCCTGCGTGGGATTGTTTTTCCTTGTATTGGTATTTTTCCTTTCCCTAAAAAATTAGGTAACCCCCCCCCCCCCCCATTATTTTGCTTTTTAATGTATTTTATTTATTAATAGGATTTACTTTTTTGGGGTCAATGAAATATTTCAAATGGCATGATACATACTTCAATTCTATAGGCCAAAGCTTGGCACAAAAAGGTCACATATTTTTCTAGGACGCACAATAATTGTTTCTGTGCTCTATGTTATAATTGTTTATGTGATTATATTATTTTATTTGGAAAAATTCTAGCCCACTCGCTTTCAAATTTCCGAACCCCTAAGCATAAATATCAGTCACTATTAAAGTCTGACCAAACACTCTTCGAGTCTTGACTTTCTCAATAAAGTCCAAATTCCTTAACCAACTCTTAAAAATACTACTCTTCCACCTTAGGAAAGGCTAAACTTGTCATCAAGATTGACACAAATCAGAGTGTTGGAACTGAGGAAATTAAGGAGATACTGATGAGAAGATTGCGTCAAGTTACTGGGAAATCCTCGAAGTAAGGATTAACGCTACAGAACTCCCTAACGCCATGAAAGCTGTGATGGCCAAAGCTACGAAGGTTGAAGCAGAGTTTGAAGCTGATGAAAGAAAGAGAGATAGGGTGGATAGGACGAATCGATTGCTTTAAGAGTATTCGTCCACTAGTGCTTGTTAGGGCTGATAAAGTGGATAAGGAACTTGAGGTTACTGAAGGAAAAATAGATAAGATAAAGGAAGAAAGTCTCTAGATTGAGAAGTCTAGAGTTGACGTACCACTGACAGAGGAGTCTGAAATTGAGAACAAAGTAAAAGAGAAGAGAGCTTTGAAGAAGAAGTCTCAGAAAAAAGCATAGCTATGTTCCAAGAAGTTTTCTTATTTCCTATTTTTTCAATTTCCTTATAACGAAGTATGAATGAAGTATTAAGAATCATATTTGTATCAATCGAACTACGTAGGGCCTGATTTCTCCTATGTGAGATATGTAGACAGCCTTTCATGGCGTGTTCCACATTAATAAAAAACTTATTTTTCTCCAAGGAATCGAGAACTTCAAAAAGATACATTAGCGAGATGACCTTGACTCAATGCAAGTCAACCTTCCTAACACACTAAAACCCAAATCAAATAGACAATTCCTAGCTATTAAGTCATGTCCTTATATCCGTGGGCTAGTTTATCTTTGGATAAAACAACAATTGTGTGTTTATTGTCGTATGTGTGTTAACTTATGTTATCTAATTATTTAAAGGAACTAACATATTTGCCTTTTGATTTATTTTCCGCAACAGATATTAGAATTGATCTGTGTTGATTAAATTGGTTGGGCATCCATATTTCACACGATCTAAAGCTCCTAAAGATCCCTTTCCAGATCGAGATCCACTAAAAGAAAAGGCAAAAATGGCTGAGAATAATGAGAATGTTGGTCTAACTGAGATTTGCTATCATGGATCCTATTACCTTAGAACAGAACGAGTTGATAGCACAGTTAGTGCAGCAAGTTGCAAAGATGAGAGCAGAAGTGCAGAAAAATTAAGATTTGTCAAACCACGCTATTGCTTATATCACACCAACTGATGAAAGACCTCCACTCTATTGTCCTTCTCTGAATCCAAACCTTGAACATTCTCTAAATAAACCACTTGTTATTTCTACACCAAAGACTCTCACCATCAATCTAACCACTCCAAATCCACATCATGCTATCTCCTCATACTAGGCCCTAGCCCCTTCTCAAAGGCTAAATTGCTACAATCCCCAAACATTTCCGCCCCAAAATCTTGATCCGAAAGCACAAAACTCTTACACCACTCAACCTTCACCTCTAAACGCCACTTTCCACATTCCAATCCACCTAGAACCACCATGTTTATACATCACCTATCCTAAATTGGACCATTATGAAGAGAAAGAGAAAGAGTAGAAGGCTAGTGAAGAGACAACTAGGCAGAACATAACAGAGGAAATTGCAAAGGCCATGAAATAATTTCGCATTACTTCAAAAGTTGCTGGTTGTTACTATGAAGATATGTGCATTCATCCAAGTCTAGATCATCCAGAGGGTTCAAGGTACCCAAATTCGACAGCTATGATGGAATAGAAATTCCCATGTCTCACCTCAAAGCCTATTGTGACCAACTCGTTAGTGTTGGGATAAATGAAGCTTTGGTAATGCAGCTCTTTAGTTGAAGTCTAAGTGTAGAGGATTTGGAATGGTTCATCTCCCAAGAAGTAAAGTATTAGTCTAGTTTGAATGCCTTGGCTAAGGATTTTTTTGAGAGATTTACCATTGTCCCAAATTGTTATTTTTTGGATAAAATAAAATAAAAATCTACTGAGAATTACCAGGAGTATGCATATATATGGAGGAAGAAGGTTCCCAGAGTCTAACCTCCTATGTCTGAGAAAGAAGTCACTAAAGTATTTGAGCATTCAAGAGCCTGAGTTCTACGATAAAATGATGTTTCTCATAGGAGCAAAGTTTACAGAAAATAGTCAAAGCAGGTGAGAATACTGAAGATAGACTCAAAACAAGAAGGATTCCCATGTGGCCACTTCTGCCCGGTCTTCAGGAATCTTGGAGAAGAAGAAGAAGGAAGATGTGTCTACTGTTTCTTGTGTCTACGATAGTAAGAAACCCACTAATGGTATTCTTAGGAGATCCGTGTCTTTAATAACTTACCCTCGAACTCCACAAAATCTATTCCTAGTTTACCAGACCCGACCTCCAAAGCCATCCCTAGTTTACCAAACTCCATCTTGAATCCACCTCAAATTTACCAAACTCCACCTCTAAATTACTCATTTCGCTCAAACGTCCAACTGATGTACCAAGCTCCTCCCCAAGCTATTCAACTCCACATTACATAAATACCTCTTGGAAGTACCAAGCTCCTCAACCAAGCTACCAAACTTCACCTTATTGTAACACCCAGTAAAATTACAAATATACCCCTAGAGGTGAGATGTGTGCATAAAGCATCTTTCCATGCTCCGATGGGAAATCTGAGGCCGGATATGCAATCAACATGAAAAATTAAGTGAAAAAATGGTTTTGATTGATTTTTAGAGAAAACGGATCAAAAGATAATTTTTTAATGCAAAAATGCAAAACTAGTGAGGGTGCGCGACATGCACCTTCTGCAGACCAAAATTTGGTTTTATTCCAAAAATTTTCTTTGGGATTGGAAAGCTCGTTTGAAAAATTTTCAGCGAAAAACACCAAAAATTGAGACTGTCCGTGTTGCGGACTCCATGTCCCGAGATAGACTTTTTTTGAATCTCAAGAGGGGTATTTCAAACCTTTCCAAACCCCTCCTAGACTTAATATATAACCAAAATGGGTCGTTTTAATTATTAAAAGGGTTTTAACACCTATTCTATGCCCTTGAAAAGACTAGGGCCAAAGAGGAGAGAAGAGGTACGTAAAATTGAGGATTTCAAAGAGACTTCCTTGAGTTTAATTGTCCAAAGGCTCAATCTAGGTATGTAAGGCTAAACTAAAAGCATGGGATTGTTCTCTCATGTGCTCCATAGATGGTAATAGAAGAGTTGAAAGTCTAATGAGTCTACATACATGATTCTTGATAGGTTTCCTTCATAATTATATTAATTCCATGTATTTTCCTATGTTGATGATCATCATAAACTTGTTTTCTTGATTTGAATACTTATCATGAGATAATGCATAACCCTACATGATTATTTTTGAAAGCATGCATGAATAAACTTAGGGATTGAGTCTAGAGCCTTGATTTGAAAATGGTAATTGTGAATGTGATGTGAGAATGATGATGGATTGATAGAACTTGATAGTCCTCTGAGTCTAGATAAATGTACCCCCATGAATTGTCTATTCGATTATTCCCTAATGATAGTTCTAAGCCTTGATCTATTGATTGAGATGTTGATTGATGAGATGATAAGAGTCTTTATCAGACTGATTGAATGATGACTGTCTCCACGAGGCTAATTGAGATAATTTGATTGAGATAGTTTGATTGAGATGGATTGTCTTATGAGCATTGAGTCTTGGGAGAAGTACCAAGCACCGAAATGGATCAGAGTAATACCAACTTGCACTCATCAACAACGTAGCCAAGCGTAGGTGAGGATTAGAACCACTACATTATATTGAGGTTCCCTATGGATAGAAGTCCCTGAAACAATAGAGGACTTGTAGATTGCCATCTCTATTTTAGATTATCCATTATGGTTTTGATTCATTCTCTACCTAGAAAGTATAAAACGGCCGTGGAAACACCGGCAGGATGTCGTACAATCACTGGCTCATAATTGATTGTTTTTGAAAAGGAGAAACTCCCAGAAAGTTCCCACCTTGAGTACTCTGGGTCGAGATGAGATGAGATATGATAAGATTAGTTGAGTTGAGTCTGATTTGATTGATGACGATTGATTGGTTGATGGGTCACTTACCTACTCTTTACTTTTTCTTTAGATAGATATGTAGCACTTTGATTTGGTTATTATTCTGAGTTGATGTTATTTCCATAATATTTTACCTATTTCTATTACATTCAGCTATTTTACATACCGTACACTCCACATACTGATGCCACTCGACGATACATCATTTCATGATGCTGATACATGGATTAGAGATCGTTAATAGTCACATCATTGAGGATCTGAGCAGTTTAGCGAATTGGTGAGCCTCCCTTACTTCGGAGGATTCATTTCATTTATTTCATCTTGCTTGCGAGAGTTAGACTTTTGAGTTAGCTTTACTTTATTTTGAGGTAGTCATGGGTCTATCATTGGCACCATATGATAGTGATAGAGGCTTCATAGACTAGAGTCGAATGTTGATGATAAGACTTGTTGAGCTAGTTTCTTTCCACTAGCCTTTTATTTATAATATTATTTTGGGACTAGATGAGATGTGCCCGTTTACTACCTTTTTTCTTGCGCTAATTTGTAGAGTTATTGATTGAATGAATGTGACAAGGACAAGTGGTTTGTTTGGGGACTAGAAATAGTCTTTGCGTGTGGCAGCCACATCTAGTGTACCCTCTCGGGGCATGACAAACTTGGTACCATAGCACTGAGTTCAAGAGTCTTAGGGAGTCAATGAAGCTGTGTCTAGTAGAGTCTTGTTTATGGGTGTGTTGTCGACCACACTTTATAAGCAGGGGACTATGGGACATTAGAAATTGTTACACTTTTTTCTTATTTCAAATTCATGCGATAGAGTTAAACTCTAAGAAAGCTCTCTTCTAATTTGTGCATTACGTATTTACAGAATTGTGAACGTGTTTCCAAGAGGAGTTGATAAAGTGAAAAAGAGACTGGTTAGATAGAATACCATCCACCCAAGCCCAGGAACCAAGATAAGCCCATAGGCCCTAACCACCACTGGCTGACATCAATAATGTTGAACTTTGCTAGGCCATCAAGACCTTGGCCCATGTTGTGACAACACTATTTGTTAGATAGGGAGCAGGTAGGCGGGGTTTTCCAAATACATCTAGAGTTCGTGAGTCCTTGAGGATGAACCCACCTGAGTTTAAGAGGTTGAGGAGGAATAGGAACGGGAGTCACTTTCAGGCAGAGCTTCATGACTTTAGAGCTCAGAGATCTAAGCCCAAGACTAGTGAGCCTCGAGGATCCCAAGGCAAGACATGTTATCACATGTGTGGCAAGTTTCACTTGGAAGAATGTCACGGAGAGAGTATTGGATGTTACAAGTGTGGCCAAGTAGGTTACCTTGAATGTCCAATATGGTCCTATGAGGCCCAAACAACTACACCAGCACCACCAATTAGAGAAGAACATGAAAGTTCTCCAGATGTTGTGACGGGTTTGATTCGGGCCCTTACTTACTTTTGATGTTATTCATGAGAGAGAAATTTATGTCTCTAAAGAATTTAGTGTTGCCACCTCAGAGTAAGATGTGAGGTATTATACCACCTTGAGTACAACTGTCATTCTAGACCTAGCTTGATGACGATAGAAAGGAAGGGACGAGATAGTGAAAGTGACAGTTCATTGGGGCTTGTTGTTAGCGTTATATACATATTAGGTAAGTAATGAGGTGATGAGTCGATTGCCATAAGTTTGATAAAAGAGTCATGAATACCTATGATTGTTGTGATGAGGTATAAAGATAGAGAGTTATCGTCAACATGTGTTAGAGCGTGCTCAAAAGTAAAAAGAGGTTTATGTTAATGTATTATGATATTCGTATTAGTAAGGGTGAAGTGTAGGTGTTGAATAGAGGGAACAAAGTACTTTTGAAGTGATAGATCAAAACTAGGCTCATGATTTTGAGGGAGAGCCCTGTGAAGTTCATAGGGTTAAAAGCTTAGCCAGATAAGGCGGTATAGTGAATGGGTGAGTGGTACATGAGTGGTGAAGAGGGGATGTGTTGAGTGAATGCCTGCTATGAGATTTTAGTGGGCTTATGCTCCGAAAGTTTCCTAGTAATTGTAAGATTGGTGTGATATTGGAGAGGTGTGTGATAGATGCACATGTTAAAACTCGACTCTAAGCTTGAATGTCGAGGAGTAGTAGTAAAGAGGAGACAACATCGTGAGAGTGATATCCTTAGTGGGAGATTTTCTCTAAGAGGTTTCCATAGTGTGTGTTCGAGAGGAATACACTGATAGTCAGAGTACGAGTGCCCCTTAGGTAAGACGAGTGAAGTAAGAATGGTCAAGTAGATAAGAGAAGGCTCGAGATGTGTGTCCATAATTGTGTGAAGATGTGTGAAACTCTAAGTTATGACTACTATAAGAATCTAAATAGTATATTTGAGATGTCAAGGTGGAGTAGGTTGACGTAAGCATTCCTTATCATTCTGAGTAGCTAAGTCGATTGGGACTTATGGATAGATGATGATGAGTTTTATGTAATAGTCTAAGTCTCATACATATGAGTCCATAGGGGCACTAAAGTTTGGAGTGTACAGGCAAAAGACGAGGTTAGATTGTAAGAGTTGTGCTAAGTTCCTATGTATGCCATTAGAGCAGCAAATATAGAGGATTTACCTAGCGATAGGAGGAAAATAAGAGTGATATCTTTGAAGAGAGTCTTAGTGGCTATTTTTATATATGCGACCATAGTACGATAGAAAAATTTTAAGATGCCTATTTTCTTGGATAGTGATTCCTCGATCGTGTGGAGGTATATTCTTATAGCCTAGTAGAGGAAATTGATTCGAAAAACTTGAGAGATGACCCTTGAGCTAGGGGGGAGATGATGATGTGATAGACCGAAGTAGATCTTGAGTTTTCAATAATGATAGGTTGATTTGGTTGAGGCGTTAATTTTTTTTCCATCTCGTATATTCCTTATACTTTAGTGCAAATGATACTCTATTCCCATCTGGTATACGACTGCCATGCCTATGGCCTAGTTCCATATACCACTTGTTGATTGTTATTCATGTTAAGTTGTGAGGATGAAAAGCGATGAATTCATTCATTAATTTTGATGAATTCATACATTCTTAAATAAATCAACGTGATCATACATATCTTTCTCATGTAGGAGATGAATAAGTCCATTTATTTAGTTCTACAGTTCTACATTCTTTGCACTTATTCTTATTATACGTACTCAGTTCGATTTAGATATATAGATGCTTAGATCTATACTAAGAATTTCAAATTCTTCAAATTCTATTAATAATAAATATTATCTAATTAGAATTCAAATTCTTAATTTAATTATAATTATTACAAGATATCTTTATTTATATAATAATAATAACAGATACAAATAGTAAATCGAGGTACCCCTTCTATGACAAATTTGAACCTTCCGTCTATTTTTGTGCCGTTAGTAGGCCTAGTCTTTCCGGCAATTGCAATGACTTCTTTATTTCTTCATGTTCAAAAAAACAAGATTGTTTAGATTCGCCGGGACCCAATCTCATCCATTGTTTTTTGAAACGTGGACTTGTATCATAACACGGATATCTATTTATTGGAATGTAGTATAACATGTGATTTCCGCCGAACATAAAGGAAAAACCTCTTATATTTTCTGTCTTACCCCATGGATTTAAGAGTTTCCACTCCTATGTTAAATGAGATGTTACTGAGCTTTATACTGTGGATAATTCTGTGAACCCAGAATGAGTCTCGATAGACGAGGGAGATTGTACTTTATTATGAATGTTCTCAATTAAGATTTCTCGATTGAATTGTTCTTAATTTGTATGAGGAGTGGTAGTTGGGATTTCGCCAAAGGGGGGATGATGAGTTCCTCTACGCCCAAGTAGTGATGCTAAGAGTAGTAGACGGAGAATAAGAGTAGATAAAGAGGAGTGGATGTATCTTTATAATGACACTGGTGTTGTACTTGTGTCATGGAGGGATAGAGATAGGGAGGAGGGGATAGATGAGACATTATGATATATAAGAGATAGGTAAGAGTATGTTCGAGTGTCTTTGTGTGGGAGCTCATTGAATGGCGAAGGTAGAAGTGCTAAGTAGGCTTGAAATTTCTTAGATATAGTTGAAGTGGTTAAAATGATAAGCTTGAATGCGTGTGAAGACTTTGTGGCAGGGGTTTCATGTAAGGATAATGGTGTGTGAAGAGGACTAGTGATTTTTTAGGAAAAGTCCTATAAGAGTATAAGGATTGAGTATTGAGGGTTAGCCTTGTATGGATATGATCATCTTAACAATAGCACCGTGATGCTCAGAAGTAGGCTATAATGATATAAGAGGATGTGGATAGGTAGGGAGTTAAACAGGAGCTATAAGCTTAAGTTGATGGAGTAGAGTGTCATAAAGGTGAACACAATTGAGGTGGAGAGTTGAGATTAAGAATGCCCGCAGAGTCTTGTATATCACGATGGTCCCCTTTCTCGATTAGAGTTGATGACTTCCTTCTTGAGTCCAAACAACTGATTGAGAAAGTGTATAAATGATTCGAATTGATCAAGTTTTGATGTTCCATTCGTGCCTGATGGTGAGGATGTTAAGATAATATCTCTACTCTTATTCTAGGCCGAATTGTCTATCCGAGTTGATGTATCTATTCCTGAGTCTGAGTGAAGTTTGTTGAGGTTAATGAGGAGTCGAGATTTTGATTGAGTGAGTGAGAGTTGACATGAGTCTTGAGTCTATTCGTGCCTTGATATCCATATATAATAATCATTTGAGGACGAATGATTCCAAGGGAGAGATAATGTAACACATAGTAAAATGACCAAAATATCCCTAGAGGAGAGATGTGCGCATAACTCGTCTTCCCATCCTCCGATGACAAATTTGAGTCCAAATATGCGATCAACATGAAACATTACGTGGAAAAGTCATCTCGGTTAATTTTTAGAGAAACCAGATCAAAAGATAATTTTTCGATGCGAAAACACAAACCAGTGAGGGTGCACGACAGGTGTGCGATGCGCACCTACCACAGACCAACACTTGGATTTATTTCAAAAATTTTCTACGGGATTGGAAAGCTTGTTCGGAGAATTTTCGGTGAAAACTGCCAAAAATTGACATTATCCGCGTTGCGGACCCCATGCCCTGAGACGAACTTTTTTTTGAATTTTGCGAGGGGCATTCTAGGCCTTTTGAAACCCTTCCTAGACTTAATATATGACAAAAATGGGTCATTTTAAGCATAAAAAGTGTTTTAAACCGTATTCTGAGTCCTTGAAAAAGATCAGGGTTTAAGAGGAGAGAAGAGAAGCGTAAAATTCAGGAGTTTGAAGAGAGTTCTTTGAGGTTGACTGTCCAAAGGTTCAATCCAGGTATGTAAGGTTAAACTAAAAGCATGAGATTGTTCTCTATGTGCCCCATAGGTGGTCATAGAAGATTTTAAAGTCTAATGAATCTACATACATGATTCTTGAAGGGTTTCCTTGAAAATGATATTAATTACATGTATTTTTCTATGTAGATGATCATCATAAACTTGTTTTACTGATTTGAATACTTATCATGAGATATTGTATAACCTTACATGAATATTTTTTAAAATAGGCATCTTAAAATTTTTCTATCGTACTATAGTCGCATATATAAATAGGCATCTTGAAATCGGATTGCTAGCCTCCACCCGTGTTCTAGCTCGTCGGAGAGCTAGATTTGCCTTAATTTTTTGTCTCCTTCCTTCAGCCTTTTTCACATTAGCTTCCGCTATTTCAAGAGTTTGCTGAGCTTCTTGTGGATCAATGTCACTACCCCTCTCCGCATCATTTACTAAAACAGTGATCTCATTATTTCCTATTCTAGCAAAACCACCCATCAGAGCCATCGTTAACCATTGGTTGTTAAGGCGTATTCTCAAAATCCCTATATATACAGCTGTGGCAATAGGGGCGTGATTTGGTAATATGCCAATTTGACCACTATTAGTAGATAAAACAATTTCTTCCACTTCTGAATCCCAAACAATTCGATTAGGGGTCAGTACACTAAGATTTAAGGTCATTTCTTCAAATTGCTCTCCATTTCTAAGTTCATAGCCTTCGCGGTAGCTTCATCGATAGTACCTACCAAATAAAAGGCCTGTTCAGGAAGACCATCTAATTCTCCGGAAAGGATCAATTGAAATCCTCGAATTGTTTCTGCTAGACCAACATATTTCCCTGGAGAACTGGTAAATGCTTCTGCTACGAAAAAAGGTTGTGATAAGAAACGCTCAATTTTTCGCGCTCTTGCTACGAGTAAACGATCCTCTTCGGATAATTCGTCCAATCCAAGGATAGCTATAATGTATTGAAGTTCTTTGTAACGTTGTAAAGTTTGCTTAACTCTTTGGGCGGTTTCGTAATGTTCCTCACCAACGATCCGAGGTTGAAGCATGGTTGACGTTGAATCTAAAGGATCTACTGCTGGGTAAATACCTTTGGCAGCCAATCCTCTTGATAGTACAGTAGTAGCATCTAAATGTGCAAATGTCGTAGCAGGAGCAAGGTCGGTCAAATCGTCTGCGGGTACATAAACTGCTTGAATAGAGGTTATGGACCCTTCTTTGGTAGAAGTAATTCTTTCTTGTAAAGAACCCATTTCGGTACTTAGGGTCGGTTGATAACCCACAGCAGAAGGCATTCTACCCAATAAGGCCGATACTTCGGATCTTGCTTGGACGAAACGGAAGATATTGTCAATAAATAGAAGTATGTCTTGCTTATTAACATCTCGGAAATATTCCGCCATAGTTAGGGCAGTCAAACCAATTCTCATACGAGCTCCCGGCGGTTCATTCATCTGACCGTAAACTAGGGCCACTTTTGATTCTGCAATATTTTCTTTATTAATCACTCCAGATTCTTTCATTTCCATGTAAAGATCATTTCCTTCCCGAGTACGTTCACCCACTCCGCCAAATACGGATACGCCCCCATGAGCTTTAGCAATATTGTTAATCAATTCCATAATGAGTACTGTTTTACCCACTCCAGCTCCCCCGAATAGTCCGATTTTTCCTCCACGGCGATAAGGGGCTAAAAGATCTACTACTTTAATTCATGTTTCAAAAATAGATAATTTTGTATCCAACTGTATAAAGGCGGGCGCAGATCTATGAATAGGAGACATTGTACTAGTATCTACAGGCCCTAAATTATCAACAGGCTCTCCGAGAACGTTAAAAATTCATCCCAGAGTCGCTCCCCCGACTGGAACACTTATAGGAGCTCCTTTGTCAATCACTTCCATTCCTCTCGTTAGACCGTCTGTAGCACTCATAGCTATAGCCCTAACTCGGTTATTTCCTAATAATTGTTGTACCTCACAAGCCACATTAATTGGTTGACCAACACTATCTCGACCTTGAACTACCAGAGCGTTATAAATATTTGGCATCTTGCCCGAGGGAAAGGCTACATCTAGTACCGGACCGATGATTTGGACGACACGCCCCAGGTTTTTTTTTCAAGCGTGGAAACCCCAGAACCAGAAGTAGTAGGATTGATTCTCATAATAATAAAATAAATAAATATGTCGAAATATTTTTTTAAAAATTCTCGAATTCAAAATAAATGTCCGCTAGCACGTCGATCGGTTAATTCAATAAAATGGGAATTAGCACTCGATTTTGTCGGCACCATGCAATTGAAATAATCCAATTGTTTACTTATTCAATGAGACTGAGTTAATTTGCAAGCTCACCCAACCTATTTTAATTTAAAAATCTCAAGTGGATGAATCAGAATCTTGAGAAAGTTTTTCATTTGTCTATCATTACAGACAAGCCCATCCCTATTATTTATTCTCTGGAATTCGAACCTGAACTTTCTTTTCGATTTTTATTACGATTCATTATTTGTATCTAATGGGCTCCTCTTCTTATTTATTTTTTATTTAAATTTCAGCATATCGATTTATGCCTAGCCTATTCTTTTCTTTGCGTTTTTTTCTTATACCTTTCATAGAGGAATTCCATATATTTTCACATCTAGGATTTACATATACAACATATACCACTGTCAAGGGGGAAGTTCTTATTATTTAGGTTAGTTAGGTATTTCCATTTCAAAAACAAAAAGGTAAAAAATCCAAATTGGGTTGCGCTATATATATGAAAGAGTATACAATAATGATGTATTTGGCAAATCAAATACCATGGTCTAATAATCAACCATTCTGATTAATTGATAATATTAGTATTAGTTGGAAATTTTGTGAAAGATTCCTGTGAAAAGTTTCATTAACGCGGATTTCGTGTCGAGTAGACCTTCTTGTTGTGAGAATTCTTAATTCAATTCATGAGTTGTAGGGAGGGATTTATGTCACCACAAACAGAGACTAAAGCAAGTGTTGGATTCAAAGCTGGTGTTAAAGAGTACAAATTGACTTATTATACTCCTGAGTACCAAACCAAGGATACTGATATATTGGCAGCATTCCGAGTAACTCCTCAACCTGGAGTTCCACCTGAAGAAGCAGGGGCCGCGGTAGCTGCCGAATCTTCTACTGGTACATGGACAACTGTATGGACCGATGGACTTACCAGTCTTGATCGTTACAAAGGGCAATGCTACCGCATCGAGCATGTTGTTGGAGAAAAAGATCAATATATTGCTTATGTAGCTTACCCTTTAGACCTTTTTGAAGAAGGTTCCCTTACCAATATGTTTACTTCCATTGTAGGTAATGTATTTGGGTTCAAAGCCCTGCGTGCTCTACATCTGGAAGATCTGCGAATCCCTCCTGCTTATATTAAAACTTTCCAAGGTCCACCTCATGGGATCCAAGTTGAAAGAGATAAATTGAACAAGTATGGTCGTCCCCTGTTGGGATGTACTATTAAACCTAAATTGGGGTTATCTGCTAAAAACTACGGTAGAGCTGTTTATGAATGTCTTCGCGGTGGACTTGATTTTACCAAAGATGATGAGAACGTGATCCCATGAGGCGAACTCCTGATTTATTTATCTTTCTCATGTAGGAGAAAGATACATATCTTAGATCAAAAGATAATTTTTCGATGCGAAAACACAAACCAATGAGGGTGCACGACAGGTGTGCGATGCGCACCTACCACAGACCAACACTTGGCTTTATTTCAAAATTTTTCTACGGGATTGGAAAGCTTGTTCGGAGAATTTTCGGTGAAAACTGCCAAAAATTGACATTATCCGCGTCGCGGACCCCATGCCCCAAGACGAACTTTTTTTTGAATTTTGCGAGGGGCATTCTAGGCCTTTTGAAACCCTTCCTAGACTTAATATATGACAAAAATGGGTCATTTTAAGCATAAAAAGTATTTTAAACCGTATTCTGAGTCCTTGAAAAAGATCAGGGTTTAAGAGGAGAGAAGAGAAGCATAAAATTGAGGAGTTTGAAGAGAGTTCTTTGAGGTTGACGGTCCAAAGGTTCAATCCAGGTATGTAAGGTTAAACTAAAAGCATGAGATTGTTCTCTATGTGCCCCATAGGTGGTCATAGAAGATTTTAAAGTCTAATGAATCTACATACATGATTCTTGAAGGGTTTCCTTGAAAATGATATTAATTACATGTATTTTTCTATGTAGATGATCATCATAAACTTGTTTTACTGATTTGAATACTTATCATGAGATATTGTATAACCTTACATGAATATTTTTGAAAGCATGCATAAATGAACTTAGGAATTGAGTCTAGAGTCTTGATTTGAGAATGTTGATTGTGATTGTGATGTGCAAATGTTGGTGAATTGATAGAACTTAATAGTCTTGTGAGTCTCCATAAATGATCTGCCAAGAATTGACTATTCGATTATGTCACGCCGCAAAAAGAGGGGAGGCGCGACTGGCACTCCATACCATTATTAGTCAACTAAGACACTAAATATGCTAGTTAACTAGACTAGGGACTAGAAGAAAATCGGGCAAAATAATATCTGAAAAAATACGTCGGGTTCATTTAGGTCATGACCTGGTCAACAACAAATCATTTACATCAAAATAGGTAAACCTAGTCAATAAAGTACTAGATGCCAACAAGGCTACAACGATAGAGGTACAAGCATACATTATATATACATGCCAGTCCAATGACTGGAGATTGAAAAGCACAAAAGAACCAACCCACAATAATATCTCCACAATAGCCTCTGAGAGAACCACTAATACAACCAAAACAGGTCCCTAACTATACCCAACTGTACAACAAAAAGTAAGCATCCTGTGAAAGATCTAGGAAGAGGTGGAGCTTACCAACTCACAACTGAACTGGGCTCCTAGTGGATGGGTCGATCAGAGTCCTTACCTGAACCTGCAGGCATGAAATAAAATGTAGCATCCCCGGCCAACGAGACATCAGTACGAATAAATGTGTATTGGTATATGAGGCAGAATGTAAAACCATAGGTAACTATGGTAAAAGGGTAATAGAAATACCACCTGCATCCAAAACTCAAGTAACCTTAATGGCCCATAAGTAACCTCCTAGTGATTAAATAAGGATGGTGTGCTCGAGTATCGCATTGTCGTGAATACATATATAAAGATGTAAATGCATAACATACCCAACTAAATGCTAGTAGTGGTGGTCCTTTTCGGTAGCTAACTGGCATCATATTTGCCAAATTGTGGCCATCTTTACTATATACATATATATAATCATTTGGGAAAATAGACCCCATACCTGCGATTATAGCTTAGAGTCCAAGCATAATATGCAATGTATGATATGAATATTAAATGCACATAGTAGGCCATGGCATAAATTTTAGCCAATCTTGGTTCATTGGTACACTTATCCTCATAACATCATAATCATCGGCGTGGCATATACATCGGGTTTGTGAAATCTCACATGTCTTTTGAATATGTTTGACAACTTTACCCAACATTTAGAATGAGACCTTAACTCTGGAAGTATTCATAAAAGAGCTTTACATAATGCTTATATTTCGTCCCATGTCAGTTAGTAAAATAAAGTATTTAAAAAGAATCAAGTGTCGTAGTAGTTTAAGTAGGGGCAATACGCTAAACATTATTGGAAACCAACGTGTTACTTGTTAAATGCTTTAATTATACTTTTGTATGGAAGAAGGACTTATTATGAATACTACATTCCCTTTGAAATCTACATTTATTTTAGTGACACTACACCAAGAAGAGAAACATCACAAACATATGGATAGGTAACCAACGAACATCATGAAAATGATATATTGATATTGAATGTCCAGTTTAAGCGAATGAATGGAGTTTCAACCTAATACCGTCATGAAAATAACTCAGCTGCAATCCCAATGCCTTTCACAGAAGGTCTTTCTAGCAATAGAATAGTAAGATATCGCATTTGATGTCTTAAGAAACTTCTCGGACTTCGTGTTAAAAGGAGGGACGGAGCTTAGCCTTAACATACCTCTCCAACGAACATCCAATCACCAAAAGTTTCTTCATAAAAGTTGTTCCTTACATCCTAAGCTTCGCAACCACTACATGTACATAATTTATAACCACCTATAAATAGCCCATAATCAAGTGTTAATGGCCAGATTTTCCAAATTGCATTAAGGAGATGAAATGTCCATAAAATTTCATAAAAATGATAGTAAAAGAGCCTGAAGATTATTACCTGAATACACCAGCTGCAATTCTATAATAACCAGCAAGAAATCCACTTTTTATAGACCAAAAACAGCCCCAAACACAGCAAATAGGAGGGGAAAACAGTTGCCTAGCGTAAGGCACACATTTCTAGGCAAAGGGACGAATTTCAATGGTAGAAACGCGAAAAACTTACCCAAATAACCTTGGTATCTTGAGGGAACTTTCTATTCAGTTTAGATGTTGTTTGTGATGAAATTGAACAGATTTGAGCTTTAAAAAGCTCAAATTAGCTAACATCTAGGTGGGTTGACCCGACCCAACCCATGACCCAATTTTCTGCTCGGATAGTCACAGTAAAACTTTCATGATGTTTTATTCAGAGGTTAGTTTGATGCGTAATTTTGTGAGTCTCAAACTAGACTCATAGATCTTCAATTTGATAGGTCATGGACCTTCTAACTCCTTATATTTTAGGAGATATGGCCTAATACATTTGATCCAAATTTAAGAAGGCGTTCTTAGAGAAATTTACGATAGTTTTGGCCAACCTTTATCTTGCAACTTTCTTGATTCCAAAACTTAATGTACCTATAAAAATCCATTATTGGTGAATTATACAATTTTAGTCCTATCCAGAATGTGAAACCTGATTTAAACCTTCTAAAAAGGGCAAGGTGCCACTCGGGCCATTTCTTGAGTCCCAAATGTGAATTTAGGGTATTCCTTTGGCTTAAAACATTAGGGCCTTGACATTACAACTTATTGATAGCCTTACTATCCTTAGGTTCTACTTAAAATCATATATGTGTTATGTTACACGCTACCCTATGTGTATATATATAGAAGACGAGAAACATAGGGTCTCAGAGTCCCCCTCCCCCTTAAGAATATTCATCCGCGAATTTATCTAAACAATGTCTTTGTTGCACTACTATGTATTAAAATGTGATTTTTGAGGATATACCTTTTATCCCTCAATCAATAAATCAACTTTGGAAAAAAATTCTAATTACTAAGCTTTGTATAGCTTATCCCGTGACGACCCATATAAACTATATTCCCAACTCATTTAAAATTGAAGTTACTGAAAAAAGATGACTGTTAACTTTTACAATATGACTCACCTTAATTTGTAAATAGCTGAGGGTGCTTCTTCATCGTTTCCTCTTCCGCTTCCCAAGTTATTTCCTCAATGTTGTTGTTCCTCCACAATACTTTCACGGAGGCCACTTCGTTATTCCTAAACTTTCTCACTTGTCGATCTAAAATAGCCACTGACACCTCATCATAAGACAAGTCTTCAGAAATGTGGATACCTAGGACTGAGTTCTCTTGTCTTCCCATACCACATGATTCCCTTCATAGGTGATACTTTCAAGAAAACCCAATCTTCTATATCAAACTCTATGTCTCGTTGTCAAACATCTGTATAAGACTTTTGCGGACTCTGGGTTGTTTGAAATCGGTCTCTAATAAGTCTCACTTTGTTCATTGCTTGCTGAACTAGATTCAAGCCTGGCAACTTTGCCTCCCTAAACTCAAACCAATCGATCGTCGACCTACATCTTCACCTATATAGTGCTTCATAAGGCGCCATTTGAATACGAGCTTGGAAGCTGTTGTTATACGCAAACCTAATAAGAGGTAGATGATCATAAAAATTTCCTTTAAAGTCCAGCACACAGCCACGCAACATATCCTTAACGGTCTGGATGGTACACTCTGCCTTCCCATTAATTTGTGGATTAAAAGTGGTGTTGAGATTTACCTAAGTGCGCGAACCCTTCTGGAATGACTCCCAAAAATGTGTGGTAAATTGAGCCCCTCGATCAGGTATAATAGACAATGGAACTCCATAAAGGCAAACAATCTTTTGAACGTAAATATTAGCATAATCCTCCGCTGAATATGTCGTCCTTACTAGCAAGAAATAAGCAGATTTTGTCAACCTGTCAATGATGAACCAAATAGAATCATACCTGCGTAGAGTGCGAGGCAAACCAGTAATGAAGTCCATATTTATCATGTCCCATTTCCATAGCGGAAGCTCAATATACTGAGCTAGGCCTCCAAGTCTCTGATGTTCTACTTTAACTTGCTGGCAATTGGGACATTGGGCTACCATCTCTGCCATATCCTTTTTCATGCCATTCCACCAATAGATTTGTCAAAGATCCCGATACATTTTTGTTTCCCCAGGTTGGATTGAATATCTAGAATAATAGGCCTTAAAAAGAATCTTCACACAGAGTCCTCCAATATCTAGCACACATAAGCAGCCCTGGTACCTAAGGACTCCATCTCCAGTTAGGTCAAATAAAGTATGTTGCTATTGTGGAATCCTCTTCCTTGGTGTTCTAAACTTAGGATCCTCACGTTGTCTCTCTTTTACTTCAATAACAATGGAAGATTCTGTTGTATTTTTAGCGGTTATACCTCCATCCTCCATATCTACCAATTGCACCTGCAAAGTAGCTAACTGACATAGGTCTTTTGTCATTTCAACCTTATCAGCTTCAACATGGCTTAGACTTCCCATGGACTTTCGGCCAAGTGCATCAGCAACAACATTAGCTTTATCGGGATGGTATAAATGTCAACATCATAATCTTTTAGTAATTCTAGACCTTCTTTGTCGTAGGTTCAACTCTTTCTGCTTAAATAAATATTAAAGGCTCTGGTGGTCGGTAAAAACATTAACATGGACTCCATATAGCTAATGTCACCAAATCTTTAGGGCAAATACAACTGCAGCGAGCTCAAGATCATGGGTAGGATAGTTTTGTTCATGCTTTTCGCAACTATCTGGAAGCATATGCAATAACCCTACCATGCTGCATAAGACCACAACCTAGGCCGATTCTTGAGGCATCACAATATACAACGTAGCCTTTGGTTCTATTCGGAAGAGCCAAGATAGATGTGGCGGTAAGCCTTTTCTTTAACTCTTGAAAACTCTGCTCACATGCTTCAATCCATTGAAACTTAGATGTTTTATGTGTCAATCTCATTAGTGGCGCAAGGACAAAGGAGAATCTTAACAAACCTCCTATAATATCCTTCCAAGCCTAAAATGCTACGGACCTCGATCCAATTCAATGGTCTCAGCCAGGCCATTACTATTTTAATCTTCTGGCCATCGACCTTGATACCATCGCCTTTAATAACATGGCCAAGAAAAGCTACAGAAGTTAACCAAAACTAACATTTAGAGAATTTAGCATATAACATGTTGTCTTGGAGAGTCTGTAATATAGCTCACAAGTGGTCTACATGCTCAGCTTCTGACGGTGATTATATTAAGATGTCTTCCATAAACACGATCACAAATTTATCCAGGAATGGTTTAAAGATTCGATTCATTAGATCCATAAAATCTGTTGGGGCATTTGTAAGCCCAAGAGACATGACAAGAAACTCAAAATGTCCATATCTCATCGTAAATATTTCCTTTGGAATATAAATATCCCTAACTCATAGCTGGTGGCACCTGGGTCACAAGTCAATCTTTGAAAAGCTATCAATCCATGGAAAAGGATACTTATTCTTGATAGTGACTTTATTTAGTTGTATGTAACTGATAACATCTGTACGGAGACATCTTTCTTTCAAGCAAAGAGCATTGGAGCACCCGACGGAGATGTGCTTGGCCTAATATTCAATTGTTCCTTCAATTTTCTTAGCTCTACAGGAGCCATTTTATAGGGAGGAATGGATATAGGTTGCATATAAGGAAGACAATATATTGCAAAATTGATATCCCTTTCGGGGGATCGCTGGATGCTTATTGGGGAATATTATCATGAATTCATTCAAAGTAGGGACTGACTAAAGGGTCAATTGCTAATAAAATGTCCTATCTTCCCAAAATGGTAACACGCATTAAACCCTGTCTACAATGCCAGTATGAAGCTTATCGCATTGTGTGCATGGGGAGTAGGTTGTCTTATTTGTGCATAACGATCCTGTTGATGGCTATCAGGCTGAAATAAATTCTACCTTGATCTTGACTGAATATAATAATCAAATCTCTGGCCCTGCAGGTGTGGTGGGGAAATTACCTACTGACAAAGGTGGGTATCGGTGAAATGGGGACCTAAAATCACCCCTGTGGCTCCCTACAAGACCTCATAGTACGAGCCCTCTTATACTTATCCCTATCTCTATGGTATCCCGAATCCGACGAGAAGGGTCCCTTTAGCCTGAGAAAAATCATATATACGGGAGATATTCACACCATCCTGTAAAGAGGCTATCATGTTGTCTCTGATCAAATGATTCCCCAAACCATCCACAAAACAATGGACTCTAGTACTCATGGTACATACAATATCTAGTGCATACCTACCCAAAGAATTAAACCTAAGGTTGTACTCCCTTACACTTATATCCCCCTAACTCAAACTAATAAACTGGTCAAAACGGGCCTCCCACACCTCCTGTGGTAAGTAATGGGCTAAAAATGCCTTAGAGAGGTCCTCCCACTCTCCTGGCGGAGCATTAGGCCCTCTAGATCTCTCTCACGCCTCGTACCATAAGATGGCGACATCACGTAGTTGAAAAGAAGCCAACTCCACTGCCTAGGTGATAGAGTCCTGCATCACCCTCAATACTCTATACATATGGTCTATAAAGTCCTGTGGATCCTCAGTGGAACTGGACCCTGTAAATATTGAAGGGACCAAGTGAAGAAACTCTCGTACCTTTGAGCTTTCTATTTGATCCCTTCTAGTGTCTACACTCGCCTCTAGTGTTCTCTCATGAATAGAAACCATCCTAGTCAGCAGCTTAACAACCTCTCTCATACCCTGCTCCCCAGTCTTTGGTAGGGTTGGGTGTACTGGACCTCCTTGGCTCTCTGCATGCCTCAACGGGGAATGTATCTGCCTGACCTGGCAAAGAATAATTGGTACCTTCTCTCGAATCCATATCTATCTCATGTTGTGCCATCTCCTGAATATAGACAGCCTGACAAATAAAACAAACCAGAAAGCACGATTAAGATTTAATATGTTCCTATAATTTTGCTCTATATCATGATTTATTAAGTGAAAGAAAAGTAACCATTCCTAAATGCCTCGGAGCCTCCTGATTATAAGTGTGGTGCACAACACACCTATAAGAAACACTCTACTCAATATGGCATTATGGACTCCCTGGGACACGATCTGCTCTGATATCATGTTTGTCACACCCCAAAAAGAGGGGATGTGCGACTGGCACTCCGTACCATTATTGGTCATTAAGCCACTAAATATGCTAGCTAACTAGACTATGGACCAGAAGAAAATTGGGCAGCATAACATCTAAAAACTACGTCGGGTCCGTTTAGGTCAAGACCTGGTCAATAACAAATCATTTACATCAAGATAGGTAAACCAAGATGACAAAGTACTAGCTTGCTGACGAGGATGCAATGACAGACGTACAAGCATACACTATATATACATGTCAATCCTATGACTGGAGACTGAAAGGCACAAAACCAACCCACAATAACATGTCCACAATAGCCTCTAAGAAAACCACTAATACTGCCAGGACAGGGCCCCGACTATACCCAACTGTACAACAAAAAATAAGATCCTTGTGAAAGATCTAGGAATAGGTGGAGCTTACCAACGCACAGCTGAACTGGGCTCCTAGTGGAGGGGTAGATTAGAGTCCCTACCTAAACCTGCACGCACAAAATAAAAACAGCATCCCCAGGCAACAGAACGTCAGTATGAATAAATGTGTACTGGTATGTGAGGCAGAATGTAAAACCATAGGTAACTATAGTAAAAGGGTAATAGAAATACCACCTGTAAGAAAAACTCAAGTAACTTTAATGGCCCATAATCAACCTCCTAGTGATCAAATATGCATTGTATACTCAAGTATCACATGTCGTAAATACATATATATAGATGCAAATGCATAACATATCCAACCAAATGTTAGCAGTGGTGGTCCTTTCCGATAGCTAACCGATATCATATTCACCAACCTGTGGCCATCTGTACCATATACATATATATAATCATTTAGGCAAATACGTTCCATACCTTCGATTATAGCTCGAAGTCTATGCATAACGTGCAATGTATGATATGAATATTAAATGCACATAATACGCCATAGCATAAATTTTAGCCAATCTTGGCTCATTGGTACACTTATCCTCATAACATCATAATCATTGTCATAGCATATACACCAGATTTTTGAAATCTCATATGTCTTTTAGATAAGTTTGACAACTTAACTCGACATTTAAAATGAGGCCTTAACTCTGAAAGTGTTCATAAAGGTGATTTACATAATGCTTATACTTGGTCCCATGTCAATTATTAAAAGAATGTATTTAAGCATAATCAAGTGCCTTAGTAGTTTAAGCAGGGGCATTACGCTAAACATTATTGGAAACCAACGTGTTACTTGTTAAATGCTTCAACTATACTTTTGTATAAAAGAAGGACTGATTATGAATACTACATTCCCTTTGTAATCTACATTTATTTATATGACACTACACCAAGAAGAGAAACACCGCGAACATATGGATAGGTAACCAGGAAAACCGACAAAATTATATATAGATATTGAATGTCTAGGTTAAGCGAACGAATGGAATTTCAACCTAATACCATCATGAAAGTAACTCAGCTGCAATCCTAATGTCTTTCACAGAAGGTCTTTCTAGCAGTAGAATAGTAAGATATCGCATTTAACCTCTTGGGAAACTTCCCGAATTTCGTATTAAAGGGAGGGACGGAGCTTAGCCTTAACATACCTATCCAACGAACATCCAATCGCCAAAAGTTTCTTCATGAAAGTTGTTCCTCATTCCTAAGCTTTGCAACCAATACATATACGCAATTTATAACCACCTATAAACAGCCCATAATTAAGTATTAATGGCCAGATTTTCCAAATAGCATTAAGGCAATGAAATGTCCGTAAAAATGATCGTAAAAGAGCCCAAAGATTTTTACCTGCAAACACCAGCTGCAATTCTATAATAAAAAGCAAGAACTCCACTTTTGTACATCCCAAAAATAGCCCTAAACACAGCTAATAGTAGGGGAAAACAACTGCAAAGCATAAGGCATACATTTCTAGGCACAGAGACGAATTTTAATGGTAGAAATGCGAAAAAACTTACGCAAATCACCTTGGTATCATGAGGGAACTTTCTCTTCAGTTTAGATATTTTTTGGCGCAAAATAGAACAGATTTGAGCCTTAAAAAGCTCAAATTAGCCAACATTTAGGTGGGTTGACCCGACCTTACCCATGACTCAATTTCCTGCTTGTGCAGTCACAAAAACATTGTCATAAATTTTTATTCACAGGTTGGTTTGATGTGCAGTTTCGTGCGTTGAAAACTAGACTCATAGATATTCAATTTGATAGGTCATGGACCTTTTAACTCCTCATAATTTAGGAGACATGGCCTGATATATTTTACCCAAATTTAAGAAGGTGTTATTAAAGAAACTTACGATAGCTTAGGCCAACCTTTATCTTGCAACAATCTTGATTCTAAAACTTAATGTATGACGCTTGAGCTATTAAAATAACCTATACAAATCCATTATTAGCAAACTAAACACTTTTAGTCCCATCCGGTATGTGAAACCTAATTTAAACCTTCCGAAAAGGCCGAGGTGCCACTCGAGCCATTTCTTTAGTCCCAAATGTGAATTTAGGGTATTCATTTGTCTTAAAACTTTAGGTCCTTAATATTACCACTTATTGGCAGCCTTAATACCTTAGGTTCTACTTAAAATCAAATATGTCTTACGTGACATACCACCCTATGTATATACATAGAAAACAAGAAACACGGGGTCTCACAGATTATTCCATAATGATTGTCCTAAGCCTTGAGCTATTGATTGAGATGTTTATTGATGAGACTATTAGAGTCTCTATAAGACTAACTGAATGATGAGTTCCTCCACGAGGCTGATTGAGATGATTTCATTGAGATAGTTTGGTTGAGATGGACTGTCTTGTAAGCATTGAGTCTTATGAGGAGTATCAAACACTAAAATAGGTAAGAGTAATACCATCTCATACTCACTAACTATGTAGCCAAGCATAGGTGAGGATTAGAATCACTACATTATATTAAGGTTCCCTCTGGATAGAAGTCCCTGAAACAATAGAAGACTTGTAGATTGTCGTCTCCAATTTGGATTATCCATTATGGTTTCGATTCGTTCTCTACGTAGAAAGTATATAACGGTCGTGGAAACACCGGTGGGATGTTGTACAATCACTGGCTCATAAGTGATTGTTGTCGGATAGGATAAACTCCCTGAAAGTTCCCACCTTGAGTACTCTGAGTCGAGATGAGATGTGATGAGATGAGTTGAGTTGAGATCCTTTGAGTTGAGTCTGATTTGATTGATGATGGTTGATTGGTTTATGGGTCACTTGTCTACTCTTTACTCTTTCTTTAAATAGACATGTGACATTCTAATTTGGTTATTATTCTGAGTTGATGTTATTTCCTTATTATTCTACCTATTTATGTTACATTCAACTATTTTACATACTGTATATTTCATGTACTGACGTCACTCAATGCTGCCCCATTTCATGATGCAGATACATGGATTAGAGATCGTCAACAATCTCATCATTGAGGATCTAAGCAGTTCAGCGGATTTGGAGAGCCTCCTTTGCTTCGGAGGATTCATTACATTTATTTCATCTTGCTTATTGAGTTAGAATTTTGAGTTAGCTTTAATTTATCTTGGGGTAGTCATGGGTCTATCATTGGCACCATATGATAGTGATAGAGGCTTTATAAACTAGAGTCGAATGTTGATGAAAAGACTTGTTGAGCTATTTTTTTCCACTATACTTTTATTTATAATATTATTTTGAGACAAGATGAGATATGCCCATTTTTTTCCCTTTTTCTTCTGCTGATTGGTAGAGTCATTGATTGAATGAATGTGATAAGGCCAAGTGGTTTGCTTGGGGACTATCAATAGTCTTTGGGTGTCGGCCACATCTAGGATACCCTACCGTGGCATGAAACTTATCAAAGATTCTAAACACTGGCACCTCCTCGTCTGAACTCTCTAAACTATCGTCAAGTACCTCAACCCCCACGAAACAACTATAACCCTCAATGTGCAAATGTAGAAAGAAACCCCTCTAGAGCTTACCTCTCTTGTTGAAAGTCAAACAAAGTCTTCTGAAAAATTGATGGTGGCATGTATGATTCAGCCTGTCCCACCTAAACTAGTTGACACTACCTCTGGGTTCTTCAGAGCTGATCAAACATGGGCGTACCAAAAGAGTATTCTATTATGAAACACCTAGAGAAAACACCAGCTGAAATCCCCATGTGGGCATTATTGGTAAGCTCAAAATAATACAGGAATGCTTTGATAAAAGCACTAGATGATACTTATATACATGTGGGGACCAATAATTATAATCTTGCATCTATGGTAAGCGAAGTCATTCGGGGACATCGTATCGGTTTTAGTGGAAAATAGTTACCATTTGAAAGATCAATGCATGATTAATCACTGCATGTTACAATTAAGTGCCAAGATATCATTCTGAATCATTTCTTGATAGATGATGGATCTGGTCTCAACATCTGTCCACCATCGAACCTCAAACAACTAAATTTTGATCTACAAAAGATTCAGCAAAGTAAAATTAATATGAGAAGCTTTGATGAAAGTCGAAGGGATACTCTAGGAGCTATGAATCTAGGAATTAAAGTGGGACCCACTGAATTTGTTGTTGAATTATAGGTGATTGATATCAACACCAATTATAACTTATTATTGGGAAAGCCATGGATTCATATGGCTGGAGTTATGCCTTCTACCCTTTACCAAAAGATAAAGTTTGTGCCGAATGACCATGAGGTAGTTGTTTATGGTGAAAGAATCCATTCTAATGTATATGTGTCAGTTGTCAATGAGGCTGCTAGAGGTATTGATTTCTACACAGTAGAATTGGTGAATGCTACAGTTGATAATTTGGCTTCCCAGACTCACGCTCTCGTTGTTCATAAGATAATAGCCATTTTTATGCTCAGAGGTGGCTTTGAACCTGGTGTTGGATTAGGAAAAGACTTATAGGGCATCTTTGAGCCCATCCAGATGATAATGAGGCAACCAAAGTTTGGCTTGCGATATGTTTCTATGGAAGGTGATGGTTAAGAGGAGCTGAACAAGAAGATCGATTAGGTATATTGGTGATGATGGTCTATGAGAATAGATCGGGAGTATCTTCAAAGAAGTCGATGTTATGATTAAAAAAGCAGCCGAGTCACCAGGAGTGTAAGATGATGGACCAAAGGAATTTGTAGACATAATAAAACTATAACGCCTGATAAAATTACCAAAATACCCCTAGAGGAGAGATGTGCGCATAATGCGTCTTCTGATGCTCGGATGGAAATTCGAGACTGGATTCGTGATTAATATGCCAAATTGAGTGGGGGAAGGGTCTCGGTCGATTCTTAGAACAACCGAGTCAAAAGATAATTTTTTGTTCCAAAACCAGAAACAGTGATAGTTTGCGACAGAGCCGCGTCGCGGACCCATCGCGAAGGGTCACTTATGTTTTTCTTAAATTTTTTTACGGGGATGAGAAAACTCGTTCAGGAAGATTTTTGCCAAAAATGAGCTATACGCAACCAGTCCACATCGCAGATTGGGTTATTTCGCGGTTGGAAAATTTCTAAACTTTTGAGGGGCATTCTGGTTCATTCTTAGCATCTTCTAAAACCATGTACGATTGATAAAATTCGTTTTCACGAAGAAAGGGTCTAAAACCCCATTCTAAATCCTCTTCCTAACAATGCTTATACCATAGGGCTTGAAGAGATAGAAGAGAGTCGAGATTGAGGAATCAAGAGGAAGTCCCAAGGGAATTGTGTTGATAGCAATCATCCCAGGTATGTAAGGCAACCTAAAGCATGGAATTGTTCTTCCATGTGCCCTCTTTGAGTAAATTGAGTCTATGATTGAATATGATGAGTTATATGTGAAAATCCTTGAGTATTCTATTGAGATTCTTCTTAATTCATGTATTTTTCTTAAATTGATGATCATCATAAACTTGATTTAATGCATAAGTTGTTTTCATGAATGATTTTACAAAATTCTATGTCTATTTTACTAAAGAATGCAAGAATGAGCTTAGGGAGAAAGAGTCTAGAGCCTTAACGATGATGATGTTTGTGATGTTGTGATTGTGGTCCAAATTGTTAAGAGTCTTGATGATGATGTTGATGAGAATGATGTATATGAGTCTTAAAAGCTTGAAACTAAATTCTAAAAGAATATATCGAGTCCATGATGTTGATGTTGATGAGATGAGTTGATGTTGATGATGATGTTGATGTTGATGTACTATGTCCCTATGGGATCGATGATGATGATATTGATGTTGATGTTGATGTACCATGTCCCTATTGGACTTACGATGATGATGCTTTATGAGCATGTCGAGTTCTTGGAGGAGTATTGAGCACCAAAATAGGTGAGAGTGAGTCCCACTCGAACTCAGTAACTACGTGGCTCACGTAGGAGAGAGGGTTGAACCGCAATGCGGATATTTCCTTGTCCCAAAAGAAGACTGATGTTTTTTCTTGTCGATCCACTGATGGTGATATCCTTCACCCCGGGCAGGGTATTGGATGGATGTGGCAACAATATCGCTTCATTGTATCATCACTGGCTCATAGGTGATAGTTGTCCGTTAGAGAAACTCCCAGCTAGGTTCCTTTTGATAGAACTCTAATGTTGATGTTATGGTATGTGTCTTGATGGATGTTGATGTTTTACTATCTACTCTTTATCCTTGACAGGCATGAGTCCTTTGGGTTGAGTCGAGTTTCCTTGAGATGAGTCTGATGCATTGGAGTATGATGTTGATTTGATGTTATCCATATACTGTTAAACTTGTACTATTACATTCAACCATCTTACATGCGTTACATTCCACGTACTAATGCCACTCGGCGCTGCATTGTTTCATGATGCAGATACAGGAGTTAGAGGACTTCAGCAGACGCATCGTTGAGGTTCGGAGATCCTGAGTTCAATCATTGGTGAGCCCTCCTTGCTATTCGGAGAAGCCCTTTTTCTTTATTCTGTTATTGTATTTATTGAACTGGGAAGCCATGGCCTGTCATGGTACCCTCTTAGACTGCTTAGTTGAGCTAGAGCTTCATAGACATGAGTTGAGATTTGATGTGAGGACTTTCCCTCTTAGGGTTGAGTTAGTAATACTATTTACTTATCATCGATGTTGAGACTGAGTTTATTGGTCATTGGCCCTTCTTATTGATGTAGCTCACTACCTTATTATATTGTTTCCGCTATGTTTTGAGGTTGGATGACTGTCCTCAGATTGAGTTGTTCGCTTGGGGACTAGCAATAGTCTCTGGGTGCCAGCCACACCCAGTGTACCCTCCCGGGGCATGACAAAAACGACACAAATATTTATTTTTTTCACAAAATAAGTGAAATGATGTCAAAAGGAAAAAAAATTTTATTGTTTTTTTTAAAAATAGCAAAAATAAAAAGTTTGTATAGATAATTATTTAATATATCTATATTGATATTTATTTGACTATCATGCATTCACACCTTAATAAAATAAAAGAATAAATAAGAAATAATAAAATGACAAATAAATTCACAAAAAAGTGAAATAATTTTTTAAAAAAAAGCTTTTTTAAAAAGTACAAATTAAAAAATTTATAAAACAATTACATTTAAAAATAATAATTTAACATAGCACAACTAAAACAATGAAAAAAAGATTTATTTAAAAAAATCAGAAAGAAAAAGGCCAAATAAATGGAGTCAAACTGTGAGACCAAAAAAAAAATAAGAAAAACTTATTTAAAAAAAATCAGAAAAAAGCCAAAGAAAAAAAAAGGTTGAATGCCCAATTTCAAAAGCAAAAAGGAGAGAGAAAGAAGACCGAATGGCTACCGGAGGAAAAGAAAAGAACCAAATAGCCAAAAGGGTTATTTCAAAATAATTAAGTAAACTTGAGCCAAGAAAGATGTAATAAAATTTATGGGTCGTTAGCCCATGAAATTTTCTCTTCTTTTAGGGGAAATTTTATATATAAACAAAAAAGATCATTTACATAAATAATACATTATATAACATTAGTTATCAATTTTAGTACAAATTTTACTTTTATCATAAATAGTTATATATTTTTTAATCCAAAATAATAAAAAAGAATAATACTAAAAAAGAAAAGTTGAATGGCGAGGAAAATGAGAAATTGGAATAAGGAGAAAGAGAGGTAAAAAAAAAAGAGAAAAAGGCACCAGAAGAAAGGAAAAGAAAGCAAAAGAAAAGTAGAAAGAAAAAGAAAAGAAAAGAAAAAACGCCAGAAAAGAGAAGAGAAGAAAGATAAGGAGAAGAAGAGAGAGAAAGAGAAATGTGTTGTTGTAATTTATTGATAAAATGTGTTATAGATCATAATAAAAAAATATCCTAAAGGGGTAATATTTGATATAAAATGTATTATTTATGTAAATACTCCTATAAAAAACTAATTAATTTACAACAAATATAACTCATATTTTGTTTACAATAAAAATAGCCAAAATGAGCCCAATCACTGAGTCCAAAATTCAGCCCAGCTATTAAGCTCAAGATCAGCCCGCGACATAGGCCTGTTTTTGCTTTTTTTTTTTTTCTTATTTTCTCTTCCTCTGCAGCATTGAATTTTTTTTTAAAAAAAAAAACAAACTTATTTTGTTAATTTTTTTACTACATTTTCTAAAATAAAAAAATTTTATTTTTTAAGAACTCTTTCCAATATTTTTATTGTGTATATATAATATACTGATATTATATAAATATTTATGTGATGTATATGCACCGTATCAATATTATATAAATATGTATAAACTTGTATTAATATTGTATGAATAGTTATTTAACATATCAACATTGTATAAAATTGTGTATTAGCATGTATCAATATTATATAAATAGTGTGTAAATGTGTATTGATATTGAATAAATTATATATAAACATGTATCGATGTTATACAAACAGGTAAAAAGCAAAAAAAGAAAAAAGAACAATGGATGGTGATAAAATAAGAAGAAAAAAAGGGGGAGGGGAGGGGGGAGGAGAAGGAGTTGGTAATGTGGCAGAAGGCCAAATGATTAATATACAAACAATTTGTTAACCAAATAGCAATGACTGTCGAAATTGGTCATTTTGTGTAATAAAAAATTAATGAGCTATTTTTTGTGTAAATAATTTTTCTCAATGGCCTATGAATGTAATTTTTGTTTTTTAAAATCTTACTAGAATATGACAGGTTGAAGTTGGGCCTGTTAAGCCCAAAAGTCAATTTATTTCCTGATATGATTTGTTTTGTTTATTTGAATTATTTGATGTTAATTCTAACTGTAACATTTATTTATTAGTTTGACCTAATTAAATTTTCCAAATGATAAACTATTCTTATGTTAATTCATCGTTAATAATTGTGCGTTTTATTTACTTAATTATTTTCTGGAATTCCAAATTCATTAAAAAATGATCAAGTTGTTAATTTCTTTTTTTTTTTTAATAATAATGATAAATGATGATATTTGCTTTAAAATTTCAAGTCATCTTTAAAATTTCTACAAATCTTCCTTTCAAAATTATTCTTAAAGTATTTAGGTTATTTGTTATTTTTCTTTTGAAAGAAATGTATATTTTTTTTACTTAAAATAAATATTTTCTTAAAATAAGTTTGAATTTCTTCTTCACACATATTTTGAAATGTGTTTTCTTTCTAAAATTGTTCTAGACATCTTAGTTGAACTTTAGAAGAATAATTTCCTTTTTAAAATGCTAATTCTTTCTAAAGATAGGTTATTTTAACCTCTTTGTAAATTATCTAATTTATTTAGACTTTTTACTAGAATTACTTTACATGTTTCGAGTTTTGAAATCAATTTTTTGAATATTAATCAAATTAAGTCTAATCGGCGGTCAATCGTGCGCTAGCAGCCACTTCAAGCGTTAAATAACTTCTCAAAGTGGAAATTAGGACCCTTACCCATTTATACTAAATTTTAAAGATTTTTTGTATTAAAATCTTTTAAATTAAATTTTGTTAATTTTCTTAAAAAGTTAAGTGACGACTCTGTCCTTTTTTTAAAAAAATAATTTTTTTAAAATTAATTAAGTTTTTCTAAAATACCTTTTTACCCATTAACAAACATAATGATGAATTGTAATTATCTTCCTTTTCTTATCTTGTTTCTTCTTCTCTTTTTTTCTAATCCATACAAGAAACTGTTTTTTATTTTGGAAAAAAAGAATCAAGTGTTGATACAAGAAGAAGTAGTGTTTGGTCATTTTTGCAAATTATATATATGTGAGGCATGCTAGTCAAACACTGCAAGTCCAAGTGAAAGATAATAACTGAAAGCAACAAACATCACGTTTCTGCTCATACAATATCAATGCGACATCACAAACACTTCCCTTTTTGTCCTTCGCTTTATGCGTCACTCCCTTGACCATCCTGAAATTATTCAATCTCATGTTTCTTTGTTTTATTATTTTCAGGTTATTTCAAAGTAAATTTTATTATTTAAATAGATCTTTTTTTTTTAAACATATTAGAATAAAAAATTATATCATCTTTTTAAACGGGGAGTAACTCTTTTCAGGATAGCTAATTCAGACTTAAGTTATACCACAATCTCAATTACTTTTATATGGCTGCAATAAATGTTTAGACATAACAGTTAGACCACATGTAACTTTCTCGATAGCTCTAGTTCTATTATAGTAGCTTTTTAAGAAAATTAAGATTAAAAATTCATATAAATAGGTCTATTATGCGTAAAACCAACCACACTCAATATATATTCATTTAATCCAACTGACCAAATATTACCGAAAAAAATAAATTATTCATTAAATAATTAAATTATTATTTAATCCTAGTAATATTTATCACATTTTAATCTTGATATAATTTGTTAGTGAACATATGCATGGGGTGTCAAGAATGGGCTTGTCTGGGTCAAAGGGTCACTAACGCAATTAAAAGTTGTTTGGATTAAATGCATTGGGCTAATAAACATATCATAATCCAATCAACCAAATCCTTACTTACTAAGTTTTAATTTTTTTGGTTTATTATGATAATTTGATTTAATATCTAATAATTTATATTATTATATTATCTGTAATATATTAGCACAAAAGATCTGATAACACTTCTCAAGAGCCGATTTAAAAAACGCATTAACCCAATTTTTAAATAGAGTGAACTGGACAACTTAAATGACTGATTTAAGAAGGAAAAATTACGCGGATAGACAAATATATATTAGTTAATTAGTTTATATAGTTATAATTTGAATTAGTTACTGTTCGCGGCAAACATCTAGTTATAATTATATTTTGAGTTTTGCATAATTCATGTGATTTTATACAAATGTTATGCACAATTATACAAAAGTTGTACGCAAATCAAATTGTATAGCGAAAGATAAACATTGTGAATTGTACAGCAAACTATACAAACCCCGTGGACGAACTGTATAACAAAATATATAAATGCTATACAAAAATTGTGAATTGTATAATTATGCAAACATATACAAATGTTGCTATAACTATAATTATAAAATATAATTACTCAAAACATTGACTATGAATATAATTAAGCTTTATATGTTTATTGTTTATGAAATTTGGACATTTAATAACGCCCATCTCACACTTTTATAAGATTCACTTTGTTAAGAGGTGTAGACACTTAAGCTGGGAACGACAATAAGGCCCCTATTGAGATGAGATTTTTGCACTTCTTGCTTTCCCTGAGATGGGGAACTGGGCGCATCATATTTATATTAGGTACACTTTCTCTTTGTGATATTCCACCTCTTGTTTGTTTTTGGTCCAAAGATGAAATTCTTAATGATAGTTGGTTGTATTCGCCAATTTTTGCAATAATAGCTTGGGCCACGATGGGATCAACCGCATCTTATATGTTTCAAATCTATTTACTTACCTTTGAAGGATATTTAAACATTCATTTTCAAAATTATCGTGGGAAACACAAAACTCCTTTGGTGTCTCCTCTAATCAAGAATTGGGGTCTCACAATCACTAGCCAATATACTTTTCTCTCATGCCTTTCTTCGTTCATGATTCGATATTCTGGGTTGCACAAGTTATATTTTTATGGATTACTTATGCTGGCCCTTAAATGACTATTTGGGTGAAAGGACCCTCCAAGTATTCCCTCAAATTTTTTTTCAAAAAAGTAATGTTAATCTGACCAAAAATAATTAAGAGCCTGTTTGGATTAGCTGAAAAAAAAAAAGGTTTTAAAAAGTATTTTAGAAGCACTTTTTAAAGTGCTGAAATTTATTTGAAAAATAATCAGTTATGTGTTTGGATAAAAATGTTGTAGCTAAAAAAAATTGTTGATCTGTTTGGCACATAAGTGTTGTTAAATACTTTTTTAATTAAAAATATTTGAAATACCCTTTAAGCTGTTAACATTATAAAACCTGATTACTTTAAGATTTTCTGTCTAAGTGACATTATAAAAATTGATTATAAAAACTTTAAGGTTTGATCAATTTTTAAGCCCATCCAAATACCCTTTAAGTAGATTGGGGCGTGATCATAATTACTAAGTTTTAGTGCATAATGCAAATTGGATTAAATTTATAAACTTTATATAGAAAGAAATTTTAGACTATCAATGTATTTTTTTTTTTCTTATTATAAAAAGTTGCAAGCTAATATGATCATTTCAATAAGACGAGTTGGATTGATATTTCGGGCGGGTCAAAATATAAATTAATTGGAGGGTTATTGGCTCACTTAAAAGTGATTTAGATGAACTAACAAATGGATTATGACTTAATCGTTTGATTTTTATCTAAGTGGAGTTTGATAATGAAAATAAAATATTATTCATTTTATTTGAAATTTCACGATTGAAGCTGGAGTTATGCTTGACCATACTTTTACAAGAAATATTTAAAATCATGAAATATACTTTTCTAAATATAACTTATATCCTTAAATTCTAAAACTAACAAAATACTTAAGGACTAATTTATTTATTTTAAACATACAATTAACTCTGCTCTACAAACAATAATACATCAAAAATATTTTTTGCTTTATTTAAAATTTTGAAGTTGGAGTTGAAGATGGAATAGTGTTTGTTGGTTATAGTTTTTGCAAATATTTGATTGTTCGGATATACTTTTCCAAAAAAAGAGATGAAAAAAAAATGATTTCAACATGAACTATACTATATTGGTTCATTTTAATGAAAAGTAAAAAGAATGGCTGAACTTTGAAAAAGAAAGATATAATGAAAGTGAAAACAAGATTTTGGATGTTTCTCAAATTTCAAATAAGTATTTGAAACTTTCATGAACAATTATTGATTTTTTCAAATAAAGTAATTTTTTAACAATAAAATGAAGAAAATTTTCACAGGCAAATAGATCCTATGTTTTTATTTCTTTGCTAGTTTTAATAATTTATTTAGTAATATAAAATGTTTTTTAAAAAATCATATTTTTTAAAGTTATTTTGACAATTTTTTTTAATTTTTAGACAAAATAAATTGAGCGAATTAAAATCAATAAAATTAATAACTAGATGGAGTGAAAATAAAATAGTTATATTTTCATGCTATCGGCCTAATTTAAAATTCATTTGACGGGGATTTAAGTAATATATTTTAAAGTAAAAAACAAAGGTGGGTCCAATGAATTCAACAACTTTCATCAAACATTCATATCATATGATCATCATTAATACGATATATATCATCATTCTTTCCTTTACGAATTGACGTACGTCCCCTTATTTTCCTTCATGATATCACGTAAAACGTTAAGTACCACATTAATTTTCTCTTCTTTCTTTTTATTTTCTCTCAAAGGAAAGAGAGGATAAATTCAAAAGGCATATTAAAACACTCGATAAATTACCAAAATATCCCTAGGGAAGAGGTGGACATAAAATGCGTCTTCCGATGCTCGGATTGAAAATCCGAGAGCGGATTCGTGATCAACACTGAAAATTGAGTGGGAAGAGGGTCTCGGTCGATTTTTAAAGCGATTGAGTCGAAAGATAATTTTTCGTTCCAAAACGAAAAACAGTGTGCCTGCGCGACAAAACCGCGTCTCGGACCTATCGCGGAGCCACACTTATCTTTTTCTGTGATTTTTCGACGGAGTTGAATTTTCCGAAAATACACTGTCCGTGACAGATCCGCGTCGCGGACTGTGTTATTTCAGGTCGGGGAAAAATTTCTTTAAATTACGGAGGGCATTTTAGTCCATTCCTACCTATCCTAAACGTGCCCCTACGACCAATAAAGGTCGGTTTCTAAGAAAAGGGTTTCAAAAACCCCATTCTAAAGTGTTCTTCCTAAGAGTCACTAAGCTAGGGCTTGAGAGGAGTTGAGGTTGAAGAGATCAAGAGGAGGTGGTGCATAATTGTGTTAGCAAAACATTCCAGGTATGTAACGCTAACCTAAAGCATGAGAATGTTCTTCCATGTGCCCTTTTGAGTAAAGAGATTTATGTCTTGACATGATGAGGTAAATGTGAAGAGTTTGATACATGTATAATCGATGTTACTTTACGTATAACTATTTTCTTACATAAATTGATGATCATCACTGCTCTATTTTTATGTCATAATTCATTTTCACGTGTATGTTTTTGAAACCCTATGATTATGTTGTTAAATGATACAAAAAGATGAACTGAGAGATGAGTCTAGAGCCTTAATGAGATTGATGTTATGATGTTGTGATTGTGTTTCACATTTGTTGTGAGTCTTGATGATGATGTGATGAGAATGATGTTTTATGATGACTTGAGATTGGAAGTTTAATTTCTGAAAGAGTATCTTGAGTCTATGATGTTGATGTTGAGGTTAATGAGGTGAGGAGGTGTTGATGTTGAGGTATTCTATTATGTCCCCACGGGACTGGTGTTGATATTGAGGTATTATACTATGTCCCTACGGGACTGATGTTGATGTTGAGGTATTATGTCATGTCCCTATGGGACTGATGATGAGGTATTATGTCCCTATGGGACTGATGAGGTTGATGTTTTATGAGCATGTCGAGTTCTGAGAGGAGTATTAAGCACCAAAATGGGTAAGAGTGAGTCCCACTCGAACCCATTAACTACGTGGCCCGCGTAGGAAGAGGGGATTGCAGATGGCTCCTTTCTTGTCCCAAATGAGGACTGAGGTTTTTCTTGTGGATCTACTGAGGTCGATGTCCTTTACCCCGGGCAAGGTATTGAATGGATGTGGCAACAACATTGCTTCGTTGTATTATCACTGGCTCATAGGTGATGGTTGTTGGTTAGAGAAACTCCCAGTTAGGTTCCATGTTGATAGAACTCTGATGTTGATGTTGATGTTGATGTGATGACCTGAGTCGATGTTTCCTGAGTTGAGTCGATGTTGATGTCCCCTGTGAGTTTAGTTGACGTTGAGGTTCCTTGAGATGAGTTTGACGTGATGATGACGTTGAGATGAGTTGGTGGATGGGTCAATTTTCTATACTAATCTCTTACCTTAGAATTAGATAGACTCTTGACATTTTGATGAAGTATGATGTTGAGTTGATGTTTTCTTTATGCTGTTGTACTCACATTACTATTCAGCTATTTTACATGCCAGTACATTCCATGTACTGACACCATTTGGCGCTGCATCGTTTCATGATGCAGATACAGGAGTTAGAGGACTTCAGCAGACGCACCGTTGAGGTCAGAGATTGTGAGTTCCAACATTGGTGAGCCTCCTTGCTATCCGGAGGAAAACCTTTATTTGATGTTCCTTTATTTCATTGAGTCTGGTAGCCATGGCATGTCATGGTACTATTCTTAGACAGTTGAGTCAGGTTAGAGGCTTCGTAGACATGATGTCGAGGTTAAGGTTGAAGTTGATGTTTCCCTTATGAACTGAGTAGTACTTTTACTTACTTAGATGATGTTGAGACTGTAGTTGGCCATTTGGTCCTTTATTCGAGGTATCTTATTTATGACATTTCCGCTGTAATGATGTTGAATGAGGTGATGAGACTAAGTGGTTCGCTCAGAGACTAGCAATGGTCTCTGAGTGCCAGCGACGCCAAGGGTACCCTCCCGGGGCGTGACAATCTTGGTATCAGAGTACAGATTTCAAGAGTCCTAGGGAGTCTATGAAGCAGTGTCTAGTAGAGTCTTGTTTATGCGTGTGTTGTGCACCACACTTCATAAAAAAGATGCTATAGGGCATTAGGAAATGGTTACCCTTCTTTGATGTTCTGAGTTCGTGCGATAGAGCTTGACTCTATGAAACCCCCCTTCTAATTCGTGCGTTACGCATTTGCTGATAATGCCTCCAAATGCACTGTTGCCCAAAGAGATGCCTCAGTCCCTAACACTGAGAATCCCTTACCAGAGGCTCCTAATCAGCATGGGACAAGGAGATGGGGACGACCTGCCAGAGCTACTGAGGCTCCACCAACACCTCCTGCTCAGTCAGCCTCCACTTCGGAAGCAGACTTCAGGGGAGCTATTGCTATGCTCACTCAGTTGGTGGCCTCTCAGAGTAACAGTCGTGGTCCCCAGGCCCCTAGCTCCAGCTCCCGAGAGTCTGCAGTTTCATCCAGACTCAGAGATTTCCTGATGACGAACCTGCCAGTCTATACGGGGTCCAAGGTTGAGGAGGATCTGCGAAACTTCATTGATGAGATGCGCAAGATCTTGAGGGCTATGCATGCCAACAAGGTTGAGGGAGTTGAGCTGGTCTCGTATCAGCTTAAGGATGTTGCCAATGTCTAGTATAACCAGTGGGAAGATGGTAGAGGTGAGGATGCTGAGCCTGCTGAGTGGGAGGAGTTTGAGAGTACTTTTCTCGATCACTTCTTTCCCCAAGAGTTGAGGGAGGCAAAGGTCGAGGAATTCGTGAATCTGAAACAAGATGGGTTGACGGTCAAGGAGTACAGCTTGAAGTTCATCCAGTTGTCCAGGTATGCTCCGGAGATGGTCCTTGATATGAGGGAAAGGATGAGGAATTTCGTGTCTGGGTTGGGCAGGCATGTGAAGAGGGAGTGTAAGGCAGCATTACTGATTCCAGACATGGATATTTCTAGACTTATGGTCTATGCCCAGCAGACTGAGGAGGACAAGAAGAGGGACAGAGAAGAGCAGCAGAGTAAGAAGGCCAAATCGGCGGGGCATGAGCCTAATCAGCAGAAGTAGAATAAAGGTGACAGAACCTTCTTTTAGAGGAAGTCTGCTAGCCATGCACCTCCAATAGCGAGTGCACCTGTTCAGCAAAATAGGTATGATCAGAAATCTTATGGTCACCAGAACTTCAGAGCACAGGGACCTCAGTCCCAACCCAATATTGCTCAAGGTTCGAGGGGAACCACCTTGTGGCAGATGTGGCAGGCTGCATCTTGGTGCGTGCCGTGAGGGCACCAATACTTGTTTTTCCTGTGGACAGCCTGGCCATTTCCAGGGTGAGTGCCCTATGAGGAATCATAATTGGAGTGATAGAGGTAATAGAGCTCAGTCTTCTACAGCGCCCCCTGCGGGCAGTCATCAAAAGGCTGCTACTGCAAATGCGGGAGGCGGGAAGAACCGTCTATATGCGATGGGTAATTGACAGGATCAAGAGGATGCTCCAGATATTGTTACAGGTATGCTCTGAATCTTTTCTTATGATTGTTATGCATTGCTTGACCCAGGTGCCACCTTGTCGTTTGTGACGCCCTATGTTGCCAATAAGTTTGAGGTTCTTCCTGAGTGTTTGCTTGAACCTTACACTATTTCGACTCCTACTGGTGAGTCAATCCTGGCTAAGAGGGTCTATAGAGACTGCGTAGTATCCATCTGTCATAGAGATACCTTGGCCAATTTAGTAGAGTTGGAGATGGTTGATTTTGATGTGATCCTTGGTACGGATTGGCTCCATGCTTGCCATGCATCCATAGGTTGTAGGACCCGAGTTGTTATATTCCAATTTTCGAATGAACCGATCCTAGAGTGGAAGGGAGGTTATGTTGCACCCAAGGGTAGATTTATTTCCTACCTGAGGGCAAGGAGGTTAATCTCTATGGGGTGTATTTATCACCTTGTACGAGTCAAATCTGATGATGTTGAGTCCCCTACTCTTGAGTCGGTCCCGATTGCAAATGAGTTCCCTGAGATGTTCCCTGAGGATTTACCCGGAGTCCCTCCTGATAGGGAGATTGATTTTGGTATTGATGTACTACCCGACACGCAGCCCATTTCGATTCCACCATATAGGATGGCCCCTGCTGAGTTGAAAAAGTTGAAGAAGCAGTTGAAGGATCTATTAGAGAAGGGTTTTATTAGACCCAGTGTTTCTCCTTGGGGTGCTCCCGTTCTGTTTGTACGAAAGAAAGATGGGTCTTTGAGAATGTGCATAGATTATAGGCAACTGAACAAGGTCACGGTCAAGAACAAATATCCTCTTCCCAGGATAGATGACTTGTTTGACCAACTTCAGGGTGCCTCATGCTTTTCAAAGATAGACCTCAGATCAGGTTACCACCAGTTGAAGGTGAAAGAATGTGATATTCCAAAGACAAATTTCAAGACAAGATATGGCCACTTTGAGTTGGTCTTGTATTTTGGGTTGACGAATGCATCGGCAGCTTTCATGGACTTGATGAATAGGGTGTTCAAGCCCTACCTTGATATATTTGTGATCGTGTTCATTGATGATATCTTGGTATATTCGAGGAATGAAGAAGAGCATGCCAAACACCTTCATGTTGTCCTTCAAACTCTTAAGGACCATGAGTTGTATGCGAAGTTCTCCAATTGTGAGTTTTGGCTTAAGTCAGTGGCTTTCCTAGGCCATGTGGTTTCGGGTGATGGAATTCGAGTAGATGGTCAAAAGATTGAAGCGGTTGCAAGCTGGCCAAGACCAACCTCTCCAACAGACATAAGGAGTTTCTTGGGGTTGGCAGGCTACTACCGCAAATTTGTTGAGGGATTTTCTTCCCTATCCGCGCCATTGACCAAACTGACTCAGAAAAAGGTCAAGTTTCAGTGGTCTGAGGAATGTGAGAAGAGTTTCCAAGAGTTAAAGGCTAGGTTGACCACCACACCTGTCTTGACCTTACCTGTCGGGATGGAAGGTTTTGTAATATACTGTGATGCGTCAAGAGTTGGGTTGGGATGTGTATTAATGCGGAGAGGTAAAGTGGTGGCTTATGCTTCCAGGCAGCTTAAAGTTCATGAGAAGAACTATCCGACTCATGATCTTGAGTTGGCAAAAATTATGTTCGCACTTAAAATCTAGCGCCACTACTTGTATGTGACGTATGTGGACGTGTTCACGGATCACAAGAGCTTGCAGTATGTCTTCAATCAGAGAGAGCTCAACCTGCGACAGAGAAGATGGTTGGAATTGCTCAAAGATTATGACATGAGCATCATGTACCACCCAAGTAAAGCTAATGTTGTTGCTGATGCTCTTAGCAGGTTGTGCATAGGTTGGCTCGATTGGGAGTCCAGCTTGAGGAGAACGGCGAGGGAGGAATTAATGTTCAGAATGGGTCTGCATCGTCCCTAGTGACTGAGGTAAAAGAGAAACAGGATCGAGATCCCATTATACTCCAATTGAAGAAGGATGTTCAGAAGCAAAAAGTGATGGTCTTCTCTAAAGGGGGAGATGGGGTATTGAGGTACCAGAGTAGGCTATGTGTCCCTGATGTTGATGGCATTCGAGGGAGGATTTTGGCTGAGGCCCATAACACTAGATACTCCATTTATCCGGGATCTACCAAGATGTATCACGGCTTGAGGGAGGTCTATTGGTGGAGTAGAATGAAGCGGGATATTGCAGAATTTGTTTCAAGATGCCCAAATTGCCAATAGGTAAAGGTTGAGCATCAAAGCCCAAGTGGCTTGGCCCAAAACTTTGAGATTCCAGAATGGAAGTGGGAGATGATTAATATGGATTTCATCATTGGGCCTACCGAGATCCTGTAGACAGCATGATTCCACATGGGTAATTGTGAACAGAATGACGAAGTCAATGCATTTCCTGTCAGTCAAAACGACCAACACTGCAGAGGATTATGCCAAGATGTATATCCAAGAGATTGTGAGGTTACATGGAGTTCCCTTGTCCATCATCTCGGACAGAGGAGCGCAATTTACTTCTCATTTCTGGAAGTCTTTCCAGAAAGGATTGGGTACCAAAGTGAACTTGAGCACAGGTTTTCATCCACAGACGGATGGTCAGGCAGAGCGCACTATCCAGACGGTAGAAGACATATTGAGAGCATGCGTCCTTGACTTCAAAGGAAATTGGGACGATCATTTACCATTGATTGAATTCGCATATAACAATAGTTATCATGCGAGCATTCAAATGGCCCCTTATGAGGCCTTGTATGGGAGGAGATGTAGGTCACCCATTGGGTGGTTTGAAGTTGGAGAGGCTGAATTGATTGGTCCTGACCTGGTCCACCAGTCAATGGAGAAAGTGAAGATTATTTGAGAAAGACTGAAGACTTCCCAAAGCCGTCAGAAATCTTACACAGATGTGAGGAGAAGAGACCTAGAGTTTGAGGTGAGCGATTGGGTTTACCTGAAGGTATCACCCATGAAGGGTGTCATGAGGTTTGGGAAGAAGGGGAAATTAAGTCCTCGCTATATTGGTCCCTATCAGATCATGCGAAGAATTGGGAAGGTTGCTTACAAGCTAGAATTACCTTCCGAGTTAGATGGAATCCATCCAGTGTTTCATATTTCGATGTTGAAGAAATGTTTGGGGAATCCTACCTTGGTAATTCCTGTGGAGAGCACGAGAGTCAGAGACAGTTTGTCCTATGAGGAAATCCCAGTCTAGATCCTTGATCGACAGGTTCGCAGACTGAGGAACAAAGAGATAGCCTCTGTCAAAGTTTTGTGGGGGAATCAATTTGTTGAGGAAGCCACATGGAAAGCTGAGGAAAAGATGAAAGCAAAGTACCCGCACCTGTTCGTACTCGAGGTTGATGCAAGTGTTGAAGGTAACATTCTTACTTTTATGTAAATTGATGTTCCTACCATGAGTATATATGTGTAAATTCTGAGGTATGAGTATAGGTTATTGAGGTCGATGAGGAATTGAGGAAGTGAGTTTGTGAGTGAGTATCGAGGTGAGTCCTGAGTCTATTCGTGCCAAAGTGCCATTCCTACTCATCATTCGAGGATGAATGATCCCAAGGGGGAAATAATGTAACACCCGATAAATTACCAAAATACTCCTAGGGAAGAGGTGGGCATAAAATGTGTCTTCCGATGCTCGGATTGGAAATCCGAGAGCGGGTTCGTGATCAACACTGAAAATTGAGTGGGAAGAGGGTCTCGGTCGATTTTTAGAGCGATCGAGTAGAAAGATAATTTTTTGTTCCAAAACGAAAACTCGTGTGCCTTCATGATAGAACTGCGTCGCAGACCTATCGTGGAGCCACACTTATCTTTTTTTGTGATTTTTCGACGGAGTTGAATTTTTTGAAAATACACTGTCCGCGACAGGTCCGCGTCGCGGACTGTGTTATTTCAGGTTGGAGAAAATTTTCTTTAAATTACAGAGCGCATTTTAGTCCATTCCTATCTATCCTAAACGTGCCCCTACGACCAATAAAGGCTGATTTCTAAGAAAAGGGTTTCAAAAACCCCATTCTAAGGCGTTCTTCCTAAGAGTCACTAAGCTAGGGCTTGAGGGGAGTTGAGGTTGAAGAGATCAAGAGGAGGTGGTGCATAATTGTGTTAGCAACATATTCCAGGTATGTAAGGCTAACCTAAAGCATGAGAATGTTCTTCCATGTGCCCTTTTGAGTAAACAGATTTATGTCTTGACATGATAGGGTTAATGTGAAGAGTTTGATGCATGTATAATAGATGTTACTTTACGTATAACTATTTTCTTACATAAATTGATGATCATCACTACTCTATTTTTATGTCATAATTCATTTTCACGTGTATGTTTTTGAAACCCTATGATTATGTTGTTAAATGATATAAAAAGATGAACTGAGAGATGAGTCTAGAGCCTTTATGAGATTGATGTTATGATGTTGTGATTGTGTTTCACATTTGTTGTGAGTCTTGATGATGATGTGATGAGAATGATGTTTTATGATGTCTTGAGATTGAAAGTTTAATTTCTGAAAGAGTATCTTGAGTCTATGATGTTGATGTTGAGGTTAATGAGGTGAGGTGATGTTGATGTTGAGGTTAATGAGGCGAGGTGATGTTGATGTTGAGGTATTCTATTATGTCCCCACGGGACTGATGTTGATGTTGAGGTATTATACTATGTCCCTACGGGACTGATGTTGATGTTAAGGTATTGATGATGAGGTATTATGTCCCTATAGGACTGATGAGGTTGATGTTTTATGAGCATGTCGAGTTCTGGGATGAGTATTGAGCACCGAAATAAGTAAGAGTGAGTCCCACTCGAACCCATTAACTACATGGCGCACGTAGGAAGAGGGGATTGAACCGCAATGCGGATGGCTCCTTTCTTGTCCCAAATGAGGATAGAGGTTTTTCTAGTAGATCCACTGAGGTTAGTGTCCTTTACCCCGGGCAGGGTATTGGATGGATGTGGCAACGACATCGCTTCGTTGTATCATCACTGGCTCAGAGGTGATGGTTGTCGGTTAGAGAAACTCTCAGTTAGATTTCATGTTGATAGAACTCTGATGTTGATGTTGATGTGATGTCCTGAGTTGATATTTCCTGAGTTGAGTCGATATTGATGTCCCCTGAGTTGAGTTGACATTGAGGTTCCTTGAGATGAGTTTGACGTGATAATGACGTTGAGATGAGATGGTGGATGGGTCAATTGTCTATACTAATCACTTACCTTAGAATTAGATAGACTCTTGACATTTTGATGGAGTATGATGTTGAGTTGATGTTTTCTTTATGCTGTTGTACTCACATTACTATTCAACTATTTTACATGTCAGTACGTTCCACGTACTGATGCCATTTTGCGCTGCATCGTTTCATGATGCAGATACAGGAGTTAGAGGACTTCAGCAGACGCACCGTTGAGGTAAGAGATCGCGAGTTCCAACATTGGTGAGCCTCCTTGCTATCCGGAGGAAACCCTTTATTTGATGTTCCTTTATTTCATTGAGCCCGGTAGCCATGGCATGTCATGGCACCATTCTTAGACAGTTGAGTCAGGTTAGAGGCTTCGTAGACATGATGTCAAGGTTGAAGTTGATGTTTCCCTTATGAACTGAGTAGTACTTTTACTTACTTAGTTAATGTTGAGACTGATGTTGGCCATTTGATCCTTTATTCGAGGTATCCTATTTATGACATTTCCGCTGTAATGATATTGAATGAGGTGATGAGACTAAGTGGTTCGCTCGGAGACTAGCAATGGTCTCTGAGTGCCAGCCACGCCAAGGGTACCCTCCCGGGGCGTGACACATATACCCTTTAACTTAATTTTAGATGGCTTGTATGTCATTTAATTTTGAGTGTACATAAATAGATATGTTAATTTGTATAAAGTTTAATAAGTTGATACACGTTTCCTATTTGGCGTTTTCGATGCAATTTGCATCCAACATTGTATCATATGTTGTGTTTAGTGCATATTATGTAATGTGGAATTTGTGCCTATTTGTTCAACATAATACAAGTTCAAGTGTCTACACATGCACATCCAAAATTAAAAGGCAAATTGTAAGTTAAGGCCATGTTAAAGACAAACAATTTAAAACAACTGCTCCCTTCGTCTTTATATATATATATATATGAAGTTAAAACAAAGTACTTTTAAAATTTATAAACTAAAGCACTCTTGATTGGTCATGAATTATTTTATTAAAGATAAAAATGAAATTTCAATATTAAATCATTTTAACAAATGTGACCTTTGGGGGTTGGGGGAATAAGAGTAAAAAGAATAATGTCTCATCCTTTCTTCTGCATGCTCATGTTCTCATCCAACAACCCTTAAACAAAAAGGTAAAAACTTGATATAGGAAACCGACAATTTTAAAAATTATACAGTGACAAAGAAACTAAAGAGAAGCTAGTGATTTAGCTAGAATAGAAAATTCCCTCAAATTCCAAGAAAATATGCATAATTAGGTTCCATAAAGTTTGTGTATCCTTTCTTTCCGACAGGCGACAGCAAGGTGAAAAGGAGAAGTCCCTTTTATCTTCCTTCTCTCTGGAGCTAGTAAACCTCATACATACTATAACTCCCAATATTGAAAAATAAACAAACATAATAAGGCAAATGCAAACTGAATTCATTGAAATCCAAGACAATAAATATATAGAGTAAGTCATTATAAAATACAACAAACCCTACTTTCTTTTCTTTTTCCCCTTCATCCCCCATCAAAGAAAAAGAAAAACGAAAAAACAAAAAGAGGGGTACTAGACAGTACAGTATCTGCCTCTTTCATCTTCCTTTACTAATAGTATATATAGCGGATTCAAGATTTGAAGTTCAGAGCCAGAGTGCTCCGGCTTCTTTGAGGAGAGGAACAAGCGTACCATTAATATGACAAGCCATAACTGTTTCAATTCCTCCCAAGAATTTCCCACCAACGAAGACGGCTGGCACAGGCTGCTGCTGGCCGTCCCCTGCTAATTGAAAAAGCAAGGCATGAATTTCCTTCCCAGCAACATCCCTGTCGAGCTCGACAATAGTGGGACCCACACCGAGCCCGAAGAGGAGTTGCTTCACAACGTGACACATGCAACAACCACTCATTGTGAAGACCACCACCGCATTACCCGACACCAACAACCGCACCCTCTCGTATACCGACTCCATCCTTGATTCTCCGGCGATCCTCATGCTCAACTCCTTAACCACCTGCATTTTGTGGGGACAAAACTAAATTGAGATTTTTTTTTTCTTTTCTTGACAAGAAATTTGTTTGTTAGGGCTTGCGTACTTTATAGGAGGGGGAGAAAGAGTAGTGGGGGGAATGGGGGTGTATATAGGGGTAGGGGGTGTATTATAGTTAGGGACATAGTAGCTGAACCCGGCAAATTCTGACGGTTTTGATATTTCCTCATTTTTACAACAGCAGCAGCAAACAAGGCGCAGTACGATTGATCCTTTCCCAATCATCTACTTTATTTGCATGCCTTTCTTCTACCTTTTGCCTTTTTAGAAAATGTGCGTAATTAAAGACAAGTGAATAAAGTCACAAAGTTGTGTCTATTGGGGCTTTAGCTAGGGAGTATGTATGTAGTAATTAATTAACATCATGTTATTTGGACCACTTGATAGAAAATATAATTATTCATTATTCTCACCATTCTAATTTTGTTTATCTTTATTTAATTATGTTTAAAACTATAAAATTAGAGACATTTCGACATATTCTGTATATCTTTTATTTAAGACGACAAGATTCAAAAGTATAATTTACTTTCTCAAATTCTATATCAAATCAAAACCATATTTTATATTCTTAAATTTTATGTCAGATTAAAATCAAATAAATAAATTAAAGTGAAAGAAGTACTAATGCCGAAACATTATATATGATACTCTCCCTTCTATCTTATGTAACTTTGGTTTCATTGTGTAAGAAGTAAAAAAGAGTTATTAAATTTTGTGAATCTTAAATGAAAATGGTGTATAAGGGTTCAATGCTAACAATAACCATAAAAAAAATGCTCAAGTTTGATTTGTAGTATTCCGGTAACTTGGAAATCCAACTACAAGATGATTGACATGCATGTTAGATGGATACATAGTAAAAAGTCATAGTAAACCTAATAACTACTTATATTTTATATGTATTTAATGAAAGTTTAATTGGATGTTAATCTTAATTATCGATTTAGTTTATGCTTGATAAAGGATATTGAAATAATCTTAGCTTATAAATATTCAGATAAGCCAATGGAAAAAAATAAGTTATTTATATAATTGAGCTAGTGACATGAAGGTAAAATAAAATATATAAAATTGAATCAGAGGGAATACATTGTTATATCATGTGATTTGCCATGTTTCCCATCTAATTATTATTAACATCATGACTTATTATAGATGGCTGTCTGTACTTAATATTCTTTGGTATGTAAAAATTCACTTACATTATTATTGTGTAATAGTTAAACTGTAATTACTTGCTTCTAAATTATACTTCAAAAATAGGAAGTAAGAGTTAAAGTTCAATTATATATGTCACTGTGGAGATAAATGGTATCCAGGTGGCATATTTACATCAACACAATAAGTACGAGACACATGTTCTTGAAATCAATCTTTATCATTATATTAATTATGATCAATTAATAATAAATTCAACCATGTTATATTAGCACTATTAAATTGAGTTATGTGTGGCCCACTTTGTGAAAGGGGGCAAAGTCATATTCCCAACAGGAAAAAATAGTGCAGAAATTCACCAGAATTAGATGTGAGAGAAATGAGAATGGCATGGGAATGGAGACAGGACAAGTGTTACCTCATACATACTGCAACCTGAAACTCATACTTAAAAAATGCTTTTCTGTCATAAGAAAATGCTCTTCCTCGTCTTTAGATGAACATTTTCTATTTTACAGGGTGATTAAAAAATTCTTAATTAATTAATGTTATTATTTTTTAAAAAAATTAAATTTTTATAAATTTTCAAAGATCATATTCATTATAGGGGTAAAATAAAAAAAATAATAATAAATTTTATTTAAATTTAGTAAGTGATCAAGTAATATGAAACACATATTTTTAGTAAGATGTCCATCTGATATGGAATGGAGGAAGTATTATTAATACTACTGTTACTATTATTATTAGGAAAGGGGGTCTGATATAACCCTCAATTTTATCATAATTTAGAGCTAATATACCTCTCAATACAAATAAAAGCGGCTCATACGTCTTTACCATTATAAAAATAACTCGGATATTACCCTATTGTTACAAAAGAGGCCACATATACCTTTTTGTCTAATAAAAGTCTAAAATAAATTAATGGAAAATCTTTTTTTAAATTTTTTATTTTAAAAAATCATGAAAAGGTATATATGATCATTTTCGCATAAGTTTTCTTTTTGACTTCTTTGATTATCATTATTTGAGTTTCTTATTCTTATTACTTTTCTTTAATTCTTTAAGAACTAAAATTATAAGAAATTAAAAAGAAAAGTGAATGAAAAAGGAGGAAAAAACAATGAAAAATTGTAAATTGTTTTTTTTCCAGTTATATTATAATGTAATGACCCATTAGGTCATTTTGAGAACAAATCCTCACTTTTTCATAAAGGACCCTTTTCGTAAATTTAAATTGAAAATTTTGGACTATTAGATAACTACGGCCATTTAGTTGACAGATAATTTTAGATAGTTAATTTAATTGGTGGACTAAATTATTGATTTATTTAATATCTTGTATCACTTAGCCCATAATTATTAAAATAGAATTAGTAAAATTTATTAATTTATTTTACTTAATTATCATTTTAAAAAAATAATAATAATAAAGAAGGAAAAAAAAAAAAAAAAAGAAATTAAAAAAAAAGAGAGAGAGAAAAAAAAGGCTGAAGGGCTGATGCCCTATTCAGCAAAAAGGCAAAAAAAAAAAGAGGAGGAGGCTGCGCAGAAATGAGAAAAGCAGTAGAGGAAAAGAAAAGAAGGGAAGAGAAAAATTGAGATTATCACTCTAAAGTATTACGGTAATTATTCTCATTCTTTCTATTAAATTTTCATGAGATTATAAATAAACTTTTACGATAGAAACGTGTATAATTTATGTTAAATTAAGAAAATATAGTCCTAGGGTTTTTAGAATAAAATTTCGATATGGGGATCGAATAAAGATTCGTTTTAGCTGAAATTTGACGTATACATTTAGTTTATTATGGGTAAACACAATCTGAAAGAAATTTTCAGATTCGAATTTAAGAACTCGGGGTGACTTTTTGACCCGATTTTTGAGCCAAAAATAAATATAGCAATATGGGTGTCATTAGATTCGTATTCTTATGTAGATTATGTATTTGGACAGATTTTGATCATCTGAAAGCGTTACGAAAGACTCAAGATTCAGAGATTAATTTTTTAATTGAGGCAAGTGGATTTTCAAAACTTTGTAATTCTCGTAGAATTCTCAAATTTCCTTTCTCCTATGTGTGATTCATGAAATATTTTAATATTATAAAAATGAAGTGATTAAATGTAACTTTGAATTGGTGGGATGTTGGAACACTTAAATTGAAACTGTGATTAAGTGGTGTAAATTCTATTATTGAGATATATTGTTGTGGTTGGTTATGTGTGGTGTTGTAACACCTGAATTGAAAATGTGGTCAGTGGCGTGAATTCTATATTGAGATATGTGGTTGTGGTTGGTGATTACGAGTGAATTTGTTTGTGAACTTCATCTTATGTTCATTCAGTTTATATCACACATTTTTGCATTGGTTATGGATATTGATATGAATGAGATGGTAAAAATTGGGGCCGAGGTCTTTATCGGTTGAGATATGAAGCCGAGGTCTTTGCCGGCGATGATAATATGCCGAGGTCTTTGCCGGTGATGATAATATGCCGAGGTCTTTGCCGGCGATGAGAATATGCCGAGGTCTTTACTAGCGATGTTGTGATGTTGAGGAATTTTTAGTGATATTGTGATGCCGAGGTCTTTGCCGGCAATGATAATATGCCGAGGTCTTTACCGGTGATATTATGATGTTGAGGCATTTTTTAGTGATATTATGATGCCGAGGTCATTACCGGTGATTATTGCATCAGCATTGCATTTCATCCTTGCATATTCTTGTGTGGCATGATGTTATTCCTGTGTTTGATTGTGTTATCACTTGTGAGTTATGACTTGTGATTTGAATATTTGTGATGTACTAGAAAACTATCTTTATTATGTATTATGTGTTGCTGGGTTGGACTGATTTTCTGTGTAGGTTATAGTTGTGGAGGTCGATTGGGATGAAAGGAGTTTGCGTATTCTGTTGGACTTGCTTTGTTTTGTTAGTTGACTTGCTGGGTACCGTGTGGTTAGTACTCACTCCTTGCTTCTACATTTTTGTAGGTTATGCACTCGGATCTTTGTGATACTCTCTCTTTTTTTTTATCCGAGGCTTTCTTGGGAGATTAGTGAGGTAGCTATTTGTCATCTCAGCGAGCCTCATCCTCTTATTTATGATCTTGTTCTACTTTAGAAACAAAATCATTTGTGACTTGTATCTTTTTCAAATCTATTGAACCCATTAGAGGCTTGTGCACGTGACAACCAGGGTTTGGGGGATTTTAATTAAGTGACTTATTATCGGTAGTTAAACTTTTTACTTTGTGTCATCCTTCCATATTTTATGGTTATAATTGGGTTTTAGGATGACTTGTCTTGGTGGGATAAGACGAGTGCCATTACGTCCAGTTTTGGGTCATGACAAAATGGTATCAGAGCCTCAGGTTCATAGATCTCACGTGTGTACAAGCCGAGTCTAGTAGAGTCTCGAGGATCGGTATGGAGACGTCTATATTTATCTTCGAGAGGCTATGAAGACTGTTAGAAAACTTCCTTTTGTTTATTCTTTCTCCATCGTGTGTCCCTGATTTAGTGTGATTCTTATCATTTTATTCATTCTCTCTCATTTATAGAGATGATTCGTGCTTGGTTCTTTAAATGAGTAGTTAGTGGGTTGTATATGACTTGAATGTTAGATCTGGTACTAAAGGGTAAGTGGTATACTTATAAGAATTAAAATGTTCAATGATTAGAAAATATTAAGTAAGGTGATGACTCGATGATGCAGTTTGAGGATATTTGAGTGGTAAGGTCAAGCAATGGATTGAGGGATTTTATGAATGTGTTATCCTTTTTGGGGTTAGTTATCCAGCAACACAAATAGTATTAATGTCGTATATATGATATCAAAAATGATTCAACAATTTAAGGTGGAATGTTAAAAGAATAGGTGGATCACAAATTTTGTTCTGTAAACTAATACTACTAAAGTTTTCATAATATGTATGAGTTGCTTAGATAATGATAAGAATGATCTTGTGCCAATTGAGGTCAGAATCTTTATTATGGTTTCATAGATCAAGTGGGTATCAAGGAGGGTCATGATACGACTATCATTATGATACCAATGCTTACTTGATTAGAGTTATGGAGTATGTTACTTTTGCTAGCAACTGAATTTATGAAAAGAATATTTATTACTTAGGATAGAGTGATGATGGATTTGAAAACGTTTTGCAGCTATTGATAGGTAGAAGCACACAGGCTACTTTGGTGCTACTTTCTTGATAGGTATGATGTGTTCTAGTGGTGGATCTAATGGACTTTCACAATATGGTATTAGTGGTATATGAAAATGGATATGTCAATTGTCAAGCGTGAATACAAACTATTTTAGAAATTATTAGTGAATCGTGGACTCATTTAATAAGGTTTAATGTTGTACTCATATTCGAGAAATCAACTAGTTTGCTACTCTAGATGCTTGGGTTAAGTATTACTTATAAGAAAAATTTATTGGTGAATCTTTGGTACAATTAATGTATTTAAGCTGTGAGGTGTATTCGGGGGATTCTAAACAAGGACTATTACTCCATAATAAGATCCAAGGGAGTTAGTTCTTTATATTTGACCAATATAGTTTTCGTGTCATATCAATGATGAGGGTAACCTTGAGAGATGATGACAAGAGTTCGTAATGGCTATGGAGCATAATGGTAATAAGAGTTCGTAATGGATTATGATGAAGATGCAATTATATGATGAGAATTTTTGATTGAGTGAATTCAGTAAGGTAAACACAATCTATAGGTATCAAAAGTTACATTTGCTATTATGTGGTGAGTAACGTTATCATAAGAAAGATGTAAAATGTGTTGAGACACTGCTTAAATAGAATTGAAATGAGCTAGAGTCATAAGTGAATAAATTAGTGAGATGTAGGGTTATTCACTCTGATGGTATAGATCAAAGATATATTTTTCGAGAGAGTAGAGAATTGAATATAAAGCCACCCATTTTTATTTATTTTACTTTGGCTATGGTGATAGTATTAAGTATCATTGGTCTTGGCTAGAAAACTGTTGGATAATAATTGAGTAAAAAAAAATCTACAATGTTGGGCTTGAATATGGTGATAATCTTTTTTGTGATTTTGAGTATGACAATTAGTACATTGAATTTTTTTTATAAAGGATATGGTAAAGTCGATAAAGAGGTGATCAATATTAAGTTAAGATATGTGGATTCATAAAGATCTCAACAATGAGCTAATGCCAATAGATAAAGAAATTGGGGTAAAGTTAAAATAAAGATTCAAGTTTTTCATTGTTAGTCTCTATTTTTGGTAGTATATATATATTTTGCCAAGATGTTTATTGATAAGATAAGAAATAATGGATAGCAATGAGTATTCAACATTTGGAGGAACCTACATGTAGTTTGGGTCATAAATTTAGTAATTCTTTTTTATTGTTGAAGGACCTAAAGAAGTGTTCCACTTAAAGTTTTAGCTTAGAACATGAGGCAAAATGTCATGTGTTGTTGGTTAGAGAATAAAGTTGATAAGTGAGTTAGTGAAGGAACGAGAATCTAATATATTGAAGAGTTCAGAGTATCTGAAATTTGTGTCATAGGAAAAATTTAAGAAAGTGAAGGAATAAGACCTCCTGTATGGACCCTTGGTTCGAAATTAAAGGTTTTACTTATTTTGCCTTTGAGCTCAAACATGATAATGCAATGCGTACTTGTTTAGCATAGATTTTCTAGGATGCACTCGTGACTTTTATGAAGGCTGAGTTTTGATTCGAGTGACAAATGATGATGTTTGAAATATCCTACATTTTTATATTGGTCTAGATTGTCCAACTATGATAAATGACTTATGAGGGCGCCGCGATATAGACCTATAGTTCTACACGCTTATTGAGGATATTGAGGGGGTCGAAATTACTTTATTAATGGGATGACATAGATTATTGTGATGCATTACATAGACACTTGATGATGACCAGAGGTTATGTGCTTATGGTACAGAATGATTAAGGTGATTGAATCTCTCTAAGTTTTGGTATGAGGTATATGATGATTTGAATGGTAGTTGAAATTCGAGATGTGAAAGATTGCATGAAATTGAATTTAGAATTAAATAACGTTACCTCGATTAGAAAAGTACTATCAAATTTAAAATTAACCGTATCAGCTTTGTGTGTGATTTATGTCTAAAAAATACTTAAATAAAAAGAGAGAAAACCATAGTTTGAAATATTTGAAGGTGATAATGTGTAGCTAAGAAGACTTTAATACTAGTAACAATTTGAGAGAATGGTAAATGACAAGTATGGCTATGATATTCTGTTAGTATTAAAAGCATTCTCTTTGATGCAGTGTTGTGAGAAATATGTGGAGTTTGATAATTAAGTATGTGTACGGTTGTATTAGGGACCAGACAGGTTGATTGTGAGTAGAGAAAAAAACAATTAAAAAAAAAATGAGGTGAGATGAATGAAAACGTTTGATAGGAGCACTATGAAAGGAATATCTTGTATCATTTGACTTTAATTCCGTGCATTCTTATGTGACTACCTACCTCATTATGGGCATGTTTTAGAGTATTACTCTTTTCCTATTCCCATTCGTGTCTTCACTTGTGTAGACGGGTCCTTAGTGGTGGATCGGGTGAACCGACTTGCTATTTTCTCTTGGTATGATAGGATGCTTGTGCAGACTTGATTAATTCAATTATGATAGGTTTAGTATTGTTTGGGATAGTTGAAGTATACAAGTGGTTCTACATACAACTTTGCTTATGTGAATTTATAGAAGAGCTACCATGAATACTGTCACGACCCGGGTTCGGGGTCTAGGTGTGACACGGCGAATGGGGACCCGTAAGCACCCAAACAAACCTCAAATTTGCGGAAACTAAAGACAAGATAAAAGAGAACATTCTTAAAACCAAAAGGGAGAACATATTTCCATAGATAACAAAATGAGAAGAGTTTATACAAAGTCTAACAAGTGCCTCTAATCAAGGAACGGGGGCCGGGACAAGTTCCAGGCTCACCCTCAACAAAATACATACATAGATAAAGCGTACAAGAACAAAAGCAAGCCCTCGAAAGAAGGGGCTCACCACGGAATATCCAGACAGGGGAAAAACTACTCGTCCGATGGATACTGCTCAAACTGCTCGGTCCCTGCATGGTAAAATCATGCAGGCATAGAGTATGCGTTAGTACATTGAATGTACTAAGTATGTGGGTATGCAATGCACGTGCCTTACCGAACCTGCATAATCAAGTTAAGTGGCAAGGGCACATAATATACAAGGAATATATAAACAATGGAAATTTTAATATACAAAATGCCATGAAATGCGTGATGCGTGCAATGCGGTAATGCTCCTATATATATATAAAGGGGATGGACTATAACCGACACACCCAAGTCCATGTGAGCTATTACATGAACCGGACTGAATTGGGACCTCCCATCGGCGGGGAGAAGATTACTTGCCAAAGGTAATCTACATCACACCTTACGGCAACCCCTACTTTCAGTGGATGGCCACCTTCCTTACGGGCAACCCCTACTTTTAGAAGGATTTTCATAACATCTAGCCATTCCTTACGGGCAACCCCTACTTTCGGTAATGGCTCCTATGCTGGCACATAGATCAAGGAAAGAAAGAGGGACCTTGGGGCTATCCCAACACTCCAAATCCATCGGTGCTAAGTACACATCCCACAAGAATACTTATAAATATATGCACATATGCTTATCAAGAGAGAGCTAACATCCATTTCAAAATGTGATTATACAAATAGGCTCAATTACCAAATTCCAAACTATGACCATAATGTGTATGCAAGGAATAGCTCATCTACACATATATTATAATGGTGCAAGCACCCATATTGCTCAAAGAGCCATAATCATAGACATACCAGTGATCACCTTATTGTCATATCCTATGTCTTACCAAAATTCACACTATAATCTCCCTTTTCAGACCAAAATTGGGCTTAACCCATATCTCCAAGATTTCCATGTATAAATGCCATGAGTATGATGTAATGCAAAAATGTAGGAATGGCATGGGTAATATAGAATGTATCCAAAATTAGCAATATAATGTAAAGACTAGGAATTCCATAATAAAATTCATATGAAAGTGTAGTATAAATGACTCATGCAAAATAACATCTTTAAAGGGACATGCAAGCTTTATAGTTCATAGCTCAAGTAACTCACCATAGTTCAAGCTTAACATAACTCAAATTTCTGAATATTAACTAGCACATGCATGGTTCAAAATATCAAGTTCAAGTAGTAAAATCTCACACTTAAGGAAGACAAGTGTAATAAGTAGTTTAAGAAGAACTTGGGTCTTCTTGGTTGAAAGGAACCAAGAATCAACCCACATACCTGGTTGTAGACAAACTTGAGAAGGAAATTGACTCACAACCTTGGCCCCTAGCTTGAACAACCTTAGAGAGAGGATGGAGAGTTCTTGAGGAATGAATTTTAGAGAGAGAGAGTGAAGTGTGAAATGGCTGAAAAATGAGGGTATTTACTTATATAGGGGGCTTAGAAAGGGTGGGAAAAGACCAAATTTTCGTTGGAATAAACCAATATTTCAAAAATGCCATTAATGAAATGGAGCAGGAAATGGTCCGTCTGAGGCATACGGACCGGTAAACGGTCCGTCTGGGCTCACACGGGCCGTTTACTGGTCCGTGGCCCTTCCCTTAAACTTTTCGGAGGCAACAATTTTTTTGACTAAGTTGATCCACACTGTCCAGTAAACGGACCGTCTAGTGTCACACGGGCCGTTTACTGGACCATCTCATCAGACTTAGAATTTTTTCAGAGGCAAAAATTTTCTTTCGGACCAAGTGTCACCAAACGGTCCGGTAAGCGGACCGTTTAAGGTGACACGGACCGTGCAAGGGTCCGTATGAAGGCACCAAGGAAGTACACACACTTAGAACACAATTTTGGCAAGAAATTCGTGGGCCAAAGCAGCCTCACGGACCGTTTGATGCCACACGGTCCGTGTGGCTGGCCGTGTGGCTTGCCTGCACGAACAGTCTGAACAAAAACGAGCATAACCCCTTGGTCCGAGCTCGGAATTAGGTGAAACTAGGTGCATTGGAAAGCTAATTCAAAGAGCGTTAATTTGATATTTCATGGGCCACCCAGTTCAATTTGAGCTAAGAGATATGCCCACTCAAAGTTGGCCCTCTTATTGGTAATTGAGAAGAGTTTAGCCAAGGGAATTCCTTTGAGGTCGTTAAACAAATTTTCGGGTCCTTACATCATCTCCCCCTTGGAAACATTCATCCTCGAATGTGCAAGAACAAGGCTTGAAAAGTTAGAGTTTAGGCAAGATAGTTCCGACCCAAGACACAATGCACAACTCAACTTGATTCAAATTACAAGGTTCGTACATAAAAGCTTTTGTCACAAATCAAATTATAGTTCAAAACCAATTCATGTCAAAATTGTATTCAACTCATTTGCCAAGAAGGACAATTCTTTAATGTACACATATGCATGTCATGCCATGAGACTCAAGAGGGCAAGAAAATGACACAGTTTATGCGGAAAGATTCCTAGTACCTTAGGCTTGAGTAGATTGGAAGAGATGGGGGTATCGTTTCATCATGTCCAACTCCGCCTCCCAAGTAGCACTCTCCACTAGTTGATTTCTCCAAAGTACCTTTACCGAAGCCACCTCCTAGTTGCGAAGTCGCTTAACTTGCCTATCCAAAATTGCCACCGGCACCTCCTCACAAGTCAAATTTTCCTCGACCTCAATCCCTTCCAAAGGCACAATGGAGCTAGGATCACCAACAAACTTTCTCAACATAGATACATGAAAGACCGGATGGATTGAACCCAAATCCGGAGGTAACTCCAACTTATAAGCCACATCTCCAATCCGCTCAACGATTTCATACGGGCCAACATACCGGGGGCTCAACTTGCCCTTCTTGCCGAAACGCATAACACCCTTCATAGGAGAGACTTTCACATAAATCCAATCCCCTACATGAAATTTGAGGTCCCTCCTTCTACTATCCGCATAGGACTTTTGGCGACTTTGGGCCATTTTCAATCTCTCCCTAATCACCTTTACCTTCTACATAACATCCATTACCAAATCCGGGCCAACCAAGGCCATTTCCCCTACCTTCTACATAGCATCCATTACCAAATCCGGGCCAACCAAGGCCATTTCCCCCACTTCAAACCACCCCACCGGGGATCTACACTTTCTCCCATACAAGGGTTCAAACGGCGCCATGCCAATACTAGCATGGAAGCTATTATTATAAGCAAACTCGATGAGTGGAAGATGATCATCCCAATTCCCTTTAAACTCCAACATACATGCTTTCAACATGTCCTCCAAAGTTTGAATAGTCCGCTCCGCTTGGCCATCGGTTTGAGGATGGAAAGCGGAACTCAACTTAATTTTGGTCCCAAGGCCCTTCATAAAAGATCTCCAAAAGTGGGAAGTGAATTGAGTACCACGATCCGATATGATGGACCTAGGTACACCATGCATCCTCACCATCTCTTGGATATACAACCTCGCATAATCCTCGGCACTGAAAGTAGCTTTGACCGGTAAAAAGTGGGCTGATTTCGTCATCCGATCCACAACAACCCAAATGGAGTCGAATTGCCTTCGGGTCCGAGGCAATCCAACCACAAAGTCCATATTCACATCCTCCCACTTCCAAGTGGGAATTTCAATGTCTTGGGCCAAACCACCGGGCCTTTGGTGCTCAACTTTTACCTGCTGACAACTCAAACATTCCGACACAAACTTGGCAACATCCCTCTTCATACCATGCCACCAATAAATCTCTCTCAGGTCCCGGTACATCTTGGTAGACCCTGGGTGAATAGAGTAACGAGAGTTGTGAGCCTCACTCATAATCACCTTCCTAAGGTCATCCACGTCGGAACACAAAGCCGGTTTTGGTACCGGAGTACACCATCTCCCCCTTGGGAGAAAGCCTCGATCTCTTTTGCAGCTACCAACTTCTTCAACTCACACAACGACGGATCTAGATCTTGTTTTGCTTTCACCTCATCCACCACTGACTATTCTGACCCGTTCTGAACCCGTATGCCACCCGTGCTAGAATCAGTCATCCTTGCACCCAACCTAGCCAACCGGTGAACATCCCTTGCTAGCTCCCTTTTCTCATTTTCAACATGCGCCACACTCCCCATAGACAATCTGCTAAGAGCGTCGGCTACGACATTGGCCTTGCCCGGATGATACAACACGCTCATATCGTAATCCTTTAAAAACTCCAACCACCTCCTTTGCCTGAGATTAAGATCCCATTGGGTGAACACATATTGTAAACTTTTGTGATCGGTGAATACATCAACATGAACCCCGTACAAATAATGCCTCCAAATTTTCAAAGCAAACACCACCGCTGCTAATTCAAGGTCGTGAGTGGGATAGTTTCATTCATGCACCTTCAACTGTCTTGATGCATACACTATCACCTTACCATTCTGCATAAGCACACAACCCAAGCCGACCCTCGAGGCATCACAATACACCACGAACCCTTCTGAACCACTTGGCAAGGTTAAAACGGGAGCTGATGTAAGCCGATCCTTCAAAGTTTGGAAACTCCTCTCACATTCATCTGACCATACAAACTTCGCCTGCTTCTGGGTCAACTTGGTCAACGGAGATGCAATAGAGGAGAAACCTTCTACAAACCTTCTATAGTACCCGGCCAACCCAAGAAAACTGTGGATATCCGAAAGAGTCAACGGTCTAGGCCAGTTTTTCACAGCCTCTGTCTTCCTCGGATCTACCTTGATACCATCCCCGGACACCACATGCCCGAGGAAAGCCACTTCGCCCAACCAGAACTCGCACTTGCTAAATTTGGCATACAATTTCTTTTCCCTCAGAGTTTGGAGGGCCATCCTCAAATGATTCCCGTGCTCTTGTTCACTTCGGGAGTAAACGAGGATATCATCAATAAATACCACAACAAAGCTATCTAGGAAAGGCTTAAACACCCTGTTCATTAAATCCATAAATGCGGTCGGAGCATTAGTTAGACCAAATGACATCACCACAAATTCAAAGTGCCCGTACCTTGTCCCAAAAGCTGTTTTGGGGATGTCACACTCTCTGACCTTCAATTGATGGTATCCGGAACAGAGATCAATTTTTGAGAAGTGAGTGCCACCTTGTAGCTGATTAAACAAATCATCAATCCTCGACAACGGGTACTTGTTCTTAACTGTCACTTTATTCAACTCCCTGTAATCAATACACATACGGAGAGACCCGTCCTTCTTCTTCACAAACAACACGGGAGCACCCCACGGTGATGTACTAGGCTGAATAAAGCCCTTCTCTAATAAGTCCCTTAACTGCTCCTTCAACTCTTTTAATTCTGCCGGGACCATCCGATACGAAGGGATAGAAATAGGCTGCGTATCTGGAAGAAGATCTATTCCGAAATCTATCTCTCTATCCGAAGGAATGCCTGGTAAGTCCTCGGGGAACACATCCAAAAATTCATTCACCACAGGGACTGACTCGAGAGTAGGCACCTCAGAATCTGCATCTCGGACCCTTACCATATGGTAGATACACCCCTTAGAAATCGTCTTCTACGCCTTGAGGTAGGAAATAAACCTACCTTTAATAGAGGAATCACTACCCTTCCATTTAAGAACTGGCTCACTGGGAGGTTGGAACAGGACCTTCCAGGTTCTACAATCTATGGAAGCATAAGATGCATGCAGCCAATCCATTTCGAGAATCACATCAAAATCAAACATTTCAAGTTCCACAAGATCACATGGAAATATTTTATGCAACACTGCAATAGGACACCCATGATAGACTCTATGAGCAACAATAGATTCACCCACGAGGGTGTAGACCGAGAAAGGCTCTCTTAGAATCTGGGGTTTCAAACCGAACTTAATGGCCAATAGCGGAGTCACAAAAGACAAGTTTGCACCTGGGTCAAGCAACACATAAGCATCAAAATCAAAAACTTTTAACATACCCGTCACCACATCTGGAGCCTCCTCGACATCCTGGCGAGCATGGAGAGCATAAAACCTGTTGTTCCTGGGGGCAACACCTTGGGGACCTTTTTTCTAAGCCTGCCCGCCTTGAGCTACTTGACCTCGATCCCTGGGCACAGTCCTAGGGCAATCAACAACCTTGTGGTCCGTACTCCCACACCCAAAGCAACGTCCCCTATACCTCCAGTGGGCACCCATGTGGGGCTTCCCACACTGGTCACATTTGGCGCCTGTCTGTACCCCGGAAGGGGGTGCCCGAGCATTAGCTACCCGTGCTCCCGAGCCTTGGCCCTGCTGGAAGCGACCAAAACCCGCATTCTTCGCTCCGGAGAACCTACCATCAACCCGGGCTCTCTTAGGATCGTGTGCCCTCTTCTCTTTGAGTTTCTCCCCGTCAATCTGCTCAGCATACACCATGAGTCTGGCAATATCCATGTCCCCAATCAGCATAGCAGTTCGGTATTCTTTCACTAGCGAGTCAGAAATACCTGAAATAAATTTATGCATTCTTGCACGGGGATCAGCCACCAGGGACGGAGCATATTTGGACAGCTTGGTAAATTTGAGAGCATAATCCCTCACACTCATACTCCCCTGCTTGAGGTTAATAAACTCGGTCATTTTGGCCTCTCTCAGCTCAAGCGGGAAAAAGCGGTCCAAGAAGGCAGTTCTGAACTCTCCCCATTTAACAACACTATCATCAACCCGCTCCATAGCCCACTACATATACCATACCTGGGCCACATCTTTCAACTGGTAGGCAGCCAACCCAGTTTTTTCCTCAGAAGAGACCCCCATTATATTCAGTATCTTCGTGAGCTCATCAATGAACTCCTGAGCATCCTCGTCAGCCCTTGACCCGTAGAATTTCGGAGGATTCATCCGGATAAAATCCCTCACAATAGAAGCGGGTGCAGGGTCCCGTGGCAAGTTGGCCTGCCTTGACTGAGCTGTCACCGCCTGCGCAAGCATGGCGAAAGCAGCACAAAATTCGCCATTTGATATAGGCTCCTCTATAGGCTCGGGAGGGGCTTGATCCTCGGCAACAGGAGCCGGCCTAGGGAGTGGAGGTCTTCCTCGAGGCATTTTCTGAAATAGATTAATGACACCAAAAGTCAGGGAATTCATAAGCTAGCCATAGCACGATATAAGACACAAAGAAGGGAGAATTTCCTAATACGCCTTCGTAGCCTCCCATTCATAGGTATGGTGCACTTCATACCCATGAATAGGACTCTACTTAACACGGCACGTTGCGTTCTGAGGATCATTGAAAACTTAAGGTTCTGATACCACCTTTTGTCACGACCCGGGATGGGGTCTAGGTGTGACACGGCGAATGGGGACCCGTAAGCCCCCAAACAAGCCTCAAATTTGCGGAAACTAAAGACAAGATAAAAGAGAACATCCTTAAAACCAAAAGGGAGAACATATTTCCATAGATAACAAAATGAGAAGAGTTTATACAAAGTCCAACAAGTGCCTCTAATCAAGGAACGGGGGCCGGGACAAGTTCCTGGCTCACCCTCAACAAAATACATACACAGATAAAGCGTACAAGAACAAAATCATGCCCTCGAAAGACGGGGCTCACCACATAATATCCAGACAGGGGAAAAACTACTCGTCCAGCGGATACTGCTCAAACTGCTCGGTCCCTGCATGGTAAAATCATGCAGGCATAGAGTATGCGTTAGTACGTTGAATGTACTAAGTATGTGGGTGTGCAATGCACGTGACTTACCGAACCTGCATAATCAAGTTAAGTGGCAAGGGCACATAATATACAAGGAATATATAAACAATGGAAATTTTAATATACAAGATGCCATGAAATGCGTGATGCGTGCAATGCGGTAATGTTCCTATATATATATAAAGGGGATGGACTATAACTGACACACCCAAGTCCATGCGAGCTATTACATGAACCGGACTGAATTGGACCTCCCACCGGCGGGGAGAAGATTACTTGCCAAAGGTAATCTACATCACACCTTACGGGAAACCCCTACTTTTAGTGGATGGCCACCTTCCTTACGGGCAACCCCTACTTTCGGAAGGATTTTCATAACATCTAGCCATTCCTTACGGGCAACCCCTACTTTCGGTAATGGCTCCTATGCTGGCACATAGTTCAAGGAAAGAAAGAGGGACATTGGAGCTATCCCAACACTTCAAATCCATCAGTGCTAAGTACACATCCCACAAGAATACTTATAAATATATGCACATATGCTTATCAAGAGAGAGCTAACATCCATTTCAAAATGTAATTATACAAATAGGCTCAATTACCAAATTCCAAACTATGACCATAATGCGTATGCAAGGAATAACTCATCTACACATATATCATAATGGTGCAAGCACCCATATTGCTCAAAGAGCCATAATCATAGACATACCGGTGATCACCTTATTGTCATATCCCATGTCTTACCAAAATTCACATTATAATCTCCCTTTTCGGACCAAAATTGGGCTTAACCCATATCTCCAAGATTTCCATGTATAAATGCCATGAGTATGATGTAATGCAAAAATGTAGGAATGGCATAGGTAATATAGAATGTATCCAAATTTAGCAATATAATATAAAGACTAGGAATTCCATAATAAAATTCATATGAAAGTGTAGTATAAATCACCCATGCAAAATAACATCTTTAAGGGGACATGCAAGCTTTATAGTTCATAGCTCAAGTAACTCACCATAGTTCAAGCTTAACATAACTCAAATTTCTGAATATTAACTAGCACATGCATGGTTCAAAATATCAAGTTCAAGTAGTAAAATCTCATACTTAAGGAAGACAAGTGTAATAAGTAGTTTAAGAAGAACTTGGGTCTTCTTGGTTGAAAGGAACCAAGAATTAACCCACATACCTGGTTGTAGACAAACTTGAGAAGGAAATTGACTCACAACCTTGGCCCCTAGCTTGAACAACCTTAAAGAGATGATGGAGAGTTCTTGAGGAATGAATTTTAGAGAGAGAGAGTGAAGTGTGAAATGGCTGAAAAATGAGGGTGTTTACTTATATAGGGGGCTTAGGAAGGGTGGGAAAAGACCAAATTTTTGTTGGAATAAACCAATATTTCAAAAATTCCATTAATGAAACGGAGCAGGAAATGGTCCGTCTGAGGCATACGGACCGGTAAACGTTCCGTCTGGGCTCACACGGGCCATTTACTGGTCCGTGGCCCTTCCCTTAAACTTTTCGGAGGCAACAATTTTTTTGACTAAGTTGATCCACACTGTCCAGTAAACGGACCGTCTAGTGTCACACGGGCTGTTTACTGGACCATCTCACCAGACTTAGAATTTTTCAAAGGCAAAAATTTTCTTTCGGACCAAGTGTCACCAAACGGTCCGGTAAACGGACCGTGCAAGGGTCCGTATGAAGGCACCAAGGAAGTACACACACTTAGAACATAATTTTGGCAAGAAATTCGTGGGCCAAAGCAACCTCACGGACCGTTTGATGCCACACGGTCCGTGTGGCTGGCCGTGTGGCTTGCTGCACGAACAGTCTGAACGAAAACGAGCATAACTCCTTGGTCCGAGCTCGGAATTAGATGAAACTAGGTGCGTTGGAAAGCTAATTCAAAGAGCCTTAATTTGGTAATTTATGGGCTACCCAGCTCAATTTGAGCTAAGAGATATGCCCTCTCAAAGTTGACCCTCTTATTGGTACTTGAGAAGAGTTTAGCCAAGGGAATTCCTTTGAGGTCGTCAAACAAATTTCCGGGTCCTTACAAATACTTATAGTTGCCCAACAGTATTAAGACTCATCTCGTCATTGAGGTTATGTTCTGGCTATGTATGAATGAATATGAGGCATGTAGTGTCTAGCTCTATCACTCTTAAGGGTTATTTGTAGTCACAACTATTGATCTAGTATTATCGATAGTGTTGTTAGAGAATCTATTTGTTTTGGTGTATCATTCACTAAGTGGTTAATTAAATCATTTTCTCTATTGGGTCAGAAAAATCGGATTGTCATAGGTGAGTATTCAATGTCTAAAGATCACATTTTATAACTTAAGATCGTAGGAAGATTTGATAACGAGGATGAAATCTTGACAAAATCTATGAGGGTTTGTGCATTAGAAGAGTGAGATGGTTGATTTAGGTTTGTTTTTTATTATGGCTGGTATTGATTTAGAATTTTATTATAATTATGTGAGAAAAGATTTATTGAGTTATGGATTAGTGAGTTGTTATTCATATCGAATTCATGAGTTAGCCTGTGACTTGAAAATCACCAATGAATTGTAAAACTATCAAGGTTGGATTTGAAAAATTCAGTTCTTAATAGTGAATTTTGGTGGCATGGTCTTAAGGAGGAGCTTACTTGGAGAGATAAATACTGATTTTGGAAGAACGTAAGTTTGGATTTTGCTACTGTCCATTATTCTTCCTTCTCCTTCTTTATGTTCGAGGACGAACATGATTTTTAGTGGTGGATAATGTAATGACCCTTTAGATCATTTTGAGAACGAATCCTCAATTTTTCATAAAGGACCCTTTCCGTAAATTTAAATTGAAAATTTTGGACTATTAGATAATTACGGTCATTTAGTTGACGGATAATTTAGATAGTTAATTTAATTGGTGGACTAAATTATTGATTTATTTAATATCTTGTATCACTTAAAACATAATTAGTAAAATTTATTAACTTTTTTTTACTTAATTATCATTTAAATAATAATAATAATAAAGAAGGGAAAAAAAAAGAAAAGGAAAGAAAAAGAATATAAAAAAAAAAGAGAAAAAAAAGAGGCTGAAGGGCTGATGCCCTATTCAGCAAAAAGGGGAAAAAAAAAGGAGGAGGCTGCGCAAAAACGAGAAAAGCAGTAGAGGAAAAGAAAAGAAGAGAAGAAAAGAAAGGAAAAAGGAAAGAGAAAAATTGAGATTTTCACTCTAAAGTGTTACGGTAATTATTCTCATTCTTTCCATTAAATTTTTATGAGATTATGAATAAACTTTTACGATAGAAACGTGTATAATTTATGTTAAATTAAGAAAATATAGCCCTAGGTTTCTTATAATAAAATTTTGACTTGGGGATCGAATAACGATCTGTTTTAGCTGAAATTGGACGTATAAGTTTAGTTTATTATGGGTAAACATAATCTGAAAGAAATTTTCAGATTCGAATTTAAGGGCTCGGGATGACTTTTTGACCCGATTTTTAAGCCAAAAATAAATATAACAATATGGGTGTCATTAGATTCATATTCTTATGTAGATTATGTATTTGAACAGATTTTGATCATCTGAAAGCGTTACGAAAGACTCAAGATTTGGAGTGTTATTTTATTAATTGAGGCAAGTGGATTTTTAAAACTTTGTAATTCTCGTAGAATTCTCAAATTCTCCTTTCTCCTATGTGTAATTCATGAAATATTTAATATTATAAAAATGAGGTGATTAAATGTAAATATGAATTGGTGGGATGTTGTAACACTTAAATTGAAAATGTGATTAAGTGGTGTGAATTCTATTATTGAGATATATTGATGTGGTTGGTTATGTGTGGTGTTGTATTACCTGAATTGAAAATGTGGTTAAGTGGCTTGAATTCTATATTTAGATATGTGGTTGTGGTTGGTAATTATGAGTGGATTTGTTTGTCGACTTCATCTTATGTTCATTCATTCTATGTCACACATTTTTGCATTGATTATGGATATTGATATGAATAAGATGGTAAAAATTGGGCCGAGGTCTACCGGTCGAGATATGAAGTTGAGGTCTTTGCTGGCGATGATAATATGCCGAGGTCTTTGTCGGCGATGATAACATGCCGAGGTCTTTGTCGGCGATGATAATATGCCGAGGTCTTTACCGACGATGTTGTGATGTTGAGGAATTTTTAGTGATATTGTGATGCCGAGGTCTTTGCCGGCGATGATAATATGCCGAGGTTTTTACCGGCGATGTTGTGATGTTGAGGTATTTTTCAGTGATATTATGATGCCGAGGTCATTATCGACGATTATTGCCTAAGCATTGCATTTTATCCTTGCATATTCTTGTGTGGCATGATGTTATTCCTGTGTTTGACTATGTTATCATTTGTGAGTTGTGACTGTAATTTGAATATTTATGATATATTAGAAAATTATCTTTATTATGTATTATGTGTTGCTGGGTTGAACTGATTTTCTGTGCAGGTTATAGTTGTGGAGGTCGATTGGGATGAAAGGAGTTTGCGTATTCTGTTGGACTTGCTTTGTTTTGTTAATTGACTTGCTGGGTACCGTATGGTTGGTACTCACTCCTTGCTTCTATATTTTTGTAGGTTATGCTCTCGGATCTTTTTGATACTCTCTCGCTCTCCTTTTTTTATCCGAGGCTTTCTTGGGAGATTAGTGAGGTAGCTATTTATCATCTCAGCGAGCCTCATCCTCTTATGTATGATCTTGTTCTACTTTAGAGACAACATCATTTGTGACTCTTATCTTTTTCAAATCTATTGTAACACATTAGAGGCTTGCTCACGTGACAGCCAAGTCCTGGGAGATTTTAATTAAGTGACTTATTATCGGTAGTTAAAGTTTTCACTTTGTGTCATCCTTTCATATTTTATGGTTATAATTGGGTTTTAGGCTGACTTGTCTTGGTGGGATAAGACGAGTGCCATCACGTCCAGTTTTGGGTCATGACATATAATTACTTTTTTGTTTCTGTAAAAATAATTGGGGCACATATGATGGTTCTATAAGAAAGTTAGTTGAAAAATAAATTTGACCATCAAAATAATAAATTCAAATTAGCTGTTAAATTAAAGAGCCCCCCCCCCCCCCCCCCCCAAAAAAAAAAAAACAAGTAAAAAGGACCAAATGTATCTCTAGATGATTTTTTTTTAATAAAACATAAATTAAATAAATTTAAAACTGATTTTTTAAATTTTGTCAGAAGAAAAGAGTACATATAACCACCTGTGCGATGCAAGGGGATATATCAGTCACTTTTATTATGAATGATATATCAACTCAAAATGACAAAACTAAGGGATGTATCAGACTATTTTTTCTTTACTAATTTAGTATACGTACTTTGCATGTGTGTACCGTGTCAATTAATAATATATATATATATATATATATATATATATAAATTATTACATGTGTAACTTTTATCATTGAGCACACAACTATAAATAATTACATAAATATTATTATCTCATATCAAGTAAAAAAAATACAAGTAAAAGGATCAAATGTATCTCTAGATGATTTTTTTAATAAAACATAAATTAAATAAATTTAAAATTGATTTTTTAATTTTGTCAGAGGAAAAGTGTACATATAAGCCACTTGTGTGATGGAAGGGGATATATGAGTCACTTTTATTATGACTGGTATATCAACTCGAAATGACAAAACTAAGGGATGTATCAGACTCTTTTTTCTTTACTAATTTAGTGTATTTACTTTGCACGTGTGTACCGTACCAATTAATAAAAAATATATAAAAATAAATAAATTATTACATGTTTAACTTTTATCATTGAGCACACTACTATAAATAATTACATAAGTATTACTATCTCATATCATTAAGTTTATAAATACATTATTTTTCTATTCCTATAGTAGGATGCAAATCAACTTCTTTCTATTTGATAATAACAGTAGACAAAATAATTGAATCTTCTGATTCTATATATGTCCCTTTTTTCCTCATCCGATGTCCAGTGTCTTAAGAATATAGTAGTCTCACCACTACACTACAACTCATGTTGATAATTCTATATTTTCCTAGTGTTCAAGGGAAATAATATCTTAGTTTATCATCGAATTTTAAATTCATATCCACCTCCAATCTACCTCGATATGAATTAAAATTAATAAGTTCATATTTTTTACTACAATATAATTAATAATAAAATATTTACTTACCATTTGTTTCTAGCTTTTATTTGAGACTGTTAGCAAGAGAACAAACACAATAATTTTAATAATTTGAGTCGTATACTTGAACACTATAATTTATATTCAATACTAATTTATATTTTCTTTGGATGGGGGTTGTAGAGTCATAATCTGAACGCTCCTTTAATTTTTAAATAAACGCATATATTTCTTTCAAGCATGTAGACATACAAATAAAAATTGAAACTAATACAAATGCAGATAAAGTTATCAACCAACATGCATATAAATTATGAGATAATTTAATATTATGAAAGAGGGAAAAAATATTACTACCTCTAAAACCATCGAAGTATAAGCGTGTTGCCTTGATGTGAATATGAATTTACTCCTTATATAGATAATATGTGTTTAGTGTTATTGTCTAATTGGAATTAGTATTGAATTATAGCATTTATATTTCGTCTTTTAGTTTGTTTCAATCCTTTATATTAGGTAAATTATTACTAGAAAATTTTGACCCTTTTTTCATATTTTTTGGATTTTTTTTTGCCTTTTTGTTTAAGCAGTTTATTGCTTTTCTTTAAAAGATTTTTTTAATTATGATTTTGAAAGTTTTTTTTTTCACTATTTTTTAAATCAAGTCTTTTAATTTTGGAACTTTTTCCTTATTTATGGGATGATCTTTTTTTCTTTTTTGGACTTTGTTTTTATTTTTTCTATTTTAAGAAAAAAAGAAAAACTTTTTTTATTATTATTTAAAAGTTTTTTTGGACTGTTTTCTTTTTCGATCAAGTCTATTTTAGTTGAAAAAAATTCTCTTTGTAGAAATTTAACCTTAATAAGAAAATCTTCTCCATTTAATTTTTATTATGTTTACTATATTTAATATTTAAAATTTTTAGAATGATAATATAACAATTGAAAAAAAAAAAGATGAAAAGATATTTTATCTAAAGAGGAGTCTTTTAATAAAGGACAAAAAGTTCAAACAACATTTCTAAGGGGTTTTATGCTTAAGGACAAGAATGTAAGGCCCCACATGTGAGAAGTGTGAAAAGTGCAAGAAATGAGTTTTGAAAATTTTTCTGAGTGTCAGTTGTTATGAAGGCTTCTACGAGCCGTACATTTTTCTGTGAGCCATATTTTCCGCTTGTGGAATGATGGCCAACTTGATGAAATTTGAGATTTTCTGAGATTCAATATATGATTTATCAAACGGTCCGTGAAATGACTTACGAGCCGTAGGTTGGGTCATAGAAGGCGAGTCAGAGAAAAGTCTCTGAAAGTCTAAAATGGCATCAGATGAAACCCCAACCTACGGCCTGTAAATGGGGTCTCGTGTGTCACGACCCAGGGTCGGGGCCTAGATGTGACACGACGAATGGGGACCCGAGAGTCTTCAAACAGTCCTCAAATTTCAGAAACCACATACTTGGTGCAAGAGCAGGTAAACACATATGATTAAATTAAAATGGTAGTCAAAGCCAAAGGGAAACCATTCATTTAGATGAACAAAACAAGAAAGTTGTACCTAGTGCCCAACGTATGCCTCTAGTCAAGAATATACACCAAGATCATAAGAAATAAAAGCTTGCCCCCGGAAGACGGGGCTCACCGCAAAGTATCTTCAAGGATGGACTATTCGTCCTGCGGCTGGTACTCAAACTGCTCGGTCTCTGCATGGTAAAATCATGTAGGCATAGAGTATGCGTTAGTACGTTTGAATGTACTAAGTATGCGGGCATGCTATGCATATGACTTATCAAACCTCCATATCAATGTTAGATGACAAGGGCACATAATATACAAGGAGCATATAAGCAAAGGAATTTAGTATACAAGATTCCATGGAATGCATGATGCATGCAATGCGATAATGCTCCTATATAACGGGGATGAGCTAAAACCGACAAACCAAATCCATGCGAGCTATTACATAAATTGGACCGAGTGAGACCTCCCACAGGTAGGGAGAAGATTACTTGCCAAGTGTAATCTACATCACACCTTACGGAACACACTATTTCGGGGATGGTCACCTTCCTTACGGGACCCCTATTTTGGAAGGATTTACATAATCAAAGCAAGACATGTCATAACATAAGCAGATAGATGAATAACATCTATTCCTATGTTGGCACATAATTCAACGAAAGGGAGAGGAGAACACTATCGTGCTATTATTTATATTAAATTCTTGGGTTTTGATCATCTCTTTGAAGATTGTAACACGTGGATTCATCATTATATCAATAGTTAGTCATTTAGCATGATTCTTTTATATTGTTGTGGGCGAATTGTGTTGAATATGCTAGGCTAAACCCACAACTAGGGTTGTGGGAACCATGACAATTCAATAAGATAACAAAATTTTGGTGTGAACTCTTGGGATTGATCATCGCATATATTATGACATTCTTCGCTTTAACTTCTCCCCTAATGAGTCGACGCATTAGGGTATGCCTGTATTTGTTACATGCTCGGAAGGGATGTAATAATTAGGAAAAGAATTCTATAATGGAAATTCAGGGTTTTTAACCTAGTCTAAGTACTTGAGACCGAAAGGTGAGAGTATTCTGAAATCTAGAACAAAGGTTACCATTGTACACACTCCGAGACCGAAAGGTAATGAGTGAAATATGTCTAGGAAGGACCGGAAGGTGAACTAGGTGTTATCTAACTTGTTTGATTTTGTATGCGCAATCATGAATGAGTTTACCGTACCAATTTGGTTATCTTACAAGACGTCATGGGGAACACAACCCTAGCTTCTCATTAACTGTTTGAACTCCAGTAGTCAACGTATGCATTAGTTACTTTATATTAGGACTTCAATTGAAACGTCATAAACCCCCCATTTACTTCATGCAACTTTATCTTGGGAATAGAATTTACATCTGAAAAAGGGTACTATAGAATCATTCTCACGCATTCCCCGTGGGATCGACCTTAACTCTTGTTGAGTTCTATATTTGATCAATGAGCACTTTACTATTCCTTTTTGGAGTGTAAATTTGGGCATATCAAGTATTCATTAGGATTGTGACCTAGCACCGAGCGGACGTTGGTAGATAACTATTGTCCCATAACTATGTTGCCACCATAGGTTTGTGAATTAGCTAATGGATCCATATAGCTTAAGTTGCATGATTGTCCAAAAAGGGTAGTGTTCCCATACGACACATGTGAATCAAATACTAAAAAGGGTCATGTTCCCGTAAGGTTTATATTATATATATACCGAGAAGGGTGGTATTCCTGTAAGGTGATTATGAAGTACTTTTTGAAATGAGGGAGTTCTCGTAAGGTGAGTGTTTGGTTTACTCTAGCAAAGTAGACCACTCCTAGTCCGGTGTGGAGCAAATATCAAAATTCCAAGTAGTAGCTCACTTGGTCTTATATGTCAGTTATGGTCCCTTCCCATATATGTATGTTATGTTGTATGACTTGATGATCCCTCATGTATATTTAACTATGGCATTGAGCATGCATGACATATTGAGCTTTAATCCATTCATTATGATTATGCATATTGCTTCATTATGGCTTATGTTCTTTGTTGCATTTGCACCTCGCATACTTAGTACACTCCAAGTACTAATGCGTACTTTTTGCCTACATGATCTAACCATATAGGGACTGGTGCACCTATCCATCCTCCTCCTCCACGTGGCTAGATGATTCGGTTGAAGACCTCTTTTGGCGAGTCCTCCACATTGGGGGACAATAGCCATTTTCTTTCATGCTTATTAAAGACTTATCTATCTATGGACACTTTATCTTTTGATGGTAAGCCCGGGAGATGTCTTGACTCCCATCCTATTTGGAGTAGAGGTCTTGTTGGATATTTGGATGTTTAGTTATGTATAATTATGAGCTTGACTGTTATACTTTTATATTATGAGAGATTTCCCTTAGTCCTGTATTTCCCCCTTTTATGTTAAATGCTTGTTGTATGGATGAGATGAAAGTCCTAAATCCCTAATTGCCCCCATAGCATAATTCATACTTACCCTTCCCTTAGATTTATTTGTTATGTGATTCATGCTTATCTTTTTCCCAACGACATCCCTATATCGTGAGTCCAAAGTCTTGTTTCCCTTAGAAATTATGTGCTGTGTGTTTGTTGCTCTTCTATGCTTTCGCGAAACCAAGGATGTGCTACGTATGGTTAAGAGACTTATTTGAGATCCCTTAGGGTTCTCATTCGTCGTGTCACGTCTAGGCCATTGGCTTGGGGGGTGACAGAGAAGTATGATAAATCATATTTATTAGTTTATTTTTCATATACAAATAAAAAACAGAAAAGGGCCTAAAATGCTCTCAAAGTATTGGAAATGGTATAGAAACGCCCTCCATCCACCTATAGGGCCTAAAATGCCTTTCCCATCCACTTTTAGCGTAAAAAATAATATTCTCTTTGACAGATATTAAATAATTTAAATAGTTATTTTAAACACGTGACGACTATCTATTGGTCAAAATTTAATATTGTAAAACTTTTTATCAATTAAATTTGACCCACCATAAATTATCCAAACCTGTTCCAAATTTACCCTAACCCGCCCCATATGTAACCTAGCTCACTTCGTCTTCACCCGTTAATGAAATTAAAAGAAGCAAAAGAGGATCTGCGTCCACTTACCCCAAATCAACCCCTCTTCTCCACTATTCTTCTCCAGAAAATGGGAAAACTAGCAGCATGTATAACTGGCCATGTAATTTTTGATGCTTACTGCTTATTGCTAAAGTTTTATGAAAGGATTGTTTATTATATTGTTGCAGAATGTTGCCTGGTCACTGCTGTCAGAAATGTTGCCCGGTCACTGCTTACTATACAGAGTGTGTGTTTCTGTTTGGTGAACTTGGAGCTGTTAGTTAGTGAAAAAGTTTTTTGTTTTCTAAAAAAATGGTATCAAGATCCTCTTCGAATCTCTCGGAGCTGGCTTCAGGTGAAGTGTTTGTTCCGATCCATCATCATCTTCAGCTAAAAAAGATAGGATAATTAGGGGAACTGGACGCAGGTCCTCTTTTGTTTCTTTTAATTTCATTAATGGGTAAAGGCGGAGCAGGTTAGGTTGGAGTTGGGGGGGGGGGGGAGGGTTAGGGTAAATTTGGGACGAGTCTGTGTAATTTGGTGTGGGTCAAATTTAATTTATAAATAATTTTAAAAAACTAAATTTTGACTCAATGACCGTCACGTGTTTAAGATAATTATTTAATAAAAAATCTGTTAAAGAGAGGTTATTTTTGTCCTTGAAGGTGGATGAGAAGGATATTTTAGCTCTATAGATGGATGGAGGACATTTTTGTACAATTTTCAATACTTTGAAAGAATTTTAGGCCATTGTTCAAATAAAAAACTATCATCAATACTATGTATGAGAGAGAGAAATGGGAGTGGGCATGACGATTATGAGGATGGAGGTTTACAAACAATCTAGCTAAGAGTGTTCAAATGTATAAAATAAATACTTCCTCTGTTTTAAAAAAAAAGACTTTATTTGACTTGGCACAAAGTTTAAGAATATAAAAAAGACTTTTGATTTTGTGGTTGTAAATTAAAGTTATGTCAAATGTATTAAAATGCCTTTTAATCTTGTGAGCTTAAACATGCCACGTGAAAAGTTGAAATTAAAATGATGCAAAAAAAAAAAGAAGTCATTTTTTTGAAACAGACTAAAATAAAAGTAGGTTATTCTTTTCTAAATCGTGGGAATAATTTCTTTTTATATGATGCACCATGTGACATTTAAGTTTACAAAATTGTTTGTAGTTTGTCATCAAACCATTATCTAAGCATTATACTTGAAATGTATTTGTTCAATTTTCATGGAAGATAAATTTAGCAAAGAAAATATTAGAAGGTCAACATTTATTGAAACATTTTTTGATTTAACATTCAAAATTTAGGGGTCGTTTGGTACAAAAATGAATAATGCAGGGATTAGTAACGTAGGGATTAATAATGCGGAGATTAGTAATGTATGGATTATTTTTTATTAAGTATTTGGTTCATTGCTTCTCATCTAATCTTATGCTTGGTTTAAAGCTATACAAAAAACTTTTTTATATATACTTGAATAATTATGGAATTTTCATTTCATGTATTTGGATCATACTAGATTATTTTTTTTGTGGCTTCTAACTAGTTAAGAGAACAATAATTTGTCCCCATATTTGCAATTTCTCACTTGAATTATTTGAGAATAAATAATCGTGATGTTAATAAATTCATCACTAATAAAATGTCAATTTTTAATTTAATAAAGATAGATCATCTATTATTTAAATCGAAAATATGGTAAACAATTGTAAAATAAATAATCTATATTTACACATAAAAATTTGGAAGTTGTAGTTTTAATAACGTCATTGGATTTTGTTTTGTATCAAGAAAATCACTCAACTAAATTAATCATTAAAAAAAGATTGACATGGCAAAATATTTTTTGTCTATTATGTAAATATGAAACCACAAATAAATAAAATATAAAAATGTGACATGATAAATTTATTTATTTTTATATTATAAAAATCTAAACCTTAAATAAATAAATTTTGTAAGCTAATATATTTAAACAAATTTACTAGTACAAAACTGCAAATATAAAACATAAAATCAAGAAAATAAAAAAAAATATAAAAGAATTTGAGGGATATTTTTATCTTTGTATAATTAATCCCATGGTATTAATCCAAGGTATTAGCTAATACTACCAAATGGAAGATATTAGTTAATACCATGTATGGTGTATTAACTAATCCATGGATTAGTTATACATAGGTCCAAAAATCCTACCAAACATAGTATTATCTAATACCATAAATAATCCATGGATTATTCCTCCTAATACCTCCTACCAAACGACCCCTTAGAGTGAAGTGTCAAAATATATCTAAATTATTTTTATTTGAGTGAAGTGTTAAAATATAGCTAAATTATTTTTATTTTTTGAATTTCATACCTAAACTATTAAAATTATGTGTTTCATACCTAAACTATCACTCATTAGTTTGAGAAACACACATCTTTCTTTGATTACCCTCTTGTCATGTATACACTCTCTCTTTTATATATATATATATATAAAAAGGTCCACATAACGTGCACATGAACAAAATATTCTACTTTGAAAAAATTCAATAAATTATTATTAGTATTAGTAAAAGCTAAAGATTGAAGTATCACTATTAAAGAAAATTAAAATAACAAAAATTAAAATATTTTTAACCCACTCCACCACCTCTTACCACCATACCAAACACCCACGCACCACCTCCCCCCTCCCTTATTTTTAATTTCTTTTTAAAAAAAAATCATATTTCGTCCCTCTCCCTCAAAACCCACCTCTTCCAAAATTTTTTAGATATTATTTTTATTTTTTAAAAACAAAATCTATATCACACCACCTAACATCACCATCTCTCCCAAATTTCTTTTTTCATATTTATTGTTTTGTATTAAATATGTACATATATTTTTAGGAAAACAATTTTACTTGCCGCAAAACTTATATAAATAAAATTTTCATTTCAAATATAAATAGTACCTCAAATAAAAAAAAGTACTTTCTAAAATAAAACATACATATGTATATAATATACACATATATATACACATAACACCACACGAAAAAATATTTTACAAAACAAAGAGTGGAAAGTTAGCATCTTTTTTTAAAAAATAAAAATAATATCTAATTTTTGGGAGTGTAGGGCCTTGAATTGTGATTATGATTGTGATTGTGATGAGAGAATGATGAGTCTAGAGCCTTGAGTTAAGATTGTGATTGTTGATTGTGATTGTGATTGTGATGAGAGAATGATGATGAGTTGACAGAGTTTGATTGTCTTATGAGTCTCTATAAATGAACCCTACCGATGTGTCTATTCACTTGATTCCTAATGATTATTCTAGATCTTGAGTCTTCGATTGAGATTAATTCATGAGAGGACTAAAGTCCCTATAAGATATTAATTGATGAGAGGGTTAAAGTCCCTATAAGATTGATTGATGAGAGGGTTAAAATACCTATGAGATTGATTGATGATAGGGTTAAAATCCCTATGAAATACCTATCGTTGACGGAGTTAAAGTCCCTACGAGATTGTTTTGATTAGATTGATGGTTTTATGAGCATTGAGTCACGGAAGGAGTATCAAGCACCAAAATGAGTAAGAGTGAATCCCACTTGAACTTATTAACTACGTCGCCATACGTAGATGAGGCTTGGAACCATCACACATATTGTGGTTCCCTCTTGATTAGAAGTCCCTGAAACAATAGAGGACTTATTGACGACTAACCCCATATTGGGTGAGTTAATATGGTTTTGATTCGTTCCCTACCTGACAATTTTGGAACGGCTATGGCAATATCAGCGTGACTGTTGTACATTAACTGGCTCATAAGTGATTATTGTCGGATAAGAGAAACTCTCATAAATTTCCTACTTGATTACTTCGAGCCTAGACGAGATGAGATGAGATGAGATGTGATGAGATGAGAGGAGGTGAGCTCCTCTGAGATGAGATGAGATGTGATGAGATGAGAGGAGGTGAGCTCCTCGAGATGAGTCTGAGATGATTGATGAGTTTTGAGTTATTGATAGGTCACTTGTCTACTCTTTATCCTTGCATAGATAGACATTTGACTAATGATGTGATTTGATGCTTATTTTGAGTTGATATTATTTCCATATTTTGTATCGGTTTCTGTTTCACTTAGCTATTTTACATACCAGTACATTCCAAGTACTGATGTCCACTCTGCACTGTATCGTTTTATGATACAGAGGCAGGTACTGGAGATCGTCAACAGGCGCTCTGTTGAAGATCCGAGATTCACAGCTAATTGGTGAGCCTCCCCTACTCAGGAGGACCCACTGTTTTTATTTCATCATGCTTTAGAGTTAGATTGGACTATTTCTTTTATTTCGATTTGGGTAGCCATGCGTCTGTCATTGGCACCACATGATTAGTGATAGAGGCTTCATAGACGATGGTCGAGCATTGATGTTGAGATTGTGAGCTAGTTCTTTCTACTAGCCTTTGCTATTATATATATTCCTTTGAGACTTTAGATTAGATGTGTCCACTACTTACTTATATTTTCCGCTAATCAGTAGAGTTATTTGATTGAATGATATGATGGAGCTAAGTGGTTCGCTTCGGGACTAGCAATAGTCTTCGAGTGCCGGCCACGCCAAGGGTACCCTCCCGGGGCATGAAAAACTTGGTATCAGAGCACAGAGTTCAAGTGTCCTAAGGAGTCTGTGAAGCCGTGTCTAGTAGAGTCTTGTTTATAGGTCAGTTGTCGACCACATTTCATAAGCAGGAGGCTATGGGACATTATGGATGGTTACACTTCTTTCTTTTTCAAATTCGTGTGATAGAGTTAAGCTATATGAAAACTATCTTCTAATTCGTGCTCTACACGTGCAGAATCGATAATATGCCTCCCAGAAGAGTTGTCAGAGGAAGGGGACGTCCTGCCAAGCGAGCTGTTAATCCACCTGAACCCCAAATACCCGAGGGGCCTGTGGATCCAGCTGTCCCTGTTGAGCAACCCCCTCAAGATGAGGTCACCAACGCGGAGCTGCGCCAGGCTATTCAAACTATAGCCCAGGCTGTCGCAGCACCTGCTGTGAGGCAAGGCCCAGGTGGAAGAGATTCTCATGACACCTCTAGCGTCCGAGAATTTTTTAGGATGAACCCGCCTGAGTTCATGGGGTCGGCATCTACTGAAGACCCCGAGAACTATATGGAGGAGCTTGAGAAGGTGTTCCAAGTGATGCACGTGGCTGATGCTGATAGGGTGGAACTGTCTGCCTACTAACTTAAGGGGGTGGCCAGGCTGTGGTTCGACTAATGGAAGAAAGGTAGAGGGGAGGATGCTTCGTATGTGACTTGGGCAGTGTTTGAAGAAGCCTTCTTGGGACGCTTATTCCCAAGGGAGAAAAGAGAATCTAAGGTGAGGGAGTTTCTGAACCTAAAATAGGGCTCTATGACCGTGCAAGAGTATGGCCTGAAGTTCACTGAATTATCCCGATATGCTCCGGACATGGTTGCTGACATGAGCGGAAGGATGGGGATGTATGTTGATGGGTTGAATAGAGGACCCAAGAGAGATGGGAGAGGAGCCATGCTTGTGAGTGACATGGACATAAGGCGACTGATGACATTTGTGCAACAAGTTGATGAGGAGAGACAACATAACAGGGAAGAATTCAAACGTAAGAAAGCGAAGATGTCCAGCCATGAGGTTGGAAGGAAAGGAAATGGCAACCGATTTCCAGCACCATCATCTACTAGTGCACCTGTACCTAAAGGCGAATATGATCAGAGATCTCAAAATGTGGGAAGTCATGGGCCTCGTTCGCAAGCAAGTGTGGCCCAAGGTCCGCAGGGTAGGCCACCATGTGGTAAGTGTGGCAAGCTGCACTTGGGAAGATGCCGTGACGGGAATGAGGTGTGCTACAAGTGTGGCCAAGCGGGCCACTACCAGAGAAATTGCCCAAAGTGGGCTGATCGGGCTCAATCTTCCACCCCAGCCCCGCCAGTCAGAGGAAACCAGAGGGCCACTACAACGGGCGCAGTGGAGTATGTATGCCATGGGTAGTCGCCAAGATCAGGAAAACTCTCCAGATGTTGTGACGGGTACGATTCGAGTCTTTACTTTTGATTGTTATGTTTTGATGGACCCGGGTGCTACATTGTCATTTGTAACTCCTTATGTGGCCAATAGATTTGATAAAACCCTGAGAGTCTTTCGGAACCCTTTAACATTTCTACCCCAGTGGGTGAGTTTATAAGAGCTGAGAGGGTCTATAGAGCTTGTGTAGTGTCCATCCATCATAGGGACACCTTTGTTGATTTGATTGGGTTGGAGATAGTTGACTTTGATTTGATCCTTGGCATGGATTGGCTTCACGCGTGTTATGCCTCTGTTGATTGTAGATCCCGAACTGTTAAGTTTCAGTTTCCAAATGAACCATTTCTAGAGTGGACGGGTGACTCTTCTACGCCTAGAGGAAAGTTTATCTCATATCTTAGAGCCAAAAAGTTGATTTCTAAAGGTTGTGTCTACCACCTCGTGCGAGTGAAATCAGATGATGTTGAGTCCACAACTCTTGAGTCAGTTTCGATTGTTAATGAGTTTCTGAAAGTGTTTCCTGATGATATTACCCGGAGTCCCTCCTGAGAGGGAGATTCACTTTGGGATTGACGTTCTTCCTGATACCTAGCCTATTTCGATCCCACCTTATAGGATGGACCTCACTGAGTTGATAGAGTTGAAAGAGCAACTAAAAGATTTGCTGGAAAAGGACTTCATCAGGCCAAGTGTTTCACCCTGGGGTGCTCCTATTCTATTCGTGCAAAAGAAAGATGGGTCTCTCAGAATGTGTATTGATTATAGACAACTGAACAAGGTCACAATAAAGAATAAATATCCTCTCCCAAGGATAGATGATTTGTTTGACCAACTTCAGGGCACCTCTTGTTTCTCTAAGATAGACCTTAGATATGGCTACTATCAGCTGAAGGTGAGGAAGTGTGACGTTCCAAAGACAGCCTTTAGGACTAGATATGGCCATTTTGAGTTCTTGGTCATATCCTTTGGGTTGAAATGCACCTGCCGCCTTTATGTACTTGATGAATAGAGTGTTCAAGTAATATCTTGATTTGTTTGTGATTTTGTTCATCGACGACATCCTGGTATATTCAAGGAGTGAGGAGGAGCATGCTAACCACCTCAGAGTGGTCCTCCAAACTCTTAAGGACCATGAGTTGTATGCAAAATTCTCCAAATGTGAGTTCTGGCTTAAGTCAGTGGCCTTCCTATGCCATGTTATTTCTGGTGATGGTATTCGAGTGGATGCCCAAAAGATTGAAGCGGTAGAGAACTGGCCCCGACCGACCACTCCGACTGACATTCGAAGTTTCTTGGGGTTGGCAGGCTACTACCGCAGATTTGTAGAGGGATTTTCTTCCCTATCCGCGCCATTGACCAAATTGACTCTTTAGAAGGTCAAGTTTTAGTGGTTTGAAAAATGTGAGAAGAGTTTCCAGGAATTGAAAACAAGGTTGACTACTGCACCAGTCCTAACCTTACCCGATGGAACCGAGGACTTTGTAATTTATTGTGATGCCTCAAGGGTTGGATTGGGATGCGTACTAATGCAAAGGGGGAAGGTGATAGCCTATGCTTACAGGAAACTCAAGGTTCATGAAAGGAACTACCCAACCCATGACCTTGAGTTGGCAGCAGTAGTGTTTGCACTTAAAATTTGGTGTCACTACTTATATGGAGTGCATGTGGATGTGTTCACTGACCACAAGAGCTTGTAGTATGTTTTGTAGTCAGAAAGAGCCCAACTTGCGACAGAGGAGATGGTTGGAATTGCTCAAGGATTGTGAAGTGAGCATCCACTACCACCCAGGTAAAGCTGACGTTGTTGCTGATGCTCTTAGCAGGTTATCAATAGGTAGCACAGCCCATGTGGAGGAAGGAAAGATGGAGTTAGCCAAGGACATGCACTGGTTGGCTCGATTAGAAGTCCAACTTGAGGAGAACAACGAAGGAGGAGTTAATGTTCAGCACGGGTCTGCTTTCTCATTAGTGGTGGAGGTGAAGGAAAAGCAAGACCAAGACCCTGTCATACTCCAATTAGAGTAGGATGTCCACAATCAGAGAGTGATGGTCTTCTCCAAAGGGGGAGATGGAGTGTTGAGATATCAAAGTCGATTGTGTGTCCCAAATGTTGATGGCATACGAGACAGAATAATGGGAGAAGCTCATAACACTAGATATTCCATTCATCCTGGCTCCACCAAAATGTACCACGACTTAAGAGAAGTCTATTGGTGGAATGGGATGAAGAGGGACATTGCTGAGTTCGTTTCAAAATGCCCAAATTTCCAACAAGCGAAGGTTGAGCATCAAAGGCCCTATGGATTGGCTCAGAACATTAAAATTCCAGAATGGAAATGGGAGATGATTAACATGGACTTTATCACTGGCCTGCCGAAATCTCGAAAGCAACATGCTTCGATATGGGTGATCGTGGATAGAATGACTAAGTCGGCTCACTTCTTGGCAGTTAAGACAACAAACACTGCGGAGGAGTGTGCCAAGTTGTACGTCCAGGAGATTGTGAGGTTGCATGGGGTTCCCTTGTCCATCATCTCGGATAGAGGAGCTCAATTTACGTCCCAGTTCTGGAGATCATTCAGAAAGGCTTGGGTACTAAGGTGAACCTGAGTACAGCCTTCCATCCACAAATGGATGGTCAGGCAAAGCGTACAATTCAAACACTTGAGGACATGTTGAGAGCTTGTGTCCTTGACTTTAAAGGAAATAGGGATGATCACTTACCATTGGTTGGATTTGCATATAACAATAATTATCATGCAAGCATTCAGATGGCCCCTTATGAAGCCTTGTACGGAAGGAGATGTAGATCACCTATTGGGTGGTTTGAGGTTGGAGAAGCAGAGATGATTGGACCTGATCTTGTTCACCAGTCGATGGAGAAGGTCAAGGTCATTAGAGAGAGGTTAAAGACTACTGAGAGTCACCAAATATCTTACACCGACGTGAGGAGAAGAGACTTAGAGTTCGAAGTAGATGATTGGGTGTATTTGAAAATTTCACCTATGAAAGGTGTCCTAAGGTTTGGGAAGAAGGGAAAGTTAAGTCCACATTATGTTAGACCATATTATATCGTAAAGAGGATTGGGAAGGTGGCTTACGAGTTATAGTTGCCTTCCGAGTTAGATGGGGTCCACCCAGTATTCCATGTGTCAATGCTAAAGAAATGCTTGGGAAATCCTGCCTTAGTGATCAATGTTGATAGCATTGGGGTGAAGGATAACCTATCTTATGAAGAGCTCCCAGTTCAAATACTTGATCGTCAGATTCGTAAGCTGAGGAACAAAGAAATAGCCTAAGTCAAAGTCCTATAGAGGAATCAATTCGTTGAAGAAGCCATATGAGAAGCTGAGGAGGAGATGAAGGCAAAATATCCACACCTATTCGTGCCAACTGATGAGGAAGATATTGAAGGTAAAAGTCCTTACTCTCCACTAAGCTGATTGTTCTATTTTTATGTGACTTACTATTATTAAGTCGAGAGTTGATTGATCGAATTGAGTGCGAAAATGAGTCTTGAGTCTATTTGTGCCTTAATCCCCACTTTACTCATCAGTCGAGGACGAATGATCCCAAGGGGGAGATGATGTGACGCCCGGTAAAATTAACAAAATACCCCTAGAGTGAGGGTATGCGCATAACACATCTTTTGATGCTCATATGGCAAATCGGAGACCGTATTTATGATCAGCATGAAAAATTAAGTGGGAAAATGGTCTCGGTCGATTTTTAGAGCGACCTGATCAAAAGATAAATTTTCAATCCAAATTAGAAAATAGTGATGGTGCGCGACAGAGGCGCGTCGTGCACCCGTCATGGAGAGGCACTTGTGTGTTTTTCAAATTTTTTGACAGGATGGAGAAAACTCGTTCAAAAACACCTTTCCAAAAATACGTTGTTCGCGATCGGTCCGTGTCGCGGACCGTGTATTGTCCGAGCTGGAAATTTTTAAATAATTATACGGGGCATTCCGATCAATTCCCCACCCCTCCTAAACTGTAAGACATGGCTAATAGTGACGTTTCGACGTGAAAAGGGTCTAAAACCCCCATTCTAAGTCCTATTCCCTAATTTAACAAGGCTAGGGCTTGAGGAGAGAAGAGGAGAGCTTGAGTTGAGGAAATTTGAGAAGAGATCCTCGACGTACTCAGTTGTTCGCTGCATCACAGGTATGTAAGGCTAAACTAAAACATGGGATTGTTGTCTCATGTGCCCCATAGAGGTCATAGATGAGTTGATGGTTGGAGAGTCCACATGCATGATTTCTTTATAGTTATTCTTGAAAATTATATTTGAAATTACATGTTTTCTATGTCGATGATCATCATACTATTTGTTTTCTTAAATTGAATATTTCTATGAGAATTACATAGCCCTACATGATTAATTTGAAAAACATGCATAATGAACTTGAGGATTGAGTCTAGGGCCTTGAATTGTGATTGTGATGAGAAAATGATGAGTATAGAGCCTTAAGTTAAGATTGTGATTGTTGATTGTGATGAGAGAATGATGATGAGTTGACAGAGTTTGATTGTCTTATGAGTCTCTATAAATGAACTCTACCGATGTATGTATTCACTTGAATCCTAATGATTATTCTAAATCTTGAGTCTTCGATTGAGATTGATTCATTAGAGGGCTAAAGTCCCTATAACATGATTGGTGAGAAGGCTAAAGTCCCTATAAGATTGATTGATGAGAGGGTTAAAATCCCTATGAGATTGATTGATGATAGGGGTTAAAATCCCTATGAAATACCGATCGTTGACGGGGTCAAAATCCCTACGAGATTGGTTTTATTGGGTTGAAGATTTTATGAGCATTGAGTCACGGGAGGAGTATCGAGCACCGAAATGAGTAAGAGTGAGTCCCACTTGAACTCATTAACTACGTCGCCATACGTAGATGAGGCTTGGAACCATCACACATATTGTGGTTCCCTCTTGATTAGAAGTCCCTAAAACAATAGAGGACTTATTGACGACAAACTCCATATTGGGTGAGCTGATATGGTTTCGATTCGTTCCCTACCTAGCAAGTTTGGAATGGCTGTGGCAACATTAGCGTGACTGTTGTATATTAACTGGCTCATAAGTGATTGTTGTCGGATAAGGGAAACTCCCATAAATTTCCTACTTGAGTACTCCGAGCCTAGACGAGATGAGATGAGATGAGATGTGATGAGATGAGAGGTGAGCTCCTCTGAGATGAGATGAGATGTGATGAGATGAGAGGAGGTGAGCTCCTCGAGATGAGTCTGAGATGATTGATGAGTTCTGAGTTATTGATAGTATACTTGTCTACTCTTTATCCTTGCATAAATAGACATTTGACCAATGATGTGATTTGATGTTTATTTTGAGTTGATATCATTTCCATATTTTGTACCGGTTTCTGTTTCACTCAGCTATTTTATATACCAGTACATTCCAAGTACTGATGTCCACTCTAGACTGTATCATTTTATGATACAGAGGTAGGTACTAGAGATCGTCAACAGGCGCTCCGTCGAAGATCCGAGATTCACAGCTAATGGTGAGCCTCCCCTACTCAGGAGGACCTACTGTTTTTATTTCATCATGCTTTAGAGTTAGATTGGACTATTTCCTTTTTTTTGATTTGGGTAGCCATGGGTCTGTCATTGGCACCACATGATTAGTGATAGAGGCTTCATAGACGAGGGTCGAGCATTGATGTTGAGATTGTGAGCTAGTTCTTTCTACTAGCCTTTGTTATTATATATATTCCTTTGAGACTTTAGATGAGATGTGTCTACTACTTACTTATATTTTCCGCTAATCAGTAGAGTTATTTGATTGAATAATGTGATGGAGCTAAGTGGTTCGACTGGGGACTAGCAATAGTCTTCGAGTGTCGGCCACGCCAAGGGTACCCTCCCGTGGCGTGACAGAGTTATAAACTGAACCATAAGTGTATAAGAAGTACATAACCCATAGAATCATACATCATACCTAACAAGCCTCTAAATTGTAGATTGAGCGAGGGCTTTGACATATTACAAGCTTACCCTCAATGAAAATAAAAGGAAGTTTCAACTTAACATATAAGTTTGATGAAAGTACGATTCATCCCCGAAGTATAAGGACTCACCCAATTTGACTCTGTTTAGGCAATCCAAGTCTAGCCACGAGGATGAGAAGAAGGATAGTCATCTGCACCTACACTGTGATATAATGTAGGCCTAAAGTATGCGTTAATAAGTGTGAATGGACAAAGTGTGCGGGACCGCAATACAATATAAATATATAATATCAAACTACATAATAATGATACATGAACAAAGGCACATATATAAAGAACCAAAGTAGAGAAAGTATTAATATACCAATATGCCATGAGTGTAATGATGCATGATACCATAATACATGAACATATGTGAGAATGTCATTGTAACTGATAACAAGACCATGCAAACTATAACATGAAATTCTTGTGTTGCCCCTACATTGGAAAAAAAAGAGCTTACTTGCCAAGGTAGGACTCTACATGTCATATCATAAGCTATGTGGATCCTCTCGGTGCTTAGTCCACATCCCACAAATTACATAATATATATATGAAGGCATACTTGTCACAAAACATTATAAGTCATCGTAATTCATCATAGTTTATACTTGATAACATCATCATAATCTTGATCATAAATCTCATAGTTCATAATATCATGCATAGGAGTAGCTCATTTCATACTAGGGTCTCAGGTTGCCTCTTGAAATCTTGAATCTCCCTGTAGGGACCCCAGGTCAATGTTAAGGTCCTAAATCCCCTACTAGGGTCATAGGTTGCCTCTCGAAATCCAGAATCTCCCTATAAGGACCCCAGGTTAACGTCAATTTCCTACATCCTCTATTCATTTCATATCAGGGTAGTAGGTCACATCTCAAAATCCTAAATCTCCCAGTAGAAACCTCAGGTCAACCTCAAAGTCCTACATCCCCTTTTCATAATTATACGTTCATTTGATAATCTTGTACATGCATGATCATGTGATGAGAGATAGGAATATAACATTATTTCATAAGTTTCAAGTTAAAAATCATGATAATAAAGTGAATTCATGCATACACATCGAATTGAAGTTCAATTGATAATCTTGTACATGCATGATCACGTGATGAGAGATAGGAATATAACATTAGTTCATAAGTTTCAAGTTCAAAATCATGAGAATAAACTGAATTCATGCATAGAAATCAAATGGAAGATCATTTGAGTCATAAATTAAGTTATCCATGCATGGTTTCCAGAATCATAGTGGCATAATTGAAGATATCTCATGTAGATCAGAAGTAATTCATGCATATTCCATCATATAAAAGTAATTCATATTATAATCTTAACATTTGAGATCAAAATCATGAAAACCCTAATTTGATTATACTTGAAAATATATGGAATAATGAGAAAATAGGTTAGGTTCCATGCGTGAAAGGTACCCATGGATGAATCTCACATACCTTGATGAGGATCGAAGAATTAAAGATGAGTTTAATGTGAAACTTGAAGGATCTTCAATGAATTCTACACTTGAGCTTGAGTGAAGATTTAAGAGTGATAATTGATGTGAGAATTATAAATTTTAGAGAATGAGAGTGCATGGAGGACTTAGGTAAGTTAGAATAGCATGGGAAGGTTAAAAACATTAAAAGGAGGCCTAAAGAATTAAACCATAGATGGGGAAAAGGACCAAAATTCCCTCACTTAAGTGCAAAAAGTGCGGTACACGACACCCACCAAGGAACCCTCCATGAACCATGAAGTGCACCACGGCTCATGTTGTGGGTCGTGAAGTGTAAAGAACTTAAGGGCCTAGGCAATGAACCCACCACGAGCCACTCCATGAGATGTGGAGTAAACCATGACCCGTGGAGGGTCTGTAGTCTGCCCCCTGCACTGGGCAGCCACCAAACTAGCCAAGGGCCCCCCTCCATGAGTCCTTTCACAAACACTGGTGTGCACCTACTGTCCGTGAAGGGTGTCTTGGCTGGCATCCTTGATTAAAATCTCTGGGAAATGAATTTTGAAGCCTTGGTTCGATCTTTCGAGGTACGGGTCCTTATAGTGGATAGGTGGTTAATTGATGAGGAGGTAGTGGTAAAAAAGATATTTTTTGGGAATATTGATCTTTAGTTTTTAATTTTTAACTAATATAGTAATATTTTAAATAAAAGAGATGTTATATCAAAATGAGGATGTCATGTGGCATAATTTATTTAAATAAAAGAGAGCGTGTACCATACATACCACTAAGGTGTGTTTTTCAAACTAATGAGCGATAGTTTAGGTATGAAACTCATATGTCAATAGTTTACACATGAAACTAAAAAAAAGGATAGTTTAGGCATGTTTTTCACATTTATCTCTAAAATTTAGGAAGAATACATTAAGGGCTGTTTTGGAGGGCGTTTTAGAAAAATAATGTATGCATTAGCTTTGTGTATTATTAATATCTTATTTTGCATAGCTTCTTAAGCCTATATATAACTAATGCTTGAGTATTATTAATGTTTATATTATTAATATCATAGAATTCCATGTAGTAATACAAAGAATTTTAATACTTGCATAAAATTAATCAACGACATAACTATCCCTCAAATTCTCTAAAGACATTTTTCATTTCCCAAAGATAAAGAGGTAGAAGGTATTTAGTAAATAAATATTTTTCTTTATAGAACTTATACAATGAATTTTATTTTTCATATACCTAATCAAATATTGCGTAAGAAATCATGTCAGCATAACTAATATAAACATTACTACTGCTGTCAATTCAGTATTATTCTCATACACCTTACCAAATAACCCTTAAAACAGAAGTAAAAGAGGGTAGAAATTCATCTTTTTGGTGGTCAAAAGTCACTTAAAACTTAAAAAACAAAATAAACAACACCGTTGCACAAAACAGTCACGACACTTGAGCCAAATTGATCGTCATTTGTCATTGAGATATGGTAATCAATTGTTCTTAGGTGTTCAAATTTCAATTCATTATTTGAGTGTAGTATAGTCTTTTTTCTTTTGGCTATTCCCAGAAGGAATTTCCGAACTTTTATAATAATAGCTTTGGCACTCTAAGGTAATGAAATTTTGGTATGGACTTTTGTTATTGTTATGACAAACGGAGAACAGTGTCTTATTGGTCTAGTTCCTGCTTACCCTTGGTATCGGTAAAGCGGCTGGTAAGCACTTCCCGAATAGATTCCTTTCTCTTCCGCGGACACCGAATAAAGGGAACCCTGGATTCACTTGTCCTAGTAAGATCAACCCTTTATAAGCTTTCCCTATCGGTCTGATGAAACCTTTTCCACCTGTTCTCCAGAGTTCAAGAACAGATTCTTGCCTATCCCTTATTTGTCCATTAGGTCCGCATTTCGCTAAAGGCAATATTCAAAGAACCTATATTGTAATACGTAAGAGAAAGGACGACTAAGCAACTTTGCTACTATTGGCACCCTAAACTAAAAACTATGACTGAAAATCCAACTTTAGGTGGTCACTATGATCAGAAACTCACTCTATAGAGAAATATAACATGGGGAATCTGGTTAGCACCGTATTGGTGAATAAAAGAACAAGGACTTGATTGGACAGTATTTACAAGTAGATGCCAAGCATGAGGGAAAAAGGGTCTTATGTTACCATTTTTGGTGGTAAAGAAGATGTTCTTGTTCTTCTATTCCCCAAACCCACTTTAGCTTTCAAGATTGGGTTGGTGTTCCGATAGGCGAAAGGGGTGAAGCCAGATCATACTAAAGACAAAGAAAGAATTTGGAAAATAATAGATTTCAGAAAAATAAGTAAAAGCAGAATGAAAGACAGTCCTATATTGACAAGGACAAACTTTTTAACGAAGAAAGCTTCGAGCCCAACTACTTGTATATCGATCGGAAAGAAGCAGCTGCAAATGCTATCAGGCTTCTTCCTTCCTATCCCATATATCTATAAGAGTTGCTTGATTCACCCCTATCTTTAATAGGACAGGACTAAGTTTGGGTAGATCTCCATCCCATTTCACCGATGCATCGCATTGAGAATTGACTCGTCAAATTAACCACTTAGATAGAGAGTTTCCCGTATTCCATTTCATTGGCAACTGAAATAGATCTAAATGGATTGCTTGGTACCCAGGGCTTCAAAAATAAATTGAAAATAATATTGCTTTGTTTGACCTGATCATTGTGCCAAGGGCTGGTGGTGCCTTGAGCAGCTCTTAGTTCCGTTTGCTGGCCCCACGGCTTATTTCATCTCGATGTTTGAAAGATGTTCTGTTCACATACTTGTTTTCACACATAGGCACAAAGAATCAGTCAAAACTCCACTTTTTTGAAAGAAGGACCTACGACATAAGGCTCCTCCTACGAACCTAGGAACCTTCGAACCTAAAGAATAGAGTTCAGCACCGGGAAGCCTACTCCTCGGGTTGTTTGGTACTTGAATATTCTTGTCGTAGAGAAAGACTACTTTTCTATTCGCTTGCCTGCGTTTTTACTCATGCAGGACTGGTTGTGCAATACTAAGAATAGAGCACGCCGTTCGTCCACGGAGGCATTATGGTTGGAAGGCCTTCCTTAGTGGTCGCTTCCTCAAAAGGCAGGATTGAATAAATCCCCCTACAAGCATATGAAGTCGCGTTTTAAGGGCCTATGGATGCCTTAGGGGGAAAACTCTCCGGTACAAGAAAGATTTTCCTTTTTGTATATCGGGTTAAATAAATATGCAGTTAAATAAATTTGTGGAATTGGTAAGAATATTTTTTAAAATTTTCAATTATTTTTTAACCGTTCTTTAAATTTTGGATAATTTCAAACTGGGCAAATTTAGTAGAAATAACACAAATATTTGGTAAAACAGAACAAATAGTAAGATAATAAAGACCAGAAATTTGTTTGATAGCTAAATAAAAAACTCTTAAAAGTTCAATTAGTTCTCTAATATCATTCCAATCATTTTCATCAAGTCGGTAAGTCATACCAGCATTATGGGCATTCCAAACCATTGTAACAGGTCTCCTATATTCATAAGCTACTTTAAACAATTCATATAATGAATTTCACCTACTAGTTACTGTTTTTGGAATTTTTCTAACAGACAAACTGCATTCCATACATTGATTTTCAAATTCTTTACGTCTAGCCTTTACTTACATTTAAAAATAAAATGACATGTAATATCAACTTAACCATTTTCAATAATGAAACACCGTCTCTAATAATTAAATTATAAATATGTGCAACACATTTAATATGAAAATCATCTTCATAAATAGGAGTAAGAACCAGTTTTAAATAATTAACAACACGTTTATTGTTAGAAGCGTTATCTAAAGTTACACTGATTATTTTATTAGAAAGGCCATAAAATTGTAAAACATCAAGAATTGATTGTGCAATATAAGAACCAATTTTATGCATTTCACAACTTTTATATCCTAAAATTCTTTTTTTGCATAATGAAGTTTTCATCAATCCAATGTCCGGTAATTGTAAAATAATTATTACCGGTTATACTACGACTCATATTAGAAGTAATTGTTAATCTACAAGTATTATAAGCAAATAAACAACGAAGATATTGTACATGTCGTGCTTGATAATAAAAAATTGTTTCTTTTTAATTGTATTTCTTGTAAAATCATTAAACGATGGGTTATAAACAATTTGAATATAGTGAATAAAACCCAAATTTTCCGCAAAATTAAAAGGCAAACCAGTAACAACAATCATTTTAGCAAGTTCTTCTAAGTCCCATTGTCTATTATAAGAGCGATGTGTACTAGGACCGAAAACATTAGAAGGGTTTAATTGTGACTGAATCATATTTGAACCTTCAACTCTTATGAATTGTTTAGGAAGGGGAGTTCCATATTTTTTCGCATCCCTCCCCCCCTGAAGTTTTATGATTTAAAACATGCTTGCATTTATTACAAATTTTGTTTTATTTTCATTTTGTGTTAAAAATTGCCAAACAACATATTTTTTTACTCGGGTATAGTTACATTACTTCACTTCAATTAGACAATATAAGAAAGCGAGGGCTTTTCTAAAAAGCTCCACACATAATAACATTGCATTTATTTTAGTTATCCTGTATGATAACACGACCGTTGGTGCCCTTCGAGCCGAGAGATAAGAGATTGAAATTCATTGGACTGGACATGTCTTCTTCACGATCTCAGGGAAATAAAAATATATTCTCAAAGATCCATAAACAAATCTGCAAAGTTGTCTATAAATGTAAAATCATAGATAACCCCTTATTTTGAGGCAACTATTCCATAGCCTCTTAGACTGCCTTGCCTGACCTTGAGCTCTTTACTTCTCAGTGTTGACAAAACCAAAGATGCGGACTGTTGATAGCTATAGGTTTAAGGTATGAAAATATTCTTTTCCTCTCCTCACTCCCTGACTCCATTCTCCGAAGGAAGGGCAATTGAACGCATACTTGCCATTTAGAGGAATCGCTCCTTGACAGTACTAGTCAGAACTAAATTCCTAACCTTTGAACTTTAGCTTCTTGGGTCCTAGGAGAGTTGCTTTTTTCTTGACTCAATTTGCCCACTTCAAAAGGTTTTCAGACGACCTTATCCCTCAAACCTCATGTGGAAATAGAGATTCCTTAGGTTGTTGTTTGAGAGAAGAAATATCCATTGGGATGAAGCTGACAGAATGATACCTGCCTATCAAAGAAAAGGGATAGACCAATGTGGGTTCCAAACCTCATCTTGACTTCTATTCGAGCAACTCTTTCCTAGAAAAAGCCGATGAAATGGGACCGCGAAGACAGCCCACCACTAGAGCTTGCTTTGCTCTCGCTCGGCTCGCTCCCACCTGTCTTCTTTCTACTATAGTGAAAGATCTTTCACTTCACCATAGCAGGAACCTTACTAGCCTTCTCAGCCAGTTAGTCTAACCACAAGGATCCCCTCCTACTTATCCACCCACCTTAAATGATTACTAACAAACTTGGAATACGAATGAGATAAAAAAAGATATCATTGGGGCAAAGGATGCAATAGCTTCGGTTAAAGCAAAGCCCAAAATGGCATAACCAAATACTTGTTTTTACCAATGATGGATTTCGTGCCACGGAATGAATCGAGGATCTAAGGACGTTTTCAATACCAATAGCAGCTCCCGCTGAAGCATTTGTAGCAGCTCCTGCACCCATTGATTTTCCACCTTCTAACATCTCGAGTTTCAAATTCTCCTCATGCTTTTTCCATCACGATTCTCTTGGAGAACACTCGCCTCATCGATTCTTCCCCTGGTTCTTTTTATCTTGGACATTGAGATGTTCATGCAAAGCATAGGCTAGACAAGTGGTACACTTTATACCAACCCAATCATGAAAAATTCTTGCAACTAAGGAAACTACAACAATCTCCGTGAACAGACGCTTTGTCAGTTTATTTTTTTATATAACTTCAATTCCATAAATCAGAAAAAAGGTGAAAAGGACGGTAAATCTAGTTCAATCGGTAAATCCATCTCAGGAATAAGCTGCTTCACTATTCGTACTGGCTTGAGCAGCCAAAATATTGATACTGGGAGATTGGGATCGGCTGAAACACTCGAAGATGCACATTTGGGAATGTTTAGCATATATCTCATGTATAAGTAATCTATATTGTATAGTCAGTGCATATTTTTTATGACTTTTTTGGTAAGTTATATTATATAGTCACTTATATTTTCTATGAATTTTGACTATTTTTTATATAAATATTTTTTTTTAAAATTTTTAATAACCCCAAGATGAGAGAAATTATTTAAAATTTGAAAATTATTTACAAACGAATTGACTAACATCTGGTCAAAACAAAAAGCAAAGGAAAAATTGACTACAAGAAAAAATCAAACAAAAATAATGAGCTAGTTACTTAGGACAAATTAAAGGATCAGAAATTTCTTGACCTTTCCATCTTCTCTTTCCTAGATAGCAGATCCATGACATTCCTTAAGAAAAATCTAGGGTCATCGATAGCCGCGTTGAGCCTTTTTCACATCATCGGAACAAAGGACAACTTCCATGCTTTGTCTCCGTAGTTGGGAAAACAAAGGACAACCCTTCATTTGAAGCAATATCTTCATAAAGAAGATTGAGCAGACTGTCAGGAACAGGGTCTAATTATCACCAATAGTCCGATTCACTTTTTTCCCAGAGAAAAGCTAGCTTGAGTAGAAATCATTGAGGAATAAGGATTAATGAAAATATAACCACAAAAAATAATATCAATAATGAAATAATAATAATATCAATGCATAATTATATAGAAATTGATAGAAGAAGTATCAACTCGATCGGGATTCAAAAACTATTTTTTTACTCAACTAAATACTCATTCAAAATGAAAACTTAGACGTGGAGCATGTAGATGAACTCCATCCAATGCTATGATTTCCTTTCATACCTTGAAAATTTATATCTTAATTGAAATTCAAAGAACTTTGGCGAAACGCTTGAACCTTAGGTTTTCTCTTATTCAATTTTGCTCTCAAAGAATCCTACTTGTTAACGAGAGAGAACCTATTGGATATTTATAAGGTCTTATTCTAGTCCTAAAATGTCAAGAGTTAGACTTGAAAAAGGGTGAGAAAATACCAAACTAAACCTCATTAAAATCCTGTCGAAGTCCTCTACAAGGCCATCTATGTTTAATAGAAACTTCTACGGGATGTAGAAGCCAATGTGTAGAAACTTGGCTAAATTTTGAGATCATAGACCTTATTTTATGAGCTCAAACTATGATTCACAGAAGCTTCTACGACCCATAATTGGGTCCGTATAAATTAGGACCCAAAAATTGACTTTGAGGAATTTTTCACGAGTTGGAGTTAGGGGTTGTCAACCCAATTTCGAGCCACAGGTCAAGGCTCATAGATGTTGATCCATAAAACTCTACTCTATGGGGCTTCACTAAAATGGTCTTAACCTTTTTACTCTGAAATTAAAGTAAAGCAAATATGGTGGCATTGGAAAAAGGATTCAGAGACCTTTAATTTGATAGATCATGGTCCACCTAATTTTTTATATTCTAGGATATATTATCATTTGAAATTGACCCTTCTATGAACTCATGCAAAAACTTAGTCGATAAAAATTTTTTGGACTTGGCTTAATATAAAAGATCCCTTATGAGCCTAACTTAGAAGTCATTTGATCATCTAACTTTTATAAAATCTTATATCAAAACTCTATCAATAATGAAGTTTTTAACTTAATTTTGTACTAGAGGGTTCCCGTGACCTTAACTTATCTTTAAATCTATTTCCACACTAAAGAATTGACTTTACTACCTATTCTCAATTAAGAATTAATTCTTATAACCTTATACTCACATGAAAAATGACTCGACCTTTGCTTAAAACAATTAGGGTGTTATAAGTTTATCAAAACCCAATCTTTCCAGCACTTTTAAAAAAAAACTGCCAGTCCTCCTATTGTAAGCCTTTGTTATGTCTTACTTAATTACAATATTTGTAGGTTTGCCTCTTATCCTAATGACAACTACAATCTCTTTGAGCCAATAATACATTTTTCGTATGCTTCTACTATTCATAAAATCTTATTGATTTTGAAAATTAATTTTGGGAAGTAGACATTCCATTTTATCATGACTTATCCTAGAAATCATTTTGTTTAGACAATTACTTATACTAATTAGCCTTAGATCAGAAAATATTTGCATATTCTCTCTTTTAGGCACCAAAACCAAATTAGTATCAGTAATTGAGTTTGAAAGTGTAAAATCTAAAAAGAAATTAGCCACCACCTTGACAAATATCATACCAACTATATTCTAGCAACCTGGTAAAAAATTCTGTTATTATTCCATTCAAACACCACCATTTTGGTCTGCTCGTTCAACATCTGATTGTCCTCAACAGTATTACAACCATTAACATAATTTAGAAGTGTTCACTCTCTATTGTAAGTTTTCAAATTAAACTGATTGTGATAATACTGGATAGCTTCAACTGCAACCTCCTCCTAGCCCACATTCTATTCTCTATTATATTTCTCAATCCTGTTAATGTGCAACCTATTTCTTCTTCCATTTACCAAATTGTAAAGAAAATTATTATTTGTCACCCTAAAAAACCCACTGAATGCTAGCTCTTTGCTTCCAAAATTCTTCTTCATAATGTAAGTATCCCCTCTATTCATCCTTTTTCAGCAATGGGTTTTCGTCAAACAGGACCTCTTTGATCCTTACTGTGTCCTCCCTTGTCTTAAGTTGATTGAAGATGTCCCCAAATTTCTCTTTACTCCATTATGATAGTGCAACTTTAGTGTTTTCCATCTTGTGTTTCAGACTAATGAAAACACCATCAATTTTAGTAGCCTTCCAACTATCTCTTACAATATATTAAAGTCAGTAGCCTCTGTCCAAAACTCTAAAAATTTAAATGGCCTCGCACCCAATGAAGCTTGTCCCCTACATGATAACAACAATGGAACATAATATGAAACAGTTCTAGCTAGGTGTGTCCCCTCAACATTTACAAATAAGCCCATATCTAATTCATTAAGCCTCTTAAAAATACAATCTTAAAGCTGCTTCTATGTGAAAGGACTATCCCTAAATCTGATACCAAACAACTCATAATAATTTACACAGAAAGCACTCTTCATACTCTTGGAGATATACAGGTAAACCACCAATTTTCTCCTCCTCATGTAGAATAACATTAAAGTCCCCTCCTATTAACCAAGGCATAGTCATATCATAATTAATTGAATAAATATCATTCCATAAACTTTTTCTCTCCCCAACATCACACTTTGCATACACTAGTGTTATAACAACTTTCTGACCATCCAACCAAGTCAATTGTGTGGTCAATTATTGCTAAATATGAGCAATAATAATAGTTTGAATATCATCAGACATAAATATCCAAAATTTCCCATTTTGATTCATATGAGCATGCTTCATTCCTGGCCTTCTGTTGTACCTCTGTATTTGACCTGGCTCTTGAAATGCTTCCATCAAAGCAATGAAGAAAAATTTATGTTGTTTGTGTAACATTTGAACTCTGTGAAAAGCATGTTGAGTTCTCACAGATCTAATATTTCAAAATAAAGCCTTATAACTAGTGGTGGAAATTGGGCGAGTTGGGTTAAATTTGAACAGATTATAATGGGTCAAGACAACAAACGGGTCAAAACTCAACCCAACTCAAATTTGCTTGGGTCAAAATGGGTTGAATAACGGGTTATAGAGCAGGTCAAGACCTAACCCGACTCAATTTTTACTTATTTTATTTGTTCTTTTTCAATATTTTAGTACTTAATTAAATTACATTTTTCTTTATTATAGTTATATAGAACATATCAAATTAAAAAAAATATATTTTAACAAGATCTCTCTCGAGTTGATTCGGATTGCATATCAACCCAATTTTTAAATGGCTTGAATTGGGTTGGATTGAGCAAATAAATGGGCGAGTTATTTACCTGTCCAAACTTTAACGGGTTGGGCAGATTGGACTTAATTTTGCCACTCCTACTGATAACTCATTTAGAAAATGCTTTCACTCCCTCCCAAGCAATACTCTGGTAGGTTTACTACAATCAAACTTTTACTTAACTTTCCTTTTTCAAGCATATGTTGTAGGTGTTAACCTTGCTTCTTTGTAAATTTGCTGCATATTTACATTATATACATCTACATCATTTTCTTCAGTTAACTATAACTCCTCCTTTGTACTACAATCATTATCACCATATGCTTGAGCTAACTCCTTTGCATTATGTGACACTAAATCATGCAGACCCTATGAAGGAGAAGCCTGTATACCTTGGTTCCACACATGTTCTCCAGTTTTTTGTACACTAAGTTGCCCGCCCTATTCTACATACTAAATTAACAACATATTAAATTAACAGAGGACAATTTCCTGAATGGTCACTTAACTCATGGCTATAAGAACTGTCAATTTGAAGTGCCTAGTGGAATTCTATTTCTGTAACTCTTGTAGTATCTGTAAATCTTATCATCAAACTTTGCTACATATATAACCTGCATCTTATTTACTTTACCTTGGTTGAACATTAACTTGTTGTGAATTACATCCTCATTAGGATGTTGCTGTTGTATCCTTTGTAGGCATCTTCAACAATACCTTTTTCCTACTCCATCTGACTAAACATGGTGTTGTTGTATCTTTACATTAGAAATATGATCACCCTCATCTTTTGTTTTGCCTCATGATTGATAAATTTTCACGATATCCTTCCAGAGATGCTCCAATCAAATCATGTTCTTCATTGTCTTCCTTTGCTTTTTTCTTCTCTGTCACCCCACTTTAAACCACTATAAAATTTTTGCACCCAACTTCTAGTGCTGGTGCTTTGTTGTTTTCCCTTATTAGAATTAACCTCCTTCTGCTGCTGTGTTTGATTTTGATCCTCCAAAATATGCTCACCTGTATCAAGTATGGAGTCAAACTTATTGAAAGTGACCAATCCTACTTTTGTTGTCTGATTTCTCTGACTGTTGACCTCTGCCTTTTCTATTATTGGACATAAAGCCCCTCTATTAATTCCTTTTCTTTCCTTTGTAGGACTTATATCTTCTATAATTTCCCTAGCATCTGCATCTCCTATAATTTTGCAACTCATTAAAGTTCTTGGAGGGAAAATATTTGATGCAAAGCTTGGTTAGATGCATTTTCTGGCAAATTGTCTTTCCTATTTCTACCTGAATCTTTGTAGTACCTACCTAGCTCAAGTAGTCTGTCAGGACTCAAGCCTAGGACCTATTCGTAACATAGCGAATGAGGAACTTGAAGTATCTCACCTCAACCGTCTTAGCATACGTCAAATGGGAAATGAGACTAATGGAAAATATTTGAGTTTAAAATTGAGATAGCATCCCATCAAGCTTCATTGTCCAAACAAACCGACTACATATGACTTAGCAGAGACTAAAGCATAATCATGGTTCCCCTTAAATACAAAGTTATAAAAATAAGATAGAAAGTAAAAGTCCCCAATCCAAAAGTCTAAATACATGGGTGTCCCAAAATACATGGCATGATAGAAAATAGGTGAAGTTCCCAAATTTAAGGCTCACGAATGTTACTAATCGTGGTTGTCGGAAGCTAGCCATGAGTCGGTGGAGGAGGTGAACGCCAGTCCCTACATGGTGACATCATCTAGGCCAAATATGCATTAGTATGTTGGAATGTACTAAGTATGTGAGATGCAATGCAAATATGAAATTGTAATACCATCATTCATAAAATTTAGAAGTCTACATGCATGGAATTGTAATTTCATCGTTCAAAACACGCAAGACATGGTCAATGGATAACAAAATATGAAGTAAATCAAAGTATCAAATGAAAAAAAACATATGTGATGGAACAAAGATATCAACTCATAAAATTTGTGAGCAAGGATCGTAACCGACATATAAGACCATGTGAGCTGCTACATAGAATCTAACATAACCCCCTTGTTGGCACAGGGAGACCACTTACCAGGTACAACTCCGTCACTTAAGCCTGGATCATTTATTAACATATATGACTTACGTGGATCCACTAGCCTAGCATACAAGAGCTCTTATGGTGGCACATAATTAATGGAGCAAGGGGTTGCTACTAGGATTCCCTTACCAAACCCTACCTCAATATCTCATTCTGTGCTAAGTCAATCCCATGGAATACCTTTAATCATAAGCATAATCATGTAATGTGACTTAGAATCATAAGTAGCAATTTCATAGGAGTAGCTCAAAATTCGAAAACTGCCCAAGTGAGAATTGGCCTATTACATTGAGGGTCCACCATAGACTTCTTTCAAGGTCAATTGCATCATGCTTACATATTTGACAATATTCATGACTTTAAAGCTTAATTCATAGCCCTTATCCTTAATATCATGCCATGCAAACTCATCATGAACCTAGTGAGCCTATGCATTAACTGGAAAGCACATGATTTGATGAAATGATGCATGAACATGATAAAATATATAACTTTAAAGCTAGCATTAAACAACCCACACACCCTTGATAAAACCCTAAGTAGGGAAATTACAGCCATCTACTTAGACATCACAAAATTTCATTCTATATCATCATGTTACATCAATAGGATAAGAATACAAGTAAGTACATCATTAAAAAGTCATTAAAATCATGCTCATGGGATTCAAGAATTTCAAGAGCTCAAAGAAAAAGTAAAAAGATTCATAAAGGAACATTGTGGGTGGAAGGTACCTATGAATCAAACTCATATACCTTATAATGACCTTAAGGAAAGACTTAAATAAGTTTGATGAAGAAGCTTCTTGAATGGAAAACCTGAACTTGCCTTGTTCTTGCCTTGGGAGTATCCTTGCCTTAGAGAATTAGAGAGAGTTTGGGAATGAAGTGAATGAGAGGGTCTTAGAAGTGTTTAGGTTTGATCTGGAAGGCATAAGAGTCCTAAAATTATGTAGTTTTGAGTCTAGTCTACAAGGAATGGACGAAAATTTCCTTCATTAAAACTTTCAGAACACAGTTCACAACCCTAATTATGGGCCTAAACCAAACCATAAATCATGCTTTGGTTCTTTCTATTCTCCTTTTCCAATCTTCATAAACCAGTTTCTAGAAGTCCCATCTACGATTCGTAGATCGATCTATGGGTCATAGAAATTCCTCGTGGTTTCTTTCCATACTTGGTAAGTTTTCAAATCTCAAGACCCTAACCACGAGACCAAACTAGGGTCCATAAACAAGAGTACGACTCATCCTATTGTTCGTAGTTCCAACTTTATAAACCCATTTTCCCTATCATCTTAGGGGCACAAGTCTACAAGCCCTTATATGGTCCACAGTTTGATTTCCAATGTAACAACCCGACCTAGGGGCCTAGTCATCACATGACGAATGAGATACCTGAGGGCACCTCACCCAAGACATCTTAAATATCTTAAGCATTCATAGGCATTAAACATAAAGAAAGGAGGAAGTAAAATGGGAAAGGATCTATAGGATTCTTATGACAATGATGCAACATTAAAAAACATGAATAACTAACATATCTTGTCCATATAGCATACCAACTAATATATCGATGGACAGAACTAGTAACGGTCAGTTTTCACTAAATAGAAATACTCCATAATAGAACAACAGAGAATGTAAAAGCCTCAAAAGGGACACATATACATTGTCTCAAAATAAAATACACACTAGAAAGGAAAATGGTAGAATCCCAAACTAAGGGCTCACCACATATAAAAATGCTAGTCTTGAACACCAAATACTAGCCATGAGCCGGTGGAGGAGTACCTGTCCCTACATGGTAAAATCATGCATGCAAAATATGCATTAGTACGTTGGAATGTACTAAGTATATGAGATGTAATACATGCATGAAATTGTAATTCTATCATTCATAATTAAAACATATAAATATACATGAGGTATAAGGTATAAATATGAGCATAAGCATGTACAAGGAATAACACTCAATATGAATAAGAGTCAATGCACGAGAAATCACATGTAGTGGAATCATAAGAATCATAAACTTATGGGAGAAGACCTCAACCGACATATAAGACCATGTGAGCTACTACACGGAATCCTACATAACCCCCTATGTTGGCACGTGGAGATCACTTGCTGGGTGGCTACACTTGCATCTTAATAATATAAATGACCTACATGGATTCACTAGCCTAGCCTACAAGGGCTGATATGGCGGCACATAGTTAATATGACAAAGGGTTGCTTCTAAGGTTCCCTTACCGAACCCTACCTCAATGTCACATTTGCTGCTAAGTCATCCCATCGAATCCTTAAAATATAATTTAGTCAAATTAATGACACTTGGAATAATAAGTAGCAAACATAGGAGTAGCCCGAACTTAGAAACCACCAAGTGAGAATTATCTTTTCACCTTGGGGACCTTTCTTAAGAATCCTTTAGGGCAATTGTCAACATGCTTATATGTTTGAAAAATCATTACTTTAAAACTTATCTATAATGCTTTAATCATCATCATCAACATTATAAACCATGTAAAACCTTGCTTAAAACTAGGTGGGCTAGGTTTTTAAATGAAATAGTCATAAATCACATAAATCATGAGGATATACTCTTTTGGAAACATATAAAACAACCCACATATTATCAACAACAAAACTTATCATTTGGGTCATCATCAACTTACATAGATGCATATACTTAGTAAAATACTAAACGACTTTATTAATATCAGTTAATAATCTAAAGTATCATGAAATCATCATAAGCATGCATAGTAATTTAAGGAACTTAAAGAAAAGGTAAAATACATTATTAAGGTCTTTGTAGGTGAGAGAATACCCACAAATCAAACTCACATACCTTAGAAGACTTGGGAAGAACAAATTTGAAGCCTTTGAGAAGAGCCTTGGAAACCCTAGCTTTGCCTTGCCTTCTAGAGAGTGTTCTTGCCTTAGGAAAGTTTGAGAGTGGAAGAATGAAAAATTAACTAAGGGACCTAGGGCTTTAAGGGCTGTTTTAGGGACTTTTTTAATCCCAAAAATGACATAGTTTAGAAATAGAAATTATGAAATTGACAAAATTACCCCTCATTAAAACTGCAGGATTGATCCTATGAAAGCTTGTTTATAGGTCGTAGATTGAACCACAGACCGTAGGTCCTGTTCATCCTGTTAACTTTTTCAAAATCCCCAAAACTGATTTGCTGTACTCAAAACTATGAAACCATTTTACGGGTCGTTCTTTGGTCTGTGGCTCGTGGTTGGATTTGTAGAGTCCTTTCATACTTAGCTATTTTCCCTATTTTCTTAGACCTTATCTACGAATGGATTCTATGAGTTGTATATCATTTCATAGGCCGTGTTGTTAATTTGTAGATCACTTTTAAAAAACTCCAAATTTCCTTTATGTCTGATAGTCCCACTCACGACCCTATCTACAGACTGTCGTCCTTTCTACGTGCTGTCATGGGGTCTATGGGGTTACCCCACACTTTTAAATTTTTTCCCTTTCCTAAAATTCATGTTTCAAGACTAAAACTATGGACTGTAACTCCACCGAAGGGCCGTAAGTCTCCCTTATATGATAACTCCAGGTCATTTTAACTCAGCGCTTTGTTCACTCTTAGGTTTTGAAAGGGTCATTACAATATCTCTTCCTTGGGAACATTTATCCCTGAATGTACCTAAAGGCAGACTCGAAGGAGTAAATCATCAACTAATAACTTAGTATTCATGCAAAAATTCAGCTCAAACATCATTTCATGAAAATTTCAAAATCCATACTTAAACATGTCCCAAAACAGTCCATAAACATAGAAATAAATGCATGCATCATGTAAAACTAAAATGCAAGGAATTAGAGGTTTTAGAAAGAATTTTTTAATACCTTAGGCTTGAGTAGAGTGGGATAGATACAAATAACTCTTATCATATCTGCCTCCACTTCCCATATAGCACCCTCAACTTGTTGATTTCTCCAAAATACTTTGAGGGATGCAACTTCCTTGTTCCTTAGCTTTTTCACTTGCTGGTCTAGAATCTCAATCGGTACCTCTTCATAACTCAAATCCTCTTCAATGTTCACATCATGCAAAGGAACTATGGAGTTTGGATCTCCTATGAACTTTCTCAACATGGACACATGAAACACCGGGTGAATCAAATGCATCTTATTAGGTAGTTTCAACTCAAAGGCCACCTTTCCCACTCTTCTCACCACTTTATATGGCCCTACATACCTAGGGATAAAATTTCCCTTTTTACCAAACCGGATTACACCTTTCATTGGAGAACTTTTAAATAGACCCAATCACCAACTTGGAACTTAAGTTCCCTTCTTCTCATGTCGAAGTAGGAATTTTGTCGGCTTTGGGCAGTTTGAAACTTTTCCCTTATGCTTTTAATTTTCTCCATAGCATTCATTACTAAATATGGTCCTATCAATGTGGCCTCACCAACTTCAAACCACCCGATGGGCGACCTACACCGTCTACCATAAAACGCCTTAAATGGTGCCATCCCAATACTTGCATGGAAGCTATTGTTGTAGGCAAACTCGATAAGTGAAAAATGGTCATCCCAACTTCCCTTAAACTCCAATACGCAAGATCTCAACATGTCCACCAAGGTTTGAATAGTTTTCTTGGATTGCCCATCGATTTGGGGATGAAAAATGATACTCAACTTCACCTTCGTACCAAGTCCCCTTTGGTAAGACTTCCAAAGGTGAGAGGTGAATTGGACTCTATGATCCGATATGATGGACAATGAAACCCCATGCAGCCTCATCAACTCTCAGATATACAAGCGGGCATAATCTTCAGCACTGAATGTAGTCTTGATTAGTAAGAATTGAACTGACTTTGTCATACGATCAACTATCACCCATATGGAGTCAAAATTCTTTTTGGTCTTTGGCGAACCCGCTGCGAAGTCCATGTTGATTTCTTCCTTCTTTCAAGTAGGAATATCAATGTCTTGTGCTAGGCCACTCAGCCTTTGGTGTTCAACCTTGACCTTTTGGCAATTAGCACACTCGGACACAAAGTGGGTAGTGTCCTTCTTCATTCCACTCCAACAATAGACCTCTCTCAAGTACATACATATACATCTTTATAGTCCCAGGATGAATGAAATTTGAAGAGTTATGAGCTCCTTACATAATCAACTTTTTGAGCTCACTATCATTGGGTATGCACAACCTCTCTTGATTTAGAAGTATACCATCTCCCCCTTGTGAGAAACTTCTATGTTTCCATCCTTTACTAAGGATTTCAACTTAACTAAGGTAGAATCAAAGTCTTGCTTAGCCTTAACCTCCTCAATCAAAGAAGATGCAGACCTATGAAGCACTATTGCGCTACCATTTTTGGACTCATTCAATTTTACTCCTAATCTAGCCAACCTATGAACATATTTGGCTAACTCCCATTTTACATCATCTTCAAGGTGAGACATGCTACCCATGGAAACTCTACTAAGGGCACGGGCTACCATATTGGCCTTTCCTGGGAGATACTTCACACTCATGTCATAGTCCTTGAGTAGCTCTAACTACCTCTGTTGCCTCAAATTGAGATCCTTTTGGGTAAACACATGTTGGAGGCTCTTTTGGTCAGTGAAGACATCCACATGAACCCCATACAAGTAATGTCGCCAAATTTTAAAGGTAAACACTACCGCTGCAAGATCAAGATCATGAGTTGGGCAATTCTTCTTATGCACTTTCAATTGCCTTGAAGCATAAGAAATTACCTTACCATTTTGCATTAGCATACAACCCAACCTAGTTCGTGCTGCATCACAATAAATAACAAATCCATCATTTCCTTCTGGAAATGTCAGTATTGGGGCTGAAGTTAGTCGATCTTTCAAAGTTTAGAAACTTTTCTCACACTCATCTGTCCACGCAAACTTAGCTTTCTTTTGAGTCAACTTGGAGAGTGGGGATGAAATGGAAGAGAAATCTTACATAAACCTTCTACAGTGATCGGCTAGGCCCAAGAAACTCCTTATATCTATAGGATTCAGTGGCCTTGGACAATTTCTTGCCGCTTCAGTTTCTTAGGATTAACTTTGATATTATCACATTATACCACATGCCCAAGGAAGGCAACCTCATCTAGCCAAAACTCACACTTGTCAAACTTTCCATAAAGCTTTTGCTCCCTTAGGGTCTGCAATACCACCCTCAAGTGCTCCATATGCTTTCCGTACCTTGGGAGTAGATTAGAGTGTCATCAATGAACATCACGACGAACATGTCAAGGTAGGGATTGAGCACCCTATTCATTAGGTCCATTAATATAGCTGGTGCATTGGTGAGACCAAATGACATGAACACAAACTCAAAGTAACCATACCTAGTCCGAAAAGCCATCTTAGGAATGTCACCCTCGCTCACCCTCAACTGGTGATACCCAAATCCCAAGTCAACTTTAGAGAGGAGTAGATTAGAATGTCATCAATGAATACCACGATGAACATATCAAGGTAGGGATTGAGCACCCTATTCATTAGGTCCATAAATATAGCTGGTGCATTGGTGAGACCAAACGACATGAACATAAACTCGAAGTAACCATACCTAGTCCGAAAGTCTATCTTAGGAATGTCACCCTCTCTCACCCTCAATTGGTGATACCCAGATCTTAAGTCAACTTTAGAGAAGTGTGTATCCCTTTGTAATTGATCAACTAAATCATCTATCCTTGGAAGAGGATACTTGTTCTTGATGGTGACCTTATTAAGTTGCTAGTAGTCGATGCACATACGGAGCAACCCATCTTTCTTCCTTACAAATAACACTGGAACACCCCATGGAGACCGGCTAGGTCTAATAAAACCATTCTCTAACAAATATTTCAATTGATCCTTTAGCTTCTTCAATTCCGCGGGAGTGATTCTATATAAAGGGAATAAGATAGGCCGGGTGATGGGTATAAGATCTATACCAAAGTCTATTTTCCTTTTGGGAGGGACTCCCAGCAACTCACCCAAAAAGACATCAGAAAACTCATTCATAATAGGGACCGACTCTAGGGAAGGAAATTTAGAAGTGACATCTTTGACTCTTACTAGATGATAAATGCACCCTTTGAAAATCATCTTCCAGGCCTGTAAGAAAGAAGTTAAAAGACCCCTACATGAAGAGTTACTACCCTCCCACTCAAGAATTGGCTCATTTGGGAATTGAAACTTGACTCTACGGGTTCTAAAACCAATGGAAGCATAGGAGGCATGCAACCAATATCAAAGTCTACTATGGAAAACTGAACTAAGTCACAAGAGACCACTTTTTGCAATATAAGGATTGGACATTTTCTATATACTCTTTGGGCAATAATGGACTCTCCTATGGGGGTTATTTCATAGGGTTCATAGAGGACTTTGGGACATGCATGAAATTTATTAGCAAGAAAAGGGGTTACAAAGGACAAGTAATCCTTCAGATCTAGTAAGACATATGCATCATAATAAAAAACTCAACATACCGGTGACAACATCCAGAGCCTCTTTAACCTCTTGGCGACCATGTAGAGCATAGAATCAGTTGGTCCTTTGAGTTCCTTGAACTTGCCCACCATGGACTTAGGGTCTTGCACTGCCGCTTATACAATCTTTGGCATGATGGTAGCGCTTCCCACATTTGAAGCAAGCATTAGACTCGGCGAGACATTATCCCTCGTGGAGTCTTCCACACCTAGAGTAACTTGGGCTTTAGGGATGAGGAGCAAGCCCTTTGTCTTCAGTGGTCCGGGGGGGGGGGGGGGGAGTATTGGTAGACCCTTGTCCACCCTGACTTTGTTCACCTTGTAACTTGTGACCACCACTCCTTTGGTGAGAATAGCTTCCACCGTCTACCCGAGCCCTTTTGGACTCCCTTGCCCTCTCTCGTAGCTTCTCCTCCTCTATTTGTTCTGCATAAGTCATTAAGCGGGAGATATCCATATACTTAACTAGCATGACCATCTAACATTCCTTGGAGCCCAAGTCAGAGATGCCAAAGATGAATTTGCTCATATGGGCTCTCGCATCCGCAACCATAAAGGGAGCATACTTGGAAACCTTAGTGAATTTGAGGGCATACACCTTCACACTCATAGACCCTTGCTTGAGATTGATAAAATCTTGGAATTTGGCCTCCCTCAACTGGGAAGAACCGGTCTAAGAAGGAATACTTGAACTCTTCCCATCCAATGGTACCTGCTTCTTAGCCCCTCTCATCCGCCCATTGCTTGTACCAAATCTGGTCCATCCCTTTGATTTGGTAGGCCACCAACTCAGGTTTCTCCTCTGATGATATACCCATAACTGCTACCACCCAATAAGCTTCCTCAATGAAATCAATGGGGTGCTCTTCTGTCCTAGAACCATAGAACTCCGAAGGGTTCATCTGCATGAAGTCACGCACTCTAGTGGTCAGAGTAGGCACTTGGGGATGAATGAATATCTCCAGATTGGCTTGGTTGGACAATGATCATGCCAACAAGGTGAAGGTGTCTCAGAACTCCATATGAGCCATTGTATCATCTTGTTGGAGCGGAGGGACTTATTGTTTGGGAGTGCCTCTTTGATGTGGAGCTCTTCTTAGCGGCATATCTAGAAATAAGAAGAAGATCATCATTAGTTTTTTGAAGACCTTAGTTAACTCTATCGACACGACATGAACAAGAAAGAAAGTAAGATTTTCCTAAACCGTCTCACAACCTCTCACTCAAGATAGTGGCACGCTTCATAACCTTGAATGCAACTCTACTTAATGAAGTATACATGGACATTCGAGGAATATTTTTAAACCTTGTTCTTTACTACCATGTTTGTAATGACCTGACCTAGGGATCTATTCATCACATGGCAAATGAGATACCTGAGGGAACCTCACCCAAGTCATCTGAAATATCTTAAGCATTCATAGGCATTAAACATAAAGAAATGTGGAAGTAAAATGGGTAAGGGTCTATGGGATTTTTATGAAAATGAATCAACATTAAAAAGCATAAATAGCTATCTTATCTTGTCCATATAGCATACTAACTAATGCATCAACAGACGAAATTAGTAACAATTATTAAATAGAAAAGACTCAACAATAGGACAACATAGAATGTAAAATCTTCAAAAAGGCCGCATGTACATCATCTCAAAATAAAATGAATACTCGAAAGGAAAATGATAGAGTCCCGAACTAAGGACTCACCACGAATAAAAATACTAGGCTTGAATGACAAATACTAGCCACGAGTCGGTGCAGGAGTACCTATCCCTAGATGGTTAAATCATGCAGGTAAAATATGCGTTAGTACATTGGAATGTACTAAATATGTGAGATACAACACATGTATGAAATTACAATGCCATCAATCATAACTAAAACTTATAAATATACATGAGGTAATAAGGTACATAAACATGAGCTTAAGCATGCACATGGAATGATGCTCGATATGAATAAGAGTCAATGCATGAGAAATTACATGTAATGTAATCATATCATAGACATAAACTTATGGGAGAAGACCTTAACCAACATATAAGAACATGTAAATTACTACATAGAATCCAACATGATTCCATACGTTAGCACAGGGAGACCACTTACCGGGTGGAACTTCGTCAACTTCGCATGCATCTTAATAACATATATGGCCTACGTTGATCCACTAGCCTAGCCTACAAGGGCTCCTAAAGTGGCACATAGTTAATGCGACAAAGGGTTGCTTCTAAAGTTCCCTCACCGAACCCCACCTCAATGTCACATTAGGTGCTAAGTCATTGCACGAAACCTTTTAAAATATAACTTAGTCAAGTTTGTGACATAGAATCATAAGTAACAAACATAGTAGTATCTCAAAGTTAGGAATCACCAAGTGAGAATTATCCTTTCATGTTGGGACCTTAAACATCTTTAGGAAAATTGTCAACATGCTTATATCTTTGACAAATCATTACTTTAAAACTTAGATGTAATTCCCTAATCATCATCATAAATCATTTAAAACCTTACTTGAAACTTTGTGGGCTAGGCTTTATAGTTAAACAATCATAAATCACATAAATCTTGAGAATATACTCTTTTGGAAACATGTAAAACATTCACATCTTATCAATGACAAAACTCATCAGTGAGGTCATTATCAATAACTTAAATAGATGCATATACTTAGTAAAGCACCATATGATATCATTAATATCATTTAATAATCTGAAGTATCATGAAATCATCATAAGTATGCATATTAATAAGGTAAAATACATTATTAAGGACTTTTTATGTGAGAGGATACCCAAAAATCCAACTCACATACCTTAGAAGACTTGGGAAGAACAAACTTGAAGCCTTTGTGAAGAGCCTTGGAAACCCTATCTTTGCATTGCATTTTAGAGAGTGTATTGTCACACCTAAAGTCCCATTAGGGCGGACTGGCACCCATTGCTGACAAGGCTTGGGAGAACCAACATATACCCATGCACTTTCTATGATCATTGTAAGGGGGTTGCACCTTCAACATGCTTTCAAGAAAGTAGACAGTAATAACAAGCCAAAAGGAAATGCATATGACTAAGCCGTTGGAGCCACGGTGTCTAAAGTACGATACATGACTACACTTTATTTTACATAGTTTACAAAGCCTCTAGATAAGGAACAATATCTTTATGGATAGAGACAGGCCCCGCCTCATGATCAACTATACAGTATGAAAATATAAGCTCTAGAAACACAAAGCCCCAAAGCAACATGGAGCTCAGTAGCAACGGTTGGATATCCAGTACTCCTATTGAGAAGATCTACTAGCTCATGTACCTGCAACATGAAATGCAGGTCCCCCATTAGGGACATCAGTATGAGATAATGTACTGAATACGTAAGGCAGGAAGTACTGTATATAAAATAAGAACTCAAATGAAATCATACACTGGTGTGTAAGGATAAAGACCACCTTTTGTCATGCCGTGGAATCATGTACTTTAGGTCCTTTTTATTACCTTACCTTTCTTTACTGTATAATCTGTACACAATATATCATATAAATGACTAGCGGTAAATCAATATCGGGATCGACCCATGCTAGGCTTCCCTTTCACCCTTGGGATACCCCCCGTAATATGGCATCAAACCATGCTAGGTGATTCTTCCACCCCTGGGATACCACCCATTAATAAGCAACTTTGATTTATCTTTTATTTACTTTTGAGATGATTCTTTTGGTGGTCATAACATTTAGAGCTGCAGGGTTATAGACATAACATGTGACATAAAAACATAAATCTTACTTCATAATTCAGCTAACCAACAAGAGAAAATCCTCTTAATAAACAAGAAAAGTGTACAACAATCTTTGTAACACATGCTGTCCAAAATTCCTGCACAAGTACAACCAGAATACTCCTCATGTTTTTCATGGAAAAATTATACTAAACCATAGGTATTTTTACTTACCTTAGCCCTCAAGGATCAGGTCCTCTTCAAGAACCCTAAAGGTGTGCCTTGGCTGCTTTATAAAGTGAAGAGAGAGCAAGGAGAAAAACTTTGAAAAATCTATTATTTTGTCTATGTTTAATAACTTGGATTTTCTAGTTTTTAACCCTTTTTATAGGGCCACTCTTGACCGACTATCTCCTCAAATTTTAGCCACATTTTATCAAGGTGGTGATGCACCTGATTGGCCCTTATTGGGTTTCAATTTGATGGGCTTTGCTGCCAATATTTATCTTCTCCTTTCACTTAGTTTGGGCCTTATTTGTGAAGTGGGTTGTGAATGTAATTTGGCCCCTTTCCTATTCATCTTGGGCTGCAAATAGCGTCCCTTTATGATGCTAAACCACAGGCCCAAAGTACACACTTAACTCAGGGTTTATTCTCTATCGGACATGTAAAAATTCGATGTTGGGCCTCGTCTTCATCTACCTAGCCTATTTAAGCTAAGCACGTAGGTGACTCACCTGCTAGCTTCCTAAGTACCACAAGAACCTCACTTCTTTCACTTCATTTAAGGCTACGATCTCCTCAATTTGATTTAAAACTTATATACACTTGGTCATCTTTGAGCGTTAGACGTACATATAGCCCTCTAATATGAAATTCTAGCACTTTTAAAAATGTGTGCTGATTTGACCCCTCCATATCATGTTTCATATGCATAGGACTAGTACATGTAAGATGTGGGGTGTTACATGTTCTTGCCTTAGTGAAATTTGAGAGATGAATAATGAGGAATTAACTAAGGGACCTAGGGCTTTAAGGGCTAGTTTAGGGCCCTTTTTTATCCAAAAAATGATATAGTTTAGAAAAAGAATTTGACGAATTAACAAAACTACTTCTCATTAAAGTTGTTGGATTGATCCTGCGAAAGCCTGATTCTGCGCTGTAGATTGAACCATGGACTGTAGGACTTGTTTGTCTTATTAACTTATCTAAAATCCCTGAAATTGATTTGCTAAACTTAGAACTAACGAAACCCTCTTATGGGCCGTTCATTGGTCTACAACTCGTGGTTGCATTTGTAGAGTCCTTCCATACTTAGCCAATTTCTCATTTTCTTAGAATCTATCCACGGAGGAATTCTACAAGCTGTATATGTTTTCACGGGTTGTGCTTTTAATTCATAGATCACTTTTAGAAAACACAAAATTTTCTTCTTGTCTGATTGTCCCACCCATGACCCTATCTATGGACCATCATTCTTTCAACGGGCTGTCACTGGGTCCGTGGGTTACCCCACACCTGAAAACACTTTTTGTCTTTCCTGAAGTTCACGTTTAAGGACTAAACCTATGACCATAACTCCACCAATGGGCCGTAAGACACTCTCGTACAATGACTCCAAGTTATTTTAACCCAACTTTTTCTGCACTTTTAGGCTCTTAAACTGGGGGTCATTACATACGGTCCATAAAGTCCTTTAGTTGATGGCTTCCACACTTGATGAATTTTTTATCCTGGCCAACTCTATCCATGAGATTTATGGTATTACTTTAAACACATGTATTATGATTTAATCTATTTTCATATGATGTATTTTGCTATGAATTGATATTTTCTTATGAGAAATTAATAATTTATAATGTGTTTTATGACAAACTACCTAGGGTTGCAAAAGTTCATGGTCGGTTATTTTATGAACCATCCTAATTCACAAATTTCATGATATTTAAGCACAGTCTTTGTGAATTACATGTTTTAAAGCCTAAATGCTTGAACCCTCCTTGTTTACTCTATGTTCCAATGAAATATATTTTGAATGATAAGGGTTTAAACCAATGGCTTATGACAGTTTTAAATATGATTATGGAAGCCCGCTTTATGTTGAATCAATGATTGGTGAAAATGTTTCTCACCTAGATGATGGATTCCGCATGTGATAAGGACAAGTCTCACATTTTAAATTCATAAGAATCATGAGATACTCCATGAATTTTATTAAGTATGTCAAACTTAAAGTCTATGAATAATTACTTTAATATATTACTATTCCATGGGACTTAACTTAACATCGAATGAGGCTTCGGATGGGGACTCGACCTAGGGGGTCTCTAATAGAAGCTCCTAGTATTATAACTATGTTGCCATCAAACGTTGCCTTTTTAGGCTAGGCTAGTAGATCTAAATATTGTCCTTATATTAAGGTCAAAGAGTGATTTAGATGGAGAGTTCTTTGGAAAGTAGCCTTTCCTTCCAATGTAGGACATTACATCAGATGTCATTTTACAGCTCGCATGGCCTTATTATTGATTATAGTCTTTTTCCACATATTTATGGTTGCTTAAGATGTTTATGTTGATTTATTTATGGTTTAAATGCATTGATTATTCATCTCTACATACGATCTTAATCTTCCTTATGATATGCAAATTGCTTATTATGGTACTATAGGTTTCTTTCAATACATTTATATTACCTTATAACTAATGGTAAATATTCTATAAGCTTTTTGTGTTAAAAGTGAAAGACAAAAGGAATAAAAACTAAAAAGGATAAAAGAAAAAAAAAGTTAAAAAGGAAAAGGGGGACTTTAGCTCTTTCTGCGTTGTAGTAAGGGTTAGTCGACCCCTTTCGAATTTCCTCTACCAATCATCCCTTTCTTCCGTCCACACCCTTCTCTGTTAATATCTTTTTTGTGAACTACGACATTGTTTTAAAGGGAAGGAGTGAGAATTCAATTAATCAGAGAAGAGGAAGAAGAAGGTAAGTTTCTAAACTTAGTGATAAGTTAATTGGTATCTTCATAACTATAGAATTAGGGTTAACAGTTTAAGAAAAGTAGAGATTAAAGAGATAAGAAAATCATTAGTTTCCTAGTATTTGATGTAAATCTCGGTTCTAATATTCATCTATAGCTACTTTGGGTGTTGTGTTCATGATAAGAGACAAGTAATTGGTAGAAAAGATAGTTTTGAATAATGAGTTAGATGAATAAGATGATTAGATTAGTCAAAATTATTAAATTGTCGTACCATATTGAATTACTCATGCCTTGGGTATTATATATATATCATCAATCGAATAGGAAACATGAAGTATAAAAAGGAATTGGGGATTTCTAAAGTTTGAATTTGTCTTAAACAAGGAATGTAACTTGAGTTTGTTATGATATGATTTATTGATTGATCAAAGGAAGATGTCCAAATTGCTTGGTGACGAGTTTGGCATTTTCAATACAAGTACTGTAAGTAGTAATCTTACCACAATTTGTGTTTTCATAACTTTCATATTTATACATGGTTTATAGAGTGAAGGTATTACCAAATGATTTGAATTTTTATGCAGGACATGTCTTTTACTGGATTTGATACCGAAAGACTTCTCTAAGATGATCTTACTTTTACAAGATCAGTTTAGGGATAATTGAAATGATTATTCTTACTGAAAATATTTGATACTTGCTAGAGATATAAGTATTCTGACACATGTTTTGTTAAAGTTTGACATGATATGATTTATAAGACCTAAATGCGTTGTGCTACTTTGAAAAGCTTATATGGTTTATAAGGAAAAGTATAAATGGGAGTACATCTTGATGGATCCCGTAGCTAACAGTGGGTTCATTAGACCCAGTGCACCTTGTAATTACCGATGATAGATAGAGCTCTCATTGGGAAAGTAGAACTAGCATACCATTATCAATATCCCTCGAGTAGGGATTTATTGATATGAAATTTATAGTTATCGTCTATTCTCGTAAGAAGGTAGAAATACAAACATGCTTCATTCTTGGAAACCTCCCGAATATATAAACTTTGATATGAAAGTGTTTTACTGAGTTTATTTCTTAATGGTTAAGTTGATTTGCTTATATGAGATAACAAGGTTAATTATGGTTATTGATTTTTGAAAGAGAATTTATTACATGATTTTGATTATTATATTCACATATGTTTTGACTTATCCCTCATTAAAATTATCATGGTTATTATTGTTACACACCGAGTTGGCATCTCACTCCTTTCTAAATGTTTTTCTCGAGAATACAGGTAATCTTAGCAAGGATTTCAATAACTAAATCTAGCAAGTCGACTTTCCATGGTAAGCCTCACACTTGTTAGAGTGGGCAACAATCTTATTTACTTGTTATGATCAACTTTTGAATTCTTAGATTTGCTCCATAGTCATTTATTTTATTTGAGTCATGAGGTTCCTTTGTTATTTTGGATGTGTGAAAATTCTCAAGTTTCCTTTTGTTTGTGGATGAATTGCCATTATTGCATGGTGAATAAATTTATAATGCATATTATGCCTTGATTTTGTTATTTAGTAGTTGTGTTGCTGATTTCTGAGATAGGTAAAAATTTGGATAGGCCTAAAAATAGAGAAAACTCTGTCTGATTTTCGGTAGAATTCTAATAAGTCTTGCTTTGTGATTCTCCCCCTTAGTGTTGGTCATTATCCTAAATTGAGTCGTGACAAAGTTGGTAATAACCTCATTATCCAAATGACTTATGGAGTGCACGTTAGTTGTAGAATATCAATTATAGTTATGTTGTCGGCCATTTCTATAATCATAATTCTGCGCGGATGTGATAGGATATTTCTTGTCTTTCTTTCTTATAACGATTTATATGAAAAGATTGACTTTGTTCTTGGCTTAGTCTGGAAAATTTCCCATCTTTTAAACTAATCTGGATGTCTCTATAGAAAAACTAGGGTTGCATACAATGACAACCGCATTTGTGGGGATGGGTTGGTATAAAACCCCGACATTGCTATAGCGATATCTGGATTAATTAAAGAGATGTAAAATTTTTCAGATTAAACCTAGAATAGCCAAACTTTCTGTAGCAATATCTCTGTTGATTTCAGTCCAAGTTTAGTGATTCAAAAGGCTAGATTTTATTTTTTCAGAGGAAAATGTCATGGAATTGTTGAAAATTGCTTTTGGTGCATTATTCGAGGTAATTCTTTCTCTTTTTGTTGTTATATTGTAGTTTCAGTTTTGGAATCTTTGTGAATTGATTCCTTGTACACTTTGACCCAGATTTTGGTGAATTTCGAGTCTATCTTGTGTACATTTTTAAGATGTACACTATGGTATACCTAGTTTCTACTGAGTGAGTTGCATTTGAGATGAAATAATACTAGAATTATTCTTGTTCATGTTTTAGTCTAAAATGTAAATGTCATCTTGTAAATTGATATCAAAAGGATCCTATTTATGAAATAATAACGTTTTGAAAGTTCAATGACATCTGTAGCTTGTTCGAAAAGGAAAGAACTAGGTGAATCTGTAAACACGTAATCGAGATACAAATAGGTGTCATCATAACCTATAAGGTGGCATTATGATAATTTCATACTTTTATCAATGTATGCAAACCATCCTGATTAACTCAGAATAAATGCATACCAAGGCATTGTTCTTAAATTTAATTAGTGGTCACGAGGATAAAACCATCAACAATAATCTCAATAATTCAAGATGTAGGAGTAATATAAATTTAAATGCATACTATGTAGAACCCATTACACAAAGAATTAACTCATTCAGAGCTCAATGAAATAGGGCTAAAACTCAATTAATACTCATAGATGAAATAATTTAGATGTAGGAGTGTGGACTAATTCAATCTAATGCTGTGAATAGCCTTATAGACTTGATAAGTTGCAACATTATTGATGTGTTGCAAAAATACAACACTTTTAATGCTTAAAACTTGAAATTTTGTGTGTTCTCAATGTAATGTTAGTTAGTTTTATGTATTTTTGTATTTATATTTGCAGGATTACAGGATACCCTTTATGGGTCGTAGATCATTCTATGCGTCGTAGGATGGTTTTGTGAACAATTCCTGTGAGAGGCTATTTTCTGAAGTTTATCCTACGAACATGCAAACGAGGCGTAGAAGGTTTTACGAGTCATAGAAGATGGTTCGTGCCCTGAGGATTAGAGATTGAGACTTTCTGAAGTTCATTAGATGAAACCCCCTTTACAAGTCGTAAATAATTTTACAAGTCGTAGAGTGGTGTCATAGAGTTGAAGTCCAAAATTTCTAGCAGCGGAGTACGAGACCCCGATTATGGGCTGAGGAATGCAATACGACCCGTAAACCCCTTTCGTACAGCGTGCCGACCAGTTCTCCTATTTTGTTTAGGACTTATATTTTACTTATTATAAATAGTTTTTTTAGGCTGTGTTTTGTAAGTTTTGATAAGTTTTTGCCTCTCAGTAGTTAGAGAGAGAAAATTATGATATCATATTGGAGAGTCTTTGAGAACACTTGTGTTTGAATTTCAACTTTAAGCTTGTGATTCTTATCTAAAATGGATCTTCATGCTCTTAATTCTATTGTGTAAGTATTCAATTATGTTTTCTCAATCCATAATTCTTGGATCTACATAAAGCATGAGTAGCTAAAGCTATAACTAGGATTGTGAGAACCATGAAGAACTAACAAAGTAAAACTGGATAATTCATAATTCTTAAAAGGTGTATACACATATATTATTTAACTCTCTTCGTTTTGCATGTTTTCTGACGGTGGCCAACATTAGAACCCGCATAGTATTACTGACTGGACCAAGGTAGTAATGAACATGAAAATAGATTAATTGACAGTATTCGATTGATGTGTTCTCATCTAATCAACCAAACTTGGCGAAGGGGAGGTTACACTGGGACTAATAAGTAAGGGTTAGTAATGCACACTATGGAGATGGGACAAGTTGCATAGTGAAATTTACCTCTCACCTTTGACAAAAGGGCTTGGTGAACATAACGTACTGCCCCGCATGTTATACATTAGAAAAGAATTAGGTTATGCAGTGATATTGAGTTGGGAAATCATGGGGACATAATACCCTAGGTTCTTTCTATATTGACTTCTCTCTTGTGTTAGTTTAGTTATATTTTTCATCGATTATTTATAGAACCCCCTCCCCCCCATGGGGAACTAAGTCAGTTAACCATTCCAATTGCGATCATTGAATTCTCTTGAGTCTACATATTCCCTGTGCATTCGACCCTAGCATTTTTTAGGTTCTATTTCTTGACATCGACCGCTTTATACTCTAGAAAGATTTTAGCGCCATTGCTGGGGAATATGGCTTGACTTAGTGAATTCATAAGTGATTTGGGTGTTAATCCTTAGTTCTCCTATTTTACTTTTGTTTGTTATTTTTGTTCCTTTTCAGGGTGTAAGTGTAGTGTATGCCCCTCACTTGGAGTCAAGGCAATCCATTAACTCTATTTGATCCAGAGATCCACAGAACGTTGAGGATAATCGCCCAAGACAATGCAAAAAATGCGGCCAATACAGCTCTGAACGGGAACAACAATGAAGATGCTGAGAATGAGAGCCCACATCCTCTGGAGGACAATACTCCACAATCTCAGGATTTCAATGCCAATGCTATATGGTGGAATCAATACATGCTAAATCTTATGGCTAAGAGGCGACTGGAGCTATTGTGCTGCCACTACGACCGACAAACACAAAGTTCACACTCTCAAGTGGGTTACGTTAAATGTTGCAGATGCATGGGCTATTTGCAGGGTTACAATTGGAGGATCCTCATAGCCACCTACACAATGTGGCATTCGTCTTGAAGAGTGTAACAGGAACACAGAATCTGTCTATGGATATTGTGGGACTTCGTGTCTTCCCATTATTTCTTATGGCCAATGCAACATTATGGCTTTCTAAGATGCCACAGAGTTCGATCACCAACTGGGCAGACTTGCAGAAGGCCTTTTTGGAGAGATACTTCCCTAGATCGAAGAAGCTCAAGTTGAAGGACCAGATCAACAATTTTAAGCAACTACCTGGTGATTTAATCAGTACAACGTGGGAGTAATTTACCAAATATTTGAGGAGCGTCCAGACCACAAGATAGTTGACGATGCCTTGGTAGAGATTTTCTACCGTGCCCTTGATAAGAACTGTCAGGCCTATGTTGACACTATCATTGGGGGTATATTCTTATATCAGACATTTGGAAGGATCGTAGAGCGAATGGAAATAGTGTTCAAGACTAATCATGCATGGGGGCAGAGAGACAGAGCATCCATTAAAAGTTTATGTGCTGCTAGTATGGGTCTGGAGCAAGCCAGAATCAATGAAGAAATCATGCAACAGCTTGCCCGGATTTGCACAGGTACAGAGGTAATGATGAAGAAGAACCAAGAGCGAGTAAATCCAGTAGTTCATCAACCTCCACGTGTAACCATGTGTGATAATCCATATTATGATGAGGGCGCGTGTTTTGTTGTTGATCAGATGTGGGGTTTTTGGACCACCGCCCAAGGGTCCAATTAGGACTATTAACGCCAAGATTAAGGAAGCCAAGGTCGAAACATTAATAGAGATGGAGCTTACAGGGACAACCGCGGAGGATATTATGATAGGAACAGGGGTCCAGAGAGACATGCAAATTAGGGTCGTAGAGAAAGCTTCAAAAATGGTCCTTATGTGCCACCACATAACCAAGACACAGGTACAAGCAGTTCCAGAATCGAGGAGATATTTGATCGCATGTTGAAGAAAGCCAAGACATAGGATGAGACTTTGATGGTCATGAAATTAGAGATTTCTAGTATAAATCAAAAAATTGAGTCTCAATCTCTGGCTATCAAATAGCTTGAACAACAGTTCAGTCAAGTGTCGACTCAACTCAATAGCGTCAGAGGGGTACACTGCCTAGTAACGTAGTTCAGAATCTGAAAAATGAAAATATGTGGCGGTTACTACTCAGGGTGGTAAGAGCACCATTGATCCTCCCATGCCAACTGATGAAAAAGATGTTTGAGAGGAGATGAATGTGGCCAAGGATACGGAGATAGGAGATGATCAAAGCAAGGATGGGGTAAGTGAAGCTGTTGATGCGCCACGAAAGTTGAAGCCCATTCCGAGGCCGCCTCCTCCCTTGCCTCAAAAAATCAAAAGGAGGGAGGAGAAAGGCAAATTCAAGCACTTTCTCTCCATGCTTAAAAAACTCTCCATCAACAACCCTTTCATTGAGGAATTGGAGAAGCTGCTAGGATATGCGAAGTACATGAAGGACCTGGTCACAAAAAAGTGAACTGTGAGTAAGGAGCTCTCCCAAGAGCTTTAATATTGCAGTGCTATTGCTATGAGGTCCTTGAATCAAAAGCGAGAAGATCCTGGTGCTTTCACCATACCCTGCACTATTAGAGATATAAAGTTCATAAGGGCATTATGCGATCTAAGTTCCAACATTAACCTGATGCCCCTTACGGTCTATAAGAAGCTTGGATTGGGAGCCCTTACTCCAACGACTATGTGGTTGTTGATGACGGATTACACGGTGAAGAAGCCTCTAGGATACTATACGATGTGCTGGTCAAAGTTGAGAAGTTCGTATTCCCCATAGACTTTGTGATCTTAGATTGCGAATTTGACTTTGACGTCCCAATCATCTTGGGAAGATCATTGCTAGCCACTAGGCGAGCACTAGTAGATATGAAAGCCTGTCAACTCAAGTTTATATTGAACGATAAAGAAGTCATCTTCAATAACTGTTAATGCATGAAACATCCATATGATCTGAAGAACGAAATCGGGGTAATTGATGATGTTTGAGTAACCAATTTGTCCAAGTCATGCTGCGACATTTAATCAGGTGCTGCTTGGGAGGCAACCTAAGGTGGACATTGGCGCTTAGGCGCCCAAATATGTTTTTAACCCCTATATGTTTTATTTTGCTTACATTTTGTGCATTGGGGATAATGCACATATTTTTCGATAGGGTGTGGGTAGTCATGGGCCTTAGTGAAGTTTGAGTAGCTTGGTTCCATAACTACCCCAATTTTTAATCCTGGGGTTTTGTTGCCTGTGTTTTTTTTGTGGATATTTAATTTCTGTTGAATTGGCATGTTTAGGATGTTTAGATAGTATTAGTAGCATATAGTACTATACTTGTGGCATATAGCATATTTGTCGTGTTTTGTTTGAAAAATGAAACCTAGAAAAAATTTATTTTGATTAGTAGTTAGATAGATACCATGCATGTTTAGGTGTGTGACAATGTTTGTTCTGATACGTAAGGATAAACTGAGATAAGAAGCATGATCTTAGAGGTCTTTTGTTGATGATGTATGCAGCGCAATGTGAGGGTGAGCTTAATTTTCTAAATTCATGTGTTTTGTCCTAATTCAGAACCTTCCCTGTTACTCTAAGTTAGATTGTAGATTAATTGGATTAGGAAAGGATCTTAGGCCATTGTTCTTAATAGCCCACTTAGCCTAAAATGACCAATCAAAACTATGATATGTCCCTTGTTCCTAATGTTTGAGCCTAACATGTACCTATTGTTTGAAAACACCTAATTAAGCTAGCCTTGTTAGTTGTGAAATCCTGAAATTATCCCTGGTCCTTCCTTCAACATTGTGCCCGTTGACTGAGGTAAAAAGCCTAAGTTGAGAGTGGCTACAAAAAGTGGCCCTGATTCTGAGGACGGATATTTTGCACCTCAACACAGGCTAAAAGCTTATGTTGAGGGTGGCTGGTGTAAGGGTGAAACACAAAAATGAGGGGGTGAATTAATGATATAGAGAAATCATATAGTGGGTGCAAGAAAAATAAGTGATGCCTTAGTTGTGAGTTAAAAAGCAAAATAAAGCGTAGAAATAAGGCAAAAAGCTGAAAAAAAGAAAAGGAAGTACCCAAAAAAGATTGAAAATAGGAAAAAGAGAGAATAAGGTGAAAATAATAGAGTTGGTAGGCCAAAAGTGTAGAGAAACACAGTACCAAGGAGGGCCTTTAATCACTATGTTCCTATTATTTCATACCAAAGCCCCTTGAGCCTACGCTATAAGCCTAGAAAGTCCTAAAGTGATCTTAGTCCAGTTAGTTGAAAGTCTTAATCATGATATAGGGTCAAGCCTATGGTATTAGGCATGATGCATGAATATCATTTGTGAGAGTGAGTAATTTGGCATAATCTAAAAGTTATACATGAAAACATCACTGAGTGTCAGATATGGGACTTCTTTCTTTGAGGGCTCTTGCATTGCATTGTTAGCACTAGACTTGTTCAGTGATTGTGGATTATTGATACTACCTCGCTTGTCATAGTTGTGTTTTCACATGCACCAGTTTGTATTGGTTTTCTAGATAACTATCTGATCCTATTTTGAAAGGTTGGTGTAGGTAACTGAGTTTGAAATTTATGTGATGTATGTCATGGAGTTGAGGTCTGAGCGTTATTGTATTATCGATGTAGATTGAGTTCGTTGCTTGAGGACAAGTAACAATTTTAAGTTAAGAGTGTTGATGTGCTGCCAAAATACAACACTTTTGCTGCTTAAAACTAGGAATTTTGTGTGTTTTCAATGTGATGTTAGTTGGTTTATGTGTTTATATTTGTAGGATTATCTGTTGGCCTTGATTTTGGGAAAAAGTGCATAAGTTATTAATTGTTGTTGTTATACGAGACCCTTGACGGGTTGTAGATCATTCTACGAGCTGTAGGGTGGTTTCCTAAATAATTCGAGTGAGGGGCTATTTTCTGAAGTTTATTCTACGAACATGCAGATGAGCTATAGAGGTTTTACGAGTCATAGAAGATGGTTCGTGCCCTGAGGATTAGAGATTAGGACTTTTTGAAGTTTATCAGACAAAAACCCCCTTTACGAGTCGTAAATCACTTTATGAGTCATGGAGTGGTGTCATAGAGTTGAAGTCCAAATTTCCACCAGTGGAGTACGAGACCTTGATTACGGCCCGTAGATTGCAATACGGCCCGTAAACCCCTTTCATATGGCATGCCGATCAGTTCTCCTATTTCGTTTAGGACTTGTATTTTACTTATTACAAATAGGAATTTTAGGTTATTATTCATAATGTTTTACAAGTTTTCCCTTAGTACACAGAGAACTCATTAGCTAGAGAGAGAAAATTATCAGATCATATTGGAGAGTAATAAAGAACAGTTGTGTTTGAATTTCATCTTTAAGCCTGTGATTCTTATCAAGTTCGATTTGCTTGTTCTTAATTCTATTGTGTAAGTGTTCAATTATGTTTTCTCATTCCATAATTCTTGTATCTACACAAAGCATGAGTTGCTAAGTTCACAACTAGGGTTGTGGAAACCATGGTGTATATGCATGTATTAATTAAATCTCTTCATCTTGCATGTTTTCTAATGGTTGCCAAGATTAGAACCCGCCTAGTGTTACTGACTGTTCCAAGGTAGTAATGAATAAGAAATGATATTAATTACTAGGATTCAATTGATGTGTTCTCGTCTAATCAACAAAACTTGGCCAAGGGGAGGTTTTACTTGGACTAATAAGTAAGGGTTAGTAATGCACAATATGGAGATGGGCCAAGTCGCATAGTGAAATTCACCTCTCACCTTTGACAAAAGGGCTTGGTGAATGTAACTTACCGCCCTATATGCTATACACTAGAAAAGAATTAGGTTATCTGGTGATACTGAGTTGGAGAATCATAGGGAACACAATACCCTAGTTTCTCTCCATATTGACTTCTCTCTTGTGTTAGTTAGTTTAGTTATATTTTTCATCAATTATTACAAGAACCCCCTCGAGGATGTAAGTCGGTTAACCATTTGAATTGTATTTATTGAATTCTCCTGAGTCAACGTATTTCTGTGGGTTTAACCCTAACCTTTGTTAGGTTCTATTTCTTGACAATGATCACTTTATCCTCTAGAAAGGAGGTGCTACTAGGGCGACATCAAATATTCGAAATATGAAGCCTTTGGTTGGAATTCCTGAACCTTAACTTTCTCCTCTCCAATCTCGCTATCAAATATCTCTAAGTTTTTATGAGAGTAAAAGCATATAGGGTACTCATAAGGAGATTATTTGTACTGAAATGTCAATGTAGTTATTGAAAAAATGTGGTAAATACTAAAATATCCCCCATTAAAAGTTGTTGAATCTATCCACAATAGGCATCTATAGCCCGTAGATACTTCTATGGGTCATGATATACCCCTTTGGAATTTGACAAAAATTGGAGTCTCTAAACTCTGGGTCTATGGACACCCTTTTATGGTTTATAGACCTTTCTATAAGTCATCTTACATTCATAGAAAAAGCCTCGAGACTTGGCTTTTAGGACTTAGAACCACGAAACTAATCCATGGGTCATGGATGGAATTATGAGCATACGCTTTGTTCATGAAATACGCATTGGGATCTCAAGGCTTGGATCTATGAAAGGCCCATCTATAGGTCATAGAATGTTCTATGTCCTATCCTGTTAAATCATGGAAAGAGTACAAAGACTAGGGCCTCATAACTTGAGAATATAGGACCTATCTATGGATCATAGAAAAATTTATGTGTCATAGACCCAACTCATAAAAGTGATTGAAACTTCTCATTATAGGAGATTGATTCCACAAACCCTTATCTATAGTCCTTAAATGATTCTACAGGTCATAGATGTTGTTTGTAGAAATTAATTTTTTCAGAAACCAGATCTTCTTCTTGGGCTATATGGGCTATCTAAGTTAAATTATTTTAGGGGTTGTTACAGTATCTCTTCCTTGAGATCATTCATCCTTAAATGATGACCAAGCTAGGGATTTCACTAAAAGCACAAATACAATGCAAGAACTAAAATAGTCAAACTCAAGGATAATAATAACTCAAGATAAGCAAAAGTAATATTACCTTTGGCATCATCATTAGGAGAAATGAATAGATGAGGGTATTTACTTTTCATATCCTCTTCAGCATCCTATGTGGTTTCTTCAAAAAATTGATTTCTCTGTAAAACCTTAATTAATGCAACCTCGTTGGTCCTCAACCTGCAAGCTTAACGATCAAGAATTTGGATTGGAATCTCCTTATAGGGCAAGCTATCTTTTACCCCAACATTTTCACTTGGAATCAGGTGAAGGATCTGCCAAGCACTTCTTAAGCATTGAAATATAAAAAACTTGATGAATATTGATTAACTCTAGTGCTAATTCTAGCTCATAAGTTGTATTACCAACTCTCTTTATGATATGATAAATGCCAATGTAATGGGGGATAAGCTTTCCCTTCTCCCCAAACCTCATGACACCCGTCATGGGTGAAACTTTCAAGTATACCCAATCATTTACCTCAAACTCCAAATATCTATTTCTGACATCAATATAGGACTTTTGATGACTCTATGCAATTTTTAGCCTCTCTTGGATATTTTTCACCTTTTCCATAGCTTGATGAACCAAGTTTGTCCCAATAAACTTGGCTTGACCAACTTCAAACCAAGCAATTGGCAATCTATATCTTCTCCCATAAAGAGCTCCATAAGAATCCATATGAATATTTAAATGGAAACTATTTTTATAGGCAATCTCAATAAGAGAAAAGTGGTCGTTCCAATTACCTTTGAAATCAATAACACAGGCTCTTAACATATCTTCCAAAGCCTAAATTGTATACTCTGCCTACCCGTCTATCTCAGGATGTAATGCAGTGCTAATATTCACCTTTGAACCTAGACCTTTCTAAAATAACTTCCAAAATTGAGCAATTTATTGGGCTCCTCAATATGAGACGATGGATAAAGGATGTCCATAAAGTCTATAATCTCTTGAATGTACAATATGACATTGTCCTCTACTGCATCAGTTGTCGTAACTAGTAAGAAGTGAGCTAATTTGAATATTCTATCCACAATCACTCAAATCAAGTCGTGATATCTACAAGATTATTGTAAGCCAATAATAAAATCCATATTAACCATCTTTCACTTTTACTCTAGACATACTATATGCCAAGCTACAACACATGGCCTTTGGTTCTCAACTTTGACTAGCTGAAAATTTTAGCATTTAGAAATATATTCTACAATGTCCCTCTTCATGCCACTCCACCAATAAACTTCTCTTAAGTCATGGTACATCTTAGTAGATGCCGCATGGATGGAATATTTGAAGTTATGGGCTTCTACCATGATTTTTTCTCGGAGCTCATCCATATTAGGAACACATAATCTACCATTACACCTTTATACACCATCTCCATCTTTGGTGAAAACTATTACATTTTTCTTGTGTACATCCTCTTTCAATTAAAGTAGGAGGAAATCTTGATCTTGCTTTTCCTTCACCTCTACTATAAGAGATGATTCTGCCCTATTCTGAAATATGAATCCACCCTCACTAAAGTCAAAAACATGAACTCCTAAATATGAAAGCATGGGAACCTCTTTATCAAACTCTTTCTTCTCCTCCACAATGTGGGTAGTGCTTCCCATAAATAACCTGCTACGAGCATCAGCACAACATTAGCCTTGGCTTAAGATAAAGGATACTTGTATCATGATCATTGAGTAAATCTAGCCATCTCCTATGCCTTAGCTCTAGCTCCTTCTAACTGAAGACATATGACAAAATCTTGTGGTCAGTATATACATCCATAATGGAACCAAATCATGAGAGCAAACACTACAACTTCCAACATGAGGTCATGAGCCAGGTAATTCCTTTCATAGATTGTAAGCTGCCATGAAGCATATTTATAACCTTGCCTTTTTGCCTAATACACTACCTAGCCTAAATGTAGATGCATCATAATAATAATAAAACCATCTATTCCTAGTGCAGGGACAACATAGAGTAGTAGTCAACTTGGTTTTCGATTCTTGAAAACTTTTCTCATATGCATCAAACTATTAGAACCTAGTCCTCTTCTAGGTCAACATAGTCAGTAGAGATGATATGGATAAAACCCCTCAACAAACCACTTGTAGGTTCCAGCAAAACCTAACAAACTTCTTATGTTAGTCGAGGATGTGTTTTGGACAAGTTCTTTACTACCTCAATTTCTGTAAGTCAACCCAAATACGTTCGTCTTATAAAATATGGCCTAGGAATATTGATAATGCAATCCAAAATTCACACTTCAAAAACTTAGCTTATCCTTTAGAGTCTAGAGGATAATTTTTAGATGATTAGATGCTCTTCCTAATTTTCGAATCAGATTAATATGTGATATAAATACATGTGACGCCCTAGATCTTAAACTAAGACCCGAGTCATTTCTCGTACGCGTATGAGATCAACTTGATGACTTCTAATGTGGTAGAATCTATTCTTAGGTATTTAAGGTGGATTACATGTGTTTTGGAGTCATAAAACATCTCTTACATTGAACCAAGACCAAGAGATTCCAATCAGCTAAGTTTCGGTATGAATTCATATAAGAATTAACTTCAAATGATCATATCTTTTAGCAAATAATAAATTAGGTGATGTACTACTTAATAAATTGTAGTATTTTAATTATCTTTCTAAAGCATCTGATTTTGCCTTATTATGAGTTTGGAGTAAAAGGTTAGGGCCATTTTATTGAAGCCTGCCGAAGTTGTCAATTTTGATGACCTGCCAAATTTTTCAGCGACGGGCCAATTTTTACCACCATTGTCCCAAATATCCTTAGAATCTATCAAAAAGGGTGACCTAAAGATCCTTATTTGTCTACTCTTGATGATAATTTTACATTCCTAAAAGGGGTTATCAACCTATTTAGCCTAAAAACAGCCTTCCTAAGCCTATTTTCATTCCCTAAAAACCTTCCCTTCACTCATTTCTAATTTTTCTCTCAAGGAAAAAGATCAAAATCCTCCATTCAATAACAAACTTTAATTTCTTTCAAGATGTTCACCAAATCCAACGTTCTCTTCAAGTTTCTTCTCTATTTTTCTCTAAAGTATATGGGTTTCTTCATTCATGGGTCCTTCCACCCATGGAGTCCAAAACTCTTTCAATCCAATCATTGATTTCAAGCTTTATTTTATTATGGGTATTTATTCCTAATTTTATGCATGATTCATGTTAAAAATTATTATTTATTGATTTAAAATGAGTTAGTATTTCTAAACCCTTTACATTACATTGGGTTGACAATTTCTTAGAGTGGTCTTGTTAAATCTTTACCGAAATGCTATATTTTGATCCGCCAAGAACAATGTTCCTAAGGGAGATAGGTTTTGGCATAGACCTCCTCCCTGATGCTCACTTCATTTTCATTCCTCCCTATTATATGGCCCAAGTAGAATTGAAAGTGTTAAAGGATCAATTGAAAGACTTATTGTAGAAGGGTTTTATTAGGCCTAGCAAGTCACCTTAGGGTGCACTGGTGTTGTTTGTAAAGAAGAAGGATGGCTCACTTACAATGAGCACCGACTATTGACAATTTAACAAGGTCACCATAAAGAACAAGTATCTTTTATCATGGATAGATTACTTATTTGACCAATTGCAATGGGTTAGTCATTTTTGTAAGATTAATCTTCTGTTCGGATACCATCAAATGAGTGTGAGGGAATTTGATATTCCTAAAATGGCTTTCCAAACTAGGTATGGGCATTTTGAATTTGTGGTGATGTCTTTTGGCCTAACTAATGCACTAGCAATATTTATGGATCTTATGAATAGGGTCTTTAAACCCTGCTTTGATATGTTTGTTGTGGTATCCATTGATGATATCTTGGTTTATTCCTGAGTGAGGAAGAGCATGTGAAATATTTGAGAGTAGTGTTGCAAATCTTGAAGGATGAAAAATTGTTTGCTAAGTGTGAGAAATGTGAGTTTTTGTTGAAATAAGTTACATTTTTAGGACATATGGTGTCGGGCGAAGGGATTAAAATGGACCCTAAAAGGTTGGAAGTGGTGAGAAATTGGTCTAGGCCCTTGACTCCAATGGATATTAGGAGTTTCTTAGGCTTGGTGGGGTACTATCGGAGATTTGTTAGGGTTTCTCGTCAATTGATTCTCCTTTACAAAGGTTGACACAAAATAAACGAAATTTATTTGGACCGATCAATGTAAAAATAGTTTTCAAACATCAAGGGACAAGCTTACATCCTTTCCTATCTTAGCATTACCGAAAGGGCTAGAAGGATTTGTTGTCTATTGTGATGCTTCAAGAATTGGTTTGAGGTGTCTATTGATAAAAGTGGCAAGGTCATTACCTATGCTTCCAGGAAACTTAAAGTGCATTAGCATAACTATCCTGCCCATAACCTTGAGCTAGTGGCCGTGGTAGTTTCTTTGAAAATATGGAACAATCACTTGTATGGGATTCATGTAGATATTTACACTGATCACAAGAGTCTTCAATATGTGTTTACCCAAAGAGATCTCAGTATAGGGTAAAGAAGGTCATTGGAACTCCTTAAAGATTATGACACGACTATGGAATCTCACCTAGGCAAAGCTAATGTTGTAGCCGATGCACTAAGTAGGGTATCCATGAAAAGGGTAGCCCAAGATAAGAATGGAAAGAAAGAGTTGGTAAAAGAAGTTCATGGATTTACTAAGTTGGGAGGTAGGTTGGATGAAGCCGAGAATGGAGGTGTGGTGGTTGTATATTGTTCCAAGTCTTCCTTGATTTAAGGAGTCGAATCCAAGCAAGACCGTGATCCCACTTTGTTGGAATTGAAGTCATTGGTAAAAAGGGCAAAAGATTTTCTCCAAAGAGGGAGATGGTGCCCTTAGACACCTCTCATGACCTAGGGATAGGGCTTAGGAGTGACATGGAAAATGGGAACTCGAGAGTCTCTAAATAAGCCTTATAGCATCCATACACACATCATTGGTTAATTAAATAATAAGCACATAATTCTAAGGGAAAAGACGCTTTGGACTCAAGCTATGAGGATGTCATAGGGAAAGGAATTTGCATGAATTTATGTAGAAAATAGAGACTAAGGGAAGGGTCTGTATGACTCATGATATGGGGATAGAAGGGACTTAGGACTTTCAACATTCCTATATCTCATCATAATTACATCATAACATCAACATCATAAGATAGACATAAGCATAGCTTCCATGAGTAACAACATAACAAGCTCACAAATAGAGTTTACATGACGTCCAACAATACCTCTAAGTCATAGATAGGACAGGAGCAAACACATGTCCCGAGATCATCGTCAACATAAAATACATAAGATAGACATACTGTAAAGTAGGTAGATAGAAGGTGGTTCTTGTCCTTGGAATAAAGGACTCACCACAAATATGATCTCAAAATCCAATCTAGTCGTGAAGAGGTGGATGGGAATAGACTCTGGTCCTTACATGGTTAGATCATGTAGGCAAAAGTATTTGTTAGTACATTCAAATATACTAAGTATGCAGGCATGCAATGCATTTGATCATGACAATATGTACTTTCAATGTTAGATGGCAAGTGCACATATATAGGAAGAAGTACATAGGAAAAACTATAATATCAATATGCTTTAATCCATGATACATGAATGTAATAATACTTAACCCTTAACGACATGTAAGACCAAGAGAGCTATTACTTGGAATCCCAAGGTTGCCTCTAAATTAGAGAAAAAATGGACTACTTGCCAGAGGCAGCACATACCCTCACCTTACGGTCTTGCCCTCTCAGTGAGTGGTTCTCATGACATGATCATCCTCGTAGGGAAAACATAATTCTACGATAGCAACGTAGTATAAGAAAGGTGGGATTTATATAAGGACCCTTAGGGATAGTCCTCCTCCTCCAATATCCTTTCGGAGCTAAGTCATCATCCACAGGAATACATACACATATACATACATGAAATCAGAACATAAGTCCTTTCAAATCTTAATCATGCACATTTAGGCTTAAAGGTAAAATCATACTTCATAATCATGCATACTTAGGCTAAAAAACTAAATCATACTTCATGTCATACTTTCATGCATAGGAATAGCTCATTCATACTTGTACATGTTGGTCAATCCTCACCCATAGTTCTTAAAAGCCATATTATCATAGACATTATGTGATCACATGTCATGTCATAACCCTATTTGCATGAAATCATAGTCATAATCATAATTAGATTTTAACCCATATTATAAATCTCATGAAAATACTTTCATGCATGCATATACCATGAGGAATGAAGGAATAGAATGGTTATTAGGAGTTCATAATTAAAATAACCTAATAAGATGAAATCATAATAAATCCATGAAGAAATCAACAAATAAACCACACTTGAAATTACTTATGCATAGATTCATGTTAAAGGGACATGCATATTCAATTCTTCATAAAATCAATGTAAATCATAAAAATAAGATTTCAAATCATCATAAAATCAATAATTAAGTTCATCCCACAGCTCAATTTCAAAAAATTAAAATAAATTTAAGAGACCCAATTGCAATTCATACTTAGAATAAGTAAATTGAAGAAATAGAGTGTTGGGTCTTCCTTATTAGAAGGGAATCATAAATCAATCCCACATACCTTGCTTATGAAGATAAGTTTGAGAAGAATGTAGCTTGAATTTTAAAGCCCAACTGAATCCTAACTTAAATCATGAAGATGAGACTTGGAGAGAAATTCTTAGGAGTAAATCTTGAATGAGTGTTTGAATTAGGATAGAGGTTGTTTAGGAATAAAAAGTGGCCAAAAGGTTCTTGAAAGTACCTCAATAAAACGAGCCTTTTAATTTTATCCCAAAATACCATGGATGGCTTCACTAGTGGTGAAACTTTTCGCGGTTCGTGAAAGCCCACTGATCTAGCATTGACATGTTCTATAAAAACAAGCATAACTTCTTGCTAAAAACTTGAATTTGGTGAAACTAGATGCGTTGAAAATCTAATTCAAAGGAATTTAATTTGGTTGGTTTTAGTCGACCTAAGTTAATTTTGTGCAAGGAGATATGACAATTTGAAGTTGACTCTTATACTGTATCATGCAAAAAACATAGCCAATGGAATTCCTTTGAACTTGGCTTGATCGTAGGAGACCCATGATGACCCTAAACTACATAAATAATCTTGGATTGAAGGATTGAAAGTGAATTCAACTTGAGCTTGAAGGTTCTATGGTGATCCTTTTATTAGAGCCTTTAAGGAGGATTCAAAAAACATTGTGAGTGAGTGCATGAGGTACTAAGTATTATGGAGTGATATAAGGTGACATCAAAAGCTTAGAACTGATTTGGGAGGTTATAGGACTAGACCCAATCAAACAAACCTTGGAATGACCATGTCCAACCTTGATTCATCCTTATGAAGCTCGAATACTTGCAAAATTTCTCCCCGAAACAAAATTTCTCGCCTTTATCAGATCGTACAACTTGCGGGGGGGGGGGGGGGGGGGGGGGCAAGGTAGGTTTTATATACCAGATTTTTACAAGTTGAGGGACTTTATTTTGAAAGAGCCACATAATTTATCCCGTTTTATTTATCTTGATTCTACAAAGATGTATAGGGATTTGAAGGAAGTATATTGGTTGAGTGGTTTGAAGTGGGAGAAATGGTTTTTTTAGGTCCAAATTTGGTTATGGAAGCTTCTGAAAAGGTGAGGTTGGTAAGGGAAAGATTATAGACATCTCAAAGTAGACAAAAATCCTATCCCGACACTAGATTGATCAAGGTTGATGATTGGGTGTATTTTAAAATCTCACCCATGAAGGGTCTAGTTCGATTTAGCAAGAAGGGAAAGTTGAGTCTTAGGTATATAGGGCCTTATAGAATCTAGTGGTGTATTTGTAAGATTCTTTATGAGTTGGAGTTGCCTATGGAGGTGAGTATGGTTCCTCTGGTCTTTCATGTATCCATGTTAATGAAATGTGTAGGTGACCCAAACATTATTGTGCCTTTGGAGGTTGTAGACATAGGAAGAAGTTTCAGTGAAAATATTTGATAGACAAGTGAAGAGATTACAAAACAAGGATGTAGCCTTTGTCAAAGTTCTTTGGAGGAATCAACAAGTCAAAAGTGCTACCTGGGAAGCTAAATGTGATATCCTTATCTTTTCCACTCTACTTAATTTTAAGTTAATAAGTTAATCCTAACCATGGTGTCAAGTTATGTATTTCAGCCCTTTGTGTCATTTGGCATGCATACATACTCATGGTAATATGTTTTGATGGTATTTGATGAATACATTTGGAATTTTATAAAAAAGATGATTAAGTTGCATTTATGCATATATGTTGGGCTGAAAATTTGTGTGATCACTCTTCCCAAGCATGTTTTTATCACATTTGAGGGCAAATGTTCCCAACAGGAGATATTGTGACGCCCTAGATCTTAAGCTAAGACCCGAGGCATTTCTTGTATGTGTATGGGATAAACTTGATGACTTGTAGTATCGTGGGATCCATTCTTAGGTATTCAAGGTAGATTACATGTGGTTTGGTGTCATAAGGAATTCTTACATCGAGCCAAGGCTAACGGATTCCAATCGACTAAGTTTCGATATGAATTCGTACAAGGGTAAATTTCAAATGATCATATGTTTTAGCACAAAATGAATTAGATGACCCAATGCCTACCATATTATAGGACTTTGAATTATATTTCCAATATATTCAATTTCGCTTTATTTCAAGTTTGGAGTAAAATGTTATGGTCATTTTACAGAAGCTTGTCGAAGCTGTCAATTTCGACGACCTGTCAAATATTTCAGCTACGGGCTGGACCACCGAATTGTCATGAAAAGCCTCATAATATGTCAAAAAGGAAAACCCAAAGGTCCCATTCAATGTATTTATCCTAAATACACCTTCTTAAACTTATTTTCATTCTCTAAAAACCATCCCTTCACTCATTCCAAATTTGTCTCTCAAGGAAAAAGACCCAAATCCTCCATTGAAGAATAAGCTTTAATTTCTTTCAAGATTTCATCAAATCCAAGATTCTCTTCAAGTTTCTTCTCTATTTTTCTCTAAGATATATGGATTTCTTCATCCATGGGTCCTTCTACCCATGGAGTCCAAAACTCTTTCAACCCAATCTTTGATTCAAGCTTTATTTTATTATGGGTATTTTCTATTTCCAATTTTATGCCTGATTCATGTTAGAAATTATTATTTATTAATTTAAAATGCTTGAATTGAGTTAGCATTTCTAAAACTTTTACATTATTACATTCGGTTGACAATTTCTTAAATGAGTTTGGTTAAATCTTCACCGAAATGTTATATTTGATCTAAATTGTGGTAGTATATCCATGTGAGTATTGAATTCTATCTAATTGCATGAATTCCTTCAAGGGTTTACTATTATAAACTATTTTATGATATTCAATGTTATGAATGTTATGATATCATGAGATTTTACGAAATTGATTATTTTATGAGATTTATGTCATGTTTTCATGTCTAAGTTTGAATGATGATATGTATGATTGTGGTTGGTGATTTAAGAATGGCTTAAATGGATGATTTACACTATATTGATGCATAGTCCCCTTGAATTTCATGTTTTAAAGACTACATGCATTGACCAACCCAATTTCCATATCTAGTTTTCTAATGAAGTATGATTTCTAATGATGAGGGTTCAATTGCAAGTTTATGAAAGTAATGAAGTTATGAATCCCTCTTATGAATGCTAAAGATAGTGATAAGGACAAGTCTCACCAAAAGGATTGTGATAAGGCCAATTCTCACTTGATGGATCTTATGTTTAATGAGCTACTCTTTATATAATGATTCTATTATTTCAAGTTCATGAATTAATGTAATGATGCATATGTTTTCAAATTTATTCCTTGGTAATGATTTAGCATCAAATAGGGCATGGTGGTAGAATTCAGTAAGGGAATCCTAGTAGCTACCTTATGTCTCATTAACTATGTGCCACCATAAGAGCCCTTATAGGCTGAGCTAGTGGATCCACGGCCATATTATAGACTAAGGATGCATGTGCAAGATGGAGTTCTACTTGGCAAGTAGTCTCCCCGTGCCAACTTAGGGGGATATGTTGGATAGATGTAGTAGCTAGCACGATCTTATGTATTAATTACGGTGTACTTCCACATATGTATGATGTTATAAACTTACGTTTCCACTTCCCATATATATTTTCATCAAAGCATTACTCATACATGTTATATTAAGCTTACCTATATTATATATGATTATGCATCTTCACTATGTAACTTATGATATATTGTTGCATTGCATCTCACATACTAGTACATTTAAAGTACTAACACATGCTTTTTGTACATGATCTAACCATGTAGGGACCAGAGCTCTAATTCATCCCCCTCCACATGGTTATTGCATTGGTTCGAAGATTGCTATTGGTAACTCCTCTATTCCGGGGACAACAACCACTTTGTTTCATGCCTACGTTAAGACTTGTTTACTTTTGGATATTTACCTTTAAGGTTTTGAGATCGGAATATGTCTTCACCCCCGTTCTACTCATGTTTAGAGTTGTTGTTGGATAATGTGAAGTGCTTGGATTTTAAGACTCTTATGCATATATGAAGACTTTCTTTAGTCACTATCCCTAGCTTGTATTTGTTGAATGTTGATGGTATGTGATGACTTTCCTAAGTCCCTATTTCCCCATAGCGTGAGCCCTATTTAGCCTCCCCTTAATCTTGGTTTATGATTGAATGATGGAAATTTTTATCCCTATAGCGTGAGTCCAAAAACCTAATTTCCTTTAGTTTTTAGTTTTGTGATGTTTGATTTATGCTTCCACAACCAAGGATGTGCTTATTACTTATGCTTAGAGGCTTGTTTGGGGGCTTCTTTGAGTTTCTCATTCACTGTGTCGCTCCTAGGCCCTAGGCTTGGATCATGACAATATAATAATTAATATGTCTAGGTACGGCTTAAATACTTAGCTCATGATGTCTATAAAAGTTGCAGGGTGTTAATCAAACCAAAATATATAATAAGAAAGTCAAAGTGACCATGACAAGTTTGGAAGGCCATCTTCGGGATGTCACTTTCTCTTACCTTCCACTGATGATAGTCTAATCTGAGGTCTATCTTGTAAAACAAGTGACACACAAAAGTTGGCCGAAAATATTATCTACAGTGGGAAAAATTTACTTGTTCTTTATGGTGACCTTGATCAACAAATAGTAGTCAATACGCATCATGAGCAAACTGTGTTACTTTTGCACAAATAGAACAAGATTTCCCAAATGTTTGACACTAGGTTTAAAGAATTTATTATCTAGATAGTTTTGTAATTTCTATTTCAACTCTTTTACTTGGTGGGATCCATTGTATATGGTGGAATAGAGATTGGTTGTGTGTTAGAAAGAACATCTATCTCAAAGTCGATCTCCCTATCCAAAGGGACTTTGGGTAAATCGTTGGGGAAGACCTCTAGAAACTCATTAATTTCTAGAACATACTGAAGGGATGGTACCTCCGAGCTAGCGTCCTTAACTTAAACTATATGGTAGATCCACCCTTTGGAGATGAACTTTCTAACCCCAAAATATGAAATAAATATTGCCTTGGGCATGATTGGACTATCCTATCACTCTATGAAGGCTCGTTAAGAAACTAAAACTTGCCAACTCGATTCATAAAATCAACTGTAGCATAACAAGTATAATGTAAATCCATGCCTAGAATGACATAAAAATCAACCATATCTAACTCAATTAGATCAGCCATGTATCTCTATGATAGATGGAAATGGTATAATTTTTATAGACTCTCTCTGTAGACTCGCCAATAGGAGTAAAAATACAAAAAGTCTCAAAAAGGTATTTGAGAAGGACTCAAAACTGTACAACCACATATAGGGTCAAAAATGATAAAGTTTCGCCTAGATCAAGTAAAGCATAGACATCAAATGAAAGGAATGAAAGCATACCAATGATAACATTTGGTGAATTCTCTTGATCTTGGCAACTAGTCATAGTGTACAAACATTTTGAACCTCTGCCTATCTTGCAGTAGCACCTTTCCAAAATATCAATCATATGGTGCTATAGTAGAAGATTAGGCCTTTTTTCCCCTTCACCTTGCCTCCACATCAAACACTCTCTTTGGAATTGACCCGTTTGGCAACACTTGTAGCAAACATTGATGCTCTCTAGGCACTCTTCTATGTGAAGTCTACCATACTTACCACAAGTTGGATTTCCTTTATAACCTTGAGCCACACTTTCTTGGGACTTAAAATTTTAACCTTTACAATTTTTAGAGACTCCACAACTTTTGATCTTACCTATTATTTGGCATTGGTGCACATGCTGATGATGGTGAATAGTTTGTAGAGATATTCTAAAAGAAGGACTTGATACCCTTACCATGTTTTTGATCAAGTACATGTCTAATTGACTTATCTCTCTGGCTTAAAAGTTCCTTCATATCCTTATTCTTATCCTCATCAACCTCTTACATACACTATAAGCCCAAAAATATTTGTATAAGAAATCAAGAGTGATGTCCTATACTCCTTCTTCATGTGCTTGCCCCATCCTAGAACAAACTTCCTCATCTTAGACCTAAAATTTGGGACCATATCTGGATAGTTGGATAATTTGAGGTTGTACTCTTTCATTATCAACCTCTATTGCTTTAGGTTCACAATGTCCTCAACTTTAGCCTCTCTTACCTCTCTAGGAAAGAAGTGGTCCAAGAATGCCTCCTCGAGCTCATCCTATATAACAGGCTTGACATCCTAACAATGACTTTCCTCCTACTATTTATATCAGACATTTGTAACATCCTTGAGTTGATAAGAGGCTACCTCAACTCCCTCAATATCAGTAACATGCATGACCTTCAGGATCTTCTTAATTTCATCAATAAAGTTTTGGGGGTCTTCCTCAACCTTGGACCCTGTGAAAATTGGTGGGTTCATTCTAAAGAATTTTTAATCCTCACAAAAGTTGATGGCTCTTGATAGATAGACCTAGGAATTGGAGAACTTTGATGACTTGACTAAATAGACACTAACTTTGTAAGTATGGTAATATCTCCCGTAAATTCGACCTCAAAATTAGGAGCACATTAAGTAGTAGACATCTTTAGAATCTTAATAGGCTTTGTAGTACGATCCTTAATCCTCATCCGCATTCCTGCTTTGAAGGAATATCCATTAATGGAATCTTATTGTTGGTGGTGTTCCTTTGACTGGAAATGCATTTTGATGAAATTACCTATAAGAGCGTAAAAGCACGAGTTAGGTAGAAAATTTTATATATATTTAAACTTTATTGCAAGAACTCAGAATATGAAGGAAGTAAGATAATTCCTAATACCCTTTAGCTTCCCTATTATAAGTGTGATGCATAATATACCCATGGGCAAGACTCTACTAGGAATGACTTTATAGACACTGTTGGACTTTTTAACTCTTGGCTCTGATATGAAATTTGTCGGGCCCCAAGTGTATACCCTAGGCATGATGGAACATGGAAACCACTATAAGTCCCAAGAGAACTCTTTGCTTCGTTGACTCACTCAATGGAAGACTCAAGCAAAACCGAAGCTAACTCATGTGGGCTATCCAATCATCAAGTTAGTATGAAAGCAAATTTAAATGGTTCAACATAAAAATAACTCAATCTTGTAACTCAATGAATATATTATAGTTTCTCGAAAACAAACTTTAAAAAGAACATCAAATTCCACTCTATCACTGCCTACGATACCAATAAACTAATCGTAAGAAGGTACCAGGACAGACCCATAGCTACCTTAAAAAAACCAAGTAAAAGAGCACAAACATTAAATAATAAAAGATCTCTCCAAAGGTAAGAAGATCTCATCACTATCAGGAAAGAACAAATTTTGAATAAAATGCCTGCTATGGATCTCTAGCAATTGTATCTGCATCATAAAATGATGCAACATCAAAAGACATCAACACACAACATATGCAGCATGTAAAATAAAAGAAAGAAAATAAACTCAGGATATGCTCAAAAATATGAAAACTATAAAATAAAGCATGAAAGCTAAAGAATAAAATAATACTTTATAAATATTCAAATAGATGAAATCTTAATAAAGTTATATTATTTACTCTTAGAGATTTTATCTAATCATCAACTCTCACATATTAGCTAGTGATGATATAACAATTGCACTGTTGTTGCCATTTATTAAGCCGCCCCATACCATGACAGTGTATGGTACAATTACCTCAATGGATCTAAAATAAATGTTCTTTTATGGGAAAAGCTAGGAGTTTCCCAAAGTAATGACACAATTCTATCCTAAGTCGGCAACGTAGTTTATGAGGTTTGAGTTGCCCATACTTTTATCTAAATTGGTGCAAAATTCTATTCCAAAAATTAAATTATTTTGTTACTAAAAAATCAACTCATTTAGACTCATTGGACTTTAATTCAAAAGTTTAAACTCTTCTTAAATCATCATACTCTTTTATTGAAATATACTTTCTGTGTTACTCATTCTCATCAAAACTCATTTTTCAAATATTATTTATGCTCAAAAACAACCTCATGCTCATTTAGACTCAATGAAAGTATGCATAATATTAATATAATTCATACTTTTGTCAATGCATGAAAACCATCCTCATTAACTCAAACTAAATGCATAGTAAGACAATGATCCTCACTTTAACTAGGGTTCAGGGGATGTAACCATGAATAATGAATTCAATAATTCAAAATGTAGGAACAATAGAAATATAAATGCATAACTGTATGAACCCATTGCATAAAGAATTAAATATTTGCAGCATGAAGAAACTAGGTCTAAGACTCAATTCATGTCGATAGATGAAGAAATTTTAATATAGGACCATGAACGAACTCAATCTTACACTATGAATAGCCTTACATACATGAAAAATCAAAACTCTACTCAAACCATGAACACTTTGATTGGAATACTTGGTTCCTATTATTCTTTACTCCAACGCTACTCTAAAATATTTATAAGTGTTAATGATAGTAATAACATGTAGGGTACTTATAAGGGGATTATTTTAGTCCTAAAATGTTAAGGCTTAGATTGAGAAAGAAAACAGTAAACATTTCTCATTAAATGCTATCGAATCAATCCAAGAATGGCATCCACAACCTGTAGATGCTTCTATGAGTCATAGAAGACCCTTTGTGGACGGTGATAAGAATCGAGGTCTCTAAACTTTATGTTTATGGTCACCATTTTAAGGTTGTATGCCCTTCCATGAGTTATCCTACATATTCATAGACAAAGTAATGAGACTTGATTTTCTGGACTTAGAACCATGAAACCAATCCACGAGTCGCTTATAAAATTATAGTTGTAGGCTCAGTTGGTGGAATAGGTACTGGGATTAGAGCATGGGTCTACTAAAGGCCATCTATAGGTTAAAGAATGTTCTATGGCTATCCTATTCAATCTTAAAACAAGTACTAAGATTGGGGCCTCAAGACTTGAGAACTATGGTCCTTTCTATGATTCATAGAAAGTTTTATGGGTCATAGATCTAATTTATAAAAGTGACTAAAGTTTGTCATTGAAGGAGGTTGGTTCCAAAAATTCCAATCTACGATGTGTAAATGATTTTATGGGCTATAAGTGATATCCATAGAGTTAATTTTCTGTAGAAACTAGATCTTGTTCCTAGGCTTCTTGGGCTATCTAAGTTAGATTGTTTTGGAGTGTGTTACAGGGGAAATCTTTAATCTAATTATCACAGTCGCCATGTCCATAGATGCCCAAAGAGGAATGACCCATAACATATCAGCCACAACAACCTAAAACACTCGAATCTTAACTTTGTCTTGCAACATAAAAAGGGTTACCACAGCCTAAGGAATGATCCCATAAAAGAGTTGACTAAGTTTTGAAAAATGAAATGAGTCCTGACATCATGAACTAATTTAGGTTCGAACCTTACCTCAAAAATCCTCTTGGTGATCTTTCGAATTGAACCTCACCTCAAAATCCTCTTGGTGCCAAATCAAATCCCATAGTATAGAAATCATAAATCTTTAAATTCATCATGGAGTAATGACTATATCTAATTACCAATCTAATTTCATTAATTCATCATCATATAGTAGTTTATTAAGTCTTTGATCCCATCAACGTGAGCATTGTTCTTTGAACATCTTAAACCTAGGAGTAGGTAAGGACCCCGATTTTTCAAGTGGCATTTCCCGAATCTCTTGGAATTATCCCAAGTGAACTGCTAGGCATCACTCCACGGAGGTCCCACATGTGCCGTGTGAAGCCACATGGACCGTGTGGCCTCCCATGAAGGGACACTTGGTCTAGTTCACGGTTGGGATTACTTTGAGACGGAAGGGAGTTTTGGCCAAGTGAGGGCGCACGGCCACTCACACGGTCTATGTGAGGTGTCACGGACCGTGTGGCTCTTCGTGTAACTCACTACATAAAAATTATTCTAAGTATGAAAGTATCGTCTCGTAACTTTTTCATGCAAAATTATTTCAAATACCGTCACACGAACGGTGTCACGGCCCGTGTGGAGTCACACGAACCGTATAGCCATCCGTGTGGTATCACTTAGCTCTATGAGATTTGCCTCTGCAAAATTCTAAGTTAAGGATCACGACCATTTTTCACGGTCTGTGTGACGTTTCATGGACCGTGTAATGGACTGTGTGGACCTAATGGTTCCAATTTTGGTCTGTTTCATTATTGGCATTTATGTAATTTTGGTTTATTTTAATCAAGAATTATATGACCTTTTACTTATCCTAAACCCCTAATTCAGCTGATATCCCCTTCCTTCTTAATTCATTCTCCTAAAACCTTGTACCCCTCAACAGATCACCTTCCTATTCTTCTCTACACTCCCCTCTCAAGTTTCAAGCTAGGGTTCTATTGGAGTCCAATTCAAGCTTTGTTCTTCCTTCAATTTCAACTCCTCAATTAAGGTATGTGGGATTGATTCTTGGTCTCTTTCAACCAAGAAGACCCAACAAAGATCTTTCAATCTATTTGATGAATTTAGTTTATTTTAAATATGAGATTGCACTATTTGATTTTATTAAATCCAATTAGTGTATGGGTTGTATTCTACATATGATTTCAATTCATTTTGATTATAATATGATCATCTACATTGAGTTTTAAAGTATGAACATGCATGTCCCCTTTAAAGTTGATTTATACATGGGTGATCTATACTACGATTTACATGTGGATTTAATTATAGATTTACTCAATTTTATATTGTGATATTGATTTCAACTTGAATCTAGGTTATCCATGTCATCCTCACATCATGCATTGCATTGCATTCATGAATATTGATATAGGGAAATTATGAAGTGGGTTAAGCCCAACTATATTTTCTGAAATGATTATGCTATGATTATAATAAGATATTGGCTATGACAAAAAGGTGATCACCGATATGTCTATGATTCTTGCTCATTGAGCATTCTGGGTGCTTGCACCATTCTGTATATTTGAATAAGCTATTCCTTGCATGAGCATTACAAGTATGAACTATGATTTGGCGTTTGAGCCTAAAGGTGTATTTAACAGTTTGAAATGAGCATTGTATCTCCGGAAAGCACATATATGTATAAGTATTCAAGTGGAATGTTATTGACTTAGCATCAATGGATTGGGGGTGTTAGGGCTATCCCCAAGGGCCCTCTCTCTTTCCTTGAACTATGTCCCAACATAGGAACGTTAGCCATTACCAAAATGACCGGGTCATAAGGAATGGTTATTCGTATATGATTCTGATATATTCTGTATGATTCTGAAAAACCCTTCTGAAATAGTAAGTTTCGTAAGAAAGGTGACCATCCATAGAAATGGTGATTTCAGTAAGGTGTGATGCAGATTTCCTTTGGCAAGTAATCTTCTCCTACCGATGGGAGGTCTTTATCGGACTAATTCATGTAATAGTTCACATGGATTTGATTTGTCCGGTTATAGTCCATCCCAATATATATTAGCATTGTTGCATTTCATGCATCATAAATTTCATGGCATCTTGTATATATATTTACATTGAATATACGATTCTTTCTATATTATGTGCCTTTGTCATCTAACATTGAGATGCAGGTTTGGAAAGTCATATGCATTGCGTGCCCGCACACTTAGTACATTCAAACGTACGAACGCATACTCTATGCCTATATGATTTTACCATGTAGGGGCCGAACACTTTGATTATCAACAGATTGATGAATAGTCCAATTTTGGAGTATACTGTGAGTCTCGTCTACCAAGGATGAGCCAACTACCTTTCTTTGATGCTATTTCAAAACATTCTTTCTTATTTGAGGGTGACCCTGGAACTTGTCCTAGCCCCCGTTCCTTTGACTAGAGCATTTGTTGGACATTATGTAAACTCTTCAAAAATTCATTTGTTATGACTAGTATCTTACTTATGTATTGCTGAAATGGTTTATGAGAAATTCCTATTTGGCCATATGTATGCTTGTTGTGGAAATGTGGAAAGTCCCTAGCCCCGTATTGCCCCCATAGCGTGGGTCATATTTTCCCCGTCCTTTAGAACTATGTATTTTAATTGAATGTTATTCGTGAATTAATGATGTGGATATAGATACTTGAGGCTTGTTTAGGGACTCATGGGTTCCCATTCGCCGTGTCACATCTATGCCCTAACCTCGGGTCATGAAAAAAGATGGTATCAGAGCCCTAGGTTTGATAAGTCATATGCATTGCATGCCCGCATACTTAGTACATTCAAACGTACTGACACATACCTTTTGCCTACATGATCTCACCATGTAAGGACCGGAGATTACCTTTACCTACCGCTTGACGCTGATTGAATTTGAGATATTGCTTGTGGTAAATCCTATCTTCCAAGGACAAGCCACCATTCCTCTACCTATGCAGTATTGCTTATGTTATTTACTTTGAGGGTGAGCCCGGGACATGTCTTGGCCCCCGTCCCATCTTATGACTAGAGGCATTGTTGGACATCTAGTAGACTCTCATAGATTTTATATGTTATGTGTTGTGTTTGAAGCTTATGATTTCGGTTATCTATTGTATATGACTATCATGGATTGATTATGGGAATTTTGTTATGTATGTATGTTTGAGGTGGAAATGTGGAAGATCTTAAGCCCCGTATTGCCCCCATAGAGTGAGTCATACTTACTCGTCCCTTAGTTCTTATGTGCTATGTGAATCCATGTAAATCCCTTTCCCTTCAATATTTCCATAGTGTGAGTCCTACTTTTCCATCCCTTAGAACTATGTGATTACTATTTGAATGTGCTTTCGAACTGATGATGTAGATTTGGATACTTTGAGGCTTGTTTGGGGACTCACAAGTTCCCATTTGTCATGTCACATCTAGGTACTAGGTTCGAGTCATGACAAAGATGGTATCATTGATGGTCCTCGAAGTCCAACATGCCGCATCAAGTAGAGTCTTATTCATAGGTATGAAGAGCGCCACATCTATGGATAGGGGGATACAAGGCGTTTTAGGAAATGTTTCACTTTTCATTATTCTTATCATTCCATAGAATGTGTCTTAAGATTTCCTTTCTTCATCCCTCCTCATCGAATAGGGAGAGTTACCTTGAGCTCGTAATGCAATCTAGGGTATGAAGATGTTGTAGTGATCTTATAGATGAGGTGAAAAGGGGAGTTGGTGAAGGATGTGCATTGTTTGACATGCTTGCTCCTTTGGATATTCGAAGTTTTCTTATGTTGGCTGGTTATGATGAAAGGTTTGTTGAAGGTTTCTCATCTATTGCATCTCTATTGATCAAGATGACTTGAAAGAAGGCCAAGTTTGTAGGGTCGGATGAGTGTGAGAAGAATTCTCAGTCTTTGAATGGTCGGCTTATATCAACTTCTATTTTGACTTTACTGGATGGCTTAGATAGGTTGGTAGTGTATTGTTATGCTTCTTGGTTCGGGTTGGGTATGTACTTACGAAACATGTTAGGGTGATAGGTTATACGTCAAGGCAATTGGAGATGCGTGAGCATAATTACCTGACTCACGATCTTGAGTTAGTGGCGGTGGTGTTTGCCTTGAGGATTTGGAGACACTATTTGTAAGGGGTGCATGTTGATGTTTTCACCGACTACAAGACTTTCAATATGTGTCAACCAAAAGGGATCTTAACTTGAGACAAAGAAGAGGGTTGGAACTCCTTAGGGTTTATGACATGAGTGTACAATGTAATTTCGGCAAGGCAAATGTTATATCTAATACTCTTAGTAGGCTATATATGGGGAGTGTGGCTTCTGTTGATGAAGGGGAGAAAGAGTAGACAAAATATGTACACCGTTCGTCTAGATTGGTTGTTAGGTTGACCGACTCTAGTAATGTTGGTGTTCATGTTCAGAATGGGCCTGAATCTTTTGTGGTTATTGATGTTAAGGCTAAGAAAGAGTTAGACCCATCATTGATTGTGTTGAAGTGGTTGGTTGCCAATAAGATAGAGGTTCCTCCCAAGGAGGAGATGGTGCGCTTTGGTATCAAGGTTAGTTATGTGTTTCGGATATGGGTGATCTCAGGAAAATGATCATGAGTGGAGCCTATAACTCTCATTATTTGATCCACCCGGGATCTACTAAGATGTATTGGGATTTGAAGGAGGTGTATTGGGGGCATGGTATGAAGAAGTACATAGCCGAGTTCGTACCTGAGTGTCTGAGTTGTCAACAAGTGAAGGTAGAGCATCAAAGGCCCAATGGTATGGCTCAAGACATTGAGATTCCTACTTGGAAGTGGGAGAATTTAAATATGGATTTTGTGATCGACTTGCCTTGGACCGAGCTAATTTGGCTCCATTTGGGTTATTGTTGACCAGATGACTAAGTCAGCTCATTTCTTACCAGTCAAGACTACTTTTAACGTTAAAGATTATGCAATGTTGTACATCCAAGTGTTGGTGAGGTTGCATGGTGTGTCTAGTTCTATAATATCTTATCGTGGTATCCAATTCACTTCTCACTTTTGGAGGTTGTTTCAAGGAGGACTTGGCACTAAGGTAAAGTTGAGCACTGCTTTTTATCCTCAAACCGAGAAGACAATTCCAACTTTGGAGGACATGTGGAGGGCTTGTGTGTGTTAGAATTCAAAGGTATTTGGGGTGATCATCTACCACTTCTTGAGTTTGCTTACTGCAATTTCCTTCATGCTAGCGTTGTTGTAAAACCATTTGGGGCTTTATAGAGTAAAAGTGTAGATCTCCGGTGGAGTGGTTTGAGTTAAGATGAAATGACTTGTAAGGGCCCGAATTTAGTGTTGGAAGTTTATGGAGAGAGTGAAATTGATTAGGGAAAGGTTGAAGATGGTTTGAGGTCATCAACAGTCTTGTTTGGATGTTAGAAAGAGGGATCTTGAGCTTTGTATGGTAATTGGGTGTATGTGGAGGTCTCACTTATGAAGAGTATGGTGCATTTCGGGAAGGAGGGAAAGCTAAGTCCCCGGAATGTAGGTGCTTATGAGATTGTTGAAGTGGATTGGAAATGTAGCTTATAGGTTGGATCTGCCTCCAAAATTGAGCTCTAGTCACTCGATTTTGTATATATCTATGTTGAGGAAGTTGTTAGTGATACTAGTGTTATTTTGCCTTTGGAAGGTGTTAAGGTTGAGGAGAACTTGTCTTATAGAGGAGGCTCCGATTGAGATTTTAGATAAGACAAGTGAAGCGGCTTCTCAATAAGGGGGTGGCTTCGGTTAAGGTACTTTGAAGAAACCAACATGTGGAAAGCACTACGCGGGGAGTGGAATCAAGTATAATATGACGATACTTCTATCCTTTCCAATCTACTCAAGCCTATGGTATTAGGTCCTTCCTATTCTTAATGGTCCTAATTCTTTCACTCTTGAGTTTCATGACATGACATGCATACATGTGCACGAAAATAATTTTCATGATATTTTGAATGATTTGAAAGCATTTTGATATGGGTTTTAAAGTCTTTATGATTTTCAAATGATGGACTATGCATTGTACCTTGTGTTTGGATGTTTCATGTTCTAAGTCAAGTCTTTCGAGCCATGTTCTTGCATATTCGAGGACGAATGTTCCCAAGAGGGAGATGATGTAAGGACTCAAATTTTTGTACAACCTCAATGAAGCATGAAAATTCAGTTTTGGAAACGTTTTGGACCAAGGTGACACTTCAAGGGATCCCTCACGGTCCGTGTGAGGTCACACGGTCCATGTGGAGCCTCCACGGCGTGGCCCGTGGCCTATGGAGGATGTTTGGCCCTTAAATGTGGCGTTTTAAACTAAGGCACATGACACTTGGACACCTCATGGTCCATGTGACACTTCACGGACCATGCAGTGGACCGTGTGGTAGCCTTGGCTTGAAATCCCACAATATTAGGACCAAGTATGGTCACACGGCCAGGCACACGACTCGTGTGGGGTGTCACGACCAATATGGCCACCCGTAAGACTTTTGGAGTGAAATCTTTCTAAGTATGCAATCACCGTCTCATAACATGATCGTGGAAGTTTTCTAAGGAGAGGGGTATGGGCAGTGTGACGGCCCGTGTGACACTACATTGTCTATGTGGCCTCCCGTGAATGTGACTTCGTTGAAACTTTCTAAGAATGGGATCTTCAAGCTGAAGATAAGTTCACTTTCAAGCCTTCAGTTCAAGCTTATTTATGTTGTTTAAGGCCATCATGGTCTCCTACATAAAGTCAAGTTTAAACAAATTCCATTGGCTATGTTTTTCACAAGTAACGATAGAAGGGTCAATTTTAAATGGGCATATCTCTTAGAATAAAAAGAAATGAATAGCCCACGACCTATCAAATTGGAGCTCTTTGAATTAGCTTTCCAATGCATCTGGTTTCACCTTATATTCGAGTTCGGATCAAGAAGTTATGCTTGTTTTCGTAAAACTCGTCTGTGTAGGGAATCTATGCAGATTTTTAATTCCATGTCATTAATGGCTCTCACATAATTTTGGGTTATTCTAAGGGTGTTTTATGACCTTTTCCCCTATCCTAGACCCTAAATCAGTTGATACTCTTTCATTTTAATCCATCATCATTAGAAAAACACTCATACTCTAGAATTCAATTCCTAAAATTCTCTCCAAGTCTCACCTTCAATATTCAAGCTAGGATTCCATTGGGGTTTCAACTTCAAGCTAAACTCTTCTCAAATTCCTCTTCCTAATCAAGGTATGTGGGATTGACTCTTGGTCCCTTTCAACCAAGAAGACCCAAACTCTTTTCAATTGATTTTCATAAAATTTGCTTACTTTAAATATGGGTTTTGAGATTTATAATTTTATAAATTCAATTGAAGTATGGGTTGTGCTTTATTGATGATTTTAAATTGATTTAAGCCCTTATATTTTAAATTATGAAAGTGTATGTCCCCTTTAAAGCTTGATTTATACATTGGTGATTTATATTATGATTTAAATGTGAATTTAATCATGGATTTACTTCAATTTCTTATTATATTGATGATTTTAGATTGAATCTCAATTACCCATGCTATTCTCACATCATCCATGGTATTTGCATTCATGCACAATGGATTTTATGGAAATTATGAAGTGGGTTAAGCCCAATTATATTTTATGAAATGATTTTGATAGGATAATGGCTATGACAAGAATGTGATCACATATATGTCAATGATTATGGCATTTTTGAGCATTTTGGGTGCTTGCACCATTTTGGTATAAGCATGAGTTATTCTTTGCATGAGTATCATGATTATGATTTATGGTTTGACTTTTGAGCCTAAATGTGCATAGAATGGATTTGAAATGAATATCGTATTTTCTTGAAAGCACGGATATGTATAAGTATTCACGTGAAATGTTTTAACTTAGCACTGAGGGATTGGGGGCGTCAGAGTTATCCCAAGGGTCCTCTCCCTTTTCTCAAACTATGTGCCAATATAGGGACGGTAGCAATTACCAAAATGACTTGGTCATAAAGAATAGTTATTCATTTTCTGATATGTTATCATTTTGAAAATCCTTTTGAAATGGTGTGTCCCATAAGGAAGGTGACCATCCACCGAAATGGTGTGTCCCGTAAGGTGCAATGTAGATTACCTTAGGCAAGTAATCTTTTCCTACCGATGGGAGGTCTTTATTGGAATAACTCATGTAATTTCTCGCATAGGTTTGATGTGTCGTTATAGTCCATCCCCACTATATATGAGCATTATTGCATTTCATGCATCACGAATTTCATGGCATATTGTATACTACTATTCTTTGGATACATGATTCTTTCCATATTATGTGCCCTTGTCATCTAACATTGAAATGCGAGTTTGATAAGTCATATGTATTACATGCCCACATACTTAGTACATTCAAATGTACTAACGCGTACTTATTCCCTACACGATCTCACCATGTATGGATCGGAGATTACCTTCACCCACCGTTTGACGCTAGGTTGAATTTGAGATATTGCTTGTGGTAAGTTCTATTATCCAAGTACAAGCCATCATTCCTCTACCTATGAAGTCTTGCTTATGTTATTTACTTTGAGGATGAGCCCGGGACATGTCTTGGGCCCCGTCCCATCTTATTGACTAGAGGCATTGCTGGATATCTTGTAGACTCTCGTAGGTTCTATATGTTATGTGTTATATTTGAAGCTTATGATTTTGGTTATCTATTGGATATGACTATCATGGATTAATTATGGGGATTTTGATATGTACATATGTTTGAGGTGGAAATGTGGAAGATCCTAAGCCCCGTATTGCCTCTATAGAGTGAGTCATACTTACCCGCCCCTTAGTTCTTATGTGCGATGTGCTACGTGAATCCATGTAAATCCCTTTCCCTTTGGTATCCCCATAGCGTGAGTCCTACTTTCCTATCCCTTAGAACTATGTGTTTACTATTTGAATACGCTTCCGAAACTGATGATGTGGATTTGGATACTTTGAGGCTTGTTTGGAGACTCTCGAGTTTTCATTCGTCATGTCACTTCTAGGCCCTACGTCCGGGTCGTGATATGGTGGCATATAGTTAATGGGACAAAGGATTGCTACTAGGATTCTCTTACCAAACCCACCTCAATGACTCATTTGGTGCTAAGTCAATCCCACAGAATACTTTAAAGCAGTATATACATAGCCATTAAATGTAAGATAGAATCATAAGTAGCAATCTCATAAGAGAAGCTTGAAACTCAAAAACCACCCAAGTGATAATTCGCCTTTCACGCTGAGAGTCCATCTTAACACCTTTTAAGAGCAACTTAAACATGCTTATATCTTTGAAAAGAGTATTAACTTTAAAGTTTAATTCATAGACTTTATCCTTAACATCATACATGTAACTTCATCATGAACTAAGTGGGCCTAAATATTGACTTGAAATCACATGATTGGATGAAGTAGTGCATGAATCATGATAGAATATGTAACTTTCAAACTAGCATTAAAAATCCTACACATCATTAATAAAACCCTAAGTAGGGAAATCATAGACATCAACTTAAACATCATGAAATCTCTATGTTTAACATCATCGTACATCATTAAGGTCAAAATGTGTAAATACGTCATAAAAACGTCATAAAAATCATGCTCATGTAGTTTAAAATTTTTCAAGAACATAAAGTAAAGATGAAAGAATTTAATAGGAAACTTATTGGGTGGAAGGTACCCACAAATCAAACTGATATACCTTAAAGTGACCATAAGGAAAGGTTTAAAGTAGTTGGAAGAGGAAATCCTTGAAAGTGAATCCTAATCTTGCCCTAGCCTTAACTTGGGAGTGTTCTTGCCTTAGGAAATTTGCGAGAGTTTGAGAATGAAGTAAATGAGAGGGTTTAGGAGCGCTTTGGGTCTGATATGGGGATAAAAAACTCCAAGATGACATAGTTTTAAGTCTAGGGTATGCAGAATGGAAAAAATGCCCTTTATTAAAACTGTTGGATCAGATCCATGACCTCGTTTATGGGAAGTAAACTAAACCATCAGTCATGCTTTAGTTTAGTCCTGTTCTCCTTTTCCAATCTTCGGAAATTATTTTTCAAAAGTCTTATCTATGACTCATAGATCAAACTATTGGTCATAGAACCCCTCATGGTATTCTTCCACACTTAAAAATTTTCCATTCTTGAGGACCCAAACCAAGAGGTGAAACTACACTTTGTAATTTGGACCATGAGTAATCATGTTATTTGTGGTTTCAACTTTAGAAATCGTATTTCCCATCAACTAAAAGCTTCAATTCACGACACCTTTCTTTGGTCCATAGTTCCTTTTATGAAGCATAAAGTCCCTTTGTGGCTAGCCCTAACACTAAGTCAAATTTTTTAATCTTGAACCCCCACTCCACGAGCCTAGTCTACAACTCATAAAATGAATCACAGGCTATAAACTAAGGGCGTACATTGCCCTTGCAACCTCTTCAGTTCCAATTTTTCTACATTTCTAAACTTCCAAATTGCAGGTCCTTACAATATCTCCCCCTTGGGAACATTCATCTTCTGAATTTACTAAATGTAAGCTCTAAAGAGTCAAATAGGCAGCTAACAACCTTGCATGTATGCAAAAATGCAATCTTAATATCTTTTCATGAAATTATTAAAATGGATACCATAAACATGATTTCAAATAGTCCATAAACTTGTAAATATGCATAAATAACATGAAAAACTGAAATGCAATAAAATTGAGGTCTCGGGAAAGAAGAACTTAATACCTTAGGCTTTAGTAGAGTGGAAAAGATAGGGATAACATTTCATCATATTTGCCTCCACTTCCCATGTTGCACCTTCAATGTGTTGATTCCTCCAAAGTACTTTAATGAATGAAACCTTCTTATTCCTTAGCCTCACTTGCCGGTCTAGATCTCAATTGGGACCTCTTCATAAGCCAAATTGTCCCTAATGTTCACATCTTCTGATGGGCTTATGGAGTTTGGATCACCCATGAATTTCCTCAATATAGATATATAGAATACTGAGTGAATCATGTTCATTTCCATAGGCAACTCTATTCATATGCCACCTTGCCAATTCTTCTCACAATCTTGTAAGGCTCTATATATCTAGGGCTCAATCTTCTTTTCTTTCCAAATCGGACTATACCGTTCATGGATGATACCTTCAAATAGACCCAATCACCGACATTGAACTCAAGGTCTCTTCTTTTGACATCAAAGTAGGACTTTTGCCGACTTTTAGCCATTTTTAATGTCTAACTTTTCAATTTCACTTTTGCCATGGCATCCATGACTAGTTTTGATCCTAACAAAGCCATTTCACCTACTTCAAACTACCCAATTGGTGATCTACATTTCCTACTATATAAAGCCTCAAATGGTTTTATCTCAGTACTTGAATGGAAGTTATTATTGCAGGCAAACCCAATGAGAGGTAGATGATCATCCCAACCCCCTTTGAACTCCATTACGTTAGCCCTCAACATATTTCCAATAATCATCCTTTCGGCTTGCCCATCAGTTTGAGGATAGAAGGCAATACTCAACTCACTTTAGTGCCAAGGCCCGTTTGAAATGACTTCCCAAAGCGAGAGGTGAATTAAACCACACGGTCTGATATGATAGAAAAGGGAACCCCATGTAACCTCATCAACTCTTGGGTATACAATTTAGCATAGTCCTCAGCGCGCTATATATTGTCTTGACTTGTAAAAATTAGCCGACTTGGTCATTCTATCCACTATCACCCACATGGAGTCAAAGTACTTCTTGGTCTTAAGAAAACCAGCTACGGAATCCATATTGATCTCTTCTCATTTCCAAGTGAGGATTTCAATGACTTGAGCTAGGCTACCCGGCCTTTGATGTTCAACCTGTCGATAATTAAAGCATTCAAGCACAAACTTGGGAATATCCTTCTTCAGTTTGTTTCACTAATAGACTTCCCACAAGTCTCCATACATCTTAGTGGACTCGAGATGAATGGAATAGGAGGAATTTTTGGCTTCTTGCAAAATCAAACTTCTCAACCCGTCAATATCCAACACATATAATTTCCCTTGGTAACAATGTACTCTATCTCCCTCTTATGAGAAGACCTCTTTGTTTCCTTCATTCATCTAGGCCTTCAATTCAACCAAGGCGAGGTCAAGATCTTTCTTAGACTTGATGTCCTCAATAAATAAAGACTTAGAGCCATTCAACATTATTACACCATTATTGGGGGTGGCATTCAACTTCACTCCCAACCTAGCCAACATATGGACTTTCTCTGCCAATTCTCTTTTCCCATCATCTTCTAAATATGACACACTACCTATAGACACCCTACTAAGTGCGTCAGTTGCCACATTGGTCTTACCTGGGTGATACTTTACACTCATATCATAATTTTAAGGAGTTTTAACCACCTTTTTTTGCCTCAAATCGAGATCTTTTAGGGAGAATACTTATTGAAGAATCTTTTTATTAGTGAAGACATCTACATGAACCCTATACAAGTAATGACGCAATATCTTCAGCGCAAGCACCATGGCCTCAAGTTCGGGATCATGTGTTGGATATTTCTTTTTCGTGCACCTTTAATTGACTAGACGCATAGGCAATTCCCTTCCAATTTTCCATCAACACACAACTAAACCAATCTGTGAGGCGTCACAATACATAAAAAAATCCCTCAGTTCCTTCTAAGGTCAAAATAGAAGTCGAAACCAACTAATCCATCAGGGTATAGAAGATCTTATCTCGCTCATTTAGCCATGTGAGCTTCACTTTCTGTTGAGTTAATATAGTTAAAGGTGATGAAAAGGGGGAGGAACCCTTAATAGACCTTTTATAGTACCCAGCTACGCCCAAAAAACTTCTAATCTCCGAATGAGTCAATAGCCTAGGCCGATTTCTCACCGCCTCCATCTTCTTAGGATCCATTTTGATCTCATCACCCGACACCACATGTCCAAGGAAGGAAACTTGCTTCAGCGAAAATTTACATTTATCATACTTGGAAAACAACCTCTTCCTTCAAAGTTTGTAACACTACCCTCAAATATTTCATTTGTTCTTCTTCATTCTGGGAATAGATTAAAATATCATCAATAAATACCACAACGAACATATCAAGATAGGGATTAAAGATCATATTCATGAGATCTATAAAGATTGCTGGTGTATTAATTAGGCCAAAAGACATCTCCACAAATTTAAAATGACCATACCTTGTCCAAAAACCTATTTTATGAATGTCACTCTCCCTTACCCTTAGTAAGTGATACTCAAACCGCAAGTCAACCTTAGAAAAAGGCTTAGCCCCTTGTAGCTGATGAAATATGTCATATATCATTGGGAATGGGTATTTGTTCTTAATGATGACATTGTTGAGTTGTCAATAGTGTATCCACATTCAGAGTGACCCATATTTCTTCCTCACAAACAATACTGAGGCACCCCATGGAGACCTACTTGGCCTAATGAAACTTTTTCCCAATAGGTCCTTCAATTGCTCTTTTAACTCCCTCAACTCTGCTAGGCTCATTCTATAGGGAGGAATAGAGATAGGTTGAGTGTCAAGCAAGAGGTCTATACCAAAATCTATTTCCCTTTTGGGAGGAACACTGAGTAACTCTTCCAGAAAGACATCAGGGAACTCATTTATGATGGGGACCAACTCAAGAAAGAGGAATTTGGAAGTGACATCTCTAACCCTCATAAGGTAATATGCACCCGTAGAAATCATTTTTGGGGACTTGCGGTAAGAGACAAACTGACATCTACATGCACAACTATTACCCTTCCACTCAAGAATGGACTCATTTGGGAATTGGAATTTGACCCTACGAGTTCGACAATCTATAGAAGCGTAGGAAGCATGCATTAAATCTATCCCAAGTATGACATCAAAATCAATCATAGAAAGTTCTATCAAGTCACAAGTAATGACTATATGCAAAATGCACATGGGATAATTTCTGTAGACCCTTTGTGCAACAATAGACACTCCTACGGGAATACAAACTTCAAAAGACTCATTTAAGATTTCGGGGCTATGCATGAAATTTATTTTAAAGAAATGGGGTCATAAAGGAAAAATGGCTCTCGTATCTAATAGTCCATATGCATCAAAATCATAAACTTTCAACATATCGATAATCACATCCGGAGTCTATTTCACCTCTTGGTAGGCATGTAAAGCATAGAACCAATCGGCTTTTGGATCACCTTAAGATTTTCCACTTGGCCTTGAGGCCTAGCATCACAACTTCTATAATCTTTGGCATGATGAATAGGCTTGCCACTCTTAAAGTATGCTTGGGGTCGGCTAAGCACTCCCTTTTGTGGGGCCTTCCACACTTGGGACAATTGGGAGTTTGTGGCTTAGGATTAGCCTCTTTTTCTTTGTTGATTCAGAGACGAGGAGTGTTGCTTAACCCTTCGCCCACTTGATTTTGGACACCTTGAAATTTTTCATGGCCACCACTACTTTGGTGAGAGAATCCACCAGCATCTACTCAAACCCACTTGTACTCCCTAGCATGCTCCTTCAACTTCTCTTCATCAATTTTCTCTGTATATGACATAAAGTGGGAATTTTCCATCCCTTTCATGATCAATGCGGTCTTACATTCTTTGGACAAAAATCTAACATCCCAAAGATGAAGCTGCTTATTCTTGCCTGCACATCCACAACAATGAATGGTGCATACTCGGAAAGATTTATAAATTTGAGGGAGTATTCCCCCACACTAATGTGCTGTTATTTCATGTTAAAAATTACTTGCACATTTGCCTCTCTTAGCTCCATCAGGAAAAACCTGTCCAAGAACGCTCCTTGGAAATCTTCCCACTAAATTTTGCCTGCTCCTTCACCCCTTTCGTCAATCAATTGCTCATATCAAAATTTTTCCATACCTTTGAGTTGGGAGGCCACTAGCTTAGCCTTCTCATCCAGTGGCACCCCCATCACGGTGACAATTCTATATGCCTCATCAATGAATTTCACTGGGTTTTCATAGACTTTGGAACTATAGTATTTCGGCAGGCTAATCCTCATGAAGTCCTCGAATCTTGTTGCTATTGAAGGTCTATAAGAAGGAAGTGAAACCTTCCTATTGTCTTGGTTGGCCAAGACTTGGGCCAACATAACAAGGGCGGCTCGAAACTCCGCATGTGTGACTCCTTTTTCTTATCGAATGGAAGGAGCTTCATCCTCGTTCACCTCTCTAGGTAGTGGAGGAGGGCTTGTTCTTCATTTACCTCCCTAGGTAGTGGTGCTCCCTTTGGTGGTACGATCTAGAAATAGCAAAAGAGAACATTGTTAGATAGAAAAAAATCTTGAAAACTTTAAGGGAATGACATGATTCATGAAGAAGGAAAAGTTTCCTAAACACCCCATATCCTCTCGTTCATGATTGTGGCACGTTTCACAACCATGAAAAAGACTCTACTTGATGTCGTATATTAGACATTCGAGGAATATGTCAAAACCTCATGCTCTGATACCAAGTTTGTCACGATCCAAGCCTAGCTCCTAATCGCAACACAATGAATGAGAAATCTAAACGTACCTCACCCAAGCCATCTTAGCATACATCAAGATTCATATGTAATTAAACAATCATAATGCAAAAATTAAAAATGGGAAATTGGACTAATGGAACATTCAAGTTTAAAACCAAGCTGCATCCCATCAAACTTCATTGTCCAAACATACTAAACAACATAAGACTTAATAGGGGCCAAAGCACAGTCGCAGTTCCCATAAAATATAAAAGATAAGAAAATAAGATAGAAGTAAATGTCTCCATTGCACAACTCAAAACACATAGGAGTCTCAAGTGCATACATGTAAAAACGAAGATGGAGTCCTCGAACTAAGGTCTTACCAGTCGGTCGTCGGAAGCTAGCCACGTGCCGGTGGAGGAGGTGGAATGTTGGTCCCTACATAGTGACATTATGTAGGCAAAATATATGTTAATACATTGGAATGTAATAAGTATGTGAGATGCAACATGAACATGAAATTGTAATGCTATCATTCATAAAATTAAGAAGTCTCCATGCGTGGAATTGTAATATCATCATTCAAATATGTTTAAACATGAAAAAGGAATAGAGCTCAATATGGAGTAAAACCAATGCATCATGTGAAACACATGTGATGGAACAAAGACATAAAATCATACACTTTATGGGAATCAACTGTACTCGAGATATAAGACCATGTGAGCTACTACATGGAATCCAACATAATCCCCTACGCTGGTATGAGGAGACCACTAGCCAGGTAGAACTCCATCACTTAAGTATACATCTTTCTTTATCACTTATGGCTTATGTGAATCTATTAGCCTTGCCTACCAGAGCTCCTATGGTGGCACATAGTTAATGGGACAAAGGTTTACTGCTAGGGTTCCTTTACCAAACCCCACCTCAATGCCTCATTCAATGCTAAGTCAATCCTATCGAATACTTTAAAGCATATACATAGCCATATAATATAACTTAGAATCATAAGTAGCAATCTCACAGGAGTAGCTCAAAACTCAGAAATCATCCAAGTGAATCGGTCTTTCACATTGAGGGTCCATCTTAACACCTTTTAAGGGAAATTTAAACATGCTTATATATTTGACAAGAATATTAACTTTGAAGCTTTATTCATAGTTGTTATCCTTAACATCATACATATAACTTCATCACAAACTTAATAGGCCCATGCATTGACTTGAAATCACAAGATTAGATGAAATACTACATGAATCGTGATAGAATATATGACTTTAAAACTAGTATTAAATACCCCACATATCTTTGATAAAAACCAATGTAGGGAAATCATATCCATCAACTTAAACATCATGAAATCTCAATTTTTAACATCATACTACATCATTAAGGCCAAAATGTATGTAAATACATTATAAAAGCGTCATTAAAATCATGCTCATGTAGCTTAACATTTTTCAAGAAACTAAAGAAAAGGTAAAAAAGGATTTAATGGAGAACTTTGTGGGTAGAAGATACCCACAAATCTAACGCACATACCTTAGAGTGACCTTAAGAAAAGGTTTAAAGAAGTTGGAAGAGTAAATCCTTGAAAGCAAACCCTAATTGTCATACCCCGAGAGGGTACCCAAGACGTGGCTCGCACCTAGAGACTATCGCTAGTCGCCAAGCAAACCACTTATCCTCATCACATTCATTCAATCAAATAACTCAAGTCAATCAGCGGAAGACTAAGGAAAGTAAATGGGTACATCTCATCTAATTCTCAAAATAATATATATATAATAGAAGAAGGCTAATAGATAGAACTAGATCACAATCTTAACAATCAACATCCAACTCTAGTCTATGAAGCCTCTATCACTAATCAAGTGGTGCCAATGACAGACCCATGGCTACCAAAATCAAAATATAAGACTAGTCTATTCTAACTCAAAGGAAAGATGAAATAAATGTAGTGAATCCTTCGGAGTAGGGGAGGCTCACCAATCAGCTGAATGCCTCAAATTCTCCAACAGTACGTCTGTTGACGGTCTCTAAACCCTGTATATGCATCATAAAATGATGCAGCACCGAGTGGCATCAGTACGTAGAATGTATGGTATGTAAAATAGCTGAGTGAAACAGAAGCAGGTAGAATAATATGGAACAATATGAACTCAGAAATAGTAAACAATCAACATGTCAAATGCCTATGTAAAGCAAGAATAAAGAGTAGACAAGTGACCCATCAACCAATCACCCTCATCAATCGAATCAGACTCATCTCAAAGGAACTCAACTCATCACATCTCATCTCACGTCGACTCAGAATACTCTAGGTAGGAACTTTCTGGGAGTTTCTCTAACCGAAAACTATCACCTATGAGCCAGTGATGATACAACGAAGCGATGTCATTGCCGCATCCATCTAGTACCTTGCCAGGGTATAGGACATGGCATCAGTGGATCTAAAATAAATATCATCAAGTCATCTTTTGGGTCAAAGGAAACATCCGATTTTACGGTTCAATCCTTTCTTACGCTGGCCACGTAGTTATTGAGTTTGAGTTGGACTAACTCTCACTCTTTCGGTACTCGATACTCCTCCCAAGACTCAATGCTCATAAGACCTCTATCTCAACCAATCTCATAGGGACTTTAACCCCGTCATCGATTAGTATATCATAGGGACACTAACCCTATCATCAATCAAACCCATAGGGGCTAACACCCTTTCCTCAATCAATAGCTCAATGCTCAGAAGAATCGTTAGGGAACAAACGAATAGACCATCATTAGAGTTCGTTTATTATGGAGACTCATAGGACTATCAAGCTCCATCAACTCATCATCATCCTCTCACCACAATCACAATCACAATCAACAATCTCACGTCAAGGCTCTAGACTCAACCCCTAGATTCATTCATGCGTACTTTCAAATGTTAACATATAAAGGTTATGCAATTTCTCATGAAAATATCCAATTCAAGAAAATAATTTTATGATGATCATCAACATATAGAATAAAATGTGATTAAATATAATTTGTGAGAAAACATTCAAGAATCAATTTAAGAAACATGTATGGGGACTCATGGACAGTCAACTCCTTTATGACCATCTATAGGGCACATGAGAGGACAATCTCATGCTTTTAATTTAGCCTTGCATACCTGAGATGAACCTCTCAACAATCAATTCAAGGATTTCCTCTTGAACTCCTCAACCTCAAACTTTTCTCCTCTTTCCTCAAGCCCTAGTCTTGTTTGGTTGTTAGAAAAGGACTTAGAATGGGGTTTTAGACTCTTTTTACGTCAAAATAACCTAATTAGATCATGTATTGAATTTAGGAGGGATTGGAAATTGATCAGAATGCCCTTCACAAAATTTAAAAAAAATTGACTTCAGAATAACCTAGTCCGCAATGCGGACTGGTCACATACAGTGTATTTTTCTCCGAAGAGTTTCTGAATGCATTTTTCCCAATCCCATAAAAGATTTTGAAAAAAAATAAGTGTGAGTCCCTTACAGAGGTGTGATGCACTTCCGTCGTGCACCGACATTGTCTTGGTTTTCGTATTAAAAAATTATCTTTTAATCCAGTCACTCTAAAAATCGATCGAGACCTTTTTTCCTACTCAATTTTTCATGTTGATCCGAAATCAGGTCTTGGATTTGCCATACGAGCATTGAAACATGTGTTATGTACACATCTCCCCTCTAGGGGTATTTCGGTAATTTCACCGTGCATTACACTAACCTGGATCTGGCCTTGACTTGAGTGTATTTTTGCCTTAGAAAATTTGAGAGAGTTTGGAAATGAAGTGAATGAGAGGGTTTAGGTGGATTTTGGATATGATAGGGGGGCTAAAGAATCCTAAAACAACATAGTTTTGAGTCTATTGTATAAGAAATGGACAAAAATGCCCTTTATTAAAACTACCAAAACACGATCCACGACCCCGTTTTTGAGCCGTAAACCAAACCAAGAGTTGTGTTTTGGTTTCATCTTGTTCTCATTTTTCCAATCTTTAGAAACTGCTTTCCAAAAGTCCCATCTACGAGACCCATTTACAACTCATACATCAAACTACAGGTCATGGAACCCTTTGTGGTTCCTCTCGCACTTAGTAAAAATTTTCTATTCTTCAAAACTCTAACCACGAGACCAGCCTACGGTCCGTAATCAGGACCACGAGTCATCCTGTTGTTTGTGGTTTCAACTTTAGAAATCTATATTTTTCATTAACTCAGGGCTTTAATCCATGACATCTTTCTATGGTTTATAGTTCCCTTTACGGACCATAAAGTCCCTTTGTGGATGGCCTTGACACTTAGTCGAATTTCTTAATCTTGAACCCTTACTCCACGAACCTAGTCTACGACTCGTGGAATGAATCAGGGCCCATAAACTAAGCTCGTACATTGGCCCTACAATCTTTCCAGTTCCACTTTCTTGGCATTTCTAGCCTTCCAAAATGCAGGTCCTTACACTCGTCAAGTAGTGAGAAACTCGTGTATGAGCCATCTTGCAACGTGTGTCTTTAACTCATAATTCGAAATAGCAAGTGTTGTGTTTAAACATTATATGGAAGCGTTAAAATAAAAGGGTAGTAGGAGATGATTCGGGAACAAGAAAAACATATATACATACAAAATCCCTCCTAAAATCGGGTAGCCATATGTATAGAGCTACATACAAGAAGGCAAGCTTTAGCCCTAGTCTCACGAACACGGAGTCCAAATTTCATGGCCATCACAAATGCATCCCAAGGCTTCAAGAACGTGATGATAAATCCATGCCTATATTATCTTAGTTGCATCAACTAGTTTATTTCAAGATCAAAGTCTGTAATGTGGTACTTGAAATTCGTTCGGAGTTATGTGTGAGCAAATGAAATATGCTACTCTCATGGAATTTGACATTCTAGACTCAATGGTGTAATCAAAATTTTCAATAGAGATCACTTTGACAAAAATTAGATCCTACACCCATGTGCTACTTTTAGTTAAAATCCACCAAAGCACCTAGAACTAGCCTGCAGGCCTCGAAAAGCGCACAAAAGATCATTGTAGACCGAGCTCGATATTTTGAAGCTAAAAGCACATACAAAATTCTCATTTGGACATGTTTTTCAAGAATGTTGACTAGAGTCAAACTTTGACCACATCTTAATGGTCAAAATGCCTAATGGCTCAAACTCGCATCGAAAATATCGGGACTTGAGTCGAATATGCCAATAACCTAAAATAACGGTCCCAAAGCTTACAAAATTTGTTATGACCCAGGCTAGGCCCTAAGCGTAACACAACGAATGAGAAACCCAAGAGACCCTCAATTAAGTCTCTTAGCATTCATCAAAGCATGTATAGATAATGAACATAATTACAAAGTGGAAACTAAGGGAAATGGGGCTCAGGGGCATAACATAAGGCATTTTCAAAATAAATAGCGTAACAACATACATCCATACATATGTCCAACAATACCTCTAATCATAGACTAGGCGGGCGCTAATACATGTTCCTAACTCACCCTCAAGGAAATGTAATGTAAAAGTTTTAAAGTCTAGAATATTAACAAACTAGAAAGAGATAGGTTCGCCCATAAAGCATGAGGATTCACCAATAAATCTTCAATAGCAACCAAGTCAACCACGTGGGATGAGGAGCAGGAAAGTTGTTTGTCCCTACATTGTGAGATAATGTAGGAATAAAGTATGAGTCAGTAATTGAAATGTACTAAGTGTGTAGGCGTACAAGTAATAGGCAAAACAAATTATAGGTACGAGTAGTTAAGCAAAATACATATCATAATGCATGAGCAAGGTCATAGGTAGGCATGGAAGAAACAATGTATTAAAATCATGAATAGAACCATGTAAGGTACCTTAGGGAATCATACATGTGTGGTGAAAGACTATAACCCACAATAATACTATACGAGCTATAACATGGAATCCAATGCAACCCTCTATATTGGAAGCGGAGGATACTGTCAATATTCATTTATTAATTAACAATAGGACTATATGTGGATCCACTAGCCTAGTCTATAAGGCAACATATAGTGGCATATAGTTATGAGACTGGGAGCTTCCACTAGGGACCCCTTAAGTAGAATCTCTACCTCAAGCTTCATTTGGTGCTATGTCAAGTCTCATGGAATAATGATAGTACAGTAAAGTAATCATTCACAAACTTTAAGTTTATTAACATCAATGAAATTCATAGAATAGCTCATGAACCTTAAGGATTCAAATATGAGAATTTTCCTTATCACGTGAAGAATCAATCCTTAGGTGAGTAAACCTTTCACCAATCATTCATTTAATGGTAAAAGGGCTTCCAGAAGCAAATTCATAACTTTCGTAAATCATTAGTTGGAGCCCTTATCATTCAATTCATATTTCATTAGGACGTAAGATAAATTTGGTGGGTTAGATACCAATTCGCTTAAAATCATGCAATGCAAGAAAACATGCTTAACCACAGTGCAATTTATCAATTTACATAGTAAGCAAATCAACTCACCATAGGATTTCAAAACCCTAAATAACTTGTCATAGAAATGTATGTCATGTACAAAGAATATTTGTAAATTGCAACCAATTTCCGTTATAATATATAAATTGTAATCAACTAATTCAATTTAAACCCAAATACTTCAAAGAAAATTAAAATTAAGCTTAAATACTTCAAAGAAAATTAAAATTCAAATAAAAATTAAAATTTAACCAATTACTTAAACTTCTTGACTTTAAAAAAGTTTAACTATTTATTTGTGTATATAGCTTAATTAAATCTAATTAAATAGGAAAAAATATCCATTTCGGCATATAATGCTTTCAATTAATAAATATGAATAATACTTATGAATACAATTGACGCTTAAGACTATGTAATATTTATAATATATTATGCATTATTTATCAAATAAAATGGGACAATAATACCTTCTTTTTTTTTACGAAAAGTCTTATCTGAAGAAAGAAACTATTTTATTTATTTTATAAATGATGCAATAATCATGACTAATAAAGTAAAGGTACTGTGGAAGACAAATTGGACGCCAACAACTCCTTCCTTGCCCAATAATCATTCTTAGTCGTATGTCTCCTAATGCGTTCAATATTTATCTAAATATTTTTATTTTTTTCATTTTCACTATTCTAATTCTATGGGCATGTAAATTTTTTACTAGCCAAAACTCCACTACATATAATATTGTTGACCTAATAATCATTCTATAAAACTTCCCCTTAAGTCCTGAGATGTTAACATTTATTTTATTTCCGCTCCAATAAGATGTGTGACATCCTCCTTGATCTTTTCGGTCTCTTAAATTATTGATCCACGATAGTAAAGTTTCCTTTCTCAATAGATAACATATGTATATATCAATTTTCACTTCCAATTCTGTTTCACGTATTGTGCCACTAAACTTGCACTTTGTTTTAATATTGCTCAAATCTAAAACCTTTTTTTGACTGTCTTCCAACTCCTTATATATCACAAATGCTTTTGTGTATCTCGTCGATCAATATTATGTAAACAACTTTATGTCATTAATTAATATAATCTTTAATCCATTAAAACTGTGGGGGATGAAGGACATGTACGATGGAGCCAAAATCCGAATAAGAACGGTGGGGGGAGATTCTGAATATTTTCCTGTTAAGATGGAACTTCATCAAGGATCTGTGTTGAGCCCTTTTCTGTTTGCATTGGTGATGGATGAGCTGACGTGATCTATCCAGGAGGAGGTCTCATGGTGTATGTTGTTTGTAGATGACATGGTACTAATTGATGAGACCCGGACCAAAGTTAATGATAGGTTGGAGGTTTGGCGACACACTCTTGAGTCCAAAGGATTCAAACTGAGCAGGACCAAGACAGAATACTTGGAATGCAAATTCAGTGTGGCGAGGGATAAAATAGACAGTGATGTGTGACTTGCCGCTCACCTTATTCCCAAGAAGGAAAGTTTTAAGTATCTGGGGTCTATCATCCAGAGTAGTGGGGATATCGACGATGATGTCACACACCGCATTGGGTGGCTTGGACAAAGTAGAGGTTGGCCTCTGGAGTATTGTGTGATAAGAAGATGCCACCTAAACTCAAAGGTAAGTTCTACAGAATGGTGGTTAGACCTTCTTTGTTGTATGGGGTGGAGTGTTGGCCAATAAAAAATGCACATGTTCAGAAGATGCAGGTCGCCGAAATGAGGATGTTAAGATGGATGTGTGGTCATACCAGGAGTGATAAGATTAGGAACGAGGTCATTCGGGAGAGGCTGGAGGTGGCACCTGTAGCAGACAAGATGAGGGAAGCGAGAATGCGATGGTTCGGACATGTGCAGAGAAGGAATACCGATGCCCCTATTAGGAGGAGTGAGAGGCTAGATTTGGGAGTTACTTGGAGGGGTAGAGGTAGACCAAAGAAATACTGGGGGGGGGGGGGGGAGGTGATTAGGCAAGATTTGGTGAAACTTGATTTCACCGAGGACATGACCTAAGATAGGAGAGAGTGGAGATCGCGAATTAGAGTAGCGGGCTAGGTTAAATAGGAAGGAGTTTTTTTTAATTGTATGCCTTTTTTATGTTATAAACCTGCCTTTTGGATATTAATTGTCCTGTATTTACTTCCTGTGCACTTTCTTTTCTTTCATGTTTATCATATCTAGCTTATTCTACTCATGGGTTTTTGTGACGAGGGTTTCAAGGAAACAACCTCTCTACCGCTTGAGGTAGTGGTAAGGTCTGCGTACATTCTACCTTCCCCAGACCCTACTTGTGGGATTTCACTGGGTATGTTATTGTTGTTTAATCCATTAAAATTCTCCTGAGTTTTTCAAAGAAAAGACTGAATTTGAATGAATTCTTACTCCTTCTATTTCAGAATTTTTATGTCACTTGTCATTTTCTTAGAGTTAATTTAATGATTATTTGAATCTAAATTAGATCAATAAACTTAATATTATAACATTTAAAATATAAAAATATTACAAATAATATCCCCCTCCCCCCTCTGTATTAAGATAATGAAAAAATATTTTAAAATATTAGTCAAAATTTATTTTTTTAAAAAAAAAAAAGGTTGTAAAATACCACATACTATTAGGAGAGTGGAGATAATTGAAAAACTTTCTTTAGATAGTAAGTAAAGAGAGGAAGAAGTTTATACCTTTCTTGGAGTGCAATTGAAAGTATTGGGAAATTGAAAAAGAAAACACAAAAAGTAAGAAAGGAAAAGAACCGACAAGGCGACAAGTCGCGTTTTACAAGCCGCCGTTGACCGTCAGCTTATGTATGACTCTGTCAAAATTGTTTCATAAGTAGTAAATTTTTGTTTGTGTGAAACAAATTGCAGAGAGGCACAGCCAAAGCGTGACTTTGAAAAGCAGTGAAAATGTCATCGATCGTATCTGCATGACCCCTTTTTCTTTCTTCTCTTAACCTAAATAAGCCAACTTTTTTCTTTTTCACTTTTCATGTTCTACATCCCCCATGCTTCCCCTACTTTATTTTTTAGCCTATCCATTCATTTTTAGCCCATATTTTTAGTGCTCTCACTTTTACCTTTTTCAGTACTTCTCTTCCATGCTTGCGTCTTGGAACAATTTTCATTTTATGGAGTACTCATGTTTTGATAAACTACCATGTTTAAATTTTTGCATGATGCATAGTTTTAAAAAGGTACTTAAATAAAAATGCGTGAACCCACATTTAAAGTATCATATAATATAATGTGATAATAATTGAGAGCACCTCTCTAAGTGCAATTAGAAATTTAAATCTTATTTCTATCTTTTTTCCTTTTTTTCCTAAAATTGAGTAGTACATCTCAAGTGATTATTGCTAACAATTTTGACATTTCAATCAATTAACTTTTGATTTTTTTTATTATAATCTTCAAAATTTTCAAGTGTTTCACGTTAGGAATTCCTTAAAAAAATTAGCAATGTGTATAATTGAACCAAAAGTATATATTAAAATTTAAAACTAGCAGTATTATATATTTGGACCAATATTTTTAAATTTTTTTAATGGATTCAGTGTTAAAAATCTAAAGCTCAAATCCTTTAAATTTATATTTTAAATTTGTCTTTTGTAAAAATGCACCTATTCTCTTGAAATTTTAAATATCTCTATCGTCCCCAAAAATACTATTTAACTATCGGCTTACCAAAACTTAAGCGGATGATCAAATTCAATACGAATCACTTTGTGTTTTTTCTTTTTTTTTTTTTTTTTTAACTTTGCTGATATTGAACCCTTGTTTCCAAGATCTGCATACCTTCACTTTATTGACCATCCTTGAATTCGCATGCTTTACATGATAAATTAATGATAAATAAAATAATTAGAATATAATTCAGTTGTTGTTACTTTTTTGAATCGTACGTAGCTAGTTTATTCACAAGTATATCATATTGTTGTACACTTAGCAGATTTTGACTCCTATCGTTACAAGTTATAATCAAAGTTCTACTCTTTTATATGTGTTAGTCTCTATGTTCTTGTTTTACACAAATATCTCAGATAAATAAAATTCAGTTAAACAATCACTCAAAAATACGTAAACTTTTTTTGAATTGACCAACTTCTAAAATTTATTTATTTTAAGAAGTATTTTTTTGTGGGAAGTGCTTATGCAAAAGTACTTTTGTTAAGTGACTATGTTGGACTAATCAATTTAAAAAATATGCCTTTCAATAAGAGTTGTAGCTTGTGCTTGACCAATATTCTAAAGTACTTTTGGAAAAACAAATCTAATTTATGTAGCTTTTGAAAAGCTATTTCTACTGCTACTAAAAGTATTTATTTTTTCCTACAAAAACTTGCCAAACAATAAATTTTCTGAAATAAGAAATTTCAAAAAGAAAAGAAAACACTTTGATGTGTTAAAAATTCAACCGAATAAATACTGAATTTTTAAATCTTATACTTTTATCTAAGATTGTACGGAATTATTTCTTTTGAAAAGTATCTTTCAAAAGTCATAAAAATTTCGTTGATCAATATTTTATGCTTCGATATTTGTATTGTTATAATAACTATGTTCAAAAATATGAAAAACATAACGAGTAGGCTTATAAACGTAAATCCAATCTATTGAAGTAAAGTTGAAAGAAATGGACTATAGTTTTATGTTATATCACTTTAATTGGAACTTGAGTAGGTCCGTATAGGTTTAGTTATCCTACAAGAATTTTGACATCGGTTTTATAATTAATAAAGTATTTTTACCTATTTATACTTTAATGTCACAGAGATATTTAATAGATAAACACTACGATATTATTTTAAAATTCTGATTTCTTTTCTATCCTTCTTCCACAAAAATTTTCTAAAGTTATCGTATACATATTTTAGGACTTTAGACAATATGTTTAGTTTATTACAATTTTAATCTTATTCAACATAAATTATAAAGAATATAAAGGTCATTCAATATTGAAGGATATTTTGATTAACCATTACTTATATATATATATATATATATATATATATATATATATATATATATATATATATATATATATATATATATATTAAGGATAAGCAATAAGAGAAAGAATCAACAATCTAAAACCAACCCAAGACTAGTATCTCATGTACAAGCCTACAATTGAGTTCGAAATAAAATATACAAATCTCAAATGTCCTTGTTTCTCAAATAGAATAAAAACAATGTAAATATATAGGAATTCGAAGAATCCACAAAATGGACAAGCTGCTACCTCTTACACTCTCAAGCTCGGTCTAAAAGGAGAATGAAGTGTCAACAGGAACCAGACTCACAACCTACACATGAGTAAGGGATGGCAATGGGGCGGAGCATGGTGGGGATGGGGTGGGTTGAGCTCAATCCGCAAATTGTTTAACCCGACCTACCCCGTGATGATTTATTTCATTTTCAACCTCCCCGTCCCGCCCCACATAGATCTGTCCCGCATAAACCCGTCCCGCTTAAATTTTTAAGTTCTTTTATTTTTTAATTGAATTTAATATGAAAAATAAAGATTCGTAATTTTTTTATTTTTAACTAATTAATTATTTTTAATTGACATTTCAACAATTATTTCTTAATCCTTAATTAGAAGCCTCTAATTAACATTTCAACAACTAACAATTTACTGGACATGTCTAGTTTAAATTTTAGGGAAAAATATATATCATTGATTTTTATTAATTAAAAAAATTAATTTTCTTTGAATTCTTATTTGGTTCTTGAACCTGCAACCCGCCCCGCATTAGTTTTAAAAATAATTACTATAATCCGCCCCAACCCACATAACTTTATATCTGCCCCACCCCGCATAGCTCTAAAACTGCCCCATACTCGCCCCGCCTGCCCCATTGCCATCCTACACATGAGTATTAGAAGTAAGGGTCAGTACTAAACAATGCAGTACCTAGCGAGAAAATCGAAACACAGATAGATAATAGAGAACGTCTACCCTAATCGAACCTCCAAAAGTACAATATGCATTCACGAAAGTCAACATACACAATATATATATATCCACAATACAAGTATGCGGTATATAAATAAATTATTTTCAGCAATTTACGAGTATGAATTAAATTAATCATCATATCCCACTTCATACAAATATCCACATTTAAATGAAATGAAATGGAATGTAATGATGTGAAAATGGCATAGTGCAATGTCTAGTAATCATGATGCATGTTCGTCTTATGATACACATCCGTTGATATAATCAGACCGAAATACATGAGGATCATACCCGGACCATGTATCAATCATCATCACCGGAAGAGACTCTGGTCACTGAAATTTTTTTAGCAATCAATTAATCAATCATCGAAAGAGACCTCGATCATCGAAGAAACTTCGGCGATCTTTACCGACCGATAAAGACCTCGACCCCTATTCTCAATATCATACTCAATCTAGCTGAAACCATTTTTCATCGACTTTTCATCAATAGTGAGATTCAATTAATGTTTTATTTCAACACAATAATTTCACATAAACATGAGAATATGCAAAAAGAGTCCGCACAATTCATATATGCAATAATCGAATCAATAAAGCTCATCATTCTTTCAATAATAGAATCATCATCAAGTGAGTCATTGAATAACAATATAACATCATTTTTCTCAAATTCTCAATAATCACTTTATCATCATCATTCAAGACGATTCATCAAAGAGTCAATATTTTCACTACTATTCTTCAACAATTTCACCATACTATCAAGGTTACACAAAGCTTGTTCAATATCACATCATAATGCCTCAATAGTTATTTCAACAAATAGCATTAATCAATACTCAACACTTGAGTCAATATAAGAAAGTCACAATTCTCATCAATGGAGATCACATAATTAATTAATTATCTCAATATAAAGATCAATATCATCAACAAGTATATATATAATGGTAAATTAAGTTACACGTATTATCACATAGCCATTTTATCATCCCGTCACTTTCATTAACTCATTTCACGAATAATTCATCCATTTTCGAATCCTCAATACTCTCCAAAACACAAAGAAGGAGGATACAAGGTTCAGTTAAACTCAACAAGGTTTAGAATATCCATTTGCCTCGATAAAATCAAGAAATCAATCCAACACTTCAGCTTTCCACTTTCGATTCGTATCCAAAATACCACAATCTATTCGAATAATGATTCATAATTAAATTCAGAGACTAATAATGCCAAGATCATAAAATTTGAGAAAAAGGACCAAAAATATAATACCAAAAAAGGAGGTTGAAATCTAAAAATTTTGCATGAAAATATTCCTTGAAGTAATAGGAATTAGCAAAAACTATTTGAAAAATAGAGTTAAAACAAGCTCACAATCACCGTTTTAGCAAACCTTTGAGTTCATGAACGAATTCCAAAATTTTTAATTCAAAATTCTCAATTTTATGTTAAAAACAAGAAATAATTAATAAATAATGACGATTTTAGCTCAAATAATTTACCCAATAGACTTCTCTCGAAAAATCACTTGAAAATACTCCATCACGAACTTACAAGAACCAAAAAGGGAGGAAAATGGCTTAATTTGTTACTTAAAATTAAATATTTGTTTAAATAAAATTTGTTCTCCATGAACATGCCATGGCCAGTACCTCCACTAACATTAAAAAACAACCCATACTATCCTCCACAAACGTAGGAGGATTTTCGCGAATGCGGGGTCACTTAAGCAGACCCTCCACAAATGTGGGCTACCTTACGTGATTCCAGAGGTCATCACATAGGCGTCTGTGAATGCGGAAGGCTAGGCCGCGAAATCGAAGAAGATCTATTTGCACTAGATATCAACAACCACACAATGACACAAAATCTTGAAATGGCCCCTCAGAATTTGTTCAAAATCTCATATATATAATCCATGTATGCAACTCTATAAAATTCTACATTTGGACTCAATGAAAATGTTGAAAATTGAATCTGGGATCTCTTTGCCCTAAAACTTGATACGTCGCAATCAAACTAACATAGGTAATACAAATACCATATAGCTATCAGAACACCCAAAAAATTATACCAAAACTCATTCTAGAGCTAAAATACCTTCTGGAACTAGTGAAAACATCAGAAATCCAATCTGAGCACCCAAACTCAAAAAATTGACTAAAGTCAAATTTTAGTCAATTTTCATCTTTGTAGCTCAAATCCACATATCAACTCCAAATCTGATGTCAGTGACTCTCGTAGATCAGGTTTCATGTTTCAAAACTGATGGAATCAATAGAATTTCATTTTGAAACTCAAAACTCAAAATTAAGCAACTTAAGCCTTCAGAATTCAAATCTTTAGCAAAAACTCAACTTTTCACAAAAATTTCAAAAAAATTTCTTAATCAATCAAATAGGACTTGGGGCAATTATAATGAGGAGTAAAATGATAGTTTTATCAAAAATAATAAAAATGACTTTTGGGTTCATTACACATATACATACACATATGTGTGTCTGTGTTTAAAGAATAAACAAGAAATGTTTAATTAACATAATATAAATGATTCAACCATGCTTTCCGTTTGTTATTAGATAAAATTTGTCCCTCCTTTCACTTATTTGAATAAAAAATATTCTTAATATTAAAGTTCAATCTAAAATTATCCTTTCTTTTACCAGAAGGATGTAAACCATACACATAAAAAATAAATTAAAAATTATAAAATTATTTTTAATAATCCACATGTAATTGGATCAGAGTTCACTCACAATTATAGGTACAAATAAGCTGTTAAGAAGTTAAAAGGTATCATGAGGTGTCCTATTTTGTTCTCCCCTTTTAAGTAATGCCTGCCTTTTTTCATGAACATCCAGTATAAGGTAACTTTCAAGCAAAAAATATTTTTGTTGCTTCTCACATTATTTCATGCACATACGATTGAAACTTTAATCAAGTTTAACATGAGTTTTAATCGTATATGTCTGAGCACAAACATATATATAAAAATTTAAACTTTGTTTGATTTGTTGTTTATTAGACGCACATGCCTAAAATTTCAGGCCATTTTTACATGTAATACATTCATGTATGCTTGACCAAAATGCGGACTTGACAAAATTGAAAAGGTATTAAACAAGTTTCTTGGATTTGGTATATTTTTTTTCTTTATGATACATGAATCTGATGTATAATACCTTATAATTAATAAGAATATACTTCACTTGTGATTAAAAACAAAATAAATGAAAAGAGAGGAAAATACAAAAGTCAATGGGCTTAGCCAAATGAAGCTAATGCTTGACTACAAATTTTTAAAATATTTTGGACAGATTATTTTTAGCTGAAATTTTATTATGCATTTGACCATAGATTTTAAAAGAAATATTTGACTATTCAAATAAAATATAATTCATATACCTATAAGTTTTAAAAATTACTAAAAATCTTCATAAGTTTGTATTATCATTTTATAATGAATATATAATGTGAAAAATCATGACAAGCATACACAATTAATATGAATTTCAAAAAAGAGGAAGAAAATAATAGAAAAAATACCTTTGATTTACATATGAAAAACTATTATTACTTCTTATAATTGAAAGTGACTTCTGATAGCAAGCTCAAAAAAAAAAATGTAAAATATGTATATAGTGGTATAAATTTTGTACAACAAATTAGAATTTAAATTTTGAGTATAATTATGAAATATAAAATTTGAGGTTTTATAAAATATGAAGTTTGAGGTAATTTTTAAATTTAAAATTTTTAAATGTTAAAATTTAGCCCAAATTATAATTTTTTCTAGGACATTGGAACTTGAGATGTTTATCAAATATATTTGCGAGTAAGTTATATGGTCAGACATTAACTCTCAAATATTTTTTCAAAATTTTCCAAATTTATTTGTGGTCAAATGGCAAGTTAAAGCCTTCTAACGTGAATATGGGTAAATGACCCTATATTCCAAACTCCCCCTTTAAACTTTAATTTCAAAGAAGAGAAAGTTGTACACAACAAATAGAAGCTTTGGGGAAAAGAAAAGGGGATCATTGAATCCGACGCTAGATTCTTCGAGGTTCTATTAAAAGCTTTGACAGTTACTTGGATTGAACCACCATTATCGACATTTATTGTATTAATTTAATATTCTTCTCATGAGTATCCTCATGTATGATTGATAAATGGGGTGGGAGTAATGGATACCAGTAGAATTGGAACATATATAGAGTGCCATTATAATTTCTTTTAAATCGAAACTTTGATTTCCAGCAGGCAAGAAAAAAAGAAGAAAAAGATTTGAGCTTTAAGATCATGTCGAATTAATTGTTCTAAATTAGTTACAGGTTAAGCTTAAATAAAAGAAATCAACCCAAGTTCAATGTGATGTGATTATAGATTGATCCAAAAAAATCATATGGATTGCTTCAGGGAACAAGTTTGATACTTCAACATGAGTGCTTATGAGTAGTATTCTTATCATAATTTGTATTTCATAATTTTCATGATTTAGCCTCTCTATTTATATGAGATAGTGGTAAAGTTTGTGTACATTTTACTGTTTCCAGACCCCGCTTGTGAAATTTCATTGGATATGTTATTATTATTTATAATTTTCATGATTTATACATTGCTTATAATGTGAATTTGTTATCAAATATTTTAAATTTGCATGTGGAACACGTCTTTTATTTGATTTGATACAAAATTGTTATTTGAGATGATATCATTTTTACAAGACAAGTTTATTGATATTTGAGATATGACTACCATTATCTAATGGATTTGACACTTGAGAAATAGTACTTTACATGCGTTTCCATTAAATTTGATATAATGTGATCAGATAAGATTTAAATTCTTTGTGCTATTTTAAAAATGCTTCAAATATTTATTTAAAAAAAGTATGAATAGGAGTAGGTCTTAATGGATATCGTAGATAATGATGAATTTGTTAGACCTGATGCACCTTGTATTTATTGGTTACCATATAACTGTCCTAGTGGAAAGATAGAATTAGCATATTGTTATTGATATCCCTCGAGTAGAGGCCTACTAATATGATATGAGGGGCCCATTGTTATTTGCTTATTTCTTAAAGAAGAAAGTCATACTATTTACATGATTCATTCTTGGAAATCTTCCAAATATAAGATTTGACATGAAAATTCTTACAGAGTTTATTGATAAATGGTTATACTGATGTTTTGCTTATATGACTCAAACAAGATAGATTATGTCACGACTCAATTTCGGTGGTAATGACACTTGTCTTTATCCCATCGAGATAAGTCAGCCTAAACATATATCACAATAACATAATACAAGATAATGCGGAAGATAAATCAACATAACATAATAATAACAAAGCTAAAAGGCATAAATCCAACAAAATCATTCCAGAACTAGTTATCACAAAGTACAAGCCTCTAATATATTAGCATTAGAAGAAATGATATAAGTTTCAATAGTCTTTGTCTCTCAAATAAAATAAAACTAGTAAAATATTCGATAGTCTTGAGGGTATGCTGGAACAATAAGCAACTACCTCTCAACTGTCAATAGCTCAGACCAACAAGATTTGAGCTCATAACCTATACACATATGTAGAAAAATAAGAGTGAGCAGCAAGGTATCCAACAAACAAACCGAATCACAGGTGGAGAATAAAGAACTAAACACTCCTTCCATCCCAACCACATACCTCCAGACTACAAAACCTAGATGCAGGAATGGCCAGCACATACAATATATATAATACAAACATTTACAATCTCATAACACAATATCTCAACATTCCAACTTTCACAATGTACAAGACTTTCAATAATTCAATCTCCACAATACACATGATCCAAGTCATCAACATATATTACAACATTTCAATAGTCCAATCTCAACAATGAACAAGATTCAAGTCATTCAATACATCACAATTCAGTATATATATTAAATTCAAGAGAGGAATGACATGAAATGAAATGAAATGGCGAAGTGCAAGCAAAGCGATGTGGATGTCAAGTAATCATGGTGCATGTTTTTCCTACAATACACATCCATTGATATAATAAAAAAAACCATGGGGGCCGCGCATGGATTATAGATTCGCCGGAACAATTTCCCATCGTCATTTACTTTCATCTCTAGCTAGAACCATTTTCTATAGGCTTTTTAATACATCACATAAGCATATGTCAGATAGGCATGAGAATATGCAAGAATCAACATTATCAAACATACAATAATCATGTCAAATCTATATTATTATCATATAATTGGAACCATTCTCCATCGGCTTTTCATTTCATTTTTTTTCTAGTCGGAACAATTTTCCATTGGTCGTTCATCACCAACGGATCATCAAGCAAGTGTACATCATCGCAACACAATAATTACTTTAATAAGTTTAAGAATGTGCAAGATATCCACATATATCATTTATGCAATAATCATCAATTATATTCATTGTTCTTTAAATATTTGTGTCATCATCAACACATTTTATAATAATCACATCAAGTCATAGCTCAAGCTTTTCAACAACATTTTGTCAACATACTAACGATAATTCATTATTTAGTCCACATTTCACAAGTATTTAGTTCAATAAATTCAACAAAATATCAAGTATGCATTTAGCATACCATTTCATGTAAAGTATATTGTTGGACAATTCCATCTATCATGAATCAAAGCTCAACAAGTAGAATAATATGAATACTTTTACATTTTCATCATTTTGCATTACAAGCCCAACTCACAGTATCAATTCACAAGTCTTGATCAATCACAATTTGGCATAATTTCACAATTCAAATCACAGGTGTCATCATTTTCACCTCCCTATTACCCAAATCATATCAACTAGAACAATTCACTAATCCCCAAGTTTGACATTGAAAAGAAATACTAAGTTCAATAGACTCAACAATAATTAGAACCCACTTATCTTAATTTAGCTAATCAATCACTCCAATGATAATGTTTCTCCTTTCGAAGCAAATACAAAGCACCACAGTCTGCTTGGAAACAAATTCACAATCACTATACAAAATTAATAATACCCAAATCAAGCAGTTTGAGGAAAAAGGAAAAAATCATCCAAAAAATTTACTATCGAAAATCAATGTTGAGATCTAGAAATTTTTAAATAGAAATATTCCTCTCATGATCAGGAAACCACCAGTGAAAATTAGTTCAAAAACTGTGTTGCAATGAACTCACGATCATCAATTTTGTGAAAAATCTCAAAGTTCATGAAAATCTCTATTTTTTTCAATTGAATCTTCCAAACATGATGTTAAAATCAAGGGGTAATTAATGGGTAATAATAAGGAAAGTGAAAAATAACTTTTGCAATGAAATATCTTCAAACAAATTGGTCCAAATACCTCTAATCCGAGCTCACAAAGTTTGAAAATGGAGAAAATATTTAAAAATGGGTGTATAGGGGTCTAAAAACCCCATCTGATGTCGTTGTAGCAACACCCAAGCTTATTGACTATCATTCGATATAGTGAAGTCGCTAAAGTGGTCAGGACTCGCTATAGCGAGGTCTGCACCAAAACACAATAAAAATATTTTTCAATAAATTTCAAGACTCAGAATCAACCCTCAAAATTCATTTGGAATTCCATACACAAAAATTATATATATAACCCCACTAAATTTAACATTCCAGACTCGATGGAATCGTCAGAAATCGAATCCGATCCGAGGCCTCCTCAGTCTGGAACCTGATGAAGTACCTTAATTATAACTTAGGCCACTTGAAACATCAAAACGACACTAGAGCATTCAAAAATTATGACAAAGACACTTTTAGCACTAAAGTCACCTCTCGAAACCATTGGAACAATAAAAAAATTAATTTGAGCACTGACACTTAAAATGTTGACAAAAATCAACTCAAAGTCAAACATAAACTCAATTTCCAACTCCGGACCTTAAATTCACGTAACAACTTTAAATCTAATTCTGACTACTGTAATGACCCTTCGGGTCATTTATGTATTTCTACTATTATCCTGTTGATTTGAGCTTATGTACGGTGACCTCAGAACATTTGTGACTTGTTGGGATTGTCAGGATGATTATTGGTTGAAGTTTTTGCAAGTTAGGTAGATTTTTGAGTCAACGTGAAGTTATAACTGTAAAAAATGAGTTTTCTAGTAAAATCCTGGTAATGATCTTGAAATGGAATTTTGATGGTTCCATCAGATTCGGAACGACCGAATTAGTCTAGGAGCATGGTTGGTCTGAGGTTTGAGGTTCCCAATGTGGATTTAAGTCAGAATGTGCAAAATATGTTCAATTAAAAGCTACAAAGTGATTTTCAATAAAACCTAGCTAAACATGCTCGAAATAGGAAAATGATGGTGAGCTCAACTCTAGAACATTGTAAACAACCTAAAACGACCATTTGTTAGATAGTGGAGGCTTCCAGGTTTATTTTGGCCCCCTTAGTTCTTTTAGCTAAACTTAGCTGGAAAGAAGTGGGACCCTCATTTTTCATAAGATGATCTGTTGAAAATTCTAACTACACTGTTGGATTTGAAGCGTCAAAACCCATATGGTTTTTATTTATTTGTGTAAAACGGACATCGAATGCACTGGGAATGGCCCACAAAAGTTTTTAAGTAAGCTGGTGCACACAAGACAGTCAATCCTTTGCCGTTCATAGATAAGGTCCAAGGCATGTCTCCCCATTCACGGGGCCCTAGGCATGTTTGTGCAGGCCTAGCCATGCCAAGGCACTACATTCGCGGAACCAAGCCCGCGTTCACGAAGGCCAAATGGTGAAGCGGTGCGACCAGCCTATTAAAGGGCCTAATCCCGAAGGTTTCAAAGAGGAAACTTGGTGCAGCCAGAAAAATTGCTCTGTGACCCTGTTTTTAGTGATTCAAAAGGCTACATGACTCATATTTTAACAAGGAATACTGTGGAGGTGTCAAATTCTGGTTTTGACATGTATTTCGTGGTAAATATGCTGCTTTAGATGGTTGTATTCTTAAAAATATGTGAAAACTTTATATTGTGATATCTTCGTCGATTCTCAATGAAATTAAGTAAATTTTGGTCTAAGTTGTTCTATTTCCCAAGAGGAACACTATGATATGTTCAGATTCTTATAATATGGTTGTTTTGCTGTAAATTCTAACTGAGAAAGTTTAGTAAGAAATATTTTTTGATAAAGAATGCCATTTCTCAGTCTTTTGGGATATGTTTTGGGCACAATTTCTGGTTATGGACTCGAGGTAATGACAAGATCATTATATGGGGGTCTATTTGGGGTTTTAGATGTGGACTCTATTTTTTCCCATTTTAGACACATTTGATATAATTTCACCTATTTTTTGAGATTTTACAGCCAAATCTACATGTTAACCCTATGAATCGTGTTTTGACAGATAAGCAACAACTGGAGGTGATCAGGATAAGAAAAGCTCAAGCTTACTGACTAAGAGTATGAGGAACCACCTTTCAGGTACGCTAGGCTTCATTAAACCTATAGACTGAGATGAAATGTATGCATGTTGGTGGAAGAATGCTTTTTAAGGTTGGGTAGCTGAGTATATGTTGTGGATGATTGGTTATGTTCCGTATGAATCGTCAGTAATGACTATATGGGTTGTGACTAACTTATTAGCTAAGTTCTTACACTGTGCACTACGAAAAGGCCTGATAAAGGCCCGATATAGGCTGATGCCCCGTGATAGGTATGTATTATAGCTTAATTATAGCAGGCTATGAGGCTGTTTGTTATTGTATGTCATATTGTGGACTGATTTTGGTTAGACATGACTCCGTGTTGCTCTATGACATATATGCTTCTGTATACTATTGTTATCAACTATGCACTTGTTATACTAGCTGGTGACTTGGTAAACATGCTATATTTTAGGAATTGTTGTGATTGTGCTGCTGATTGGGCCTTGTGACTCTTAATATAAGATACAATATACCTCTGTATACAACTATTTACATAGTGCACCTGCTATAATTACTTAATCTAGGGGTTACATGTTATAGTCTGACGAATGTGATAGTTATATTATTGGTTAGGTCTTATGACTATTGACAAGAGATACGGTACTACGAAATCACTGATGGGCTAGAAACGGGAATATGAACCTGTTAGAGAGATGTAGGCTATATCATACAGGCTTCCTTGGGTTTTCTATGATTGAGGGGTTAGGCTTGGAGACTAGCACCTTGTTCTAGAGATGGGACTTTACTAGTGAGCCTGCACATAGTTGCCTTGGTATGTATCATTTGTGACAGTTGGGTTGTGGTACAATATGGGTAAGTGGCACACTTCTAACTTCTTATTTTCCTAGGGCCTTAGCCTAAAGTTAGAATGACGCTGCCCTAGAGGTACTATGCATAGAGACACATAGTTGCTTATATATATATTTAGGGGTTCGAGGCCCCGTGTGACCATTAGGGGTTCGAGGCTCGTTTGACTATTAGGGTTTCTAGGCCTTAATTGGTTGTCAGATCATCTGGCCCTAACTGACTTTTCCCTGGCCAGGGGCCAGATCAAGAGGACTAGGGGTTTGAGGCACTATTTATTTTTAGGGCTTTGAGTCCCCAATTATCTATCCCGGGTTCAAGACCTTATGTGATACAAATTCTTAGACCCATACACCTATACACATCCTAATTGTGCGTTGGTGTACCCTTTGAGCTTATGGGGGCTCAGAGGGCTTACAAGCATATATATATTAGGGCCTCACATCCATGAACAGTCCGACCCCTTGACTATGTGATCTGAGAGGTTGAGTTTCGCTGTGTTCTGTCACCTAGGTCGTTATATGTTACTTGATTCAGGCTATTGGGACATAATGAGTTTACTGTTACACTTGTTGTTATCAAGGTTCCGATTTTCTAGTATTACTGCAGTTCTCTATATGTAAGAATTTTATACATTTATATTATTTCACTTAGTCGGCCGGTGATGCCTACTGGGTGCCTTTTATCGGTACTAACCTCCTACTTTTTTACATTTCCTAATGGTGCAGGTCCAGGTTATGATTGTGGTCACTGGGTTGGGGTTTTCTTTTGAGCATTTTAGGAGACACTTGGTGAGCACCAATAGCTCTAGACACTCTGCAGTCTCCTTCCCTTTTGATGGTCGTCTTTTGTATCTTGACATTGGCCTTGTGTTGTGCAATGGCTTATATTTATAGGAGTATTCCTAATTCTATATATGACTATTATGTATATATTTATATATAAGTGCATGGTTCTGTCTATTGTAGCTTTGTACAAATGCCTTCTAGGTTTTGGGTAGAGTGTGTTGGTTTATTTAGATATGCCTAGTATTGTTATGTCTAGTGATTTAGAACAGGTACCTTAGAGTTGGGTAATAGCCTTTCCTGTAGGTAGGATCTACCAGGTACCATCATGATCTCAGAGCTCAAGGTTCACTGGTCTCATTTGTACGAAGATACTTTCTATTAGAGTCCTATAGATGGGTGTGGAGACGTTTGTGACATATTTGCAGGAGGCTACGGGGTGTTTAGAAAACTTCTTGTGTTGTTTATTCTTGTTGTGCGATATTGTCAATGGTCCTTCAATTTTGAGAATTTGACTTCGTTCATTTCTCGTAGATATGGCGCACGGAAGATGAATACTGAGCTAGGGTAGCGCTGCGCTGTCAGTCCCGAATAGGGAGCAGCTTCCCGAGCCCATCGAGTAGAGGCAAGATCTCCCAGCTCCCCCACAACTAATGGCACCAACTCCCCCAGCTGCCTTTGTAGTCACATAAGAGGTGCAGGCGACTATTAGACAGTTCATAGCAGTGCTTTGGGCCTTACAATAGGGTGCGACTCTAGCCCCGGTTCACTCTAGTTCAGGCACCAGTAGAGCCTGCTGCTCTAGAGGTTCCAGCACAACCAAAGGGAGCCATACCATTCCTGGACCAATGATTACTTAGGTACTTTTGAGGTTGACCCCATTGAGGTTTTCGGGAGCTGTAGGAGAGGACGCACAGGAGTTTCTGACAGTATGTATGGAGTGGTTACAAGCATTGAGACTATTGGAGTGTCGAGGTGCAAAGTTCACTGCTTATCAGTTAGATGGGGCCGCCAAACAGTGGTAGCGGACTATAGAGACACTAGGCTAGCAGATGCCACGCTGGTGGCTTGGGTAGAGTTTACAGAGGCCTTTATAACTAGGTTTGTGCCTAGGAGTTGTAGAGATAAGCATTGAGACTAGCTTGTGCGATTGGAGCAGGGGTAGATGATAATGACACTATACGAGGCTAGATTCCAGGAGCTCTCCCGGTATGCTACGATAATCTTGTCGATCAAAGATGAGCGGATTCATTACTTTGTGTAGGGATTGAGACCACAGTTGAGGATGGGCACACATGCACTGGTGACCTCAGGTAGATCTTATCTTGATATTGTTGATCATACCCACTCTCTGGAGCTGTTTAGTTACGTGGCCCAAGGGGGCATCGACAAACATGCCAGGAGAGAAGAGAGAGAGTTAGTGGATCTCGATCAGGTTTTAGGGTGTTGATTGATAGGCTTTCAAGGAGGGTTCATCAGGGTCGGACTAGTTTCCAGGCATCATTGCAGGCTTTCAAGGGTGACCATAAGGTCCCAAGTACTTCCAGCCATGGTGGTTCTTCTTATCCTGCCGGGCGTAGACAGAGGGAGAGTGACACTACTTCATCAGGCCGGTCAGGCCATCCTTTATGGGTAGTTAGGCTTCTAAGGAATATAGATTAGGGCAGTATGATCATGACAACAGAGGCAGGGCTACTTTGGGGTATTTTGGGTGTGGGTACCAAATCATTGGCTCAAAGACTATCTAGAGTGCAGAGCAGCCTATGCAGCCTCACAGGCTGCCAGATCAACTCCCTTACCAAGTGGCAGGAGTAGGGGTCAGGATCGAGGTCTCAGGGATGACCAGAATAGAGATTGTGAGGACCAGTAGAGCTTTCATCAAGGTTTCGGAGGCCCCACCAGAGGTAGTAGAGCAAGGGAAAGAGGTGATACTTGAGGTGGAGGTTATCAGGGACACATTTATGCCGCTCCATCATGAGTAGAGGTTGAGGCTTTAGACGAGGCAATTACAGGTTCTGGAATATATGTAACGGGCTTGTGCGTTAGAGTTTAGGGGTCGATGGGTCCAGTTTCTATTGTCAGCGGAGTTTGCTTAAATAACAACTATCAAACAAGCTTTTAGATTGCCCCGTTTGAGGCACTATATGGTTTTCGATGTCATACTCTGATTGGGTGGTTTGAATCTGCAGATCCAGGCCTATACATCACATATTTACTATAGGATTCCTTAGCCAAGGTTTGGGTTATTCAGTATAGACTGAGGACAGCTCAGAGTTGGCACCAGAGCTAGGCTAACCTCAAACGCCGATTCTTACAATTAGATGTTGGAGATAGAGTGTTTTTTATAGTGTCACCCCTAAAAGGGTTCATGCATTTTGGTAGATGGGGTAAGCTTATCCCTCGACATATTAGGACCTTTGAGATTCTGAGATGGGTTTGGCCAATTGCATATGATTTAGCCCTATCTCCAGTTTATTCTACTATACATCCTATTTTCCATGTATCGATGTTGTGCTGGTATATTCAAGATGAGTCACATGTATTTCAGTATGATGCAGTTGAGTTCGATGACCGTCTGACATTTGTTGAGGAGCCAGTATCCATTGTATCCAGGGATAACAGACAATTATGCTCCAAAATTATATCGATGATTAAGGTTCAGTGGCTTCACCATCCGCTTAAAGAGACTACCTGGAAGCTAGAGATTGAGATACGGGAGAAATATCCCAACCTATTTGAGCCATCAGGTGCCTTTCTTTTACTTTCGAAGACGAAATTCTAATCTATGGGGAATGTTGTAATGACCCTTCTAGTCATTTCTTTATTTCTGCAATTATCACGTTGATTTGAGCTTATGTACGGTGACCTCGGAACATTTATGGCTTCTTCGAATTGTCAGAACGGTTTTTGATTGAATTGGTTGTGGGTTAGGTGGATTTTTGAGTTAGCAAGAAGTAATAAATGTAAAAAATGATTTTTCTAAGTGAAGTCCTAGCAAACAACCTCAAAATGGGATTTTGATGCTTCCATTAGTTATGGAATCACCGAATTAGGATGGGAGCATGATTGGTTCGACGTCTGAGGCTCCCGATATAGACTTAAGTCAAAAAGTGCAAAATAAGTTCAATCAAAAGCTAAAAAGTGCCTTTTCTATAAAACCCTAGCTAAACATGCTCAGAATGTGAATTTGATAGCGTGGTCAGCTCTGGGCGTCAAAAACATCTTAAAACGAGCTTTCTTCGGATAGTAGAGGCTTTCGGGTGCGTTATGGCCCTCTTAATTCTTTTAGCCAAAATTGGCCGGAAAAAAGTAGGGCCCTCATTTTTCATAAGATGATCCGTTGGTAATTCTGATCACATAGTGGGATCCAAAATGTCAAAATCTATGTGGTTGTATTATTTATTTACATAAAATGGACATCAAATGGCCCGAGAACATCTGGGGAAATATTTTACGTGAGCTATAGGAGAACCAGATAGCCTACCCTCTTGTGGAGGGTCAGGCATGTTTGCAGATAAGGGCCAAGGAAATGCTTGGCATTTGCGGGGCCCTGGGCACGTTTGCGGAGGCCAAATGGTGGGGGCGGTGTGACCAACCTATAAAAGGGCCTGGTTGCGAAGGTTTCAAAGAGAAAACTTGGGCAGCCATAAAAATTGTGCTGTAACACCATTAAATTTAAAAATCTTCATGACCCAAATTTTTGTAGGGAACATTGCGGAGGTGTTGGATTTTGGTTTTGGTGCGTATTTCGAGGTAAATTTGCTGTTTTAGCTGGTTGTATTATCAAAAATAGGTGAAAACTTTACATCGAGATATTTTGGCCGATTCTCAATGGAATTGAGTAGAATGTAGGTCAAAGTTGTTCTATTTTCTAAGAGGAACACTGTGGTACGTTCAGATTCTGATAATTTGGCCGTTTTTCTATAAAATCTTACCGAGAAAATGCTATAAGAAATATTTTTAGGTAAAGAAATTAACCTCATTTTTGAGTCATTTCTCAGCCTGCTGGGATTTGTTTTGGGCATAATTTTAGGCTATGGAGTCGAGGTGACGTGAGGATTATTTTATAGGTTATGTTTAGGATTTCGAGTGTGGGCCTTATTTTTCCTAATTTTAGGCGCTATTGATTAATGTTTACCTATTTTTCGAGATTTTATCGCCAAATAGACCATGTTAACCTTGTGATTTATATTTTGATAGTTGAGCAGCTACTGGAGGTGATTAGGAAAGGAAAGGCTTGAGCAAACTAATTAGGAGCACGAGAAACCACCTTCCAGGTAGGCTATGCTTATTTAAACCTTTAGAATGAGATGAAATGTATGCATGTTGAGTGGAAGTATGTTGTTTATGGGTTGGGTAGTTGAGTATATATTGTTGATGACTGGTTATGCTCTGTATGTGTAGTATTTAATGATTTTATGGGTTGTCACTATATTATTAGCTGAATTTTGATACTATGCACTACGGAAAGGCCTGACAAAGGCTAGATATGGAATGATGCCCATGATATGTGGATATGTATCCTAATGTTACTGGGATATACTGGCTGTGAGGCTATTTGTTATTGTATGTAATAAACTGTGGACTGATTCTAGTTAAACATGACTCTGTGTTTCTCTATGACATATATGCTCTTGTATACTGTTATTATCTACTATGCACTTGTTATACTGGCTGGTGACTGTGGAAACATGCTATATTATGGGAGCTATTATGATTGTACGGCTGATTGGGCCTTGTGACTCTTGATGTAAGATATGATATACCTCTGTATACAACTATTGACAGAATACACCTGTTATACTTACTTAATCCTAGGGTTATATGTTGTAGTTTTAGGAATGTGATAGTTATGCTACTGGTTAGGTCTTATCACCGTTGATGAGAGATATGGTACTATGGAAACTCTGATAGGTAAGAAACAGGAATATGACCCTATTAGAGATATGTAGGCTATATTCTATAGGCTTTCTTGGGTAATCTATGAAAGGGATGCTATCTATATGGGTTAGTCTTAGGAACTAGCACCTTGTCTTGAGATGGGAATTTTACTAGTGAGTTGGCACCTAGTTGCCTAGTAGGTATCGTTTGTGACAGCTGGGCTGTGGTACATTCTGGGTAGGTGACACACCTCTGATTCCTTATTCTCATGGGGCCTTAGTCTAGGCGTAGATTGTTGCTGCCCTAGAGGTACTATGCATAGAGACACATAACTGCTTATATATATTGAGCGGTTTAAGGCCCCGTGTGACTATTGAGGGGTTCGAGTACCCGTGTGACCATTTGGGGTTCATGGCCTGTTATACTATTAAGGGTTCAAGACCCCGATTCATTGTTAGACCATCTGGCCCTGGCTGACTTTCCCCTGGTTGGAGGCTAGGTTGGGAGGACTAGGGGTTCGAGGTCCCATTGATTATTAGGGGTTCGAGGCATCGATTGTCTTTTAGGGGTTTGAGGCCCTATGTGATATGGATTCTTGGACCCATATACGTATACACATCCTGATTGTGCGTAGGTGTACCTCTGGTCTTATTGGGGCTTAGGGGCCGTATATGCATAAATATTAGGGCTTTACACCCACGTATAGTTCGACTCGTTTATGTGACACTGAGTGATTGAGTTTCATTGTGTTCAGTCAGTTAGGTTGTGATCAGTTACTTGGTTGGGCTGTTGTGACACAATGAGGTTACTCTGTCACTTAATGTTAGCCAGGTTCCAATTTGCTAGTATTACTGTAGTTCTCTATAACTGCGCATTCTATATATACAAAATATTTCGCTCTGTCGGCCAGTGATGCCTAATGGGTGCCGTTTAAGTACTCACCCCTTACATTTTTGCATCTTTCCGTGGTGCAGATCTAGGTACTGCCGCGATCACTAAGTTGGGGGTTCGTGAGCATTTCAGGAGACACTTGGTGAGCACCGACAACTCTAGACACTCTGTAGTCTCATTCCTTTTGTTGGTAATCTTTTATATCCAAACATTGGGATTGTGCAGTGTAGTGTCTTATATTTATATGCGTATCCTAGTTCTGTATATGATTATTACGTATATATTTATATATGAGTGGGTGCTTGTGTCTGTTGTAGCTCTGTACGGATAACTTCCAGGTTCTGGATTGCGTGTGTTTGTTTATTAAGGCATGCCTAGTATTATTATGACTAGGGATTCAGGATATGTACCTTGGGTTGGGTAATCAGCTTGCCTTTAGGTAAGATCTAACATGCGCCATCATGACCAGAACCAAGTCGTGACAAGTTGGTGTCAGAGCTTAAGGTTTACTGGTCTCATCTATATAGAGCAACCGTCTAGTAGAGTCCTGTGGATGGGTGCAGAGACGTCCGGGACTTATCTCTTGGGGGCTACTAGATGTTTAGGAAACTACATGTGTTGTTGATTTTTGTTGTGCAATATTGACAATGTTCCTTCGATTTTTGGAAATTTGACTTCATTCATTTTTCATAGGCATGGCACACAGAGGATGGAAATTGGGTTGGGGTAGGGCTGCACCATCAGGCCTTGATAGGGAACAACCTCCTAAACTCATCGAGTAGACGCCAGATGCCCCAGCTCCCCTACAGACTGAGGCATCAACTCCTCCAGGTGCCTATGTAGTCACACCTGAGGTGCAGACGACTATTGCATAGTTCATAGCAGCGTTTGGGGCCTTACAACAGGGTGCAACTCCAGCCCCAGCCCCTCCAGTTCAGGCACCTGCAGAGCCCGCTGCTCCAGAGGCTCTAGCACAACTACAAGGTGACGTACCATTCCAGGACAAGCAGTTACTTGGGTACTTTCTTAGATTGACCCCGCTAAGGTTTTCAGGAGCTGCGAGAAAGGATGTGCTGGGGTTTCTAACAACATATATGGAGCGGTTATAAGAATTGAGACTATTGGAGTCTCGAAGTGCGGAGTTCACAGTATATCTATTAGATTGGGCTAGCAGACAGTTGATGGCAGACTTATAGAGAAACCAAATCAGTAGATGCCACGCTGGTAGCTTTGGCAGATTTTACAGAGGCCTTTTGTCATGACTCGGACCTAGGCCCTAACAGTAATACGACGAATGTGACACCCATAGGCTTTGATGTGCCACTAAAATATGGCACTCTTAATGCTTTAAACATAGAAATTTGTGTGTTCTCTGAGTGATGTTTAATAGATTTAATGTGTTTTTATGTTGGTTTTGCCGGATTACAGGATTAAGGAGTTTTTGTGAAGATATGCATAAGTTGTAGCTTTTTGATGATGTACGAGATCACCTACGATCCATGGTTTAATCCACAAGCCATAGGTGGGCGTTCGTAGTCTTAAACCAGTGATGGGCAGATTTGCTCAAAATGAATCTATGATTAATAAGACGGATCATGGTTCATTCCACGACCTATAGACTTGTTCGTTAATAGAGGCCCAGAGATTTTGATAGTTGCTGAAAGTTAACCAGAAGAAGGAACCTATGGATCGTAAGTTAATCTATTATCCGTAGAAAGTTACTCGTACTGGGGTGGTAGTTTTTTGAAGAATCAAACCACGAGACCCTTCCACGAGCCATAAATAGAATCATGGACCGTAACTTGGCTCATGGAAGGCCACAAATCTAGTTTTCTTAATTAGTTTAGGATTTGTTTTTTTAATTATAAATAGGGCTTTTAGGTATTTGTTTTGATGTACAAAACTACATAACTCATATTATCACTTATTTTAGCTTGTTCTTGGAGATTTTGAGTGGATCACTTTTGTATTCACCATTGGGTCTGAATTTTGTGATTTCCGTGGAGATTACAGAGTTTATATTCTTCAATTCTTCGTTGTAAGTGTTCAATTATCCAAACGTATATTATGATTTCTTCATCTACAACGAACTTGAGTAGCTAAATACATAATTAGGGCTGTGGAAACCATGAAGAACTAACAACGTAAAAACTAAATAATTTGTAATCCTTGGAAAGTGTGCATTCATGTGTTACTTATGTCTTCATTTTGAATGCTTTTTAACGGTGGCCAATGTTAAAACTTACCTTATTCTTAATCGTTGACCCAATAGGGTAATGAATAGGGAAAAGGGTAAAATAATAGGGTTCGACATGAACACACTCGTCTAATCAACCTGGATGGCCCAAGGGATGGTTGTAATGGGACAAAGGTAAAGGTTATTAATGCGACACTGTAGATGGCCCAAGTTGCCTGGTGCAATTTTCCTAGTTGCTAGCCTAAGGAATTAGGTGAACATAACTTACAACATCTGCATGCTACACACTAGAAAAAGTTAGAATTATTAGGCATACTGCGTTAGAAATTCATGGGGAATATAATACCCTTGTTACTTCTCGTGCATTAACTATTGATCTTAATAAAAACCCCATTTTCGAAAGTCAATCAATTAATTCATCCAAATTGCTTTAATTACTCCAAATCAAGACCACATTCCTTATGGTATCAACCCTAACCATCGTTAGGTTCTATATTTGAACAATGACCGCTTATACCTTGATTGGGCGCTATAATTTGGGGGTGATCAAATTTTGGCTCCGTTGCCAGGGATTACAACTTTTGGACTTCTTTAATTAGGTCAATTAGGGAGTTAATCCTATTTTTTTTAGTTTATCTGTTTTTGTTGTTTTTATTTCTTTTTTAGCATACAGGTGTAGTGTATTGCTAATATCCAAAGCAGAAGCATTCCCTTACTACATTTGATCTAGAGATTCAAAGAATGCTGAGAAGAACAGCGCAGGATAATGCCAACAATGCTACAAACGAGGAACTAAACTTGCATAACCATAACCCACCTCTACCACGAGTGGCTGAAAATCAACCGTACATGGTCAACAAACAGTAGTAGATGGGTGGAATCCTTAATGATGATGTGCCACCAAAATACAGTACTTTTGATGCTTTAAACTTAGAAATTATTCTCAAGGCGATGTTAGTAGGCTTGATGTGTTTTTGTGTTGATTTTTCAGGATTGTAGGAATCGATATGATTTTGGGCCAACTTATGAAAATTGTATATTTTAATGATGTACAAGTCCTTCTACGGGCCATAGTGGATTTCACGAACCGTAGGTGGGTTTCTTGGGACAAATCAAGTACAAGGATGATTTTAAGATGTTGAAGTTATGTGTTATCAGACGAGATCTAAACCAGTTGACGGCTTGTATTCCTATTCTTATGCTGAAGATCATAGAGTATGCTTAAGTGCGGAACTATTACTAGACGCAAACTCCTATAAGTCGTAAGTCAGGTGACAGTTTGTAAACATGTTCGTGCCTTGAGGATAAAAAATTTGAGGAATTGTTGAAGAGTGAATAGACAAAAGTCCTTACGGGTTGTAAGTCAGAAGACAATCCATAAGAGGATCTGTATGTGGAAGACATATATTGTGTGTTGCAGTTTACAAAGGCCATTCATGGGCCGTGATTTCATTTAAGGTCCGCAACTATGTTCGTCCGATTTCTCGATTCCAGTTTTCCTATTTTATTTAGGATTTTGGTTTCACTAATTATAAATAGATTTTTTAGGTTTTTTTAGAAGGAGAGAGTAGTCAGAATGTGAAGAACTAATTACTTGTGATTATTACATTGTTCTTAGAGATACTTTTGATTTTTACATTCGAGTTATAACATCGTCATTTCTTGGGAAGATTTTGGATTTTATGTTCTTCAATTTATCATTGTAAGTGTTTAATTATGCTATTCCATAACATGATTTCTTCATCTACAACGAATACACGTAGCTAAATCCACAAATAAGGTTATGGGAACCATGAAGAACTAACAAAGTAAAAATCATAATCCTTGGAAAGTGTGCATGTGTGTATTAATTATCTCTTTGATTTGAATGCTTTGTAATAGTTCAATGTTATAACTCACCTAATTCTTACTTACTGGATCAAAGGGATAATGAATGGGATTCAATATGATCACTCTAATGTAATCAACCAGATCAAGGGATGGTTGTACTGGGACATAGGTAGGGTTAGTAACCAACACCTCGGGGATGGATCAAATCACAAGGTGAAATTTGCATAAATCCTGGATCAAAAGGTTAGGTGAACATAACTTACCAGGTCTTCATGCTTCATGCTAGAAAACATATGATTATCTAGTTATACCAAGTTAGGAATTTATGAGGAACACAATACCCTAGTCACTTCTCTCACTAATTTCACAATGCTTGCAATTGACGGTTTGATTCTAGTTTAGGTTTATTTATTGCATTTTACAAACCCCCCTTTGGGAAATAAGTCGATTAATTCATCCTAATTGCTTATAATCATTCCAAGTCTAGACCTTATTCCTCGTGGAATCGACCCTAACCATTGTTAGGTTCTATATTTTGATAACGATCTTTTATACCTTGATTTGGAGGTGTATTTTGGGTGTGATCAAAATTTTGGCACCGTTATTGGAGAATAAGGCTTCTAGATTGGTATAATTAGAGTAATTTGTGAGTTAATCCTTATTTTCCTTATTTTACACTTTTGTTACTTTTGTTTTATTTAAACATTAAGATGTAGTGATGTACAATACTCATAGTTAAGTCATTCTCTTAGCTCCATTTGATCTAGCGATCCAGAAAATTTTATAAAGAATGGCCAATGACAATGCTAATAATCCTGCAAACCTTGCACGTAATTTGAATAATGATGATCCACCACCACTTGAGGATGTGAATCAACCACCACAGGCTCAACAAGAGCTGCTAATACTTGGAATCCATACAGACTTGACCCTGTGGCAGTAGATGTCACCAAAGCTATTGTGTTACCCCCTTTACCAGAGGATACTATGTTTGTCATATCAAGTGGGTTGTTACAAATATCAGAATAGGGGGTTGTTCGCGGGCTTACCATTAGAGGATCTGCATAACTATCTACACAATCTGGTTTTCATTTGCAAGAGCATGATGAGAAATCAAAATTTATCAATGGATGTCGTTGGGCTCCGTGTTTTCCCGTTGTCTCTGATAGGCTAGGCGATAGTATGATTAGCTAAGCTTCAACAGAGTTCTACCACTACGTGGGCTGAAATGCGAAAAGCCTTTTTGGAGAGGTATTTCCTGAGATTAAAGAAGTTGAAGTTGAAAGATCAGATCAATAACTTTGAGCAACTACCTGGTGATTCTATCAATACCACATGGGAGCATTTCAAAAGGTTTTTAAGAAGTGTTCCAGACCACAAGATTGTTGATGATTCCTTGGTGGAGATCTTCTATCGGGCCTTAGATGAAAATTGTAAAGCTGTGGCTGACACCATAACTAGAGGCTCATTCTTAGATTACCCACTTTTTATTATGGCTTAATGAATGGAAAAGGTGGCAAAGACAAACCTTGCATGGGGCACAAAGACAAATCAATGATAAAGAATTCCTTTTTAGTTTGCACAAGTTTAGAGCTGGCTAAGATTAATGAGGATGTGATGCAAGATCTAGCACAGATTAGTACTAATGTGGGGTCACAAATGAAGCAGAGTCAAGAATGAGTAAATGAAGTAAGTCATTAGCCCCCATGAGCACCCATGTATAAGGAGGATTCTGGCTTTGTAATTAATCAAATGGGGGGGGGGGGTTTGGACCAATGCCCAAAGGTCAAATCAGGACTATTGGCGCCAAGGTCAAGGGAATCAAGGTCGAAATTTCAAAAGAGACATTACGCACAAGACAATCGACGTAGATATTATGATAGAAATAGGGGACAAGACAAAGATAGTGATTGGGGTCGCAGAGATGGGTACAGGAATGGTCTGTATGTGCCACTGCATAATCATGATTCTAGGGCTGGTAATTTGAGGATTGAGGAGATGTTTGATAAGTTATTAAAGAAGGTTGACACCCAAGATGAGACTTTGATGGGAATGAAAGTTGAGATTCCAAGCATTAATCAGAATATCAAGTCTCATTCTGTGGCTATTAAGCAGCTGAAGCAAAAATTTGCTCAGATGTATATGTAGTTGAACCAACATCAAAAGGGTACATTTCCAAGCAAACAATGCAGAATCCGAAGAATGATGGGCAGTGCATGGAAGTGATAGCATGAGTTGGTAAGAAGACGATCGACCCACTGATGCCGGTAGATGATGATGAGGTTTGTGAGGAGACGATAGAGAGTGAAGATCCCGAGACTGGAGGAAAAAGGGTTGGGGATGGGGTGAGCGATGAGGTGGTGACACCAAGGAAGTTTAAGCCCATAGCTAGGCCTTTACCACCTTTCTCTCAAAGACTCAAGAAGAGGCAGGAGGAAAGTAAGTTTCAGAATTTCATCTCTATATTGATGCAAATATCTATCAACATTCCCCTCATTGAGGCATTAGAGTGAATGCCTGTGTATGCCAAGTTCATGAAGGATCTAATGATGAAGAAGAGGATAGTAAGCCAAGAGCTCTCTCAAGAGCTTCAGCATTATGGTTCTATTGCAACAAGGTCCTTAGTGTAGAAGAAAGAGGACCCTGAAGCATTCACCATACCCTGAACCATTGGAGATGCTAAGTTTACAAAGGCATTATGCAATGTAGGAGCCAGTATTAACTTAATACCTCTTGCAGTGTTCAAGCTGTTGGGCTTGGGAGCCCTTACACCAACGAGTATGCAGTTGTTGATGGCTGAACGAACAGTGAAGAAGCTCTCAGAGATACTGTATGATGGTCTAGATAAAGTGGAAAAGGTCATATTCACCATAGACTTTGTGATTCTGGATTGTGAGGTCAACTTCGAAGTCCCAATCATCTTGGGAAGGCCTTTTCTAGCCACCAAACGAGCACGAGTGGATATGAAGTCGGGCCAACTCAAGTTTAGATTGAACACTGAAGAAGTTTTCTTCAGCATTTGTTAGTCCATGAAAAGACCTGATGATTCGAAGGTGTAAGCATGGACACTTGGTGAAGCCTGAGTAAACAATTTGTCTAAGTCGTGGCCCGACACTAAATCACGCGCTACTTAGACAGATATTTGCTGTAACTTTTATGTAGTTGTTTTAGTTTTGCTTCTTTAGACTCATAGGTTTTAGTTAATTTTCATGTTTTGGTTGTAATTTAGGACTCAAATATTAGAGAATTATAGAGTAACAATTTATTTAGCTGAGAGTGTGCAGGAACAGGAGCAAACCAGTGCAAAAAGAGGAGAAAGATTAGTTATACGGTCAGTTCCATGGGCTGTGATGTACACCACTACCCATATACTAACTAATAGAACCATTTCTAGTAAGAAAATATTTGTGCACTCTAGTCCACGAGCCAACTTTACGGCTCATAGATGAAATTACGGCCTGTGAATAGGGTTTGTGGACTCTAGGAGGATACATAAAGCCAAATCCCTTAAAATGGGATTCTAAAACAACGAGACTAGGTATTTCTAGTTGTAGAAGCTCTTACAACCCATAATTCGGGTTTCATGGGATCGAACCCCACTTATACCCGACGCGATTAGTTGAATAAAAGAGGGGTAAAATCAAATTACCCCTAACTTTCCCCTTATTTTCGAAAGCATTCCACGATCCTTTTTCTTCTACCCCAAGTCTGATTACCACCGACTCCCGCCTCTATGTTTTCCAGCGTGATTCCAGCCAATTTCCGGCCACCTACAAATTGTTCCAACAAGCTAGGTCAAAGATTTTTGGTTCTTTTTGCTAGTTTCTCGAATTTTTGATCAATATGCCAATATGGAATCTTCTTAAAACTTCATTTTTGTTGAAAAATTTGTGACATTAAGTTGAGGAACTAATATGGTTGAAAGATATATATTTCTTGCCTTAATCGTTAATATTACCTGAAAGTTGGGTGTATCATGTACTCCTCATTGTTGGATTACCCTTATTGACCATGTAACCAATAGGCTAATAAGAAAATAATTGTTTGAAATCATGCCATCCCTTGTTGTATGAGTTAATATTATTTATCTTGTTAAAATCGATAAGATAATGCATGAGTTGAATATTAGGATGATAAAACTGATTAAATTAGACATGAATCTAATTTGTGCGTATGAGTGTCATTCTCTGAGATGGTGCAATCACTCGTCGTCTGAGTTGTACTAAATTATCTTGGTTGAATCAGTTAAGTGGTTGCTTGAATTGAATGATGGGATGCATAATACTTGGTCAAATGGTAGTTATCATCATGTCTGAATATAGCTGAGTGAATACCAGGTTGACAGGGTAGAATAATGATTCATACATGTTTGGGTTGTGGGCAAATTCATGAAATTTGTACGTGTTTATGTTGTGGGATGATTTTGAATGCATTGAATACATATTTAATGTGTTTGACTTGGTTTGGGTGCCATTGCTTCTATGCTATTTATTTTATGTACCCTGTTTCTGTGACCAAGTTGTTGTGCTTGAGAAAGTGATGTCGCTCAACACGGCCACTCAAAGGTAGTAGGGACGATCGTCATCAGCATATTGCCAACTTTAGAGGTCAGGGTCGTATCCCATAGAAAATAGTGTGTCAGAAAATGAATAGAGCAAGGACTTATGGCTACTAGGTTTTGACTCGATAGGCGAGTACCAAGCAAGAATTCTAACTAAAATGGGGGTAAATGGGAGACCCTGTGTTTCTCGTCTTCCATTATATAAATAGTGTGGCGTTGTATAAGGCACATATGATTTTTTCTAGCACCTTAGGACAATAAGGCTGCCAATAACTGGTAATATCAAGGACCTAAATTTTTAAGCCAAAGGAAATACCATAAATGCACATTCGGGATTAAAGAAATGACCCGAGTGGCACCTCGCCCTTTTTGGAATGTTTAAACTAGGTCTAACTTTTTGGACGGAACTAAAAGTGTATACTTTGCTAATAATGGATTTTTAAAAGCTATTTTAATAGCACAAAGGTCATACATTAAGTTTTGAAATCAAGAAAGTTGCAAGATAAAGTTTGGCCAAAGTTACCGTAAGTTTCTTTATGAAATCCTCCTTAAATTTGGGTCAAATGTATCAGGTTATATCTCCCAAACTATAAAGCGTTAGAAGGTCCATGACCTATCAAATTGAAGATCTATGAGTTTAGTTTTACAACGCACAAAACCGCACATCAAACCGCTCTCATAATAAAGAGTTATGACCATTTTACCAGGACTGCCAGAGCTGGAAATCGGGTCACGGGTCGGGTCGGGTTGACCCAACTTAATGTCGGCTAATTTGAGCTTTTTAAAGCTCAAATCACTTCCATTTCGCCCCCAACAGCTTAGGAACTGAAGGAAAACTCCCCTCAAGGTGCCAAAGGTATTTGAGTAAGTTTTTTCGCATTTTTACTGTTAAAATTTGTCCGTGTGCCTAGAAATGCATGCCTTACACTTTGCAATTGTTTTCCTCTCGTATTAGCTGTGTTTGGAGCTGTCTTTGGGCTATAAAAAAGGTGTTGTTCTTGCTGGTATTGTTGGTTTGCAGCTGGTGTGTTTAGGTAATAATTTTGGGGATCTTTTACGGTCATTTTTACGAAGTTTTACGGACTTTTTCTCACGTAAATGCTCCTTGCCGAATCTGGTCATTAATGCTGAATTTTTGACTGTTTATAGGTGTCTTTAAGTTGTGTATAATAGTCATTGCGACGTTTAGGATGTAAGGAACAACTTTCATGAAGAAACCTTTGGCAATTGGACGTTCATTGGAGAGGTATGTTAAGGCTAAGCTCAGTCTCTCCTTTTAGCACGAAATCCGGGAAGTTTCCCAAAACGTCAAATGCGATATGTTACTATTCTGTTGCTAGAAAGACCTTCTGTGAAAGGCATTGGGATTGCAGTGGAGTTATATTCACGATGGTATTAGGTTTAAATTCCATTCGTTCGCTTAAACTGGATATTCAATTTCTATATATCATTTTGTTGTTTCCCGGCTACCTATTCACATGTCCAAGGTGTTTCTCTTCTTGGTATAGTACCATTAAAATAAATGTAGAATGCAAAGGGAATGTAGTATCCAAAATCAGTCCTTCTTCCATACAAAAATATAATTGAAGAATTTAACCAGTAATGCGATGGTTTCCAATATTCCCCAGTGAAATGCTCCCGTCTAAACTACTAAGGCACTTGATCCTGTTTAAATACATTCTTTTACTAATTGACATGGGACCAAATATAATCATTATGTAATTCACCTTTACAAACATTTTCAAAGTTAAGGCTTCACTCTAAATGTTGGGTTAAGTTCCCAAACTTGTTAAAAAGGACATGTATGATTCCATGATCCATATGTATATGTCATGACACGATTATGATATTATGAGAATAAATGTACCAAAGAGCCAAGATTGGCTAAATGACAATGACTATGATGCTATGAGAATAAGTGTACCAATGAGCCAAGATTGGCTAAGTTCTTGCTATGGCTTACTATGTGAATTCAACATTCATATCATATATTGCACGTTATGCATGGACTTCGAGCTATAATCGAAGGTATGGGGCCTATTTGCCCAACTATATATATGTATATGGTACAGATGGCCACAGGTTGGTAGATATGATGCCGGTTAGCTACCAGAAAGGATCACCAGTGCTAGCATTTGGTTGGGTATGTCATGCATTTGCATCTATATATATGTATTCACGACATACGATACGCGAGCATACCATGCATTGTTTTATCACTAGGAGGTGGCTTATTGGCCATTAAGGCTACTTGAGTTTTGGTTACAGGTAATATTTCTATTAACCTTTTTATCATGGTTATCTATGATTTTACTTCCTGCCTTACATACCAGTACATGTTTATTCGTACTGACGTCCCTTTGCGTGGGGACGCTGCATTTTATTTCGTGCGTGCAGGTTCAGGTAGGGGTTCTGATTTACCCCTCCACGAGGAGCCCCATTCAGCTATGAGTTGGCAAGCTCCACCTCTTCCTGGAGCTTTCATAGTATGTTTACTTTTTTTTGTATAGTTGGGTATGTCGGGGCCCTGTCCCGACAGTGTTAGTGATTCTCATAAAGGCTATTGTGGACATGTTATTGTGGGTTGGTCCTTTTGTGGTGTTCAGTCTCCAGTCATAAGATTGACATGTATATATTGTGTGTGCCTGTACCTCTGTGGTGGCACCCTTGTCGGCTAGCTAGTACTTTATCGTTTGAGTTTACTTATCTTGATGTACGTGATTTGCTGTTGACCAGGTCATGACCTAAACGGTCCCGGTTTTTCCTTTCTAAACATTATGCTGCCCGATTTTCTTCGGTCCAAAGTTTAGTTAACTAGCATGTTTAGTGGTTGACCCGGCCAATAACGGTATCAGGTGCCAGTCGCGCCTCGCCTCTCTTTGGGGCGTGACAGTAAACTAAGCTAACAACTACGCCTAAGAAACAATTGCGAAAGGATTGATCAAGAAAGGGAGCAAGGATAAGGGATATGGGAATCAATCACAGCTCAATCGATCTATCACACTTAGCATCCATATAACTTTATGGGTAGGCTAGGTTGCTTGTAATCACCCTGGCTAAGGAAGTGATGTTTCGCAAGATCCAACTACGACCTCTTACGCGAGCCACTCAAAGACACGCCTCGCTTGAGCACCTCAAGGCAAAACTCCCAAGACCTTAGCCATTGAGTCCCTTTTTAGGTTCTCAACTCATAGACCTATAACTATCATACAACCTCCCTCGTCAACTACACCCGCTAGAGCAATAATTGAAGATCTAAGCTAGATTAAAGTAGCTACCTCAAATCTAATTTATACAAGAAGATATGCATGAACTAGTAAATTAATTCAAGCAATTAAGAGATTTGGGAGAAACCCTCTTGATTTTGCAAGTAACTTATCAACTAAGCATGAAAGCAAGAGAGATAATCAAGACCTATACATAAATGAACATCCAAGTGACGTGCTGTTAAAATACAACACTTTTGATACTTAAAACATAGAATTTTGTGCCTTCTCAATGCGTTGTTAGTAGGTTTGATGTGTTTTTATGTTTATTTTGAAGGATTTAATGGTTGGCACAACGTTTGGGAAAAATATGTAGAAGTTGTTAAATTTGAGGATCCACGAGACCCTTTACGGGCCGTAGAGTATTCTACGAACTGTGAAAGAGGTTTTGTGTGCAATTAAAGTGAAGGGTGGATTTATTAACTTTGGTCCATGAACACGAAGACAAATCATGGAACACTTTACGAGTCGTAGATTAAGTCTCGTACCCTGAGGATCATAGAATGAGGTCTTTCTGGAATTTTATCAAACGAAACCCCCTATAGGCCATAGAATCTTTTATGGGCCATTGAGGGGTATCATAGAATCCAAGTCAAAATCACAAAAATAGATTAAAAAGCCCAACTACGAGCCATAAATCACTATATGGCCCGTAGAACACTTCGTGGAGCATGCCGACCCATCTATCCTTTTTTTTTTGAATTTGTATTTTAAACACTATAAATAGTTTTCAGGTTATTTTTCTAGGAGGGAGGGGAGAACGATGGAAAAAAACCAGTAGAGAGAGTTTGAGAAACACTTGTAAACTTTAATTTCATCTTCTAGTTACAATCTTGTGATTCTCATTGAAGCTTTGGGTTTTCTTTTGCTTAATTCAATTTTGTAAGTGCTCTATGACGTTATTCAAATTCATAAGTCTTGCATTTACACTAATCATGAGTAGCTAAATCCACAATTAGGGTTGCGGGAACCATGAAGAGCTAACAAGGTAATACCAGATAATTCATAATTCTTGATAAAGTTTGCATGCATGTATTAATTAATTCTCTTCATATTGAATGCTTTGTTATGGTGGCCAACATTAGAACCCGCCTAGAGTTACTAATTGGACCAAGGTAGTAAGGAATAGGAAAATAGATTAATTAACAGGATTCAATCAATATTTCTCATCTAATCAACCGAACTAGGCCAAGGGGAGGTTGTACTGGGATAATAGGTAAGGGTTAGTAATGTCACACTACGAGGATCGACCAAATCACATAGTGAAATTTGCCTCTCGCCTGGGCAAAAGGGTTTGGTAAATTTAACTTACCATTCTGCATTCTACACACTAGAAAAAAAATGGTTATCCGGCGATACTAAGGTAGGGAATCATGAGAAACACAATACCCTAATTCCTCTCCATATTGGTTTACCACTTGTCTTAGGTTAAATTTAAATTTACTATAATTATCAAACCCCCCCCCCCCCTTTGGGGAGATAAGTTGGTTAATAAACTCAAATTGCAAAATTGAATTCTTCTAAGTCTACCATTTCCCTTGGCTTGACCCTAACCTTTGTTAGGTTCTATATTTTACAACGACCACTTTAGCCCAAAAAAAAGGTGTAGCTTGGGCGACATCAAGATTTTGGCGCCTTCACCAAGCAATACGACTAGACTTGTCTAATTTGAGTAATTTCAGAATTAATTCTTATTTCCCTCATTCTAAATTTTTTTGTGGTTTTTATTTTCTTTCATGGTATAAGTGTAGTGTATGCCCAACATGCGAAGTCGAGGCATACCCTTGACTCCATTTGACCCAGAGATCCAAAAAAAAACTGAGAAGAATGGCCTAAATTAACGCCAACAATGTAGAAATTATAGCTCTAAACAACAATGAGAATGAGGATGCCAACAATGAAAACCCACCTCTTATTGAGGACATTCGAACGTAGCCACAAGGCTTCAATGCCGAAGCTTATCAGTGGAATCAATATCGGCTGAAACCTAAAGCTATTGTGGTTACTGGAGTTATTGTGTTACCACCACCACCTACTGACACAAAGTTCATGGTTTCGAGTGGGTTGCTTCAGATGCTGCAGAACCGTGGGTTATTCACGGGCCTACCATCAGAGGATTCGCATAACCACCGACATAATATTGCATTTGTCTGCAAGAGTGTGATAGGAACACAAAATCTATCTATGGATGCTGTGGGACTTCGTGTCTTTCCATTGTCTCTGACAGGCAATGCCGCACTTTGGCTATCCGAGCTCCCGCAGAGTTCGATCACCACTTGGGTTGAGTTGCAAAGGGCCTTTTTGGAGAGGTACATCCCAAGATTGAAGAAGCTCAAGTTGAAGGACTAAATCAACAACTTTGAGCAACAATCTTGTGACTCGATCAATACTACATAGGAGCGGTTCACAAAGTGCTTGAGGAGTGTCCCCGACCACAAAATTGTTGATGCTACCTTACCGTGCCTTGGATGAAAATAGTCAAGCCTGTGATGACACCATTATGGGGGGCATGTTCTTAGATCAACCATTTGCAACGATCGCTGAAAGGATGAAAAGGGTAGTCAAAACCAATCGTGCTTAAGGGCAAAGAGATAGAGCATCTACCAAAGGTTCGTGCGTTGTTAGTATTATTTGGAGCAAGCTAAAATAAATGAAGAGATTGTTGACATCCAATTTTTACTCTCCACAGTACAAGTTAATCATCGAGCTTTTAGTTTTAACAATTTGAAATAATTAGCTTTCAAAAATGTAAAAAATATTTTTCAAGTGATTTTTAGGTTTAAATCTTTTAATTTTAATTATGTTTATATATTGCATATGGTATATATATCTATTTCAAGTATTAATAGTTAAGTATTATATTTTTCGTGAATTTTTCAAAAAATTCTCAAATAGATTTTATTTTTAGTAACTTTTACTTAAATTATTTTAGGATTAATTATCCCGTAGTTAATTTGATTATTTTAAGTTATTAATATTTAAAAGCTCTTTAATTAATTTATATTAATTCATCTCGTGGTCAAATTAATCAATTAATTTCAAATTGATCACATTTTAATTGGTCGTGCCATGTAAATGACTAATTTTTAAATCATCTTCCTTAATTACTTTTCATCCTAATTTCTACTCTATTCCCGCCGACCCAATTCCATTTCCTAGCCCAATTTTCCCAATTAAACCTACTCAACCCATTTACCCCTCTTAACCGGGTCCAATTTCCTCTTTAATTAAAACCCCTCCCCTCTTTAATGCACCCCCAACCCTCTTCTCCTCCCCCTTTCTGGAAAACAATAGAAAACCAGAACCAAAAACCAGAAATACCAGGCGCCTATTCAGGCAAAACGACACCCCTCTCACACCACGTACCTCCCTAACCCTTTCCTCCTCACCAAAACGCCAAAACCAAAATCGAAAAGCAACCAAAACAATAGTACCAAAATCAGAAAACCAGTCGGCCAACAGTGGCCTTTTCCGAGCAAAAACAGGTCAAACCTGCAACACGTACTCCTCTCCCTTTCCCCTTTTCTGTGTACATCAGAGAAACCCTTGACGTGTCTCACATTTAAGCCATCGATTCAAAATCAATGGCTAAGATGTGAGACTTGTAGAGGGATTTCACTTTGAATTCAAATTTGGGGGTTGATTGTCGATTTTACCCCTATTTTTCTACCCGTTTTGCCCTAATTTTTGGGTGTAAATTCCCCTTTGTTCACTCTTTTGGAGGGTCTTCTCTTTTCGGATTTCTAAAAAAAAAAGAAATATGAGTCGTTTCTTAATCTCTAAGGAAAACCTAGAAATAGTTGTTTATGATTTTCCAGGAAACTTAAGGAGAAACCAAAACCAAGGCGTCTAGATTCGGAGTCTAGGAATTCTCGTACTAGTTTCGTTGTGGTGTCGAATTCATTGTTTGGCTCATCCCATTCCAGTTTCGCTGCCCCGACAAAGGTAACAGTCTCGTTCTTCTTCATTCTGTTCGAGTTTCATACATGGTGTTTGGATTGTGAGATAAATCCTGACGTTATATTTAAAATCTTTATGTTGATGTTTGTTTTGCCTTTACTGAACTCACTATGTTGTGATGAGTCGATGTTGTGATGTTGTTGTTATTGGTCGTTAAGACAATTTCTTGAGTCGTATAGTTATGTTTTAAGTTATAAAGGTTTTGATTTAATGTTGATTTCATGTTTCCTGTTCAAGCCTTTGTTGTGTTTAGTCGTAAAATGGCTCATTTTCACCATTTCAGTGCTTTTTAAAGTTAAAACTTTGAGGTGAGTTATAGCCTTCTACTGAAATGGTTTCAAATCTACGAGAGTGTATTGAAAAGTTTGTCTTCGTCTCTATTTCTATCTCATATGTTGCTCCAACCATTATTAAGTTTTTTAAATTTTCTTTTAGATGAATGCAACCTGTGACTTCCTTGGTTCATTATTTTGGCTCTTTGTATGGATTTGACTTGAGTAATGCTGTCCTAGATTAGCACGTCGTGTTGTTGGGTTTGTTTGCTTTTTGCTGTTGACTGGTATCTCTCGAAATCTTGAGCTTTAAGTCGTAAACTATTATACGAATTCCTAAATGTTTTGAATCTCGGTTTTACATAAACTTCTACTTGTGTTTGTTTCATCCTTCTTATTTTCCTTTGGAACGTAATAGTTTATTTGAGATTAAAGACTACGCTCAAGTTACCGTCAAGTGTATATACTGGGTTCTTCTTTTACTAAAATTATTATGGTTGGATGATTCTGGTTGTATTTTCAATTTTTTAGGGGTTTGTTTTACATTAGATGAAGTTGAGATATAAATCTTCTTACTTGAATGTACTGTTGTGCTGTTATTAGAGGTTATTGTGCACAGAAGAAATATGATGTTATTACCTGTTTTATCCTTTCATCTCATGAATTAGCTGCTTTTGGGAGTAATGTCATTATGTTGCTTTGAGTAGTGACGGGTTGTGCCTTTTTTTTGGTTTTAGTATGTATTAGAATGCCAATACTTTGGAATATGGCCTCTTTGCAGTGCTGTAAATGGAATAACATGGCCTAGTTTAGTTATTTTGCTACCATGAGTGTTTACTAATTCTTCATTTGTTTTCTTGGGCATGAATTGCTTTGGAGAGTCCATTTGGACTCACATCTCCCCCTGCATATCTTTGAGTCGTTCCTCGTCAGATCAATGTATGCGTTTGAGAGTATGCTGAAATACAGGTTTCGGAGATCGAAAGTTGATGATTATACATCAGTATACATGAGTATACATGATATATACACTGGTATACAACCAGTGTATACAACAGAATAAGAACAAAGAAAAAATGGGCCAAAAGCCCTATCAGCAGCAGCAAAGGCCCAAGAGAGTGGCAGGCCCAAAATGTAGGAATTAGGACAGGTTAATGAAATTGGGCCTGCCAAGCCCAATCGTTATTTCTTTTATTATTTGTTATGTTTTTTTACTTGTTTGTGATATTTATTTTTTTATCTCTAACTCTAGTATTATTTTTTTGTGTTTTAACCTAATTAAATTTCCCGAAGGTCGACCGTTTATGTTATTCTAATGTCTTTGAACATTTTGACGATAAAGTCACCCTTTTTGAGAAATTTGACTCCATGAATTTTTAATTTAAAAGACTTCAAGCATTTTTCGTGAAACAACTTATGAATATTTTTCTCCTTTAGTCACCTAGTTTAATTCATTAATTCTATTAATTAAGTAAGTTTTGGTTAGATTTTAACATTAACTTCAAGCATTTTTCGTGAAGCAACTTATGAATATTTTTCTCGTTTAGTCACCTAGTTTAATTCATTAATTCTATTAATTAAGTAAGTTTTGGATAGATTTTAACGTTATGTTCTTGAATATTTTTTAAGAGAAAATAGTCACTTAGTTTTCTGGTCATTTAGTTAAATTGTCTCTTTTTTCAAAGATAGCCAATACTTGATAAATGTGAGAATTTTAAATGTTTTATTCTTTGTTGATCACTTTTTAAAATTTTACTTATACTTTTTCTAGTTAACAATATAAATTAATATTTTTAAAGTTAGTCAAATTACCTAATCACCGGATAACCGCGTGTTAGCGGCCATTTCGAGTGCGTAAAACCTTCTCAAAGTGGAAATATGAACCTGAACCTTATCTTTGGATTTTTAAAAGGATTTTTTTGTTAATTCTTTTAAAAAATAACTTAATCGGTTTTCTCTAAGCCTTGAGTTACTGATTGAGATGTTGATTGATGAGATGATTAGAGTCTCTATGAGACTGACTGAATGATGAGTGTCTTCACGAAGTTGATTGAGATGATTTGATTGAGATAGTTTGATTGAGATGGATTGTCTTATGAGCATTGAGTCTTGAGAGAAGTATCGAGCACCAAAATATGTAAGAATAATACCAAATCACACTTATTAACTACGTAGCCAAGCATAGGTGAGGATTAGAACCACTACATTATATCGAGGTTCCCTCTGGATTAAAGTCCCAGAAATAATAGAGGACTTGTAGATTGTTGTCTCCATTTTGGATTATCCATTATGGTTTCGATTCGTTTTCTACCTGGAAAGTATAGAATGGCTGTGGGAACATCGGCGAGATGTTTTATAATCACTGGCTCATAAATGATTGTTATTAGATAAGAGAAACTCGCAGAAAGTTCTCACCTTGAGTACTCTGAGTCGAGATTAGATTAGATGAGATGAGATGGGTTAAGTTGAGTTCTATTGAGTTGAGCCTGATTTGATTGATGAGGTTTGGTTGGTTGATGGGTCACTTGTCTACTCTTTATTCTTACTTTACATAGACATTTGACATTCTGATTGGTTATTATCCTTAGTTGATATTGTTCCATATTATTCTACATGTTTCTATTTCATTAAGCTATTTTACATATCGTACATTCCACTACTGATGTCACTCAGTGCTACATTGTTTTATGATGCAGATATAGATATTAGATATCATCAACAAGTGCATCATTAAGGATCTACGATGTTCAGTTGATTGGTGAGCCTCCCCTACTTTGGAAGATCCATTTTACTTATTCCACCTTGCTTTAGAGTTAGACTTTATTATCTTTATTTCTATTGAGGTAGCCATGGGTCTGTTGGCACCACTTGATATTGATAGAGGCTTCATAGAATAGAGTTGGATGTTGATTGTTAAGATTGTGAGCTAATTTTTTCTACTTGCCTTTTTAATATTATATTATTTTGAGAACTGGATGAGATGTGCCCATTTACTTTCCTTTTGTCTTTCACTTATCTTTAGAGTTTATATGATTGAATGGATGTGATGAGACCAAGTGGTTCACTTGGAGACTAGCAATAGTCTCTAGATGTCGGCGACGTCTAGGGTACCCTCTCGGGGCGTGACAGACTTGGTATCAAAACTCGAGTTCAAGAGTCCTAGGGAGTCTATGAAGTCATGTCTAGTAGAGTCTTTTTTATTGGTGTGAAGAGCTCCACATCCATAATTTGGAGGCTATCTCTTCCAGCAACTTTTCTCACTCATTTTTCTTCGTTTTCTCTGTGCATCTAATCAAACTAGGTGGAAAGAATCAGAGGGTGTTACACACATCCCTTAATTCATTATAAGAAGAGATTTGCAATATGTAAACGACAACAACATATCCAATGAAATCTCACAAGTGGGGTTTAGGGAAGATAAAATGTACGCAAACAAAAAAACAAAAAAAAACAATAGTCCAAGTCATATGAAATAGCATATTCTTCAAAAAAAATGACAGATGCAATTTTACTTGAGAATCTAATATTGGTCTTTCGTTTCAAATAGAAAAACAAAAACAAACTAATAATCCAAGTCATATGAAATATGTAACACCTGAAAAAATTATCAAAATACCCCTAGAAGAGAGATGTGCGCATAATGCGTCTTCCCATGCTCACATGAAAAATTTGAGACCGGATATATGATCAGCATAAAAATTGAGTGGGAAAATGGCCTCAGTTGATTTTTAGAGCAACCGGGTCAAAAGATAATTATTTGATGTCAAAACACGAACTAGTGAGGGTGCACAATAGGTATGCGACGCGCACCTGCCACGGACCAACACTTGGTTTTATCCTAAAAGTTTTCTATGGGATTAGAAACACTGTTCAGAGAATATTTGACAAAAATACCAAAAATAAACCAAGTCAGTGTTGTAGATCTTATGTCCCGAGACAGATTTTTTTCAAATTTTGTGAGGGGAATTATAGATCTTTCCAAACCCCTCGTGGACATAATATATGACCAAAATAAGTCATTTTGAGTATAAAAAGGTTTATAAACCCTATTTTAAGTCCTTCAAAACCCTTAACAAAAAGACCTCGGGATATTGAGAAGAGAGAAGAGAGAAGAGAGAAGAGAGAAGAGCGAGAATTCGAGGAATTAACCCGTATTCGTGCCAAGTTGATCGTCTACCTTCATCCCAAATATGTAAGGCTAAACTAAAAGCATGAGATTGTTCTCTCATGTGCACCATCGATGTTCATGGAAGGGTTGAAAGTCTAAAGAGTCTACATACATGATTCTTGATGGTTTTTCTTGAAAATTATATTAATTTCATGTATTTTCCTATGTTGATGATCATCATAAACTTGTTTTCTTGACTTGAATACTTTTTATGAGATATTGTATAAACATTATATGTTAATTTTTTAAAGCATGCATAATGAACCTAGGGATGGAGTCTAGAGCCTTGGTTTAGTATGTTGAGTAAAGTCTTGATGTGAGTATGAGGTTGAGTTAATTAAGGTTGATGATCCAATGAGTCTTCATAATTGAGTTCTGACTAAATGACTTCTTCTAATTAATGATCTGAGTCCTTATGTTTTTAAATGAGTGTTGAGTTATCAAAATAAGTTAAAGTCCCTGAAATAATAGAAGACCCTTGAGTTTGAGTTAATGAGATGATGAGAGTCTTTACAAGGCTAATTTAAGACAATTGAGTTAAGATGAGAATTCCTTTGGGCATTGAGTCATAGGAGGAGTGTTAAGCACCGAAAGAGCAAGAGTTAGTGCAACTCGCACACATCAAACTACATCACCAAATATAGGTAAGGATTAGAACCATTACATTACATTGTGGTTCCCTCTTGAGTTGATTTTATGTCCTTGAAACAATAGAGGACTTGTTGATTGCCGTCTCTATTTGGGATTATCCATTATAGTTTCAATTTGTTCCATACCTGGAAAGTGTGAAATGGCTGTGGCAATAACGGTGGCTTGTTGTACAATCACTGGCTTATAAGTGATTGTTGTCAAATAAGAGAAACTCCCAAAAAGTTCCTACCTTGAGTACTCTGAGTCGAGTCAGTTAAGTTCCATTGAGTTGAGTTTAGTTGAGTTGAGTTAATTGATGAGGTTGATGGGTCACTTATCTAATGTTTACTCTTTCTTTGGATAGACATATGACATTCTGATTTTGTTATTATGCTGAGTTGATGTTATTTCCATATTATTCTGCTTGTTTCTATTTCATTCAGCTATTTTACGTACCGTACATTCGGCGTACTGACGCCACCCAACCCTACATCATTTCATGATGAAGATACTGGATTTAGAGTTCGTCAACAGGTGCATCATTGAAGATCTATTGCAGTCAGCAGAGTTGGTAAACCTCCTTTACTTTGGAGGACCACTATGTACTTTCGTCTAGCTATTAGAGTCAATCTTTTAGTGTAGCTTTACTATTCCTTGAGTTGAGATAGCCATGGGTCTGTCATTGGCACCACTTGATAGAGATAGAGGTTTCATAGACTAGAGTTGAATGTTGATGATAAGACTTGTTGAGCTAGTTTCTTTCCACTAGCCTTTTATTTATAATATTATTTTGGGACTAGATGAGATGTGCCCATTACTCTTCTTTGTCTTTCGTTGATTATTTTGAATTATCGATTGAATGAATGTGATGAGGCCAAGTGGTTCTCTTGGGGACTAGCAATAGTCTCTAGGTGCCGACCACGCCTAGGGTACCCTCCTGGGGAATGACAAACTTGGTATCAGAGCATGAGTTCAAGTGTCCTAAGGAGTCTATGAAGCCGTGTCTAGTAGAGTCTTATTTATGGGTGTGTTGTCGATCACACCTCATAAGAAGGAGGCTATGGGACATTAGGAATCGTTACACTTTTTTTTAATTTCAAATTCATGCGATAGATTCAAACTCTAAGAAATCTCTCTTCTAATTCGTGTATTACTTGTTTTCACAATTGTGACCATGTTTCTAAGAAGAGTTGATGAAGTGAAAGAGAGCCCAGCCAGATGGATTGCTAATCAACCCGAGCCTCAGGATATGGATTAACCCATAGGCCCAGCCATCCCTTCCGTGGAGCCACCACAGGCTAACATCAGCAATGCTGAGCTTTGCTAGGCCCTCCAGACTGGTCCAGGCTGTGACAACACTGGCTGATAGACAAGGAGCAATCACGCCGGGTATTCCAAATATATCCGGAGATAATGAGTTCTTTAGAGTAAACCTACCTAAGTTTAAGAGGTCAAGGAGGACTAGGAAAAGGAGTCACTTTCAGGCAGAGCCTCATAACTTTAGAGCGTACAGATCTAAGCCCCAGACTAGTGTGGGCCGAGGATCCCAATGCAAGACACACTGTGGCATCTGTGGCAAGTTTCACTTGGGAGAATGTTGTAGAGGGAGTACCAGATGTTACAAGTGTGGTGGAATGAGTCATCTTCAGAGGGAATGTCCAATGCGGTCCTACGAGGTCCAAACTCCTACACCAGCACCATAAGTTAAAAAGAATTAGGAAAGTTCTCCAGATGTCATAATGGCTATGATTCGAGTCATTAATTACGTTCAATGTTATTTATGAGAAAGAAACTTATGCCTCTAAAGGATTTAGTGTTACCACCTAAGAGTGAGATGTTCTAATACCACCCTTAGTAGAGCTACCATTCCAAAGCTAGAATGGTGACCATAGAAAGGAAAAGATGAGATAGTGAGAGTGGTAGTTGATTAGGGCTTGTAGTTATTGTTATATACCCATTAGTTAATTAATGAGATGACGAGCCGATTGCCAAAAGTTGATGAAAGGGTCGTAAGTACCCTATGAGTATCATGATGAGGCATAGAGAGGGAATTAGTGTTGGAATGTGTTAGAGCATGCTAAAAACTAGAAAGAGGTCTATGTTGATGTATTCTGATATTTGTATTGTGAGGGACAAACATAGATGTTTAATAGGGGAATGGAGTGCTCTTAGTGTGATAGATCTACACTTGGCTTATAATTCTGAAGAAAGAGCCCCACGAGATTTATATAGTTATGAGCTTAACTAGGTTAGGGAGTATAGTGAGTGAAGGAATGGTACTTGAGTTGCGAAGAGGGAATATGTTGAGTGAATACCTGCTACAAGATTTTAGTGGGCTTATGCTCCGTAATTTGCTTATTAATTTTAAGATTGGTGTGATATTTGAGAGGTGTGTGATAGATGCACATGTTAAAACTAGACTCTAAGCTTGAATGTTAAGGATTAGTGGTATAAAGGAGACATAATTGTGAGAGTGATAGTTTTAGTTGGAGATTCGCCCTAAGAGGTTCACCATAGTGTGTGTTTAAGATTAAGGTGTTGTCCTACAAGGAGTGTGATGGTATGAGTGTGGTATAGGTGCCGTTAGATGACAAGAGAGAATTGAGGACGAAACATTTGATAGGAGAGGTTAGATTGTAAGAGTTGGGGGAAGTGGTTATGTGCGTCATTAGAGAAGCAAATATAGAGAGATTCCTTAGTGATAGGAGGACGCTAAGAGTGGTATCCATGAAGAGAGTCTTAGTAGATATTATATATATGCGACTATAGCATAACCGAAGAGTTTTAGATGTTCTTGTGGATAATGAATCCTTGACCGTGCGGACGTATATGCTCATAGCCTAGTAGAGGAAATTGATTAGCAAAACTTGAGAGATGACCTTTAAACTTGGGGTGGGTGAATGATGAGATGATAGATCTACGTAAATCTTTAGGTTTCGATAGAGATGGGTTGATCGACATGAGACATCAATTCCTTGCCATATCATACGTGCCTTATTCTTTCGTTGAGATGATGCCCTATTTCCGTATGGTATATGACTATCATGCCTATGGCCTATTCCCATCTACGAGTTGTGATTGTCATTCATGTTGAGCTCTGAGGGTGAAAAACGATGAATCCATTCATTAATTTTTATCTTACCCCATGGATTGGAGAATTTCTACTCCTATGCTAAATGAGATGAGACCTTATTATAGGAAATAGATAGGTAAGAGTAAATTAGAGTATCTCTTGATAAGAATATGTTGGTGTATCTTTCAGTCAGAGCTCGTTGAATGGCGATGGTAGAAGTGCTTAGTAGGCTTGAAATTTCTTCGATACAGTTGAAGTGGTTAGATTGATAGGCTTGAATTCATGGTTTTTATAATGCGAGTATTGATCATAGACTATTGAAGACTTCGTGACGAGGGTTTCAAGTAAGGATATTGGGGTAGTGAAGTGGACTAGTGATCTTTTAGGGAAAGTTCCTATGAGAGTATAAGGCTTAAGTATTAAGGGTTAGCCTTGTATGGATATGATTATCTTAACAATAACACTGTGAGGCTCAGAAGTAGGCTTGAATAAAATAAGAGGATATGGATAGGTAGAGAGTTGAATTGGAACTATAAGCTTAAGTTGATGGAGTGGAGTTCCATGAAGGAGAGCACGATTGAGGTTGAGAGTTGAGCTTGAGAATGCCCGCAAAGTCTTGTAAATCACGATGGTCCCCTTTCACAATTAGAGTTGATGACTTCCTTCTTGAATTCAAACAACTGATTGACGAAGTGTTTAAATGATTCGAATTCATCGAGTTTCAATGTTACATTTGTGCCTAATAGTGAGGATGTTAAGATAATATCTCTACTCTTGATCTAGACCAAATTATATATCCGAGATGATGTATCCTAGGGCTAAAGAGAAGAGAGAAGGGCGAGGATTCGAGGAATTAATGTCGTATTCGTGCTAAGTTGATCATCTACCTTTATCCCAGGTATGTAAGGCTAAACTAAAAATATGAGATTGTTCTCTCATGTGCCCCATAGATGGTCATGGAAGAGTTGAAAGTCTAAAGATTCTACATACATGATTCTTGATGGTTTTTTCTTGAAAATTATATTAATTACATGTATTTTCCTATGTTGATAATCATCATAAACTTGTTTTCTTGATTTGAATACTTTTTATTTTTTATGAGATATTGTATAAACTCTATATGTTAATTTATTAAAGCATGCATAATGAACCTAGGGATGGAGTCTAGAGCGTTGGTTGAGTATATTGAGTAAAGTCTTGATGTGAGTATGAGGTTGAGATAATTGAGATTGATGATCCTATGAGTCTTCATAATTGAGTTTTTGAGTCTTGACTAAACGACTTCTTCTAATTGATGATCTGAGTCCTTGAGTTCTTAAATGAGAATTGAGTTAACTGAAATGAGTTAAAGTCCTTGAAATAATAGAGGACCCTTAAGTTTGAGTTAATGAGATAATGAGAGTCTCTACGAGGCTAATTTGAGATAATTGAGTTGAGATGAAAAGTCTTATAGACATTGAGTCATGGGAGGAGTATCGAGCACTGAAAGAGTAAGAGTTAGTCTAACTTGCACTCGTCAAACTACGTCTCCAAACATAGGTGAAGATTATAACCATCACATTATATTGTGGTTCTCTCTTGAGTTGAGTTTATGTCCCTAAAACAGTAGATGACTTGTTGATTGTCGACTCCGATTTGGATTATCCATTATCGTTTCGATTTGTTCCCTACCAAGCAAGTATGGAACGGCTGTGGCAACAATGATAACTTGTTGTACAAACACTGAGTCATAAGTGATTGTTGTCGAATAAGAGAAACTCTCAAAAAGTTCCTACCTTGAGTACTCTCAGTCGAGTCGATTTGAGTTCCATTGAGTTTAGTTGAGTAGAGTTGATTGATGAGGTTGATTGGTTGATGGTTCACTTTTCTAATCTTTACTTTTTCTTTAGATAGACATGTGACATTCTTGTTTGGTTATTATTCTAAATTGATGTTATTTCCATATAATTCTACCTAATTCTGTTTCATTCAACTATTTTACAAATCGTACATTCCACATACTGACACCACTCGGTGCTGCATCATTTCATGATACAGATACAGGATTTAGAGATTGTCAACAGGTGCATCGTTGAAAATCTATTGCATTCAGTAGAGTTGGTGAGCCACCTTTACTTCGGAGGACCATTATGTACTTTCATCTAGCTATTTAGAGTCAGACTTTTAGAGTAGCTTTACTATTCCTTTAGTTGAGATAGACTTGGGTCTGTCATTGGCACCACTTGATTGAGATAGAAGCTTCATAGAATGTTGATGATAGGACTTGTTGAGCTAGTTTCTTTCCACTAGCTTTTTATTTATAATATTATTTTGAGACTAGATGAGATGTGCCCATTACTCTCCTTTGTCTTCTGCTGATTATCTTGAATTATTGATTGAATGAATGTGATGAGGCCTAGTGGTTCGCTCGGGGACTAGCAATAGTCTCTGGGTGTCGTCCATGCCTAGGGTACCCTCCCAGGGCATGACAAAATAAAATAGTCTTCAGAAAAATAACACATGTCATTTCACTTGAGAGAATAAATTTATCACTATGCAAAGATTTTATAAGAATATAATTGATAATCTCAGGTTTTTGGATCGTGTTGAGATCAGTCATAAAAATTTGTTATTTCTTCAAACTGGGCACTTGATATAGTTGTCACCTGCATATTTATTTTATTATGGTAAAATCCACATATGATTAAGAGTCTGAAGAAGAATTTTTCTTGAAAATAAGTATGGAAAATTTTATTAAAAGGAGGAAAATGTCTTCTAGGCAAAAGTTAATTTCTTTCAAAATTTTATTGGTTGTTAGTTTCATATGACTGTCTTGAGTGTTAACCAAAATTTAGACAATATAAATATATACTTCATCATCAAAATACTATCTGATTCGCTAAGGGCTGGTTTGATTCAAAATAAAAGATATTAAAGATTATAATCCCAATCAAATATGAAAAAAAATGAGATTTAATTTTGTATCCTATATTCATAAATATGATATACTATTACAAAATTGGTTTAAAACTTATATTGCTTTTAGCTCATATAAGTAACCAACCATGGAATGTAATACAAAATTTTATATCGGGATTAATATTCTAACTGATAAAAAATCAGCCTCTAAGATTATTATTAATCAATATAATGATCTTTTCTGTTAATACTTTTTATCCTACAAAGAAACAAAATATATTAATTTGTTTGGAAAATTATATTTTTCAAAAAAATGTATATGTCATTTCTAGAAAAAAAATTTGGGAAAAATAAATTCCATCCTATCATACTAATATTTCAAATAAATAAAGAGTAGTCTTTCAAGATTAGCAAGTTAAATAGAATCATTAACCCGATGATTAGCAAAATTTGCTACTTCTGAAAATTGGGCATTCTGACGCACTGCAACCTGCATATGTGCCTTTAAGCTAAAACCAGATATTATGAACGTGTTGATTTGACAGAAAATATTGAAGAAATAATCTATCTTTTCTTGTTTGATTGTTAGAAAATATTTTTAAGAAAATGTTTTACACGAAGAGAAAGATAATAAAGTTTCTTTTATTATCTGCCAAGAGCAACCCAAAATGAAAACATGTTTTATTCAAACTATCATTATCTACAAAGAGCAAAACATTAAGTACATAAAATAAGACAATGTGTCAAGAAGCACAAAAAGCCATTTACTTCTCTCGCGTCTAAGTGTCTAGAAAAGTTAACGGTTTAATTCTACTTGATAATTAAGTCATATCAAATATACATAAAACAAATTCAAAATTAACTTCTGCAATACTTAACAAAGTAAGATAGATGTACTAACATGATCATCAGAGTAAACTTGATCAAATTCACCATTTTGCTAATTAGGTAAGTCAGAACTCGATTCAAGAAACCAGCAGAGAAAATCCATGTCATTGAACTGAAATGCACATCATCAAAATCAAAACATTCATCATAATGTTTCTTCTCGTCTGAATCACCCACATTTTGAGCATGATCACCCATGACATTAGGCACCAACTCATAGTTATTATCAATACTTTCAATAAGTAGTCCTTCTGTGCTTGGCATTTTGAAAAATGGGTCATCTTGTTGTTGTATTCCAATATCAACATTATTTTGGATGTACAAATGTGGGTTGTTGATTGGGTTTGTAGTGCCGAATTGAACGTGATGTTGTGGATGATAGAGTTGTTGTACTGAATTCTCACCTCTAGCCAAAATGTTATTGGTATTGAGAGTTAAAAATGGAAACTCCGAACCTCTTTGAATTTCATTTGAAACATTTCTTTGAAGAGGAGGCATTCCCCCAAACTTTTTTTAAAAGTACAACTTTGTTGAGAACCACTTGAGCTTCCTTGGTTTGATGAGGCGTGCGTATATTTTAGTGCTTTCCAATTGTTATAACGACATTTCTGAAGAAAAAAATGAAAAGAGTTGGACCTGATTAGGAGATATTCATCTACAAATAGTAGACTATGGTCGAACATATATAATCTAAGAAGAAAGTTTCTTTATTTAGATATTCTAATATAATTTTCGATACGAGAAGAGTCATCCTATCAATAATAGATAATACAATAGACTATGAATTTTCTATACATATACTATTTCTAATTTGCAGGATCCAACCACTAACATCGAATTTTTGTTTGTTTGTTTGTTCAAAAAGATAATACGAACTTATTTTGATATATATGTATATATATATATATATATATATATATATATATATATATATATATATATATATATATATATATATATATATATATATCACATATAGAGGTAATATACTTTGATACTCGTAACAATGTTACTCCTTATTTGAAGAAGCGTATGCTTTTAATAGGCAAATGGCTAAAAGAAAATGTAAGGTAGATTTTAGTAAATTGTTCCTCTACATAAACATCTTGATAAGATTTAATGTTGTGTTACGATGTATTCAAACTACGTTTGTATTCCAAAACAAGTAGAAAACATAGAAGATAGTTAATAATCATCCTGCTAACCGTGCTCCCTTTGAATATTTGTTTTGATTTCAAAATGTGTATAAGTTTTCTTCACCTTTTTGTCCAACACTAAATTTTATAGTTAAGTGTATCCAAGAATTGTTTAATTTGAATCACAATTTTCAAAAGTATTTTTTCCCTTAAATGTTGTGCCAAGTTAAATGATGAAATATAAAAATGAGATAAAGGATTATATTTTTGTAGTTATAGTATCTAAATATTATCAGACAAAATATGGTGAAACTTGATCTCACTGAGGACATGACCTTAGATAGGAAGGAGTGGAGGTCGTGAATTAGAGTAGTAGGCTTATAGGTTAGATAGGTAGGAGTCGTTCAGTGTTGTATCTATCTGCCTTATATATGTTAATGGTCTCTTATTTACTTGCTATCATTTGCTTTTCATTATTAATCGCTCTCCCTATTCACTTTCTCTTTCTCTTCCTTTCCTGTTTTCCATATCAAGCTTATTCTGCTTATGGGTTTTTGTGATGAGGGTTCGCAGGAAACAACCTCTCTACCTCTATGAGGTAGTGGTAAGGTTTGTGTACATTCTACCCTCCCCAGACCCCACTTGTGGGATTCCACTGGATATGTTGTTGTTGGTATCTAAACACTCATACAGTTGTCTTTGGTAGTATGATTTTCAAGCCTTATGAGTAGGCACTCTGGCTAATGAAAGGTGAGCCAATCTAGTACATGCACATCAGATTCATAACAATTACTTATTAGATCTATTTAATGAGAGATAATAATCCCAGCTGAAAAGGCAATCAGAAAGCTTTTGAGTGTTCTGCCTGAACTGTGGAAAAACAAAGGAGATATAATTACAAAAGCACTTAATCTTGACAAGATGATAATGGATTAATCTCATTGGAAATATCATAATTTATGAATTGGAAACTGAGGACAAGATAAAAGAGAAGAACCTAGTTCTCAAGGCAACTGAAAGAGATGATTTGAAGGAAGAGAACATTGCCTTAACGATTAAGAGGTTTCAAAAAAAGCTGAAAAGGGGACGAGCTAGCCAAAGGAAGAACTCCCAAAAGATTATTGAACAAGGATTTCAAAGAATAATTATGTCACAAGTGTGGGGGCCCAATTCACTTCATACAATTCGGCCCCCAGTGGACACTTGAGTATAAGAATAACAATAAAGGCAAAAGAAAATGGAAAGAGTTGTGCATTCCAAAATATTGAAGGATGATGAATTAAAAGGATGATCTAAGTGTGGAAAAGGCACTCGTTGCAATAGGGAGCCCTCCTAGTGAAGAATCTTATGAAGAAAAACCTGAAAATTAGTCATTGCTAGCAATGGAAGAGATCGAAAAAATTGAATTCTTGGCCCCTATAGCGTTGTCTGAGTCAGATAATTATAAGGATATTTGTCAAATTAAAGACACCATCGAGGAACAAATATATGACACTAATTTAGTTAAAGATGAAGGAGAGGCTGGTGAATCTAGAAAAACATCATGGCGCTAAATTGTTTGAATGGATTCAAAGGACAATGAAGATAGAAACAAGAAATTACAGGTAAGTTTCAATCAAGTTAAAAGAAATCTTCATCTTTACTCAAAGAAGAATCTAGAATCCTTGTCTTTTATCCTTATCGATGCATATTTTTCTACATGTGAGGGAAACAACACTGGAAAAATATGCATCCTTAAAAACTAAGAGTAAGAATATAGAAAATTTTAATCAGAAATCTTCAGAGATAAACAATCTGAATCCTTTCAGAAGACAAAATAATGTTAAAATTCATGCTTACATGGCACTGAAAGAAAATTAAAAAATATTAAGCAACAAGCTAAACTCCACGATCACAAAAATGAAGCCTTTCTTAAGGAATCCAAGTAGACTAAAATAAAACTAGAGCATAATATGAGGTGAAAATAATCCTCCTTACTGCTCGATGACATTCAAAAAGGTTGATCCTCCACAAGACATAGAATCGACTTATTTGAAAATGTGCTAAAAATTGATGAAAATTGCTAGCTCAAACATGTTATGCACTCATTATGGACAATTAGGGCATCAAAATAATGTATTCAAAAAGAAAAATGTGATCATGAAAGATAACCTAACTTATTAAAAAATGACGTATGATAAGAGAATTAGGAAATCGGTTCCGATAAATAAGCACCTACTAAGATAGTTTATAAAAGACCTGATTAATCCCTTAACTTATAAACCGGGCCTCAGTGGATCTAGGCACTCAAAACTAATCTTTAGTTACTTGTGCAGGAACCAGTAGGACGTAAATTGAAGTATCTAGTATCTAAACAACACTTGCTTCAGACACATGACAGACAACAAAGGCAACTTCCTTCTAAAGTGTGGTTTTCATGGCAGAAGTGTGGCCTTTAAAAATAGAAAGAAAGGACAAATCATGTGAATTGGAAAAGTAGGATCTTCATACTCTCATGCAATAGAAAACGTGTGCTACATTAAGAGACTCAAGAATAATCTCTTCAGTGTCTCAAATGTGTGACAAAGGGAATGATGTACTCTTCACCTTAGATTAATGATAGGTAACTAGCTCCAACACTAAGAAACTAGTTCTCATAGGAAAAAGGCATAATAATATTTACTGTTACACCTTGAATATTATCAAAATACTCTTAGATAAAAGATTTCTCACATAACGCATCATCCCAAACATTTTTAGCAAATTGAGGCCGCTAAATAGAGATCATGGCAAAAATTATGTGAAAAAGTGATCTCGGAAATTTTAAATCAACCGAATCAAACGATGACTTTTTTAGAGCAAAATTGCACAACCAGAAGGTTACACATTCACAATTCATTTTTGAATTTTATTCATGAAACACAATGGACAAGTGCGATTTACATAAATATTCACAAAACACACCCAATGAGTGTGATTTATTCCTTATTTTATAGAAATACAGATTCTAAATGTGTTTTATGTTTTTTGTCAAATAAATAAATAAAATGGAACAAGTCCACGTCGTGGACTTGCTCCATCACAGTGCTTGACGTTCAATTTTAAAAACAAGGGCATTCTAGTCTTTTTACACACATCCTAGACTAAAAACCCCAATGGTTTGAGGTTGTTTTCGCCCTAAAATTAGAAATATATGCTAATTCTCTTTCACTTTCACGTACTTTATTTAGAGAAAAACAATTAGGTAGAAAAAAGAAGAGCTAGGGCTTGAGAAAGTTTAGTGAATTCTCGAAGAATCTTTGTGTCTAGTTATATAAGGCCACCTAAAGTTCAATTTTCATACCTAATTATATTTCTTATCAAGAATTCTAGCCAAGATTCATTCAATTTCATTCCTATAATCTTATGGAGAAATTCTAGAACTCTATCATGAAATCTTCATTAATTTATTATTATTATGCTACAAACTTTATTTTTGAGTATATTTCTTTAAATTCTTGAAGTATTACTATAATTACAACAACCCTAATTGAGTTGATAATTATTTCCTCTATTGTATTTTTCTTGAACTGAAGAATAACTATTTTCTTACACTGTTTACGGATAGTTTGAGCGTAGTATGAATTAAATGGGTTTAAGAATAAGCATATGTATTCAATCTTTAACTTGAGTCTGAGTTGAGCAAACGATACAAGTTTTATGAATTCTTGAATGAAGTTTATAGTCCTAATTGAGAAATAGTAAGTTCAAAAAGCTTAACGTTCGGCTAAGTCCCAAAAGATTAAAGAAGTATTACGAATAACAATACTCTTATAGTTATGAGCATATGAATAATTTGGGAGTAGTATTGAGCACTGATATGAGTAAGAGTAATAATAACTTAAACTCATAAACTACGTAGCTAACATAGTATAGGATCTTACCTATACTGGACCACTTCTCATATGCCACTGAGATGACCCAATTTAGATGGATCCATGAGTTAAGTTTCGTCTCTTACCCTGGCAAGGTATTGGATGGCTTTGATAACGTGAGCAAGACGTTATATCATCATGATGTTCATAATGATGGTTTTCGAATAGAAAAACTTTCCAAGCGGAAGTATATATTATTTTTAGACACAAATTGAGTTGCACTTATTTATCCATTAAATTAGATATTTTACTGTATTGCATTGCTTATGCTACTAAATTATTTTCTATATTAAACCTGTGATTTTAGAATTGTATCCTGAGTTTTCTTGTTTTGGCTATTTTACATATTCGTACATTCTACGTACTGACATCCTTTGGACCTGCATCGTTTTACGATGCAGACATATGTGGCAGAGCCCCTCGTAGGCATATCATCAAACAATCAGCATTTCTACTTAGATAATGGTGAGACTTCTTTCTAGTCAGAAGCTCCTTGATGTTATTCCTTTCCATTTTAGTTATTCTCTTTTAGTTTGAGGTAGTCATGGCTTGTCTCTGTACTCATTCTTTAGATATGACTTGTAGAGGCTTCACAGACAAGTAAACAGTATTTCAGTATCTCTTTTGGATTGTTAACTTCTCAGTTGGATTGCTTATTGTGACTTTAAACATTGATATAGCAGATGTGCTTAATTCTAAGCTATCATTTATTATTAGTCTTTCGCTGAGTAAAGTAGTCAGACCAAGAGTGTAAAGACCCAGATTTTTCCTAATGGCAGTGCCTAAATATCCTGAGATTTTTCCCCAGGAAACTGCCAGGCATCACTCCACGGAGGAGCCTACATAGCTCGTGTGACGCCACACGGCCCGTTACGCTAATAAGGGACATGGATATGGCCTGACTGATAACCTATGTGCAAAAGGTTGAGGAGAAGAACCTGAAGGATATGGAGGAGTTTAACACCAAAATGGCTAAGACATCCAGCAATGAGACACGCAAGAGAGGAGCTGGGAATGGGAGCCGCACACCTTTTCAGTCAGGGCCATCTGGTTCTAGCTTCATTATCTGCCAGTTTGCTTGCATGAAGGATCGAACATGAATAGAGGTCCCTGATCTTAGGTGTATTTATATGCCTAATTAGCAAAAATTGCCCATGTACAGAGCCTGATCAAAGGATAAATTTATAGAGTTTAGGTATTTTTAGTATAATTTTACTTTACCTTGCAAATTCTTGGCGGAGAGCATTTTCTAGTTGTGTTTTTCAGGTTTTTAAGAAGATATGCATGCCCAGGTTCATAGCCAGGAATTGAGGAGGATGTAACCACCCAACAAAGTTAAAAAGTCATCTAGTCCAGGAAAAGTATAGAGGTCGGCGTCGCGGACCAATACAGGAGGTAAACTATTTTGAAAAGAGAGAGAAAAAAGCACGAAGCACATAAGGAGCATAAGTCCGTGTCACGAAAGAGAGAGCAGAAGAGTCAAAATTGGCTAAGTTATGCAGGAAATATAAAAATGCACATCAGGATGAAAAGTCCACACCGCAGACTTTGAAGACACAAGCACAAAATCAAGAAATGGGATTTTAGACTTGAATACAATGTTAAACATTACTTTCAGTATCTGGTATTAGAAGGAATGAAGAGAGACGATGAACAACTCTATTCTAGGGTTAATTTGGTTAGCTTTTCTCTTTTATATCCATTTTTGAATGTTTTATTAGACAATTGTTGTTCTTAAAAGATGATGAGTGGCTAAATTTCCCAGATTTTGGGATTATAGCCCCATAGACATTGTGCTAGACCTTAATTATTATGATTTGTGAATGGATTTTCAGACTATTACTACTATATGCCTTTAATATATATTTCATAGTTTTGCTAAATGTGGAATAAATTTGTTGACTACTCTAGATCGAGAGATATTGAAGTGGATAGAACATAAGGTACGAGGAGCTTGTTTGTCTATGAGACTAGATGATTTGTGTATAGGAGACTTGTGACACCTACCCATCCACCTAACTTGTTTCATACACAGGAAGATAGTTGTAATGCACTTTCATTGATCATGTCTATCCCCGCTCAACAATGTAGTTAGGCTGTCAATGAGAGTAGGCTAGTAGAGGCATGCAACCCTGCTTAGGAAAATTAAACCCTATGAATCAATAATTGGAAAACTCAGGAATAATCATAATTAGTGAGGCTAGGATATGTGTTTAAACAGTTACTGTCCTGAAATCTTTCTCAATTTTGTAATCCCAATATAATTATTTGACCATAATTTAGTTTAATTTTCTTATTGTCGTATTAATAATAACTTTTCATCTTTTCTCTAAAAAAGACATGCATTATGTACACCCCTTTGATTAATAATTGGAGTCTAGCTTAAGTCCTTTGGATTCGATATCGTGGCACTTTTAGAGCCACTATATTACTTGAGTTGACCATGTACACTTGTGTGCACCAGTGAAGCAACAAGTTTTTGGTGTCGTTGCCAGGGACTTAAAGTTAGAAATTGGTTGTTTATAAGAGCTGATTTGTTTTGTCATGTTGGCTGCACTTGATCGTAGCCATGTTTCGTTGTAGGAATATAGTTTGAACTAATGGTGAAACGAGACACGTATTTTCAGTAGAAGAGGAGGGCAAGTCTTCTATACTCGATCCCACCAATAGACTTCATCAAAAGGAGATAATAAGGAGAAGATAGAGCTAGTGGTAAATCCTATTCCTAAACCACTGGCAGCAAGACCAATCCAGGATATGGAAACCCCACGAACAACAAATGTCACAAGCTATTTTCAGTAACAGAAACCCACTGGACAATGGGAGCTTAAGCAGAACATGGTAAAACTTTTGCATTCCACCAGGCAGTTCACGGGGTTGCCACATGAGGATCCCCAAGTTCATCTCCAGAATTTCTTGGAGATTGCTGACACTTTCATTCCTAATGGGGTGAATATTGATTACGTAAGGATGACTCTATTTCCTTTTACACTGCTTGGGGAAGCTAGGAGGTGATTGCAAATTGAGCGACCCAACTCAATTACCTCATGGGGTGAGTTAGCTAGAAAGTTCTTAATAAGATTCTTCTCATCTGGAAAGGCAGCCAAACAAAGGAATGAGATCCTGAGTTTCCAACAAAGTCTAGGAGAGAACCTACATCAAGCTCGGAACAGGTTCAAAACTCTCCTTATTAACTGTCGTCATCATTACCAAACTAACGAGGTATTGGTCCATACTTCCTTGAAGGGTTAGACCTAACACCAAGATTTTACTTGATTCTACTACAGATGGATAGGTCTTAGAGAAGACATATGTGAGTTATACACTCTATTGAATCACATTGCACAACGACATCCCAAATGGAATGGTGGATATAGTAGACCGGTGGTATAGAAACAAGCAGGTATGTTATAGGTGGATGTAATGACTGCCCTAGAGGCCTAAGTGTCAGCTATGCAAAACATGTTTTCACGTTTCAACAACTCAGCTTTCATCCAGCAACAAGCTTCGATAAACATAGTCCAACAATAGCAGAATATTTGGTGTGATGTTTGTGGCGGTAGAGACAACACATCAAAGTACTCCAGGAAAAATCCAGAGGTTGTCAACTTTGTAGGAAATGCGAACAGAGGTGGCCAACAAGGTGTTGAGAACAATTATAACCCCAATTGGAGAAACTATCCAAATTTCTCTTGGGGAGATAAGTAGCAAAAACAAGGAAACCTCAGCATGGATCACAAAGTGGTGGCCCATTTTACAAGCAACAAATGCAGTAGCCTGCAAAGCAAGCAAATGCGGGAAACATGAGTGATACTGAAGTGCTACGACAAATTTTAGCCAATTAACAGAGGCAGGAGGATGAGATTGGCCAGAATAAGTAAGGCCTTCAAAATCCTGAAAAACAGGTTGGGCAATTGGCAAGCACAATGAATGCTAGACCTCAAGGTGGGTTTCTAGGTAACACAGACCCAAACCCAAAGCAAGTAAATGTTGTCAGCACAATGGAAGCATATGGCAGAGTTGGTCCCAAAATAGAGGGGTAGGGACGACCCAAGTGCAAAGAATTATAATGAGGCTGGCATTCCCAGTCTCCCAAGGGTTGAAGCCGATCCCAAGCCAACACCTCTTTCTCCTCCTTTCCCTCAAAAGTTCAAAAAGAAAAAGGAGGATAACTGCTTCTAGAAATTTATTAGGCTCTTGAAACTAGTACAAATTAACTTACCTCTTTTGATGCTTTGTAAGTGATACCAAAATATGCCAAGTCTATAAAACACATTATAGCTAGTAAGAGAAGATTGGCTGAAATAGTGGCACTCACTAAGGAGCGTAATTCCAAGATCCTGAATAAGACAAAGTTGCAAACTAAATTGAAGGATCCTGGAAGCTTCACTGTGCAAGTGGTGATTGGAAGCTATTTAAATGCTAGAGGGTTGTGTGATCTAGGTGCGAGCATCAATCTCATGCCCAATTTGATGTTCAGAAGGCTGGGCCTTGGAGGTCCTAAGCCAACCACAATCCTATTCCAGCTAACAAATCGTTCAATGGCTAGACCGAATGGGATTATAGAGGATGTCTTGGTCAAAGTAGAGTCTCTCATATTCCTAGTGGAATTTGTCATCCTTAACTTTAAGCCTGACCCAGAAGTTACTTTCATTCTGGGGCGCCCATTCTTGGCAATAGGGGGGGCATCAATAGATGTTGCGGTTAAGTGATTGGCCATGCTCGCTCATGAAAAGGTAGAGGTATTTGATGTCTACCAAGCCTTGAAATTTTCTAACATATATGAGTATTTGATAGCCATTGCAGTGTTAGATACAGAGGCTATAGTCAGTCAGATGAAATCAATGATCCTCTAGCGAAGGTGCTATTGAATTAAGGGCTAGTGGATCACCTTGAAACTAGAAATATTGACAGTGTGTTGAGCAATCACAATGTCAGCATGCTCAAGAAGGTGGCTAAACCATGGGTGTTGAGTCCCTCACCCAAGCCCTTCATCCAGGAAGCTCCGCAGTTAGAATTGAAGCCACTACCCTCTCATCTTAGGTATGTTTTTCTTGGTGACAATAATACTTTACCTATAATCTTGTCTGCTTTTTTTACAACCCAGGTTGATGTTGTTGTAGCTATGTTACAAAAAAGAAAGAGGGCTATGGGATGGAAAATGTCAGACCTTAGTGGAATCAGCCCAGCCTTGTGCATGCACCGAATATTCATGGAGGAGGGTCATAAGCCAGTAGCCCATCCGCAAAGAAGGAAAAACCCCATCATGAAAGAGGTAGTGAAAAAGAGTAATCAAGTGGCTAGATATTGGGATCATTTTTCTTATCTCAGAAAGCAAATGGGTGAGCCCAATCCATTGTATCCCAAGGTGGGATGACCGTGATTACTAATAAGAAGAATGAGCTCATTCCTACTAGAACTATGACAAAGTGGAGAATATGCATGGATTACAGGAAACTCAATGTTGCCACCCGGAAAGCTCACTATCTAGTGTGTTCATTGATCAAATACTGGATTGGCTAGGAGGGCAAGAGTATTATTGCTTCTTGGATAGTTACTCTGGGTACAATCATATCACTATTGCTACCGAAGACCAAAAGAAGATCACATTCACATATACTTATGGTGTGTATGCTTTCAAGTGCATGCCTTTTAGTTTATGCAATGCACCCGCCACAATTCAAATGTGCATGATGGATATTTTTCATGACATGGTGGAAGACTTTGTGGAAGTCTTCATGGACGACTTCTCTGTGTTTAAAGAATCATTTGATGTGTGTTTGAGAACTTGGACTAGGTGTTAGTTCGATGTGAGGAGACCAATCTTGTCCTTAAATAGGAAAAATGCCATTTCCTAGTACATGAAGGGATAGTCTTGGGTCATACGGTTTCCAAGCAAGGCTTGGAGGTCGACAGAGCTAAGATAGAAGTGATCGAAAAGCTACCTCCACCAATTTTAGTCAAAGGAATTCAATGTTTTCTAGGGCATGCAACCTTCTACCTTAGAGTCATCAAGAACTTCTCTAAGATCTCGAAGCCATTGTATGCTCTACTAGAAAAAGAGGTACAGTTTAACTTTGATCTACAGGTGTGTAGACTTTTGAGACCTTGAATAAGAGGTTGATTAAAGCACCCATCTTGATGGCTCTGAAGTAAGAGCTCCCATTTGAGCTGATGTGTGATACTAGTGATACGATAGTGGGTGCAGTTCAGGTCAGTGTAAGGACAAGCTTTCCATTTTATACACTATGCCAGCAAGACCTTAGATCCAGTACAGTGCAACTATACTATTACAAAAAAAGGAGATGTTAGCATTGGTGTATGCTTTTGATAAGTTTCGGTCTTATGTAGTGGGTAGCAAGGTCATAGTGTTTACTGATCATATAGCTCTAAGGTACCTGTTTAATCAGAAAGATCTGAAACCCAGTCTAATTAGGTGGATCCTTTTGTTATAAGAGTTTGACATCGAGATAAAAGATAGGAAAGTATGTGAGAACCAAATTGCAGATCACTTATCCAGGTTAGAAGATGATACTCACATAGGAGAGAAGGGTCAGATCAAGGAAGAGTTTCCTGATGAGCAACTCTTAGCTTTGGGGGTCGACGAGTTGCCATGGTATGCGGATATTGTCAACTATATGGCCAGAGGGGTATTTTCTCCCAATGCAAGTAATCAACAAAGAAGCGACTGGCCTGTAATGCTTAGTTCTACATATGGAATGAGCCTTACCGCTTCAAGTAGGGTGCAAGCAGAATTGTGAGAAGATGTGTACCAGAAGTGGAGACATGTTAAGTACTTGAAAGTTGTCATGCCTCACCATACAGAGGGTATCATGGACGGGAGAGGACGACCCACTAGGTTTTGTAATCCATTTTTTCTAGCCCTGTTTAAATATGCTATAGATTACGTGAGGATGTGTGATGTATGCCAGAGGACAGGAGCCATCTCTAAGAGGCATGAGATACCTCTCAACAACATAGTAGAAGTAGAAATATTTGATGTCTGGAGGATGGATTTCCTGGGACCATACCCACAATTCTTTGGCAATCATTACATACTTGTGGCGGTTGACTATGTCTCTAAATGAATCGAAGTGGTAGCTCTGCCCATTAACGACTCCAAAGTGGTAAGTAAATTCTAAAAGAAGCATATCTTAACAAGATTTGAAACTCCATGAGCTATCATAAGTGATAGAGGGGACACTTCATAATCAGAATGTGAAGATCTTGCTTGCTAAGTATGGACTCAGACACAAGGTAGCCATGGCATATCATCCATTTGTACTTTCTTGCGAAGTATGCGGTAAGACACAAGGTAGCCACGGCATATCATCCGGTGACAAGTGGAGGTGTCAAATCATGAGACTAAGCAAATTTTGCAAAAGACTGTCAATGCTACGAGGAAGGATTGGGCTATGAGGCTGGATGAAGCCTTGTGGGCATACAGCTCAGCGTACAAAACTTCGATTAGCACATCCCCTTCCAAGATGGTTTATAGGAGGGCTCAATACCTCCCTGTCGAGCAAGAACACCAAGTGTATTAGGCTATCAAAAAGCTCAATCTCGATCCAGATCTCGCAAGGCGAAAATGCCTAGAATAGCTAGAGGATTTACATGAATTTTGACTCCACGCATATGAGAATTCCAAGCTATACAAGGAAAATACAATGAAATGCCATGATCGTCACATCATAAAACACACTTTTGAACTTGGGAAAAGGTACTTTCTTTAACTCTCGTTTAATACTTTTTCTAGGTAATTAGAGGTCCAAGTGGAGTGGACCATACACATTAGTGCACATGATGCCACATGGTGTGATTGACTCCGTTATGAGGCCGCAAATCAATCTTTCTTTGTGAATGGACAAAGGGTTAATCACTACTATGGTGTTGACACGGGTCGTGAAAGGAGGCCATTCAGTTGGCCAATGATGAACAGCTAACATGCTTAGTCATGCCACAATGATAAATCAGGCGTTACATGAGAGGCAACCTGTGGTGAGGTATCATTATTTTTATTTGTCATACTTTTATTAAAAAAGATCTCGTTAAAAAACGTCATCTGCCACAAAATCCTGGTCCACGACCAGTCCGCATTGTGGAACTTAGCATTTTGTGTGTATATTTTGTTGTTCTTATTTTTCGTTAATCCGTTAGGTATTTTTAGATCTTTCTTGGCCAGAATAACTTATTATATTGTTTTTTAGCATATATCGGTGTTTGGGGATTTATTTGAGGTCTGACGCTCAAAAAATAAAATTTTTTGAACCTTGGGGATATTCCTTAGCTAGAAAATTATGTGATAGGTCCGCGTTGTGGACATGAGTTCTTCGGGTAAGGCCCTATTTCGTGAAAAAGTGCAACTTGCAAAGAGTAAGCGCGTGATAGGTCCACGTTGCAGACCTGTCGTAGAGACGTACAATTTTGGATTGTTCTCACCCGACCAAGACCGATCTCACCTCCTATTTAAGCCCCACCCCTGATTTCTTTTCATTTTTCATGGGAATCCTAGCCTCGTTACCCTATTCTCTCAACTTTTTCACCCTCTCCTCTTACTAACTCCCCAAATTCAAACTTGTACTTGATTCCCACAATATTTTTTAATCTTTTTGGTGTCTCCCTCTCTATTAATCTTGTTTACTCGGTATGTTTCTTTGTTCTTTTGGGCTTGAGATAGTGGTAGAACACTTTACTTATGTTAGAATCGCATGTTGGATTAGTTTGTGAGTTTGTGCTTAAATTACATGATTAGTTCTTATAGGTAACCAATTTTTGGCCTTAACCATGTAATTGGGGTTGAATTTGTGTGTGGTACCTACTAGGTCAAATTTTGGAAATGTTTTGGGTTTAATTGCTGATTCATGGTAGTTTACATGCCCTTCGTGTGTAGTGCTTTACTTGTTTGCCTGGGATTGATAGAATGTTGTAAAATGATTGGGGGAGGGGGGAGGGGGTTGGAAATTAAGTGTGGGTGTGTGTTCTCTTTTTGCACCCCACAAGTTTTGATGTTTGGGTGTTGTTGTTGTGACTTGGAGGTGATAGTTCAGAGTTAACTAGGGAAGCCTGAGTACCTTGTCAACACCATGGTTTGAACCAAGTGTGAGGTCTCATTTGCCGGGTCATTTCTAAGTGTAGGGGCCATGTTTTAAGATGGATCTATTTTTTAAATTCTAGTCTGTGGAGGTACATCATGGCATCTAGACCAAGTAGGGTAGGATGAGATGGGACCTCGAGCAGCAGAAAATGCACTAGGGGAGCCCCAAAGGTGCCACAGGCTCCACTAAATCCTCGGGGCCAAACCCCTTTACTATGGGATTAAGGCAGTGTCTCGGGATGGGAAGAGATGGTACTAGGCACATGATGAGACAAAATACTTCCTCGACATCCTTATTGATGCTGACAGTCTGGCCTGGGACTTCTCGGCCATTTGTCATAGGAGCATGGAGTATCGTTTGGGTTTCCTTTTTGGGGATACCCAACCATGCAACTTGAGTGTGGTTAGAGAGTTTTATCTCAATCTGAAATCTGAGGCTCAGACTTAAGTGGTCACAGTGAGGGGTGTGGAAGTCAACACAACCCTTGAAACTATTAATGAGATTTTGGTGACCATGGATGTCCTATCGGCCATATTCATCGAGTTACAGATCCGACTGCCCTATCAGGCCATCCAACACATTTTGGCGGGCCCCAAAACCACAACCAAATGGATCCACTACAGATACAAGAGGTATCTCCAAGCCTTCCCGTTTGCCCATATGAACAGGGCAGCCCGGGTGTTAATCAAACTCATTATGCATGTTATCTTCCTGTGCTTGCACTTAACGGAGACCACCAGGGACAGGGTGTGCTTGGTGTATGCCTTTATGAGAAAAGCAGAGCTTAATATTAGAGCCATCTACAAGTCGTAAATGAGAAAGGCTTACATGCTCCGAGGTGCAGGTATACTTTTGGTGGACTTATTACTAGGTTGTGCAAGAATGCAGGTGTGCCTGAGGAGCCCCTGGATTACTTCTCGTAGATCGAGGCCCCACCCTATTATGTCACCAATATTAAGGGGCTTGATGTGTCTATGGGCCCTATCCTGACCATAGAAGAGAGGGAACATAGGGGTGAGTTGATCATGGAAGGATGTATAGGCTAGAGATTTTACCCCACAAGACTTGTGGCAGACCTTCTACTGAGGCTGAGCTTACCCAGGTGGAGGTCCAGTATGCTCTGAATGACCACGCTATTGAGATTTTTCGTATTGGGCTTAAATATTTTTAGCCTGTAGAGGACAATGTGTCCACTGACCCAGATGATGCTAGGGAGCCTTCTGATGTTGATGATGATGAGGTAGAGATGGATGACCCACCCCTGATGTGGATGGCACTCCAGCACTGCCATCAACTGTTATGGAAGATTGAACACCTGGCTTCCGTTCCCATAGGTTACATATGGTTTAGCACTGAGAGCAATGCTTTGTTTGAGTGTGGGGTGGGAATATTACTATTTTTATGCTTTATTTTATTTTATTCTTACCCTGTATAAATTTAGATTACTATGCTTTTAATTTTCTGTTTGATTTGTTAAGTCTAGACAACGTTTTATTTCTATTGGGTTGTAATTAATTGCATGGTGTTATGTTTTGTGAATGTTAACTATTAGTAGTAATGTGAATGTTTGCATGGTTAAATGTTAACTCTTGTGATGAATGTTTGGTGTTACGGATATCTAGTATATTAATCACAATTGAGTAATGCGGCCCTATGATGGATGGACGACGACCATTTTAAGAGAAGTCGTCATTTGTGAGTCTCATGTAGAATGTGGGTAGAAGTAGAAAAGGAGATATTGCATAGGGGGTTTAAATTAGAGATAACTAAAAACTTTGAACGGCTCATGTCTAAACGTTGGATCAAATGAATGCATGCTTAATATTGAATTCTTCAGATTAATGTGATGGTTAATCTGTTATGAACCTTTTGATGAAAATTTACCATATGAGGGTGAGCTTGCTTTAAAGTCCATGTTGCGATAGTTTCTAGAACTTGCTTGATATGTGGACTAACCTAGGTAGGAATAAGACTCAGAGGAGAGGATCTAGGAATTTCTTTGGTAGCCTATGGTTAAACCATTTTTTAACCTACCATGACATATTCATCCCTAGTCAGCCCAGTTGAGGCTTAGCCTTTTTATTTGGATAGCCATATTTTAAGCCTAATCCCGTTTTGTTCTTTAACCGTGTTGTTGATCCAAAGATCCTGAGCGCTTTAGCACAAAAAGATGAAGGGAAGTAGGCTTATGAAGGTACCCTTACGACAGGATTTGGTAGAAATGGAAAACAAAGTTTGATACAATTAGGGACCTAAAACATTAAGGGTCCGCGACAAGTCGGCGTCGCGGACCTATCGTGATGTAGGGAATTCCCTGAAAAGAAAAAAAATTATAATAAATAAAAATATTGCAGAAGGAGTGTAAAAATGTACCAATACAAGGGTGTGCAGAGAAATTAAATGTGAGGTTGAACGGGAAGGATGATGTGTAAGCCGGAGAAAAGAGTGCTACAAAGCGAAAGTAGTGGAGGATAAAATCACTTGGGAGCTGAGACACTAAATCATAGTCGAGTCACTACCCACCCACCATTAGCCTACATTACAACCAAATAAATGACTTATGTGATCCATTAAGTTAGATTCTGATTCTAGTGAGGCCTCACATTACGAGCAAGCTTATGGGAATTAAAAGCAAAATGAGACATCCGTTGAGAGAGCGAGAGTTGATACTATACCCATTGAAATCTATCAGCGGGTTCTTTTGTGGTGTGTAATTGGATAATTCTTCTAGTGAGGGAACATGATTGTTGAAGGTTCGATAACTAGAGGAGCTCAAAACAAAATCTACAAGAGTTCACATGTATCATAGAGACAAAGTTTGACCATTTCAAAAAGAGAGAGATAAAAAGGCCTAAAGCACACGAGGAGCATAAATTTGCAACGCGAACTAGAGAGCAAAATAGTCAAAATTGGCCAAGTCAGCAGGAAATACAAAAATACACATCGGGATGGAAAGTCTGCATCACAGATTTTGAAGCCGCGAGGGCAAAATTGAGAAATAGGGTTTTTAGACTTAAATACAATTTTAAACATTATTTTTGGTTTCTGGTTTTAGAGGGAACGAAAAGACACGACGAAAAACTCTATCCTAGGGCTAATTTGGTTAGCTTTTCTCTTTTAAATCCAATGTTGAATTTTTTTTTAGACAATTGTTGTGTTTGAAAAAGATCATGAGTGGCTAAACTTCCCATATTCTTGTATTTTAGCAATAGACAATGTTCTAGACTTTAATTTTTACGATTTATGAATGGGTTTCACATCATAACTCCTATATTCCTTTAATCTATATTTCATAGTTGGCCAACCATGGAATAAATCTATTGTCAGCTCTGGATTCAAGAGATGTTGGAGTGGATAGAACACAAGGTATAGGGAGCATGTTTGTCTAGGAGACTAGATGATTCCTGTATGGGATACTTGTGAAACCTACCCATCTACCTAATTTGGTTCATATATAGGAAAATAGTTGTAATGCACTTTCATTGATCATGCATATCCCCGCTCAAAGATGTTGTTAGGCTTTCAATGAGAGTAGGCCAGTAGAGGCGACTAACCCTTCTTAGGCAAATTAAACCCTATGAATAAGTAATTGGAAAACATTGGAATAATATTGATCATTAAGGTTAGGATATATGTCAAAACAGTTACAGTCTCGGAGTTTTGCTCAATTTGGTAATCCCCTTAAAATCATTTGACTGCAGTTTAGTTTAATTTTCTTATTTTTGTAGTAACAATAAGTTTTCATCATTTCTCTCAAAAAGACACGCATTGCATACTCCCCTTTGATTAATTATTAGAGTCTAGCTTAAGTTCTTTGGGTTTGATATTCCAGCTCATTTAGAGGCACTATATTACTTGGGTGACAACGTATACTTGTGTGTGCTAGGGAAGCCACAGTCTTAGATTTCAGAGCTTTGGGTACCCAGTCACAAAGGAGTATGGCTCAAGGACCTTCTCTCTACCCATCATGTGAAAAGTGTGGTAGGCCTCGTTCCAGAGAATGTCTTATTGAAACTATTTATTTTTTCAGGTGAAGACAGATGGCTCAGTTCCTGAAGGAGAGCCCGATGTGAAGGTAGAATTTTTTGAAGGCCATAGGGATTAGCCATCTTCATCTACACCTGCAGGTAAAATGGCTACTAAGGGTGCTACTTCTGGGATAGGCAGAGATACAAACTATTTGTATACTATGGCCAGCCACCAAGATTAGGAGAATTCACTAGATGTCGTCACCGGTATGCTCAAAGTCTTTACTCATGATGTTAATGCATTACTAGACCCAAGTGCTACTCTATCTTTTGTGACTCCCTACATAGCTATGAAGTTTGAAATCAGCCCTGAGCATCTTCTTGATCCTTTTAGTATATCCACTCCTGTGAGTGAGTCCATGCTAGCTTAAAGAGTGTATAGATATATTCCTATTTCAATCTACCATAAAGATACCTTAGTTGATCGTGCTGAGTTAGATACTGTCAACTTCGATATTATTCTAAGCATAGACTTGCTTCATACTTGTTATACCTTCATTGATTGTAGAACCAAAGTTGTCAAGTTTTAGTTTTGAAATGAGTCAGTTTTAGAGTGGAGGGGTAGTTCGGTAGTGCCTTAGGATCGTTTCATTTCATGCCTTAAGGCTAGAAAGTTAATCTTTAACGGGTATATTTACCACATAGTTAGATTAGAGATTCCATTATTGAGACACCTTTCTTCAGTCTCTTCATGTTGTAAATGAGTTTCCTGAAGTCTTTCCTAACGATCTACCCAAAGTCCATCCCAATAGAGAGAGAGACATTGGGGTAGATGTCCTTTGAGGTACCCAGCCTATATCGACTCTGTCATATAGAATGTCCCCACCGGAGTTGAAAGTGTTAAAGAGCAATTAAAAGATCTTTTATATAAGGGCTTTACTAGACCAAATGTCTCACTTTGTGGTGCTCCAGTCCTATTCATGCGAAAGAAGGATGGTTCTGTTAGAATGTGCATAGGTTACTGTCAGTTAAATAACATCTCCACAAAGAAAAAGTATCCCCTCCCCAAAATTGATGACCGATTTGACCAGTTCTAGGGTGCCACTTGTTTCTCTAAAATAGATCTCAGATTCGTCCATCATCAGATGAAAGTCAGATAAAGTGATATCCCAAAGATAGCTTTCAGAACCTATTATGAACACTATAAATTCCTCGTCATGTCTTTTTGTCTGACTAATACCCCTACAACTTTAATGAACCTTATGAATCAAGTGTTAAGGCAATACATAGATATGTTTGTCATTGTGTTCATTGATGACATCTTGATCTACTCTATAAGTGAGTAAAAGCATGCCAACTATCTTAGAATTGTCCTTAAAACCCTTAAGAGCCAGCAGTTATATGCCAAATTTTCTTAATGTGAGTTCTGGTTAGCATCTGTGGCGTTTCCGGGTCACATTGTTTCTAGTAAGGGCATTCAAGTTTATTTTAAAAAGATTGAGGCCCTAAAGAACTGGACAAGGCCCACAATTCTAAAGAGATAAGGAGTTTCTTAGGTTTGGCAGGTTAGTACAAGCATTTTGTAGAGGAATTTCTTCTGTCTCAGCCCCCTTGACTAAGTTAACTCAAAAGAAGGTTAAGTTCCCCTAGTCTGAAGCTTGTGAAGCTAACTCAGAAGAAGGTTAAGTTCCCTTTGTCCAAAGCTTGTGAGAAGAGTTTTCAGGAGTTGAAAGCTCAGCTTACTACCACTCCAAGTTTGTCCCTATTCAAAGGAATAGATGGCTTTGTTGTATACTATAACACTTCCAGAGTTGGCCTGGGGTGTGTATTGTTGTAGAGAGGTAAGGTAGTAGCATATGCCACCAGATAGCTTAAGACTCATGAGAAGAACTATCTAACTCATGATCTTGAGCTTGTTGTTGTGGTGTTTTCTCTCAAAATTTCGAGACACTATCTTTATAGTGGACATGTAGATGTCTTCATTGACCACAGAGCTTACTATATGTATTCAACAAGAAGGAATTGAACCTAAGGTTGAGGAGATGGTTAGAGCCGTTGAAGGACTACGACATGAGCATCCTCTATCACCCAAG